>VDFB02000003.1:739487251-739913152 GCA_007258455.2 Sequoia sempervirens | reverse complement strand
TCAAATACAACTTTATTGAAAAGTATTGCAGCAATCAAGATTCCTTTCATCACGTCAAAGATTTATTGCATCATTCATGTTGTTTGAGCTAATATGGTGATGTAGTGTTTAACATCTATTCAAGCATATCAAAGGCATTATTTCTAATCAAGTTTCCAAAGGCATTATTTCTAATCAAGTTTCATGGTCAATATCTACACTAGTTGAGGCCACTTCATGCTAGTTTGCAGATTTGTTATCCAAGGTTTCAAATAAGGTTTGGTGAGTTGTTACAGAGTGATGTTCATTCATCATTCCATTATGTTTCATTTCATTTTAAGGTTTAATTACCAAAACAAGGTTTGACCAAGGAAAACCCCAATTCACCTAGCAAACAACATTTGTTTCTCTTTGATGTGTGATTATAGATTTTAGGTTGAAGATTCTTTGAAGAGAAAAATCGAATAAAGTTGCAATGTTGTCAAAGTTAAAAGATAAGTTGTCAAATCATAATAACTCTTCTAAAAAAATTATTTCTAGCTATCTAATAGTGTTCTTCTAGAAATTAGAAGTGCAGACACAACAAAAGAGAACCCAAAAAGCATTTTTCAAGAACCCTAGCTAGGACCCATTCTCCATAGGATGAATGATTCCTCAATGAGCTTCAAAAGGTGAATTTTGGTGAAAGGTACACATTGTTTTCACCTTTCCAGATCTCCCTGTTTATTACTATTTTAGTCAGACTTAGTTGTTGTTCTTCATTTGCATTTTATAGCTTACATTTTGAATGGAATAAGGGAAAATAGGTCTTTGTGGTGAACTAATTCATCACCCAAACATGTATATCTTTTATCCATTGATTCAATTTCATTTAGGAATTTTTTCCAACCTAGATTTGACTTTTCTCTACTCCCATATTCTTGCATATGTCTTTGCTAGGACAATTGCAATGATTTCCACCTATGCCTTCCACTCACCCATAGAATTCTTCTCCTCTTTCTCTCCCACCACATTCCTTCTCTTCACCTCTCTCTGCTCATATCTTCCTCCAAATATCACACAAATTCCTATAGAAGGGGGGTTTGTGGGTGTTTTAATGGTTGCTAGACACCTCTTTTCCACATAACCAACACAATTTTCTACCCAAGTAAAGGGTTCTCATGCCATATTAATGGTACAAACACCCCTTTCCCCTCTTTTGTGCCATGATATCTTAATTTAGGTTGTCTCATCATCCCCTTTACCTATTCCTTGTTTTTCATTTTTTATTATATTGACCACTCAATGTCTACATGAAATGTTCATCTCGGTGAGGATGTGACATAAGGTTGAGAAAGAGACCCTATGAGGGAATATATACATGATAATCATTCTCTTAGAATAGATTGTATTACTTATCGTAAGGTGATAATTAAAATTATAAAACATATGACCCTCTTAGAGATAATATTATTGTTTCTCCAACATGGTAGGAGTCAAGAAGTGTGCTCTACTAAAATTAGTATCTGATTATATCACAAGGCTAGATAACTTTTACTAGTAGCATACAAGGGATAGATGTTAGAGAAATCCAATTGTATAGGGTTGAGAAATATTTTACTAATGAAATGAAAGTGATGGATGCCAAGTTCTTTTGTCTCAATATTTTTGTGTTAGTATTGGTGTATCAAAAGGAATACATGTGATTCAAAATTTATGTCTCCCTGAGGTATGGTTCTTAATATTCTAAATGTTATATCAATCTAGGTGATTGATAACATAGGTAGTAATATTTGGTGGGGTGAAAATAAGAGAAATCAAAACTATGTAACTTATTTAGTTATAAGATGAATTGGATGTTTAGTGGGATATGGAAATTTTATTAAATGTTTCTCATGTTGGTGTTGTTACACTTATTCCTTTGTTAGTGATGACACATGTAATATGGGATGTTTTTTTCATCATCACTACTAGTAATGAACTATAAAAAGTCTAATGAAACATGGAGTATTATGGAATGAGTTAACATTTCAATTTGCAATTAAGATATACAAAGGATTGTTTATTATTGAACCAAGTAAAGGGGAAGATGTTTACAATATGGTTGCAACCACTTTCTTTTTCCTAGGTAGTCATTGTGTTTAGATGTAATGTTTTTCAGTCATCCAATTTATGTATAAGTGAAAATTGTGTGGGCTAGTCACTATCTATAAATGGGATGTATGTATGATCTATTCATTATATAGACTTACGTGTGTTAGTATATTGATATTAGTATGAAGATAACATTTGATTAGAATGCATTTTTTGTCTTACCATTGTGAATGGATTGAATTGGAAGAAGATCAATTAATGGTTATGATTTATAAGGGATTTGAATATCTCATTAATATAAGAGGATGATAGTGTATGAATTACAAAGCCTTTGATTCTAAGGAAGCTATATGTTAGAAAGGCCATTACAAATGGGCTCATGAGGTTTGGTATAGATCTAGAGATGACCCTGATATTAGAAGCTTATCATATTTTAATACAAACATATGAATTATTAAATAAAATTGTTACCATGATTATGATTGGTAAGACTATAAACTTAAAACTTCTAAATTAGATATAAGTTTCTTGATCAATGATATTCCATGGATAAGCAATGATGGCCATGAATTCCAAATATTGTTAAATGAAGCAATGGAAGTATGTCAACCATTTTCATAAGTTTTATTGTTTAAGAAAGGAAAGTAGAAGAAAGATTGAACCAATGGAAATCATTAGTATAAGTAGGTGTTGGAGCCAAAGGATATCAATAAAGAATAATATAAGGTGCAATAAATTTTAAAGATCTTGTAGTTGGATTTTTGATGGCATCCCACTATAATTGATTCGAACTAGGCCAAAGGGCCTTAATTTTTTATTTATAACTTTTTCTAACTATCAAAAAAAAAAAAATCTTTGTTCAAGTTATTTTGGGGTTGTAGGTATGCTGTCAATTTTTAAAAAAAAGAGCAATTCAATATTACTAGAAGATATGTAGGGTATATTCAATATCGGGGCATGACTTGTAGTAATAAATGATTCAATGGTTGTTATTCATTCTTTTTCATTTTTAAATTATAAATATAATAATTATTGATCATTTGGAAATGGAGATTGAAGAATTCTAAAAGTATTGAACAAAGTATTTTTAATAAATTGAAACGTAGGGTAAATAAAAATAATAAGAATAAATAATACTAAAGTCATATGTAGTAAGTTAATCAATCTAGAGGGCAATATCTTTGACGACCTTAACCTCTCAATATTTCAATGACAAGCTTTGATGTTTTAACCAAATAGAAAATTTGTTGATGCATTCCTTCTTCATACTCAAGCCTATATTCCCATTCTTAAGAAAATGCATGAACTTTTCCATAAACCATAGGTCATCCAATAAAGTTCAAACACAATATTGATGGCTTAGATAGAGATTAAAAACAAGCCCTTCACTATAGCCATGATCTCAAAATGACAACAAAATTTTCATTTTCTTTTGGTTGATTTCTTAAAACCATCAATGTTTGTCCTTGCCCCTAAAAAATTCCCTATGAGAGAGTTCTCAAGCTAAGAAGCAACTCTATCAATAACTGAGTCTAGAATCCTAATAGCAAAACCTTGAATCTCCCCAACCAAAATTGTAGATAAGAGCAAGGTAGAACATTGTTTACCTAAAAAAACTTCAATCCAAGACTCTTGCAAAGGTTGCCCAAGACTAGAACCAACAACATCAACATTTGGTTCTACCTTAGATTTTCCATATTTCTCCCCCTTTGATACTATGCAATAAGAGACATAACCATCAACACTTGACACCACATTCCTTTATCAATTAGATGTATTTTGAAGACCAAAGCATTCACCTTAACCTCAAAACCATGCATACAAGAGGGACTAGTGGAAATATCATTTTCAAGAGATGAAAGGGCCCACCTAACTTTTCTTATGGTCCTCAGTGATTGCAATAACTTATTTTGGAAGGCAATGGTAGGAGAAAAAATTGACGTGACTTGGGGGATGCAAATCCTCCAATATCCTTCCCAACAGATGAAACCAACATGAACTATTCCTTGTCACATGATCTAGCACACTTGAAGATGCCACCTTATGATCCATAGAGGTAAATCTCTATCGATCCTCTCACAAAATGTTTATTGTTTTTTCTTGATACTCTTTAATAAATGGATGTTTCCATTCATCCTCAAGTTCCCCATTAAAATCCTCTTCAAAATCTCCATTGTAGTCTTTATCATCCCCATATGTCTTTTCTCCTCCCAAGCATTACCTACTTGAACCCTATTGAAAACTTAGGTTTACCACTCATCAACTTCATTGGTATCTCATTTTAAATTTTCAAAAAACTTCCATAATTAATATATTCATCCACCCTTTACTCGTAAATTACATATCATTATTATCTATCAATCTAAATTTACTAGCTCTCATATTCATGCCTTATTTATAAAGTTTATGTAAAAATTTGTGTATGATCTTGAATGAGAGAAGAGATAATTACTCTAAAAATTTCAAATAGGTGACCGTAGGAATGCAAATATATTTGTTATATATCTGTGTTTTGTTACTCCACATTCCGCACAGTAGGCACTCTCCGTAGATTTGTAGAGGTTCTTTTGCAGGCAAAGAAAATAAGATTGCAGTAATGGCAACCACAAGGTTAATGGCAAGAGCATTCGCAACAGACAGGTTGTCTGCATTATCAGATGATTTAATTTTAACTCATATTCTGTCAAGGTTTTCTTACAGAGATGTCTTACGTTTCTCCCTGCTCTCGAAGAGATGGCGAGTCTTATCGAAGAAAGTACAGATTCTCAATTTTCGTTGCCAAGATTTTGAGAAACAAAAAGATGACAAGATACTCGGCATAATTAGCAATGCCCTGCTCCACCTGGATGCTCGTCTTTGTCAGTTGGACCTTCAAGTTGCCTTGGATAACCCTAAGAGAGCCGATCTGAACAATTGGGTTAGCCTTGCAGCTGAAAAACAGGTGGAACGGATGGATTTAGAAATCTCTTATCGAGATCCCAAGACTGGTAAGATGCTGATCAAACTTTCCATGGTGGATCTTGGGGACTCTCTTTTTAGGTGTGAAAACCTCACTTCCCTAAAACTGAAATTCATCAATCTTCCCAAGATACCCACTTATTTTGGGGTTTTCCAATCCCTGAAAACATTTTATTATTCCTATAATACGGGAGTGGATGATGCCACCTTTGAAGAATTCATGGACGTGTGCCCACATCTTGAGAATTTGTATATTCGCGGTTGTACTGGGTTGAAAACATTGAAGATACATGCTTCCAATCTCAAGTACCTGAATCTAGGAGCTTTAAGCCCTGATATATCATTGCAGATGGCTTGCCCTCGGTTGATGGAAATCTGCCTCATGGATATCCCGCTATTTCAAGGGATTGGATTGCTACAAGAAATTTCAGGAGCAGGAATCCAAATAATTACTCTTCAGAGTTATAGTATAAACAATGCTGTCAATCCAGAAATCCCTAGTATTACTGTTTTGAAGGGTTTTCCTCAGCTTGAAGAGTTGACAATGCATGGCGTATGTTTCCAGGTTAGTATTTTGTACATTGAAGTTAAATATTCTTAACTTGTGATGATAGGCCTACATCTGTATGAGGCCTTGTATGCATTGTAGAGAATGGTGCTTAGCCTCTATCAATAATAATATATATTTGTGGGCAGTAACATTATTTCTTTCATTCTTTTATACATTATGTTTAATGCAGGAGATGACGTCATATGAGATGGCAGAAGCAGAGGTGACATTGCCAAGTTTGAAGAGGGTGTGTGCCCATACTGAGACAGACAAGGGTGGAGAGGCCCTGACTTTTCTTGGGTTTCTTCTGAGAACGAGCCCATCAATTGTAATGAGGGTTTTTCTGCCAAAACGCTGCACTGCAATCATGCGAAATAAATTGCTAGCTCTGGAAAAGGAATTTTCAAAATCAAGATTATCCACTGCCACAAGAAGATGCCCATTGAAGTGGAATGAACTTATTGAATTTTGTTTTGAAAAACCGTTGTAATCTAGAGAATCTATTTTTAGGCCCAGGACAGAACACTTCATCACTCGCTTCCACAATTTTTGAAACATTAAATGGAGTGGTTTTGTTATTTGGATTTCATTTTGTACTAAGTGAAACGAAATTCTGTCAATCAGCCTTTTCCATTGTTTTTATTAAAAGATGTCCTGAGGACCTAATCGATTTATAAAGGAATACGCCATTTCTGTTTCAAAATTCATTGCAGTCTGTTACAATACTTATGATTTTCTTAAAGATATTGGTATCAACCTATTCTTGTTTCAAAATTTACTGCACTCTGTTACAATACTGATGATTATTTTAAAGATTTTGTTATCAATCTATTCTTGTTTACTGATATTATGTTTTTTTTTAAATATCAATAATTTATTTGCAGCATGTTCTCTCGATTTTGAATAAGAAAATTTAGTATATGAAATCAATTTTTTATTCAAAATTAAATAAATGACAATTTTTTTATTTTATTGGCTTGTTATTATATATTTGATTAAAGGATAAATGCCTATTATTCAAATTTTTATTGATGGTAATTTTAAAATATAATTTTATATTGGATATAATTGTTAGTTTGATAAAAATTTTG
Organism: Sequoia sempervirens; assembly: GCA_007258455.2. Taxonomy (NCBI): domain Eukaryota; kingdom Viridiplantae; phylum Streptophyta; class Pinopsida; order Cupressales; family Cupressaceae; genus Sequoia; species Sequoia sempervirens. The sequence continues at coordinate 739,906,501 of VDFB02000003.1, read as the reverse complement.
TTAATAAAATGTATTAATTTTGTTTTTAATATGTGAAGACAAAATTATATTTAATTTAAAATAAATATAAGAAAAAAAAAAAATTAATATATATTGAGGTTCTATTTATTTTGAATTAATTTTTTATATTTTTATATTTTTTTACTTTGAAATGTATTTGACTAAGTCTTACATTACTATATGATATAAAAGGTATTTTCTTAGTATTAGGTAAAAGGGCTCAAACCCTTATAAATAGAGTCAATAAGATAAAAGTTGTATAAACAATTGAGAAACAATAGCACAAGGGAAAGAAACCTAAGGAAACACAAAATCCCCATAAAATAAAAAATTAAGACCTATAACACAAGGCAACCATCCAACTACAAGGACCAGATGTAGCTAAAGAATAGGATGAGAAGCAACAAATCATAGTAGCTTAATTCTCAAATACTCTTGTTTAATTAAAAAGATGATAAGAAATGAAAAGTGTGTGTGTATGTGTGTTTGTATTTTCTACATTAAAGTAAATTAATATTGGAATGTTTTGAATCATATTAACTCAAACTAATTTAAAAATAAATAAATCATATAATTAACTAGGAAAAATGTATTCAAGTGTTCTAGAGTTGTAGTAAGCATGTAACATCATGTAACATGACCAAAATACTATATACATATATATTAAGAAAATGAAAACTATTAAAAAGTAACATACATGTATACTAGCATATCTTTAGAAATTCTATGTAACCAATACTAAGAGATATCATTATCAAGGTGTTTAGTTTTTCCTAGATTTATGATTTAAGCATAATAAGTGCTTTTAGAATGACATCTTTCAACATATTGTATATGTAAGAAAAGAGAAATTAACAAAACAGAAAAACTAATACGAATACTACAACAATCACTCTAATTTTTATTTACTAAAAAATGTTTACATTTCCTCTCTATTTATAGAGGATTTCAAACAACTGATATCAACTCAAATGAGGAGACAAAAGAAAAATAGGTAACTGCAACATAACAAACATGAAATGTGGAGAAGAGAGTAGGAGCTGTGGAGAAAATTATAAGAGGATTATAGGCAACACGTGAAACTATTTGAGACGTCGAGAATAGGTGGAGGATAAACCAAAAAAAATTAGAGAATAGCTTTAAGAGCTTGACGACAAATAAACTATCTTTTATTTTAGTTTCAAATGATTGTAGTCGTGGAAGATGACTATGTACGAGAAGAAATTAGACTATTTCAACACTCCCCCTGAATTTCTATCTTTAACATCTTCAACATCAATAATTCCCAAATTTCCTCTTAGATACTCAAAATTCTCCTTTGGTAATGCCTTTGTCAAGATGTTTGCTAACTAATCTTCATATCTACAAAACTCCAAATAAATTTCTTCATTATTCACTAGTTCTCTGATGAAATGGTACCTTATATCAATGCACTTGCTGCTTTTGTGAAAAACATGATTATTTCATAATGCAATCATTGAATTGTTGTCACAAAAGATTGGTGTTGACTCTTCTTATACTTGCAATAAGTCTATTGATACTTTTCTCATCCAATCTGCTTGGCATGCTACTGATGTACCTACTACATACTCTACTTCAGATGATGAAAGTGTTACCATTGGCTACTTCTTTGACACTTGTTGGTTCCTGAATCAACAGATGCAATGATTCCTAAAGAGTAGCCACTTTCTCATATTCATACTCAATGGGTTGATATGGCCAAAGAATGGGAGAGTGAATAAAATACCCCTTTCTCCCCTACACTTCAGCTCTGTTAAACCTAGGAGGGTGATCCCAATAGTATATTTATAGATACTTGTGTACTGAAGTACCAAATAAACTATAAACAGATGTTTCTCCTTTAGATGCTTAATAGACACAATACTATAAAGGCTTGGCTAACCTTTACAATAATGTCTAATATAAGCATAAGAGATGTAACTCATTAAACTTCTCACACAAATGAAATGAGATTCATATTTTATTTAAAAGATGATTAGTTGTTGTATTAACTAACACATCTAACGTGAATAGCACACTTAGATCAGTGCCTCATCCTTGGAACAGAGTCAACTCAAACACATACCTAATCTGATAACACTTTTCACCTGATAGCATATGGAGCTCCATAAAATGTTGCATTACAAAATTTTAGCATTGTGGCTTAACATTCACTTCTTACTGGCATCCTAGCACTCAATTCAATACAAAATTATAGTCATATTTGAGCACCTACATTAATTATTTGAATTAATAAACAAGAATAGAGCTACACATCTATCTTAAATTGATAGAGACAAATAAGACAACCTTGATTGTATCATTCATAATTTGTAAAACCAATACATAGGAGAGTAAAATAGTCTCAAACTTGATACATTCAACATTATTTTGCTAGTATTGTACTCAAAATTACATAAATATTGATAGACTTATATCCTAAAACTTAACTCTAAAATGATTTGTATTCACATTACAGTGTTCTCTGTGTTACATTACAAAAAAAGCTCTCAGAATGAGGTAGAAAGACAACATTTAGGGAAACATAAAAACCCTAAATGTTCATCTAAAGAAGACACTTGGCACATTTAGGTCCATTGATCTGTAACTGCCTCTATTTGCTAAATAATCTTCAACTTTCTCTCTGTTTTCTTGCTCCTTACACTTTATTTTCCCTTTGATTCATGCATCTTGTGTTTTCCTTGTAACAAAAAATATTCCCTTCTATAGAAGCTTCATACCTCATCATTTTCCCTTTCTTCTAGCTGAAAAAAATATTTTATTTGTGAATAAAATTCCACCGTAAAAGTCTTTCACTCTTCCATTTTTACCCTACTACTGCAAAAACCTTCTTTTTCTACGAAAAGCCCTTTTACTATGCTAAATTTTTTTTTTTACATTTAATTTCCTTCAGCTATTAAAACCCCATTTTCACCTATCCATTTATCCTTTACTCACTTTCCCAGGAAATAAAATATTTTACCCATGCTTCACCTTTAAATTTCCCAACAACAAATACAATTTTTATTTTATTTGTGACAGTTTTGATTTACACATATCACACATCGTGAGTAGAATAGAAAAATAATAGCGATGCCCAATGAAGAAACCACAACGAAAGTTTTTGTGAAGGATAAAATTCATTTAATCGAGAAAAATAAAAATTATCCGTGTATCTTATATTTCTCCTTTTCACTATTCAAAATTATTAAATAGCTTTGAACTCTACCATGGGCCCACCACATTCTCTCAGACTTTGGAAATATTTTCATGGATCATCTCTAATAGAAATTAAAATGAAAACATTATGCACGATAATGACTATGCAGTCCATCTCATCGCTGATAGTAGATGTATTTGGGAATGGAGATTTCCATTAGTGATGAATGATGGAAAAGAAAGAACTTCACCCATCGTGAATGCAACATGGAAACAAAGAATCAAATCAGAGATAAGATATATCGGCACAAAATGTCTTTGGAGATTTTCATTAGCGATGAATGATTGAAAAGAAAGAACTTCACCCATCGTGAATGCAGCATGGAAATAAAGAATCAAATCAGAGATAAGATATATCAACACAAAATGCCTTAGTTTTCTATTCTGCAACTTTCCTAGGAACTTTAATAGAACTTTTTGTAGTCATGGAAAGAGAAAAATGTGCAAGGTCGTTTTTCTTGATGCAGGGGAATTTTAATGGTTGTAGGCACCTGAAACTCATCACAAACATGACAAAAATCACTACCCAACTATTAGTAATGATCAATGGGTGATTTCAGACCATTGAGCAACAATTTTGAGCAAATAAAAACCCCCAAAATCTTGTTGTAAAGCCAAAAAGGTGAGAGATGTTCATCCTACAATAATACTTGCTTGAATTTACCCAAAATGCTCCAGAAGAAAAATCCATTGAGATCAAGAGATGCCAAATATTTGATGCAAATGTAAGAACCATCAAAATCTGCCCCAGAATAGCCATATCGCTCCATCACTCATTTAAAATGAAAACAAAGTTGAAATCCACGATGAGCGATGAGAAGTTGAGAGAATAGGTCCATCGCTAATGTATTGAAGAAACAAGTCTTCAAATCCATGATGGGCGACGAGAAGCAACCACCATCATAGATCACTGATTTGAAATGGAAGAGAGACTTGAAACCAGTGATGGATGATGAGTTTTGCATGAAGCCCTGTAAAGATGTCGCTTTTTCAGCCAATCAAAAGCAAGAATTAAAATTTTTTTCCCCAAAACATTTGAAAATATATTTTACTTTTCCCTAAATGCCTCTTTGCATTTGCACAATATTTAAAATATTCAAAATATTTTAAATATGAACATTTGAAAATATTAGAAAATTTTGAAATTTTAATTATGCCTGTGGCCTAAACAAATAAATTTCATTGTGCACAAATGGTGATCCCTGGAAATGATTTTTTTTGTGTGTAGCCATAACCAATTATTTAGAGAAAACCCATTTCCTCAAATATTTCCTAGCCCTTAAAATTTAGGTACCTCCTTTGTAAATTGGCCCCTAGGACATGTTCACAACAATAGAAGTACATTAAAATAATGTATCAAATGGCCTCTTATCTTGATGAAAATGGAGCTATAAAGGTTTTAGACCAAAAAGAGAAAGGGTTTTCCTTAGATTTAAAAAATTTGAAACTTTTCAGGACACCATTTTTTGCCATGTCACAATTAGAAAAGGATTAGTTAATCCATCAACTTATCCTAAGAGCTTGAAACTAAGCATGCATGTTATCATTTGAAAAAAAGTTCAATATCGCAAATGACATGAAAAAATTCATCCTGAGGTGCAAAATATTAAATGCCAAAGTTTCCTACTTGGACTTTTCTATAATTTCACCTGTCAGAAACTAATCAGGGCTCTCAAAGTCACCACTTTGAAAAAATATCAAAACAACTTCTGGAGGGCTGCCACTGGAAACATAAGCTCATCCAGGTACACTTATTATGTGTGCAAAATGGATTTGATTTAGTCATTATTCTTCTTGAGATATTAGGGGTCAGAGATGACCACTTTGAAACATTGTTAGAAATGCAAGTGTAAAAACTGAACAAAGTGCATCTGCTTTTGATCTCGAAAAAATAGAAAATATGATCATGAGACTCTGAAATCAGATAGGGGAGTATATGAATGTAAGGAGAATGGAGAGAAAAAATCCATTTGGCATGAAAATAAACAAGCTTCAAATTGTGACCCTCCAAAGTAGGTCACTTGGGAAAATTTTGCAAGTGCACTTCTAAGTGTAAAAAGGTATTTTTTTCTATATGGGCATTTCAAATTTGTAAAATTTGAATGTACCATCAAATCCATTGAGACTACACCTATTCTAAAATTAAATACATATCCAAAAGTATTGTTCCTATCATCAATGCTACTTGCAAAATCACTGTCAGTATAACCAATCAAACAAAAATCTTTAGTTTTGGAATACAAGATTCCATATCTTGTTGTTCCTGCCACATATCTCAATATCCTCTTTCCAACTTTCCAATGCAATTCTTTTGGTGACTCCATGAATCTTGAGATTATACTAACACCATACACGATGTTTAGCCTTGTAGCTGTGAGATACATCAAACATCCAACTAATCTTTTGAATATTATAGAATCAACATTAGGTCCTTTGTCTTCTTTGCTAAATTTAGTAGCTATTGCAACTAATGTAGATGTTGGATTATAATTTACCATCCTAAACCTTTTCAACATATCCTTTGCATATTTGGATTGACTAATGAAAATTCCTTTATTTGATTGAGCAACTTCGATGCCCAAAAAATACTTCATCAAACCCAAATTTTTCATCTTGATTTATTTATTCATTTTTTATTTAAATATCTCTATAAACAAATTTCTAGTAAAAATTAAATTGTCAACATATAAACACACAATCAACATCTAACCTTCTTTATTGAACTTTGTGTACAACGTTGGCTAACTCTTACTTCTCTTGAATCCATTGCTTTGCATGTATGAATCAATCCTACTATACCTTGCTCTTGGTGCTTTTTTAAGACTATAGAGATCCTTCTTCAATTTATAGACCATGTCTTTATGTCCATGCACTTCATAACCTAGTAGTTGTTTCACATAGACTTCTTCTAGAAAACCATTCAAAAAAACTGACTTGACATCCATTTGAAAAAATTCTAATCATTTTGTGCAACTGTTGTTAAGACCATTTTGACTAGCAAATGGAGCAAATGTCTCATTATAATCAACTCCATACAATTGTGAAAAATATTTTGTGACTAATCTTGCTTTATGATTTACAATTTTACTTTCAACATTGAACATAGTCTTGTAGACCCATTTGACTTCAATGGAATCCTTACCTTCAGGTAGATCCACTAATTCCCATGTTTGATTCCTTTCAATAGAATCCATTTCTTCATCCATCACCTCGATCTAGTTATCTTCTTTCACTATTTCTTCAAAATATATAGGATCACAAGAGAATAAAGAATAATTCGAGCACAAATCCAAATTTTCTTCTCCTTGATCATATATCTCTTTTAAACTCCTCATTTTATTACCTTCTAATGAGGCAAGTGTAGGATTTGAATCAGTACTTACACTTAAATTAGGAGTAGGATTCTTTGCATGACTTGATGATTGACCTTGCACATGATTTCTTGATGGAGTGCTTGGTTCTGCTTGATTTGATTGACCATCTTGACCTTCTTGTTCTAAATTTACTATGAGGTATTGATGCTCATGTTATTACAATACTATCAATACTTTCATCCCATGATTCTTCATCCTTAAATTTGGCATCTTTGCTAGTAATTAGTTTCTTTGAAATGGGATTATACAATGTGTAAGCTTTTGATTGCTCACTATGACCAATAAAGATACATTTCTCACTTTTATCATCCAATTTGCTTCTTATTTCAGATTGCACTAAAAAGTATGTAACACAACCAAAAATTCTAAGATGATACACAATGTTTCTTACCATTCCATGTTTCTTGTGAAATTTTTTCCTTAACACCCTTTGTAGGACTTCTATTCAAAATGTAAACTACAAATGCTACAACTTCTTCCCAAAAATCATTAGGCAATTTTTTGGCCTTCAACATACTCCTTCTCATTTACATTATGGTTTTGTTCTTCCTCTATGCTACACCATTCAGTTATGGTGTGTACCTTTTTTTTAACTATTTAGAACTTGATCCCATGATCTCTACAAAACTCTAGAAACTCATTAGAACTAAATTCACCACCTCTATTAGATCAAAGTATCTTAATGAATATTCTACTTTGCTTTTCCACCATATCTTTGAACTTGAAATTATTGAAGGCTTCAAACTTCTTCTTGAGAAATTATAAACAAGGTTTCTTGCTAAAATCATCAATGAATGTTAGAAAATATATACTTCCTCCTAAAGATGGAGCTTGCATTGGTCCACATATATCAGTATGAACTAGCACCAATGGAGTCCCTTCTCTATTTGAACTTCCTACAAAAAAAAATTATTTTTGTTGCATTGCTAATATACAACTCTCACATGAACTGGTTGGTTGCATGATGATTTGTAATCCTCTTACCATATTTTTCTTTTGCAATAAAATCAAACCACCAAAATGAAGGTGAGCATACCTAAAATTTCATAGCCATGTCTAGTCTAAGTATACTATCCTAAAATTAACCTCTTCTTTTCCTTGAATACAATTCATCTAGAGGGGAACATCTAATTCCTAGTTATCTCAACCCTTGTAATTAATCTGTCACTAGGATTTCTATCCATAATATACAAGCATCATTGTTAAAGAAAACTCTATACTCTTTTTGCATTAGTTGTTCCACCCACATTAGATTATGTTTTAATCTAGGCACAAAGTAAACATCAGGGATATATCTCTTTTCTCCATTTTTAGTAAAAACATTTATAACACCTTTCCCCATTATAGATACTTTACTATCATTTCCCAATTTTACTTCATATTCCACAGAATCATTGAGGCTAGCAAATAACTCTCTATTTCTAGTTATGTGATTGCTACAACCACTATCTAAAAACCACACATCCTTGGAAATTTCTTGAGCTATAGTGCAACTTATGAATAAACTTCCTAAATTATTATCAGATACATCTAAATAATTTGCACTATTTTTGTCCTTTTCTTCTAGTTTCTTTCTACATTCATTTGCAAAATGATCTTATTTAGATTACAAGTATGTGTAGGATCATGATGGGCCAAAAAGTGGCAATATGATGGGTATGTGTAGGGTATGTGGCTGACAACTTTTTTTTACCCAACATTGATTAAATGAAAAGGGTTTTTAAAGGAGATTCTTAGCTTTCCACCAATATAAATTATTATTTACTTTGAATTTAATAAATAATTATTATTGATTTTCTATTTGAATTACGAATTAAATCTTGATTGATAGAGTGATTGAAAATATCTATAGCTTTCAAATAGTATCACATTTTTGAATCCAAAATATGCATCACATTCTATGCTTCACATACTATAGGATTTTTAAAAAAAAATGAATTTCATGAAGTTTTAACAAAGTTAAGGTGGTCAGAGATACGAGTTTTTATATTTTTTAAAAGTTGTAATAAAAAATTCATAATTAATTATTTACGTGGACAAAAATTACAAAAAAATATGCATCACATCAAGACATGATCCCTCTACTTATATCTAAAATATTATCATTTTATTGTGGTTGGGGTGGTCAAACAGACACCTACTTATTTTTTTCCTAAAATTTAAGTACTACTGCTTTGAAACATCAAATTTTCACCAAATAGATTTTATTTATTTTTAAATAAGCCTAGTATTTTAGAAACTACATTCAATTTTCTACAAGTTCTATTCTTACATATTTTTGAAATAATATAGATAACTTATTCAATTTTTTATGTCAAGTTGCCTAACTTTGATTTTTCTAAATTTTTCGCCACTTAAGGGCCTGTTTTTTCCATGATGATCCTGCACATACCCTTACAATAATAACATTGGATGTGGGATTTATCAAACCTTGGTGATTTTTGTTGAAATTGATTTCTTCCTCGTCCTCTATTATTGAAACTATGATTGGACTCATTGGTCCTTTCTCCTTCATGTAAACTTCTATGACCTTTTTGCATCTTCCTCTTCATCTAGAATTTAATCTTCCTTTTCCTCTATTAGATGATACTTGAGATCTAAAAGCATTTTGTAGACATGTAAAATGTATTGATTGACATTACACATCTGACCCTGATTTAACTAACACCATTTCACCCTAAAATCATCCCTTTATCTAGCCATTTAATCAAATACCCTTATTTGATTAAATTCATTAATTTCCCTCTCTTAAGTAAATAAATCAATTTTATCTTGTTAAGTCATTATCCCTCATTAATTAAATAAATCATTTTATTTAATTAATTCCTTTTTCTCTGTTTTAATTAAACAATCCATTTTATTTAATTAAACATCTCAAGTTCCTATATTAAATTAAATAAATCAAACATTTATCTAATTTAATCTAACATCACCCCCTTTGGTTAAATAAATCAAAATATTTAACTAAGTCTAAATCATTTTTCATCTCTTATTTATTTATTTTAATCCCTAAATCTAAATCAAATAGTCAAATCATCTAACCTCTTAAATTAATCAAATCATGATTAATCTAATCTAAATGCATGTCACATCCTCTAGCTTTTCCCACTTGCACAATAAATGAATTTATTTTATTTATTAATCTTCTATTTCATTCAAAAAGGAATCAATGGTTGGAATATTCCCCAAATTTGAAAAGTCCCTCCAAAATCATTTGTACATGTCCAAAAAAGCATTTAAAATCTCTTACATGACCTTTTTTTGAGTCATGTGGCATTAACTTCACCTTTCACCTCATCCTTCAAGCCATATTTTGAATTTGAATCTCCCCCCTCTTTGCACATTCTCCAAAATGTGCTCATTCCTCAACCATTCACATGTTGACAAGTGGCACCTTGTCATTGGTGGATCTTTAGTCCCACATTGCTCCATTTTGGACATCTCTTCAACTTGACATTCTATAAATAAGAGGCTTCATTACTCATGTGATAATCCACAATTTGAGCAAACTTACTATAATCAAAAGGATTTTCGATGGTCTTAGGGTGGGATAAAGTAGTTACCTCCACACTTCATTTTGGAACTAAAATTGAACAAAACATTGTGCAAGTGTGAGTAAACCTATTGCATGTGTTCTCCCTTTGTTTCCAAACAAAGGTGGATCAAACTATGAATATGTTTACACACTAATGTTTATCTTAGAGGGCCTTCCTTGTGTGAAAAATTCTCACCCAAGGGAACAACCCAACCAATAACACTCTAAATCCAAGAGTATTTCCAATCGGGATATAAAAGTGGGCACTAGAAAAAAGGATAGTATCACATGGTTTTCTCTGACGAGAAGGGAAGCAATGGTCTCTCACCACATTGGGTCAAATCCTACAAATAGAAAGTCCAAACTAAAACCCTTGTTTTAGAAAGACCAAAATCCGTATCTATTTGTTGGTGCAAGAATGGTCATTCTGAAGCCACCCCACGCTTTTATGATTTTTAGTAGAAATGGAAAGTATGCCATGGGAGTTTCATGGGTACTGATGCTTGGTTTCCCTGAGAAGTGAGTGTCATGGAGGGGAGCCAGTGGGGTCAAGCATCGAACAATTCACTAAAAATAAGCGTAGCTGGACTTGTCCAAGTGGGGACTCAACAAATAAAGTCTTTCATATCCACAGGATTGTGCTTGTTCTTGGTTACAAAACACTTTTCTTGTTCAAAAAAATAAAATAACATGAGCATCAAATCTCAAACCCTTTAAGAGGAGAAAATATCTTTGAATGAATTTACATGCCCTTGTTTGACCTTGGGATTCATATCCTTAGAGGTTTCTAGGCATTTGAATTTTATCTCAATTGCTCTCACTAAAGTCAACATTAGGGAACTATCACCAAGTGATTCTATTGATTTCCACATAATGGACCTTTTGGGATGAAGATAAATTGAGACATAGACATTCAATTTAAAATTTAATCAAGAGAGTGTTTGTGGTAAAAGAAACTCATTAATCAAGCTGACATCAATTAAACCCCATACATGTCCTTGTTTATCTTTTGGCTTATGGTCTTTCAAGCAAACATTGATCTTTTTGTTTGAAGTACTCTTAGGGAAACACATGTTCTTCAAAACGTTGGTCTTGTAAACAAGGTCCTTCTTAGGCTCATTTAGGATCAAATCAAACACTTCATCCATCTCAAACATCAATCAAATCCCATTTCACAAATAACTTTTTAACCATTGGAAAAATCATTCATACTAGACTTTTGGAAAAATCCTCTTGAAATCAAAACAAAATCATCTCATTTGACAAGGTGTGTGTAGATGAATCCTTCTTCATACACTTAGTTAAATTATCACCTTGTGGAAAAATTATTCCAAGAAAAATTCTAACCTCTTGGAGTTTATGTATTCATTATCAAATCCAAATCCAAAAATCCAAATCAAAATCAAAATTCAAATCAAATCCAAAATAAAAAATCCAAAAGTCCTAAAGTCTAGTATCCCTCCAAGGTTCCTAAAATCTCAATACCCATATCATTCACTCCATTCATCCTTCATATCATCATTGGTCCTAAACACCTTAGAGGTCACTTTTGCAATAACGTCAAAACACAAGAAGAACATGGAATATAAACTTGATCCATACATCATGAGTAATCCAAGTCAACCAAACTATCAAAACCTTACAAAACTAATAGATTTTGAAAACTCACATTTATACAATCCATACATGGGATCATTATGTCCTACAAACCTCAATGGCACAAAAAATGTGAGTATACCCAATCTAAATCTTGGAACACCTTTTTTCTAGTATATTTAAATCCAAGTCCAAAATTACAACTCTATCAACCAAATACTCAATGCATGAGTCTTCAACAAAACAACATTATCATACCAAATCCATACATGCCAAATGAGATATATACCAGGTACAACTATACCAAGCATGAACTTCTTGAATCCACACTTGGTAAACTTTTGGATAGATATGTTTGCAAATCACACAAATGTTGTTCAAAATCCATCACACCCACATGTCCCCCTCACTTTTCATAATCCTAATGACCCATCATCATCATTTCATGCAACCCCTCAAACCTCTCTCCCTACGACCTCACAAGGAGAAGGTGACTTATTTGGACTAGGGGACATTTTTTTATCAAACATCATCATTTCCCCAAGGAAGCATGCCACTCACTTTCCCACCACTCCCACCCTTGTCATTAACATCTGTATCACCTCTTGGTTTGGGGATATCTTCTCTACCACCACTCATCCAAAACATCCCTCCACCCATTAATCAAGGAATCATACCAAATCCTCCCCCCTTACCATTAATATCACAAAAATAGATGGCAATCATCCCCATAGCACAAGCAACCAACACATCATATATCATCCCTCAAAACATGGTCTCTCAAGGACTAACCATATCGATCGCACTATCCAACACTCAAATCCCAATCATCAATACGATGGTACCTCTTATCACCACAACAAGCACTATTCTGAACCCACCTCCACCACCACCACCACCCAAACCAAACATATCAAACCAATACAACATTGTGTTGCAAGCTGCTTAGCTAGCTACTTATTAGAAGGCACTCCAACAAAACCAAAACTGACAAGCTACACAACTAGTTGCTCAACAATTTTCACAAGCTGCTCAAGTTTCCCAAGCCACACTACAAGCCCAACAAGAACAAGCGAAGGCTCAAGTGCAAGTGCAAGCTCAAGCCCAATACAAATCCCAACAAGAAAATGTTATTGAAAATATCAACAAAATGTTAACGACTCCATGTATTGATCCAAGTCAACGATCACATGATCAAGACCTATCCATCAACAAACACATGGAAGATGTTTCTACCTCATCCAAATATCAAATCAACATACATCAAGAGCCACTTTTTGATCATAATAAGAATCCCTCAACAATATCTGACAAAGATCTATTTCAAGGAGTTTTAACATTATTTGATCCTATAATCAACAATCCATCAACCAATGATCATGTTGAAAATGTCTCTACATCACCTAATAAGTTAGAGGACATATCTCAAAAATTTATTATAAAGCATGATCAACATCTCTCACCAAAGTCTAGCAATGGTCCTTTCCATGACATATTGACATCCTTCAACCTCATGATTGTCAATATTGAAGGAATCTTCAACTCTTGACACTTGATCCAAATTCACTCAAAGATCAATAGGATATTGATCCACTTCCTATGCCTAATGAAGATATCCAAGAACCCTTTGTAAGCAATCCATCCTTTGAAATTGACCCATGTCAAGAACTTGATCCAAAGCATGTTGAAAGCAATTCCAAAATCATTCAAGATCAATAATTCATATCTCCAAGATATTACAAAGATCTAATGGAAACTCTCCTATCTATACATGATGATCATATCCATATAGCACATACTCCTCCATCTACCCATGAGATGCTTTATGTGGATGGACACGTAGATGATCTTCATTTTGAGCAGGTTTTTGTTACACAAAAAGATCAAGTTATTGATTCCTATAGTAAAATTGAGTTGTCAACATCAAGATTAGATATATCCCAAATTCAGACTGAGGATATCATGTATGAAGATATTCAACAGTATCCACTCAAAGAAATAGGTCAAACAAAATAAGACATTCTAGAGTTAGCAGAGCAACAAATGGAAATAACATCATCTACAATGGTCATTTATTAGAGAATGCATTCTAAACAAGAGTTCTTAGAACATGCATAATCAAAGCATGAAGGTGCTACTACCATACTGGGGGAAACTATGTCTCAATTAAACATCAACATAGGGAGCATGAAGATTCCTTATGATGAAACTGATGCCAATACTAAAACCAGACACATCATGAATCTTCATCCACCCATCACCCCATCCATCAATTGGGACCAACATCAAAAGAATTTGAATCAAAGCACAAGGAATGCTATCAAAGAAAAAGAAGCTAAAAAGCATATCAAACAAAAAAAATACATATGGATACCAAAGAATACAAAGAAATATTATCCTTATCAAACTCCATTAGTCAAAGAAACTATGGGGAAAAATAAAAAAGGTAAAAGTATCCATCAAAGATTTCCAAAAAGGAAAAAGCAGGTTTCTCAAGTGATGTACAAAGTATATCAAGATGTTGTCCCTAATTCCACATACACTTTTGTATCCACCAATCATTGCTCATCTTCCCAAGTTTGGAGAGTCAAAAGTTCCAAGATGTCAACCAATCCATCTTCTATCCCTAAAACAACTCCATCCATGCCTCCACACATGATATGAAATTCTCACATTGACCATGTATTGGTAGCGACCCTTCATCATAAGGATTCAGAAGGCACTCTATTATGATGAGCGCATAGAGACAGAGCTAACTACGGTATCAATAAAGCAGATCATGAATCTCAAAAGTTGCATTCAAGTTCACGTATCTTGGAAAAGCTGCTTCTTCAAGTAGGATATCGATGGCATATTATGATAGAAACATCTACATCAACACCGTAAGGTGATTCAACATGAGCTTAAAATCTTTTAGAAAAACGAAAAAAATTTAAAAATTTAAAAATTTAGAAAAAATAGAAAAAGGATTGAAAACAATAAAGAAAAAAATCGTCCTCTAGCGAAAACCGCTATGATGGCACTTTGGGTAGGTACCATGATGAAAACCTAGAAAACAAGCATCATGTGTAGAATCGAGCATCTACATGCACCAATTTAGGTGGAAGCATCTCATCCCATCCATAATAAAGCCAACATTCCATCCATCTGATCCATAATAAATCCATTAATTCATAAACCATTTATCCAATCCATTTTCATCCATCTGCATCCATAGTCCAAGTTATCTTGACCTTTATGAAAGTTTGGTGTACACTTCACACTTGCTTATGGTAGACATCTTGACATGGGTCATTTTCATTGATCCTATCCTGCCTAGCATTATCTTAACCATGAACCATTATCCAAAAGAGCATTTCTTATCCGAACATCCATACCTATCCATCCATACACCTATCCAAGCATCCATCCATGAAATTTCAAACATTGCTAGACATTGGGGGCAAATATTTACATCTTGTTTCAAGAATAAATCTTGATCTATATCGTCTAGCTTATGTGGGGATCCGAACATTGGAAAAAATGAAATCAAATTGGTAAAGGACTTTGTGAGCCAAAAATTTAAATCATTAGCCCACGGCATATTTTGACGAGAAGACATTTCTTATCAAGCTTCATCTTTCTTGTACATCAATCCAAACAATCAATATTAGTTACATTCAATTTGCATGTCAAACATCACATCAAATCATTCAAACAACTTTTGTTCCAAGCCAAGCTTCATCAATCTTAATCAATCAAAATCCAATCAATCCCTCATCATCTTGGGATATCCATCCTAATCCTTGTGTTTCTTAACACTATCCTTGCATTATTGTGTATCCTCAACAATGTTATCATCATCAATCCATCAATCTGATAAATCAACCTTAGGTTGGTTTTCAATAAAATCCCAAAACAGAGAACTGATATCGTCACACATATCCATATCCAAATCATCAAAATCATGCACATCCAAAAAAATTTAGAAAATCAAAAACCATTCATAAAAAGTCAAAAAAATGTCAAAAACATGGTATCTGAACTATGTCATCTCTGAGCATAAATTTAGGCAAGGTTAATCTTTGATCAACTCTCGAGACACAAAATCCAAAAACATTCAAAAAACAAAAAATCCAAAACATTCAAAAGACAGAAAATCCAAAAACATTAAAAAACAAAATCCAAAAACATTCAAAAACACAAAAATCCAAAAACATCATAAAATCAAAAAACATTCATAAAATCTCAGAAAACACAAAAACATTGGAAAATTAAAAACTAACACTTGCAAAATTTCAAAAAAATACCAAAAAAAACCTCAAAACATTTCAAAAACATCAAAAAATCCAAATATTTGAAAAAATCCATCTGTCTCATCTCACTTGCACACATAATAAACATCACTCATAATAAATCAATCATCATCCCCAACCTTTGGTGAAACAATCGAAAACAAGTCTAGCAGTTCAAAAAGTGAACCTGAGCGGCAAAATCTCAAGTCTAGGTTAGTACATAAACAAGTTAGTCAAATCTTTGGGTCAATAGCTTATCATCCAATCAGTCCCATATCAATTCATCTGATATCATCATGTCCTAGGATGAATCCTTCCTACAATGGACATCAACATCAGGCATCATACTAGTTTAGTCTTGGCTAGCGGTCTTGAAGAACATTGGCTTGTTTGTTTGGTTTATCTTTATCTTGTCGATTTATCTTATTGCACTTATTCCAAGGACCTCTTGAATATGTCTGATCAAAATATTTAGAGAGATAGGAATGGGGCAATGATCATTATCTTTTATCTGCATTCTTGTTGGATGTCTTTGTAAAATAACCTCGACGAATACTTGCTTTATTAGGTATTTATGGAGGGTGTTTCAGATAGCTCGTTGACCATAGAGGAAGGCTTACCTTGCTATATTTGGGTCCAATATTTCTTAAGTACCTGAAGTGCATCCTAGTAAGGTTTTCGTATGTCAGGTCTGACCAAAGATACTCCTATCTGATTGTCAAGTCAAAGTCCATCACACTAGGTACAATGCCATCCTGGTTCTTTATACCTTGATGCATCGTACCTATGTGTGTTATCAAACATAAGGTAATTGGCCCTTTGAAAACCCTAACTCCTTAGCAAGTAATCATCATCATTATCATCATCATCTCATGTCTTGTTGGAATCTCTTGTTTCTTCTATCTCTTTCTTTACGCGTTAACATGGTACAATGATAGTTAATAATAAATCATCGCTAATGCATCCATCCTGCGTCCACAAACTGTTAGCATAATGGATAATGCATATCATATCATATAGAAAGCATTAATCATACCACATGGATTAATCCCCATCATTGCATAATAGAGATTGGTTATTCTAGGAATCTCATAAACCAAACATTTATCATCCACTACATAATAATAAAAGAATCATCATATCATATCATGTGCATCCATATCATCCATTATATATAAACATCATAATCATCTCATTTATATCATCAATAATGTAACTGTCATGGTACAAATCAAGATCAAGTGTGTGTAATATATAAAAATAGACATGAAGCTACCCATGGCCAATGAACTGTCTATACATCATCAAAATTGTCTACATCAAATATTTGATCTTTCTAAAGAATTATCTTTCATCCTCTAATCAATAGAACCACTCCTCTCGCATTTTATCATGATCTTGATCAAAAATTAGCATTTCCATTTGATCTCTCGAGGGGGCAGTATACTAGCATAATTCTTCTTGCTGGGGCAACAGTGGGGCATCTGAAAAAATTAGAATTTTTTTTACTTTTGATCATGGCAAGGTTATTCTTTGAACCAACGCAACGAGTTTGTTGCTTCAAAGAGGGGCAAAATGTAGACACGTAAAATGTACTAATTGACATTACGCATATGATCTTGATTTAACTAACACCATTTCATCCTAAAATCATCCCTCTGTCTAACCATTTAATCAAATTCCCTTATTTGATTAAATTCATTAATTTCCCTCTCTTAAGTAAATAAATCAATTTTATCTTGTTAAGTCATTATCCCTCATTAATTAAATAAATCATTTTATTTACTTAATTCCCTTTTCTCTATTTTAATTAAATAACCATTTTATTTAATTAAACATCTCAAATTCCTCTATTAAATTAAATAAATCAAAAATTTATCTAATTTAATCTAACATCACCCCCTTTGGTTAAATAAATCAAAAAATTTAACTAAGTCTAAATCATTTTTCATCTCTTTTTGATTTAAAAAAATCGCTAAATATAAATCAAATAGTCAAATCATCAAATATCCTCTTAAATTAATCAAACCCTAATTAATCTAATATAAATGCTTGTCGCATCCTCTAGATTTTCCCACTTGCACAATAAATCAATTTATGTGATTTATTAAATCTTCTATTTCATTCAAAAAGGCATCAATGGTTGGAATATTCCCCAAATTTGAAAAATCCTTCCAAAAGGGTTTGTACATCCAACAAAGCATTTAAAATCTCTTACATGTCTTTTTCTTGATCCATGTGGCATTGAATTCACCTTTCACCTCGTCCTTCAAGCCATATTTTGAATTTGAATCTCCCCCCTCTTTGCACATTTCTTCAACTTGACATTCTGCAAATAAGAGGCTTCATTCCTCATTTGATCATCCACAATTTGAGCAAACTTACTATACTCAAATCCATTCTCAAGCATAGAATTTTTCATCAAATTTCATCAAGTCTTAGCTAGGTTATGCAGATTTTTATTTTGGAGCACATTGGAAGTTTTCATCAAGTGGATCACTCTTCATCATCAATCAACAAAGCTTGCATAGGAGTTGGGAAAGGGCCAATTTCCACATCAAATTGGCACCAAATCCCCCAAGAGATCAAGAGTTTGCATTGCATTTAAATAGGATTTACTATCTTTCATTTATGCTTGTTTATGTTCTTCACTTTGTTCCTTTTTATTGCAATTTGAATGGATTTCTTGGGGATTCATGATACTAACCTTGCATTTGAACTAATATAGTGTTTGTCTCTTCTGTTTGTGCAGGTTAGGAATCTTGGTTCACACATTTTTTAGAAGAATTGTTATTCCTATTCAATCATGAGATAATAAGGATCCCAATAGTTCATCTACAAATAGTTTAGTTTTAAAATCTTTTGATTCTTCAATGGCCACTACAATTACATCAAATTTACTAGGCAGACTTCTAGAAAACCTTTTGAACACCACTTTATCAGTTATGTTTTCCCCATGTGTCCTCATTTGATTAAAAATATTCATAACTTCAGTAAAAAAATGATCTATAGAATCAAAACCACTCATATGAAGATTTTCAAAAATTCTCCTTAGTGCCTCTAACTTAGTGTACCATAGAAAAAGGGAAACTTGCTTGATTTGGGTAATGATTGATGATAAATTAGATTTAATAAATACTTGATTTTGTGTTATGAGGTGTTTTGAACATCCACACTAGGCCTTGGACCCTTTCAAATGCATTTAATGATGTCTTGTAATGGTTTTATAAAGAGTTGTAAGACTTTCATGCCTCTCTCGACTTAATGAACCCATCTTCCCTTAATTCAACATTATAAAATGTATTTAATAGCATTATTACACTAATATAGAAGGCTTTTAAATTAAACTTAATGATAATCTTGTATCGTAATGTGTCTTACACATTCAGATTGGATGTTGTTCCTTCCTAGGTTGTGTGGACCTCATTTCAGTGTTGTAAAGTGTATTTAATCATACTTTCACATTGAATTTTGTGTCCCAAGCCCTAATTGACCTTCACATCATCATTAATAGGCCCCTATTACCCCATATTATGCATCCCAAGGAATAATTTGATGAAACACCCAACAAAATCACTATATAAACCTAATTTCCTCATTCCCCAACAATCTAGCTCACAAATGGGCCCCTTTGGGATTAATTCACCATATATGGCAAATGAGTCCCTACCAGGTGGGACTAATTCACCCAAGCTGGCAAATGAGTCCCATTTGGGCCATTTTTGACTTTTGATTAGGAAAAAATTTGTTTTAAGTTTAATTTTTCTTCATGTCAGCCTTGTGGATCTAATTTACTAGCAAAATAGGAGAATTTCCTATAAAATCAAGCCTCTAAACCTTAATTTACATCTCTTAACTCATTCACAGCTCATTCATCACTTATCTTCTTTCTCAAGTTAATCAAGTTAGGGTTTTATCACTCTAAGTCATCAAGAAAGCTTCCAAAGATATTCAAGGGCAGAATGTTCCTTTATTGCTGCAGAAATTCAAGATCAAACATCATAGAAAGGTACTAACTTCATTTTTTCATGATTCATTACATTCTTTCTTCATTTTGGTTTAATTACCTACAAAGGGGTTTGACCAAGGAAAACCCCCATGCCCTAACATTTAACATTTATTTTTCTCTTCTTGTGTGTTTACAAATTTAGGAATCTTGGAGACTTTGAAATCATTGAAGATCAAGTTGCAAAGTTGTTTAAGTCTTCTCTTCTTTGTCCAAGGAAAAATATAAAAAAAAGTCACTTTCAGAACCCAAAAATTAAGGGCGGGGGCCCTAGCTCGGTTGGCTAAGTAATTTCGTTGCGGCTCTGCTGGTCACGAGTTCTAGTCTCCCCCGTCCCGTGGTACCGGAGGGCGTGTCGCGCCAGCGCCGCCAGTCACGTTAAAAAGTTTACCAGGCGCACTGCAGTTTATAGGGGGTCGTGCTACCCGATTCCTGCAGTCTAAAAAAAAAAAAAAAGAACCCAAAAATTAGACTTTCGGAGGCAAACACATTTTAAGAGTTGAAGTGCAGACCAAATACTTTAGTTTCCACCTTTGGATTTTCAAAAATTCAAAAGTGGATTGATTCACCATTGATGGAGAATGAGTTCCACTGTTAGGGCTGGAACAAGTTTTTTGTAGTTTTGGATACCCATTTGTCTAAAATGAGCTCCAAAATAGTTTCACATATCTGGGACTAATTCACCCAAAATGGTGAATGAGTCCCACCAAGCCTAAAAATTAGGATCAACAACATTCTAGAAGTCATTTCCAGTGTCCATCAAGATCTCAAGTGCACACTTTAAGTTTCATCCATTTCTGTTGCAATTTGCATCCATTTCTAGGTATTTCTCCATATCAAAATGTGTTTTCAAACAGCATACATTTCAATAGTTTTACATTAATAACCAATCCATTTTATCAGTTTGTTGCATTTAGATCATTGCATTTTCACATAATTTGATCATACATACATTAGTTTGAGTGAACAACCTAGATTTTGGCGTGGAATCTATCTCTTTCCTTTAGGTGAAAGACCCTAATTGAGCAAAAGAGAGTCATAGCATTTCACACCCAGAAAATCTATGGTTTATTTTGGTGAACCTACTTTTAGAATTCTTTATTTTCTAATTTTGAGTCCATTATCATCCTAGAAATAGCTTGCATGCATTAGAGTTTGCATTGTTTTGCATTCTAGGGTTTCAACAACTTGCATTAGTAAAAAGCTCATTTAGCTTGCATTTTTGCATATAATTTCCTTAAATGTTTTTGAAATTCTACATCTACATCTTAGGTCTGCATCATACAACATCAAACACATAAAAAACAATTGAAATTTTCTAAAAATTCTACCAAAACCCCTAACTAGAACTCATTGTCCATTCTGGGAGAACCAGTCCCAATCCATATTTTTAATTGTCTATTACAACATCAGAAACCTCATTTCTATGCTTCCTAAGCCTCCTAGTATCATATAGTATAAGTCTGGAAAGTTTTGAGAACATTTTTTTATCCATCTATCTCAAAAACATGATTTTAGACTACTCATTCTTCAAATCACTTCAATTGTAGACATCCTTACATCTAAAAATGCTTACATATCTAAAATTTTGCATAACATCAATAAAAGTACTTTTCACTTTTGCTTATAGAATGTTTCTATTCATAAAACTTTGCATAGGTTTGGAAAAAGTTCTTTTCATTCTAGCATATACATTGTTATAGTCTTAAAAATTTTCATACATTGGATGAAAATTTCTTACATCCTTGCATATACTTTGTTCATATTGTTGAAACATTGCATGACATAGTTACAACTACTTTTCATTTTTATTCAAACAATGTTAATATCTTACATCTTTCGACGTGTTTAGAAACATTTCCTATCCCCTCCCCATGAGAGTGTTTTTTATGAAAGATACAACCTTGGACATTCCTAATGATTATATTTGTTCTTCTCCTATTATATATCCTATTGGTGATGAAGATATTTTGGTAGAAGAATCAATTAATGAGAGTTTTGAGAATCCTACTTGTTTATATCCTCTTACCTCTCTTAGTGGACAAGACATTGATAAATAAGACAACACAACCATAGGTAATTATGACAATCACATTTATTCTTCTCCTAGTATCTCTCCTAGTTGTGAAGAAGATAATTTGATGTTAGACAAAACAATTGATGAAGGTCATGAATATCTTACTTATTCCCCTTCAACTAGTGAAACCCTTCTTGAGCAAGAACATTCAACCATTGATCATTCCCTTACTTGTGATGAAGTCCTTTTAGAAGAACCAACCTTTGATTGTCAATAAAATTTTTCTTGTTGTTCTGTTAAAAACTCTCCTAGGGAGAATCTCATGGTGCAAAAACATATGAACATTGACACATATCCTTCCAACACTAAACCTTCCCTAGGTGAAGATAATAAAGTGACATTAGCATCCCCTTCACTCACAAATCATGAGCATAAAGACAAGATTCTTGAGGTTATGATGACACAAGTGGGATCACCTTTAATTACTGAGCTTCCTAAGTCACCTCCCATTCATGAATCTGAAACATAGATTTTTGGGACCCAAATGGCTACTCTTACACTTCTAAGGTTTTCACTTGAAAGGAGAGAGATTTGGGTCCAAAATTGCTTATGTTCACTCAAATCAGGACGTGTGTGATGTTTTTTATGCTAAATGAAGAAGATTAAATGCAATTGACTAATTGAAATGAACTAAAATGGATGTAAAAGTGTAATTAAAGTTATGTTTGAAAACACATTATGATATGCAAAAAATAATGTAAAATGGAGAAATTGAAAGAAATGTCCATAAAAGAGAGAACATGGGTAAATCTAAGTGCACTTGGGTGAAGTAGGATGATTTTAGAGTGTTCTATATAATGATCAAATTTACTAATTTTTCACAGTGGGACTCATTTGCCTAGGGTGGCAAATTAGTCCACCTATTAGTGAAAAACTATCGAGAGCTAGTTTCATTCTATCGGGATCTGAAATCTAAAAAAATTAAAGTTTCCACTCCTAAGGTGGGACTCATTCACCATAGGTGGTGAATCAGTCCTCCCCCAAATTCCTAAAAAACTAGGAGACAACTTTGCAACACCAGATCTAAGAATGTTTTCTTGTTAGGTTGTCGAACTCAAATCTATAGAAAACAAACAACTAACTCTATCCAAGCTTGATTTTGAATCAAGTTGACTTGAAGTAGCTAGTTGACTTGAAAATCACTCTTCAACACCTAATAACCCATCAAATCTACAAAAAAATGCTACAAACAAACAAGAAAAATGGAAAAATGATTAGGTGTTAGTGAATAGGGGTTTTCCTTGGTCAAACCCCACTTTTGGTAATTAAACCCTTGAAAAGATAATGAAATATAAAGGAATGATAAACTAACAACATGCAATAGCTATTAACTTACCAAACCCTTGATGATGCAAGTTTGAAGTAATGTCGATGGCACCTTCAAAGTGCTTGAATTGATGTTGTAGAATGCTTGATTGCTTGAAATGTGAGATTGAATGCTTGAATGAGTGAGGAGATTGTAGGAGGATGTAAAATGAGGTGAAAATCACTTATTTATACAATTCTTGTGACTTAGTATCTATTCATGCCTCATCACAGGTCGAAATGAAGTGATTTTAAATAAAATCCTGAAAGGAAATTTGAAATATTTTGAATTTGGGGCCAAGGGGGACTCATTTGCCACCCATGGAAAATGGGTCCCACCTAGGACCTGAAAACAAGTGTCACAAAAAATGTTGTATTTAATGCTATTTTTCAAGATAACATTCAAAAATACACTTAATATAAGAATATGAGGGCATAAAGGGGAAAAATAAAGCATGATAAAGGTGTAAAAAGTGAAGATGTGCCTAGAAAAGCATGAAATCTTGTTACAAGACTCTACAACACTTCACAATAGGGCTTGTTGATGATTGAAAATGTGGTTTTTAGGTAAATTGCATTAAATAGAGTCTGGAAGAATGTAGAAATGTCTTACAACACTTCACACCACCTTCACAACAAGCCGTTATTTGATTTTTGGTACCTAAACAAGCATGTTCAAGCCATGATACAACATGAAATGAGAGCAACATAGTTCCAACACCATAAAACAAGACCTAAAAGGCCATGAAAATGACAAGGGGCCATTTTTCTACATCACATTTAGCACCCACTTTAGTGAGAGGATGAACATGTGTCAAACTCACACTAAAGTATCCATGAACATTGAGAAGAAGATTCAAATGCACTTATGTTAAGAAGATGGAATACAACAATCAAGAGGGATGATTAAGCCCCTAAGATGAAGATCCCATGGAAAACTAAACATAAGAACAAAGGAACACACAAGTGTTGAAAATAATTAAATGAATCTTTGATCATCAATCCAACTAGGTATGAAAAGAGATCTAGGCTGATTGTTTGAAAAAGAGAATGTGTACTCACTTTGGGGCCTTGAAACTTTAGGTTGTCCACGGGGTGAGAAGGCCCAGCTATATACTCACTTTAGAGCCATGGAACTAGTTGTCCATGGGCTGAGAAAGACCAAAAATTAAGATACATACACTAGTTGGTATGCACTCACAAACACAAAGGTGGCTATGGGGAAAACTCATGCTACTAGGTGGGCTTCCCACTCAACCATGTCAAAGCTATACCTGTTCGATAAATTTAACAAGGTGCCACAAAGAAAAATGCCATGAAAAAAAAGAAATGGTATCATAATCATGCAAGTTGTGTTATGCAAGGTGGAAAAAAGAAATGAAAAAATGAAAAGTGTAAAAATGTAATATAAAATGATGTTCAAAGGAGTCTTGTTCAGTTTATGCAAGGTTGGTCACTTAGGGAACATTGTTCCCAATGTCTCCAAGAGAGGACCAATAAGAGAATAGTATATTCACAACTTAGGTTTATGAAATGCATCGCATCAAGCCACCAAGAGGAATGTAATATGTTGAGAAAGATCACACTTATGAGGGACATCACACCCAATGCCATCCACAGAGTGATGAACACATCACGTAAATGAAAAAGCTACACTAGGAACCAAGAATGCACTTGAAATAATGGTAATGTATGCCCCTCACTTTAAAGTAATTGCTGCACAATGGTCTGTGAGCAATTACTTTAAAGTAGAGAAGGAAACAAAAAGAAAAAAGAAAATAAGACATGAGATCTAGCTTGGAAAGCTCTATGCCAAGTCATATGTTTTGAAGTTAGGCTGTGTCATGTCAAGGAAAAAGGAAAAACAAAGAAAGGGAGTTGCTCCCCACAAAGGAAAACACATCAAACACATAAGGGATCTATGGATTTGGGGTAAGTATGTTCGTTGCTGCAATTTTATTATTAAGGAGCTCATAATTGTCATTATTCCCCAAAGCGCATAGAATTGGAAGTATGACACAAAGAGAGTGAAAATAAAAGAAAAAGAAAGTTAATTTTGAGTCAACATGGAAGAGACATTGCAGTCTTGACGCTTTGCATTGTCCCCAAAAAGGAAAACACAAGTGAAAAGTAAACAAAAAAGAAAATTGAAAAATATTTTGGGTCAAGATGAAGCAGACATTGCAGTCTTGATGCCTTGCATCATCCCCAAAAGGAAAAGCACAAGAAAAATACAAAGAAAAAGGAAAGGGACTATTTGGGACAACATGGAAGAGACATAGGCTGTCTCAACGCTTTGCATCATCCCCAAAAGGAAAACACAAAACAAAAATGAAAAATAAAAAAACCTTTGTGGGCAAACATGGAAGAGACATAGGGCGTCTCTATGCTTTGCATCATCCCCAAAAGGAAAACACAAAGAAAAAAGGAAAAATAAAAAGACCTTTGTGGGTCAACATGGAAGAGACATAGGGTTTCTCTATGCTTTGTGTCATCCCCAAAAGGAAAACACAAAACAAAAATGACAAAGATAAAGACCTTTATGGGTGAACAGGGAAGAGACATAGGGTGTCTATATGCTTTACATCATCCCCAAAAGGAAAACACAAAAAAATAATGAAAAAGACAAATACCTTTGTGGGTCAACATGGAAGAGACATAGGGTGTCTCTGTTAGTGTAGGTTTTTTAATATTATTTTTCTTACACATTATTAAGCATACCTTAGGTTATAGGAGATGTGGTTTATATGAGGACATGTGGTGTAATCCATCCATTACATGTGTTGCTCCCACTCACACTTGGGTGGTTGAGTTTCACACTCTCTTTTGGCTTTATATGCCACCTCACAAAACCACTCATCTGTCTCTTTCTGAGTAGGTTATGCCACATGTTTGGAATTTTTCAAGTAGGCATAACTCCCACATAATTTTGTTATTTGGGAGTTATTTCCCCTCTTGGAATTATTTTCCCATATTCTACTATATATTTTGCACTCACTTCCCCCTCCTATCTAGTCCAGATGAGTTCATATTAACTTAGTCAATTCAAGGGAGAGTTGAGGCATATTGTATCATTTAGTGTGATAATAACATCATTCTGTTATTGCACTATATTCCAACATTTTATCTCTTGCTGCTCTCATGTGGAAGGTTTATCTTGGGGTGTTGTCATAATAGTGGTTTACAATTCCTGAGAGGAATGAATTTTAGCTGAAATCACATATTTTGAGAAAATATAATGATTTAAGCCTTAAAAAGTTCCATTTTAAGGATTCCAATTGAAGAGGGTTTGATCAAATCACCTTAGATAAAACCCCCTTGGATAGAACCTCACTAGTTTTAAACCATACCTATAAATGCATCTCCTTTACACCTATCAAAATGCGATAAAAATCACTTTTGATTTAACTTTTGGGGGATCAAATGAATTCATTTAAATTTTTTTCAAATGATTATGGTTTTCCTCATAACAAGCTAGCCAATGAATATAATTTTAATATGTTTTGGTTTGTTATGTATTTATTTTTAAGTTTTATTAAACATAGGTTTTCAATCGAAAATGAATTTCTTTGTTCTTCACATGTGGAAAAATAGAAGATTATCAAAAAAAAAAATTGAAAATATGAGTGCACCAGATATTAAAGTCCTTGATCCAACAAAAAATTAAATTAAATTTTGACATATACAAAAAAAGTTCGCATTATCACGGTCGTTGTATGCGAATTGTAATTAGTTTGACTTTGAAACTTGATTAAGGAAAAATATTCAATAAAAAACTATCTAACCAAGTGGAAGCACTAGATATCAGAGTCAAAAATCTAAATTTGAAAGAATTAGAATTTTATCCTTCATGGAAAAACGTTATGCTATACGGTGCGTCACTTTTTAAAAATGTTGTTTTCTAAAAAAATTAATTTTCATGGGAGATAGAAAAAGAAGTGCAATTTGATTCCAAAAATTTTGAAAAAGATATTTTTAGAATCTATAGACAAAATTTGATGAGACTCTAGTTTGCACCATCTTCAAATTCCTCACAGTTTAGCCGCTATAGATGCCCCAATGTGAAGATTTAGTTAAAAATAATAATTTTAGTGTCCAGTTTGGCCAAAAATTGTAAACCACTATTATGGGTTCAACCCTTGGTTTTGCAGGTGATCCTGGGTGCTCGAGTTCATCAACAACTCTTACATGGTATCAGAGCGTCAGATCTGCAAGCCCCTTCTCAAATTTGAGGGATTTGTGAGTGTTTTAACCAGTATTGCAGGTTGTAGCATGCCTTTTCTTGTATTAAGTAGCTGATTCTACCTTTTCATGTCATTTTTTGGTTGTTGGGGTCGTTTTATGTTGCTAAAGGCATTTTTTTTACACTAGATCCACATTTTTTGTATATTTTAAAGAAAATCCGCCATCTCGGTTTTCTTCGCAGCAAAAAGAAATCATTTGGGTCATTGCTAGTTTCTATATAAAGGTTACATATTTTTCAGAAACTAAACCAAAACATTTCAGCAGACCCCCTCTCCAATTGTGTTTTTGATTTTGCAGTCAATCTTTGGAGGGCCATAATTCAATCATATGAGCTCTTTTTTCAAAGATTTGATTTTTGATTTGGGGTAGAATTTCATGGGATTTTCAGTGGTGTGATCCATTTTTTCTCAAGTTATCCGGATTTTCTATAAAATTAGTTTTATCAGCAGATCTGAAGGACAGTTCTCATTTTTGGAACTTCAAATGGCTATAACTTTCACATATGACCTCAGATTGAGGTGATTCTTTTCTAAAAGTTGATATTTTTTTGAGAACTATACATTGGTGCTATTTTTAGGTTCTCATTTTGAGATTTGATTGTACTTTTAGTATTTGAGTCCATTTTGGACACTTGAAAAACTCTAGAAAACAACTCCAACATTGTAAACACACTAATTTATAAAGTTCCAAATTATTTTTTCTTGGGGGGGATTCTTTATTGAGTGAAAAAGGGGGGTGTCTTTGTGTGTCTCCTCTTGCATTTTTTTCTCACATTGCAACAACAATCTAAAATGGATAAAACGGTTCCTCTACTCATACCATACAATTACTTTGAGTGGAAAAATGAAATGTAAATTCACTTAAGAAAGTTAAAATTGTATAGAATAACAATGGGTATTGATAAGGAACCTACAGAAGATGAAGATAAGCCTAAATGGTTCAATAAGTGTGATGAAGCTTTTGGAACCTTATGCATGGTTGTATCTCCTAATCTATGCTTTCATATTATGTCTACAAAATCACCAAATGAAGTGTGGAATACTTTGAATACTCTCTTTGGTAAACAAGATGATTTGAGAGCACATTCATTGGAGAACGATCTCATAGGATTGAGCCCATGCAATTTTGACACCATTCAAGATTTCTTTACTAAATTGAATGCCATAAGATTGTAGTTAGAGCAATGTGGAGTTAAAAAGGATGACTCACAACTAATTTTGAGTATTCTTTCAAAACTTGGTCCTGATTATGTAGTGTTTGTTTCTACATTTCATGCAAAGAAAAGGGCCTTAGGAAAAGGATTTACTATGCCTTCTCTAAGTGAGTTCGCAACTGATCTCACAAAGGAGCAAGATAAATTGATTCAAATGGGAATTTTTAAATCTTCCAAATCTCAAGCCTTGACTGCAAAACAAGCCACTAATAAGCAAAACAAGAAACAACAGAACCGAGGTGATAGAAAGAAAGATTCAAATAAATATTCATCTACTTCTAAAGTAGACTTTAAATTCTCTTCAAAAGAGGATTCATCTAAGAAGGAGAAGCTCACTTGTGCATATTGCAAGAAACCAGGGCATGATGAACATCAATGTTACTTAAAACAAATTGATGAGTTGAAGAATCTTTTAGCAAAGAACAACATCAATTTTCTTTCTCGAATGGTTGATTTACCTTCTTCTTCTAATTCCAAAAATTTAGAATTTGATAAGGAAAAGAGCCATACTACAGGGGCAGGTAAATCAAAAGGTAAAGCTCTTTGTGCTTCTACAGGTCTTGGATCAAGGAGATGGCTCCTAGATTCTAGAGCTTCTCATCATATGGCTTCTACACAGTCTATGTTCTCTTCTTTTGAGTCTTCTGCTATGCCACTTATTATGATGGGAAATAATACATACATGGATGTAATTGGGAAAGGATCTATTGATATTGGGGATGGTACTTTCAATGAAGTTTTGTGTGTACCTCATCTTTCAAACAATCTTCTTTCCATCTATCATATCACTCATGGTGGAACAGGGAGGACTGTTGAATTCACACCTGATTTAGTTATCATCAGAGACTTGGAGAGTAGAGAGATAATTGCTACTAGGGTGGTTGATCATGCATCCCAGTTGTATACCTTTTCAGACATTGCACCTGATGATGGTTCGGATCCTTTGGTTGTTGATCACACTCCTAGTGTGAGCTTTGTTTTGAGGAGAAATTTGGCTACTTGAACTTGGGTATTCTCACATGTGATCTAGTTCTCGAGCCTTGCATTCCTTCTCCTCCATTTACTATTGCATCTGAAGATACTTGCGTTGCTACATTCATGGCTTCTTTTGATTCAGTGCAGTAGGATACACATTGTCTTCCAGATATAGCTACTTCAGATGACTACTTGATAGGAATTGCAGGTTTATTTATGGAGTCTCATGTTTCAAACTTGGGAGACACTATTCATGACATCCATCTCCTCTTTGATGAAGTTGATTCCTCTACAATTGTTGTGGAGGAACCTTTGTATCCTCTTTTTCATTCTCCACATGATCATTCATCACAGTTTGGCATGATTGTGGATACTTTTGAGTAGCATTTGGAGGAGGCACACTTGTCTTCAGAGGAGATATCCTTTTCTTCAAATTTTGTTCTACATCCATCTCCACTAGGTTCTAGATTGTCATCTTCTGCAGTGTGGCCTAAAACACTTGATTTGATGGTGACAACTTTCAGCATTGACATGGGGACACCTGAACAAAATTCAGAGACATCATACATTCTTTCTTCATATTCCTTTCAAGAATGGGAAGATATCTTGCATACATCCTTGGTTTTCTTTCTTCCTAAGGGGAGGAATATTGTTCGGCGATCTTGGATCATCTTCAGCTTCTTGTGTGGAGCATTCACCAACAATGCAAGAGATTCTACATTGGGGGACTATATGGTCTCTCTTCTTCTCTCTTGGGGGAGAGTTTTGTCCTACGAGTTTTCTCTTTCTCATGTTTTGAGAGGTTTCATCATTGTACATGGGTACCTTACATGGCCTTGTAGCCAGGACCCATCTTTGCATTGTTTCATCCTTTTACCCACCTAAGCTATGCTTAAGGGGGGGTGTTAGTGTAGGTTTTTTAATATTATTTTTCTTACACATTATTAAGCATACCTTAGGTTATAGGAGATGTGGTTCATATGAGGACATGTGGCATAATCCATCAATTACATGTGTTGCTCCCACTCACACTTGGGTGGTTGAGTTTTAAACCCTCTTTTGGCTTTATATGCCACCTCACAAAACCACTCATCTGTCTCTTTCTGAGTAGGTTATGCCACATGTTTGGCATTTTCCAAGTAGGCATAAATCCCACA
Source organism: Sequoia sempervirens (assembly GCA_007258455.2). Lineage (NCBI taxonomy): Eukaryota > Viridiplantae > Streptophyta > Pinopsida > Cupressales > Cupressaceae > Sequoia > Sequoia sempervirens. The sequence continues at coordinate 739,875,525 of VDFB02000003.1, read as the reverse complement.
TAATTTTGTTATTTGGGAGTTATTTCCCCTCTTGGAATTATTTTCCCATATCATACTATATATTTTGCACTCACCTCTCCCTCCTATCTAGTCCAGATGAGTTCATATTAACTCAGTCTATTCAAGGGAGTGTTGAGGCATATTGTATCATTTAGTGTGATAATAACATCATTTTTTTATTGCACTATATTCCAAAATTTTATCTCTTGCTGCTCTCGTGTGGAAGGTTTATCTTGGTTTTGCAGGTGATCCTAGGTGCTTGAGTTCGTCAACAACTCTTACAGTCTCTACACTTTACGTCATCCCCAAAAGGAAAACACAAAACAAAAATGAAAAAGACAAGGATGTACGACAAATAGAAGAATAGAGGTACAAATAGAAGAAGTGTACAAAGAGAGGAAACATCAAATGCATGATATGGGGGAACACGATACACACATAGAGGAAAAATAGAAAGGCAAAGAAGCGAGCTAAGCAAATACAAGTCATTCATCTAACAAGTCATCTGCCTCCCAATCATGTTAAATGTAATGTGAGAGCGGTAAACTATCCAAAGGAAGAATCACAAGTGCCAAACTAGAAGTTGTACTAGGTTCTTCAGTTGGTTGAGTGGATTTATCATTTAGGTTTATTGTAGATGAAAATAAAGAATTGAGATTATTATGCACTTCATCATCATATTTATCATCATCAAGATTAATGAAAATGGGAGGATGAAGTGTGATTTCTAATGAAGGATGAAGTAAAAGTGGTGGGAGTTGGTTTGGTTCATTTTGATGTGAAGGTTATGTATGGATATCATGTGGTGGGTCAAGAGAAGGACGTTGGTCACCTATTACTTCTATCAACTGTGGAGGTTGATTTGCTTGATTGGTTTCTATGCAATATTGACAAGAAAGGAGATGAAAATGATGCCTATGTTCTCTAGCACGACAATTTAGTTTCATTAGGTTTTGGATTTGTTGAGGTGTAAAAGTGGATTGAGTCACCATAGGATCATTTATTTCTGAACAAGGAATAATAGAAGAAGCCGAGGAAGATGGATCATTCACTTTCTCCTTTTCTTTGTATATTTTTTTAATTCAAGGAGGTTGAGTAATGTTTGTTTCAAGTTCCCTTTGTCATTTAAATGATGGCAGGGAAGTGTCTAGAGCTGATTGTTCAGAAGGTTTGATGGTTTTTTCAATATTGGATTCATATTTAAGCATGGATTCATTGAGGATAGAAGGTGTGGAAGTGGACGGGGATGTGTTACTAAGAGACAATTTAGTGACTTTTCTGGTTTTAAAATTTTGATATGTAATGAAAAAGAAGTCCTTTTGAGGGGTGATAGGTTCCATGGGTGTTGGGAAAAAAGCTTCTAATGAAAAGTTACCTTTGGAAGATAAAGGATTAAAGCCACTATGATGTATAGTGAATATTGTATTTTCATGTGGAAACTTCAAACACTTATGAACAACTGAGGGGACTACTTTCATTGAGCAAAGCCAAAGGTGGCCTAGCCACAAATGAAATTGGTCAGATTGTGGGATAATTGAAAATGTTACATTTGAAGTTTTAGGTCCTATCTATAAAGGTAGCATGATCGATCCAATTGTATGGTATGCAAAACCATTATTTTTTTTAATCCATGCAATGTGCTTATTATAAGTATCTTGATATAGTTTTTACAATACTAGAAACTCTTTTGTGATCACATTGTCACCACAAGAAAGATCTATTAATATTCCATTAGTGGGCTTGTCATAGATTCTACCAGCTATGTAGAGAGGACCATCAGGAAGCTTTTGTAGTATGTATTTATTAGAAAAAGTGATATCAAGAGAATTAGTTTTTTGGCCCTTATGAGGGATAACATCTGTCGCACCCACAAGTTCATCCATAGGACTAACTTGTGTAAGAGGAAGAGTTGCATCATGTTTTTCATTGTTTGTATCAATAGTCATTGCATTAGTCTTTGAAATTTCACTATCCTTGACAAATGATGTGGTGTGTTTAGGCATAGGATTGGTGAAAAATTGCAAGTTCTAGTTAGGGGGTGCAACAGAATTATTGCCTTGATCATTAACACCCTCAACGGTCAATTCAATTGAATCAATGAGATCTTCAACTAAATGTTTAAGATGCTTACAATGTTCGGTATCATCGCCATTTTGGAGATGAAAATGACAATAAGGGTTAGGTTTAAAGGTGGGTGGTAAGGACTGATTTGGGTCAAGTGGGCGAATAGGTGGTAAAGTGAGAATGCATTTTTGAATTAGTTGGGTCATTGTGTGATGGAGGGTATCTGGTAAAGGAGTGAATTTTCTATTTGGATCTCCATAATTTTAAGGCACAACTGCCTTAGCAGTGGCCATTGAATTTTGAATTTGTGGAGTAGGTTGTTATTGTGCTTGATAAGGTGGGTAAAACTATAAAAATCTTCTATTAGGTTTGCAGAAGTTTTTTGTGTGATTGTGATTGTTGTGTTTGGGTTTGTCAACTCGGCTAGAAGTGGACTTGGAATCATAACTTGAATCTAAGATTTGGTACTCACACAAGGTTGTACATAAATGCATGAATGAAGGGAATCTCATCATGGTAAGTTTATATTGATGGTTGGTATGAAAATTATCGATAAACATCTTCTGTAGATGTGCATCTAGAATTTTGACATCAATTTGAGCATATAAGGATTGGTAATGTGAGATGAAATTCGTCACTTTTTCATCAATGTTTTGTCTACATTGCATGAGGTCAGCCATTTTCTTTTTAGGTGTCATGTGAACTTGGAAGTGAATAATGAAAGAATCCACCAATTCATTAAATGAACAGATGGACTGATTGGGAAAGTTGGAAAACCATTCTAATGCAGTGTCTTTTAAGGTCCTTGGAAAGGGTTTGGCTAAAAGTTTTTTGTCAAGGATAAAGTCACTACACAAAGCTATATAAGAATTAATGTGGTTGATAGGGTCTCCTTTTCCTTTGTATTTCCCAAACCAAGTCATTTATATTCCTTGTGGCATTAGGGTATGCAAGATTTCTAAGGATAAGGGACTGTTGCAGACAAGATACGTGGGTGGAGCAGTTTGACCTTGACTTATAGTGGAAAGTTGTTGTTGCATGGATGAAATATTGGTAAGGAGTTGTGTAAGAAGAGGGTCAGGATAAGTGATTTGAGGTGGAAGGGAAAATGGTGATTGAGTGTAAGGTATATTTGGTGAAGTGTAAGGAACACTAACGGGTGTAAAAGTGGTGGAAGGGACTTGTGATGCCAAAAAGGAAGTAGGAATTCTAGTTGGAATTGGGAAAGAAGAAGCAACATAATTATCTCAATGCATAGTTGTGTGGGTGTGTGGATTGGTATAAGTTGGGATGGATGCAATGGTGGTAGGGGAAGGAACTTGAGAACCTCCTTGGCTTACAAGAATGTTTGTGGATTGGGTATTGGAAGAGGCATGTTTATTGTAAATCTCAAAAAAATTCTTCATCACTTGCAAGCCATCATCACTCTAAATGAGGCAATAAAGGTTTTTGATGGTGGGTATGTTAGTGGCAGAAATGTTTTCAAGTGACAAATCCTATTGTAAATGTGCAAATTCCTCATGAATGTTAATTACTTTTTCTTGCAGGAGGGAATTGTTTTGGTTGTCAATATTGATTAGGTGAAAATGGGAATGCATGGTAGTGGTATTGTAAGTTCTTAATGCACCATTGTCCATACTAGGAGCAGGAGCTCATGAGATCCCAAGGTCCAAAATGAAAATGCTATCGGAGGATGCCATAAGTCTAGAACTTCTTCTCACTAAAGTATTATCAACAGGGCACCAAGCACCCATACAAGTGCCATGAAGGATGGGTTAAAGGAAATGAAAGATAATATATGGTTTCTAAATGTAAATAAGAGAAATATTGTTGACTGTAACAACAAACTAAATATAGAAAACAAAAATGCAAGAAAATGCCAGAAAAATGTCATAAATGCTATTTGAAAAATGTAGAGGGACTGATTCGCCTTGGGTGGCGAACGAGTCCTAGTATAAAATTTTTTTAGTGTTTTCAGAGTTTTAAGGATGATTTACATGATCTACAGTATGAAATTTCAAATGAAAAATATAGATTTTGAGGTTTTTCAATATGATGGAATGCAAAAACAAAAGCTATATGAAGTTTTCATTAATGCAATATGAAAGATTCTTAAAATGGAATAACAAAGCAATATGCTAATTTAATGCTAATGGAAATGTAGACTAAAATGCAATGAATGAAAATTTTTCAAGAGTTGGGTTCACCAAAATGAAACATAGATTTTTGGGACCTAAATGGCTACTCTTGCACTTCTAGGATTTTCACCTAAAAGGAGAGAGATTTGGGTCCAAAAAAGCTTATGTTCACTGAAATCAAGATGTGTGTGATGTTTTTTATGCTAAATGAAGATGAATAAATGCAATTGATTGATTGAAATGAACTAAAATGAATGTAATAGTGCAATTAAGGCTATGTTTAAAACACGTTGTGATATGCAAACAACTATGTAAAATGAAGAAATTAAAAGAAATGTGTAGAACAAAGAGAACAGGGGTAAATCTGAGTGCACTTGGATGAAGTAGGATGATTCTGGAGTGTTCTAGATATCCATAAAGTTTACTGATTTTTCACAGTGGGACTCATTCGCCTAGGGTGGTGAAGCAATCCACCTACTGGTGAAAAACTATCGGGAGCCGGTTTATGTTTGTCAAGATCTGAAATCTGAAAAAATTCAAGTTTCCACTCCTAAGGTGGGACTCATTCGCCATATGTGGTGAATCATTCCTCCACCAAATTCTTGAAAATTTGGGAGAAAACTCTGCAACACTAGATCTAAGAATGTTTTCTTATTGGGTTGTTGAAGTCAAATTTGCAGAAAACAGACAAATAACTCTCTCCAAGCTTTCTTTTGACTCAAGTTGACTTGAAGCACCTAGTTGACTTAAAAATCACTCTTAAATACCTAATAACCTATCAAATCTACAAACAAAGGCTACAAACAAACAAGCAAAAGAGGGGAAATGATTAGGGGTTAGTGAATAGATGTTTTCCTTGGTCAAACCCCACTTTTGGTACTTAAACCCTTGAAAAGATAATGAAATGTAAAGGAATGATAAAATAACAACATGCAATAGCTATTAACCTACAAAACCCTTGATGATGCAAGTCTGAAGTAATGTCAATGGCAACTTCAAAGTGCTTGAATTGATGTTGTAGAATGCTTGATTGATTGAAATGTGAGATTGAATGCTTGAATGAGTGAGGATATTGTAGGAGGATGTAAAATGAGGTGCAAATCACATATTTATACAATTCTTGTGCCTTAGTATCCATTCATACCTCATCATGGGCCAACATGAAGTGATTTGGAATAAAATCCTGAAAGGAAATTTGAAATATTTTGAATTTGGGGCCAAGGGAGACTCATTTGCCACCCATGGAAAATGAGTCCCACCTAGGACCTAAAAACATGTGTCAAGAAAAATCTTGTATTTAATGCTATTTTTTAGGATAACATCAAAAAATACACTTAATATAAGCATATGAGGGCATAAAGGGGAAAAATAAAGCATGAGAAAGGTGTAAATAGTGAAGATATGCCTAGAAAAGCATGAAATCTTGTTACAAGACTTTACAACACTTCATAATAGGGCTTTTTGATGATTGAAAAGGTGGTTTTTAGGTAAATTACATTAAATAGAGTCTAGATGAATGTAGAAATGTCTTACAACACTTCACAACATGTCGTTCTTTGAGTTTTAGTACCTAAACAAGCATGTTCAAGCCATGATACAACATAAAATGAGAGCAACATAGTTCCAACACCATGAAACAAGACCTAAAAGGCCATGAAAATGACAAGGGTCCATTTTTCTACAACACATAATCAAACAAAAAGCTAAGAGATGTCTTGAAATCCATGATGCAATCTACTCAAAACAATGTTTTGAACCAACTAAGTTGTAACTTAGTGACACAAACATCTAGTGTACCACACAACACTCTTACTCCATTACCTTTTCTTCCAAATAATGTGCCTAGTGTTGAAGAACTTAAAAAGACTCTTGTTAATATATCTATCTGGAAACTCATTCAACTATCACCTACAATCAAATTTCTCTTTCACGAAATGTTACAATTAAAGAAGGAGGAGATACAATCTTACATAAAATCAAATAATGTAACATCCTTCCCTCATCCCAAGAAAGTCACCCAATCTATAATCACATTCCCTAAACATGAAATTCCCTCACTTGAGATTCAAAACAAGAATGATCCCTTGATGATAAATGTAATCATTAATGAAAGTTGAGTTAGGCACACTATCGGAGACAATGGATCTAAAAACAATGTTTGTAACATTAAACTCCTACACAAACTTGGCATGGAAAAAAAGCTCATTCAACCTCATGATGTTCATATTCAAGGCTTTGAAAATGTTAATAGACAACCACTAGGTCTGATCACATTACCTATTGAGGTTGGACCTGTAGTGTTTCCTACCTTTATCCATATCATGTAAGGACCCCTTCCATACAATATTATCTTAGGGAGACCATGGATTCATGCTATGAAAGTAGTCCCATCTACCCTTTGAACACCATACAATGAAATTTGAGCACAATAACAAGATATACATGGTTGATGTAGATGAATGAAGCTATCATTGAACTAATCACACCATTTCCAATTCCCCTAATCCTTTCATTCCTAGATCAAAACTTGGACCTCTACAACTTGTTGCTAATTCTTCACCTACAATAAAACTCTTTCATGATAATTGGGGGTCATTACATCCTACACTGCATTTTAATAGATTTTCCAAAATCTCACCCTCATCATCCAAAGAGTCATATACAAATTATTCATTTTCTAACACAAGTTACAGTAGCGATTGGGGTTTCACACCGTCCTTTAGGGGTGGGTGTGCAATATCACAACCTAAACCAAAACAACCTTGTGTTTCATTTGCTCAACTTAGTTCTACCACACCACACCATGATGGTGATGGTGGAAATATAACTCCCATCCCTCATGAACTAATGACACATAACATTGAAAAGGATTTGTGTTCCAAAAAAACACCCACTTCATCTAACTTGGAAGCTTGTTATGGTATCTAATACAATCCCCTGCCTACACATGGATGCAATGAACACATGAACAAAACCAACATATCATAGTCTTTTGAGAGAGATCTAGGGGTATCTCCCTTATTTCCACTTCCATCTATGACTTTGCATAACACAATTCAACATCTAAAGGATTCTAGTGCTCTACCTTGTGTTGAAGCACCTACTTCCTCTACCTAATACTTACTTTCAACCATTTCAGCTCATCCTTGTCCTACACTAAGTGGGGGCAAGGGGTTAAGTAGCCTTGTCTTCATATGGCATATGTCGGTGCCTCCTTTGGCTAGTCAGTAAACTTTCATGAATATATAAGAGAAAGCTTGGGATGTGAATGATGTGCCTTAAGTTAGCTCGCATGTTAAATACTACTGTGTCTAATGTTAATTTGTTAATCTAATTGAAAACAAAAACACAATTAACAAAACTTTAAACTAAAGAAAGCTGAAATAAAATTAAATATAAAAGAGAATTCTTCAAAAGCGTTATGTCTTTCTCTATCTCTAGAGATTGGTTCGAAGCTGCTGCTCTCAGATTGTGTAGGCTCAACTTCTCCAAATGGCTGTCTGCAGAATGAGTATGCAAATGAAAATCTCTATCCTATATACTAGTAAGAGTGAGAATGTTGACGGATATGGACAGGGGCTATGGATTATGCACAGGGGTAACGAATTATGGATGCCATGATATGCTATGCTACTATTGCTATGCTATGAAAATACTGTGAATGCTATGAATGCTATGAATGCTTATACTACTTGCAATTTGACTATAATATTCCTGCTTAAGACTTCTATCTCATTTGAAGTACCCGATAGTCTTATTTATAGTTTTTTCTCAGGCACAATCCTGACTGGCAAAGATCAACGGCTGTGAGGTTGTCTGGTAAGTTAGAATGGTGAGAGATGGAGAGGTTGAGAAGAAAATGGAAGAGGTTGAGAAGTTGGAGAGAAGGATGGATTCATGTCTTCAACCCACGAGAACAAGCCTGCACAGAAACAGAGAAAATTATTTTTTCTGTTTCGGCAGTTTGTTTCACGGGTGTTGAAGATAATCCCCAAATTAATTAAATAAATAAATTTATTTAATTTCATTGATTAAATTTGATTTTTGATTTTTAGGACTATAGAAGTTTTAATTAAATATTTTGAAATATTTAATTGTGATGTGACTTTAGAAGAATCAATTAAATATTTTGAGATATTTAATTGTGAATGATATTAGAAGAATTTAATTAAATATTTTGAGATATTTAATTGTGAATGATATTAGAATCGAATTAGAGGAATTAATTAAATATTTGAAATATTTAATTGTGAATAATATTTAGAAGATTTATTTAGAAAAGAAGAATATTTAATCTTTATTTGAATAAAATATTCAAGCCAAGATTATTGATAATTAATATAAATAAATAGTAATGTTTATTTAATTAATTAAGAAATGAATAAAAAAAAGATGATTAAAATGAAAGAATGAACAAATATAAATAAATTATTTAAATTTATTTATACGTAGATGAAATTCAAAGATTTAATTAAATATTAAAAATATTTAATTAATTACCAGACAATGTGATGTGACCATTTTTAGGTGTATACATTTTTCCCCTCTTTGAAGTGATGTGTTTTACACATTGCTTCAAAGAATTTTGAAATTTTCCCTAGATATTGACTGTCCAATATTGATAGGTATATGCCCCCTCGAACGATGAATTGATAATATTTTGAATTTTGTGAATTATTTTTTTTTATTTTTGAATTTTATGATTTTAAAAATGTCGATTCATCGTTCGAACATAATGATGTGAAGAAACTGACTTGGAGAGATATAAAATGTCAAAAATTTCCCCTACTCTATTAAAATGTGATAAAATGCCCCAATTTTACCATTATATAGGTTAAAAATGTCATTTTCCATGTCATTTTCCATTTTAACCTAGTAAAATTTGCAAATTTTGAGCTCTAGATTGAGAAAGATGGCACTTCCCGTTCACCAACACCGTTTCGAGTGCATTCGACGACATCAGCGGCTAGTACACTACGGACCCCCAGTATGTACCCCGTGAAACTCCTGCATTTTGAAAATTTTCCATTTGAAGCACGCTTTTCAATGTTTTGTTTGCAAAATTTGGTGTTTTAGCACCCTTAAGGTTTTCATAGCGCTCTTAACAATTTCTATAGCATTTGTTTTCGTAGCGCATTTGATAGATTTTATAGCGCTCTTGATATATTCTGTAGTGCATATGATCGTGTAGTGTCCTTGATAAATTCTGTAGCGCCCGTGATTAGTTCTATAGCGCCCTTGATATTGTAGTGCATATAAGGATTTATGTAGCGCCCGTGATTAGTTCTGTAGCACCCTTGATTAACTGTTGTTGTGAGTGATAAATTTGTTCCCAAATATGTTGGAAAACAAATAAGAACTAATAGATTTGTTTTTAAAGTTATTAAAAACAAACGTGATTATGATTATCTGCCTTCCATGATGATGACAAACAAATAGTTTTGATTGATGTGTTTATTTCTAAAGTTGTTAAAAATAAACATGATTTTGATTATCTACTTTCCATGAAAATGAAAAACAAATATTTTGATTGATATGTTTATTTAAAAAGTTGTTAAAAATAAACATGATGTTGATTATCTGCTTTCCATGAAAATGAAAAACAAATATTTTGATATTTAGATTTGATTGATAAATCATGATGATTTGATACTGATTTTGCATTGATGATGTGTCAACAGGAGAGATTGGGCGTATTGCAGTCACGGGAGGCATTTCTGAGTACATGGACATTGATTCCATAGTTCTTACAGTCAAACCGTTTTTTAATCAGGCCTATGGACTGAGGTCATTGCTTGATATGCCTGAGGTTCGCCTTACCGACCGGAGAGATTACAGTGACCCCTGAGGATGTATATCGCATCTTGAGGATCCTAGTGATGGGGGAGATAGTGGTATTTAATAGCCGAGAGGTTGGAGGCACTGATACATTGAGGAGGATTTTCCGAGATGATCAGATTGCTGGATATTTCATCCCATGCAGCGAGATGACAGATACATATCCACCTTTAGCGTCTATACTGGTAGGATTCATTGGAGGTGTGTTGTGCCCCGACCATAGGTCAAAGGGGTTCGCGATCGGATGGGGTCGTTTGCTAGAGAGTATGGTGATGCAGGGGAGACGGTATGCGTGGGGTACATGCATGCTTGCTCACTTGTATGATGAGTTACATCATATTGTGTATGGTAGAGGCCAGAGTTTTGCTGTTGGTTGCTCATTATTACAGATATGGGCATGGGAGCACTTTGCTGTTTTGCGACCATTGACTCGAGGACAACGACCAGCTGGTTGATCGTATAGATGGAGATATGCCGACATTATTGCTCAGTCGAGACTGGGCAAACTAGATCATTGGCAGTATCTCTTGGATGGTCTGGATATAGTATGTTGGCGGCCATATTTATATTGTGAGGCATGGCCAGAGGATGCGAGGGAGATGTCGTTCGTGTGTACATCCAGATTTTTGATTGGGCTTACTCCATGGATCATTGAGAGATTTCTTGCTGGACGAGTATGTCAGCAATTTGGACGGATTTAGGGCATGCCTGTAGGTTCGGCCATTTATGCACAGTGATAGCCAGAGCTTGCAGTATGGGGTCCATGGATTTCTTATGAGACATCGGTGGTAGAGTTCACCAGTTTAAGAGTGGTGATGTGGGATTACCGGGTTGATATTCTCGATGCAGGGACGACACCAGAGTATAGCCAGTATATCCTAGAGCATCCTACACCATGTATGTTTGATCCTGATGAGCCTATTATTCATGTTGCTGCACAGAGACGATGACAGAGAGATTCGGCTTCAGAGGGTGATGATTCAGAGGGCAGTGATGATGATGAGAGTGGAGGAGATGATGACTCAGAGGGAGATGATGGTGGTGATGGTAGGGGTGGTGATAGGGGTGGCAGGAGAGGTGGTAGGAGAGGTAGAGGGGGACCACAAATGAGACACACAGATCCATCTCCTTTAGTAGATCCAGCAGTATCAGGTCAGCTATCCTCACTACAGAGTACATTATAGAGTTTATAGACTCAGCTGGCACAGGCACATGCCTTGATTACACAGTTGCAGGGATAGTTGACTGCAGTTACTGCTGAGAGGGATACAGCCAGACAGCGGGGTGAGCAAGCCATCGCTTTGGTGGACAGTCTACAGAGAGTAGCAGCTAGCACCCTACCTGGTGATATGATGAGAGAGGTTACCAGAGCCACCCGAGAGGCCGAGTTTTATAGGACCAGATATCATGATGCTGTTCCACCTGAGCGGAGGGAGAGTTATACTCGGTCACAGTCTACGCATAGTCACACTCGTACTACCAGTAGAGGTGTCACATAGCCACTACCTCCAGGAGGGCCATCAGGGATAGGTGGAGCAGGTCCATCAGGGGCAGGTGGTACAGGTCCCAGACCAGCTCCATCAGAGGATAGCACTGCCTAGTGCATTGTAGATGATGTTTTTGTGATATTCCGTTGAAACATTTGTATACACCCTGAGATTATCTCATTTTTGATGATGTTATATCATATGTGATTGACATCTTTGTACATTTTGACATTCATTTTTGAGATATATGAAATGCAGTGATGATTTATGATGAGATAAATACGTCTATTTTCTTATATTTATGATATAATGATCTCCCTATGTATATATGTTTATGATGTATATATATGTAGGATATATGAGATGAGATGAACTCTATTTGATGCATGATTGTATGAATACGATGAGTGATACATTTTATACATGTGAATGAATGTTTATGTATGCATGCTATATTTTTATGATTTTCTGATGCAAATATGTATGAAATGATGTATGAAATGTTGTTTTTGTGAATTTCAAAATATATTCAGTCATGCATGCGAAAAGATGTGAACCATTTGATTCTTTGCCAGCCTTTTAAGAAATCTATGAATGCAAAATGCAAATTCTAACATGAATGAAATCTATACTAACCATGCAGGACATCCATACAATATTGCCATTTGGAGAGCTTATTTTTTCTTTTTGTATCATCATAGAGCATTGAAATGTTGAAAGTTAATACAAGCATCAAAGGGTATGTTAGCACCAGTGATGACCTGAGTATTGCTTTCATGAGTTTTGATATAGCAAGTTAATACAAGCATCTAGGTATAATTAAACCAAGATGATCTGAGTATTGCTTGCATAAACAGACAAGAGTTAACCTGTTTCCCATGCAAATTTCGAAATGTCATCAATGATCCGTGATAGAGCATGTCTCACGACCAATTTGCATAGTACTAATGATTTCCTCGTAAACATCAGACAAATAAAAATCATACTCCTTCCTTGCTTTTCTAGTTTAGTACATCATTAAATTGCTCGAGAGATATGATAGAAAAATCAAACAACCATTCAATTTTTGCTTAAAGTATTTCAAACATTTATTCAAATTAAGATCATCCAATTTGGTTATCATTGATGTTCTGCTTTGACATTTATGTGGAATATGTTGTTTTGATGTCCATTGGCATTGAATAAGCATGTTGTGGTTGATTTGATATAACAATGTTTGTTGTATTTTGACAAATCGTTGTGTCTGTTTGCGATGTTCTAAAAGCTTGTTGTCTCTTCTCTTATTCAGTCTATGTTTCTGTGTTTTGCCCCCAGTGTAAACATAACCTAAAGATGAAAGATATGTTCAAATTTCATCAAGCCATGATGAAACATAAGGATCCCTATTCATATGATATGGATATAAAAGATATATACAGAGGATAGATATGGATGGATAATGCCAAAAGTGAAAACAAGACATAAGATAATGGATGGAGGAGCCTATTTTAATCACAAGTAGCACCTGTTTGCCAGGTTTTCACCACTTGCTTTTATTGCACTTTTTCATGATCTTTCTGATTTCTTTGGATTTTTTCAGGACTTTTTATGATTTTTTTAATTTTTTTCAGGACTTTTTTATGATTTTTTTATTTTTATTTTTTTAGGACTTTTTATGATTTTTATGATCTTTTCAGGACTTTGACGATTTAGACATAGAATTTCTTTAAATGAATGCTATTGATCGGCTCTTCAAACAGGTCCCCTTCTAACGTAGATAACTGATATGCACCAGAACCGTATGCTACAATGATGACAAATGGACCAAGCCAGTTTGGTTCAAATTTCCCTTTCTTTTCTCTGTCTTGCTGATTACGTGGATTCTCTCTCAAGACTAAGTCACCCACTTGAAATGTCTATGGTTTAACTCTGTGATTGTAACTACGAGACATAATTTGTTGATAACCCTTCAAGTGATCAGCTGCATGTTGACGTCTTTCATCTAACAATTCTAGCTCTTGGAGGCGAGAAACTCTGTAGTCTTCATCACTTATCAATCCCTTAAGTGAGACCCTAAGCGAAAGTATTTCAACTTCCAGTGGTAAGATTGCTTCTGCTCTATAGACCAAGGCATATGGTGTAGCTCCTGTTGGTGTGCGAATACTGGTTCTATATGCCCACAAAGCTGGATTTAATTGGACATGCCAATCACGACCGACATCATTTACTGTCTTCTTCAAGATCTTCAAGATGGTTTTGTTGGAAGCTTCTGCTTGACCATTACCCTATGGATAATAAGGTGTAGAGAACCTGTGTTGGATGTGAAATCTTTCACAAAGTTCATCCACATCTTGATTCTTGAAAGGCCTTCCATTATCAGTGATGATAGAATTAGGAATTCCATATCGACAAATGATATAATTCAGGATAAATGAAGATATTTGTTTACCAGTCACTGTTGTCAGAGGAACAACTTCAATCCATTTTGTAAAATACTCTGTGGCTGTAATGATAAATTTATGGCCATTTGATGATGAAGGATGAATTTTTCCAACAAGATTTAATCCCCACTAAGAAAAAGGCCATGTCGGAGTGAAAGGTTGCAGTTCTTGTGCAGGTGCATGAATAAGATTCCCATGAATCTGGCATTTAGAACACTTCTTGACAAAAGTAAAAGAATCTTTCTCCATGGTAGGCCAATAGTATCCCATTCTGACAAGTTTCTTGGCTAAGGTCAAACCACTTGAATGAGTTCCACAAATACCACCATGAACCTCTTGTAAGGTGTTTTCAGATTTGTCACATTCAAGACATCTAAGGAGTGTACCATCAAGACCACGTCGGTAAAGGATATCAGTGATCAATGTATAACGGGATGATTGGCGGATGAAATTCCTTTTTTGGTTGCGGGATAAATCCGGAGGTAAGATGTCATTTTTCAAATAGGTATAGGTCTTGCCATATAAAAGGTGAATCAGAACCAGTTAAATGATATATGACTTGGGTCTCAGGATTATCATAGGCGGGAGAAAACAATTGTTCCACCAAGAATTCATACTTAGTTTGATCTTCTGATAGTTGTAATAAGGAAGCAATGGTAGCCATTGCATCTGCAGCTTTATTATCAATCCTTGATATTTGTGAAAACTTGATTGACACAAAATACTTTTTATAATCATCCACTATGTTCTTGTAAGGTAGCAACTTATCATCTTTAGTTTGATAATCATCATTAATTTGATTAATGACAAGTTGTGAATCACCATAGACCTGGAGCTCTGTAATCCGCCATTCCAATGCTATTTTTAATCCTATGAGCAATGCCTCATATTCAGCTATGTTATTTGTGCAAGGAAACATCAACCGATATGATCATGAAATGGTATGTCCTTCAGGTGTACAAAGAGAATCCCTACCCTCGAGCCATATTGTGTATAAGATCCATCAAAATACAATGTCCATGATTTTTGAATTGTTGCTGTGAAGACATCTGCATCAGGAAACTCAATATGCATTGGACTTTCTTCTTGTAAAGGTGCTTCAGCCAATTGATCTGCAATGACCTGTCCTTTAATAACTTTTCGATCTACATAGTGAATGTCAAACTCACTTAAGATCATTACCCATTTTGCAAGTCTCCTTGTTAAAGTAGCTCTACTTAATAAGTATTTTAATGGATCAATCTTGGTTATCAGCTTAACTATATGAGCCAACATATAGTGTCGCAACTATTGAGAAGCAAACACCACTGCAAGGCAATCTTTTTCCATGAAAGTGTAGTTCAATTCATGAGTTGTTAGAGTTCTGCTGATATAGTATATAGCCCTTTCTTTGCCTATAGAATCTTCTTGTGCTAGCAATGCTCCAAAGGATACGTTTGTTGCTGAAATATAGAGTATGAGTGGCTCTCCTGGAATAGGTGGAATTAAAATGGGTGGGTGCATAAGATATTGCTTGATCTGATTGAATGTTGTTTCAAATTTGTCTTCCCATTTGAATGGAACATTTTTATGCAATAAATGTGTAAATGGTAAGCTTTTGTCTGGCAGTTGAGCTATAAACCGCCTAATGGACTGTAATCGCCCTTGCAATGATCGAAGTTGACTAATATTTCGTGGTGGCGGCATGTCCATTATTTCTTGTACTTTTTCTGGATCAACCTCTATGCCCTTTGTTGAAACAATGTATCCTAGGAGTTTTCCAGATGTAACACCGAAGACACATTTCTTTGGATTAAGTCGAACATTGAACTTCTTCATTCTGGTAAATATTTTTGATAATATTTCTAGGTGTTCTTCTCGTGTGTGAGATTTGGCAAGTAAATCATCAACATAGTCTTCCATAAATGTGTGCATCATGTCATGAAAAATTGTTGTCATTGCTCTTTGATAAGTAGCTCCAGCATTCTTTAACCCGAATGGCATTACATTCCAGCAATAGGTACCCCAAGGGCATGTGAATGTTGTTTTGTCTTGATCCTTTGGTGCAATTTTTATTTGGTTGTATCCCGAAAATCCATCCATTAATTAATACATTGCATGGCCAGCAGTTAAATCAACAATCATATCTATGTTGGGCAAAGGAAAGTCATCTTTGGGACAAGCCTTATTTAAATCTCTGAAATTTGTACAAACTCTGATCCTTCCATCTAGCTTTGAAATAGGTACAATATTGGAAATCCATTCTGTATAGTCAATAGTTCGAATGAATCCAACATGCAAAAGCTTCTTTAATTCTTCTTTGACCAATAATGCAACATGTGGATGCATTTTTCTGAGCTTTTTCTTCATAGGTTTTTCCCTTGCCTTGATAGATAAATGATGCATTATCAGATTAGGATCTAACCCTGGCATATCAGCATATGACCAAGCAAAATTGATTTGATTCTCCTTCAAGAATTCCATGAATTTTAGGACTTCTTCAACTGTTAATGATGCTACAATTTGCAAAAATTTTGGCTGCTCTGCTGTACTTATATTGATTGATTATGTTGGTTCGATAAGAATAGAAGATCTTTCATGATAATGCTTGGGAATAGTGTCAAGTTTCTCATCCTTCAGTTCCTCAGAAAGGTTTTCACTATCGGATTCGCTCTTTATTTTTCTCTTGTTGTGATCTATCACTGCCATTTTTTGGTTTTCACCAATAGATCCATCTTTTATTTCATTTATTTTGCAGCTAAGAGACTTGACACCCTCCTTATCAAAATCATGAGTATGAAATTCTTGAATGAAACAATTGTTTTCTTCATTGGAAGAACAAAGGAAATTTATAATATCCTCATCATCATGGAATGTGGGGATATGGATAGGTGCATTAATTTCCCAATTAATAAGTTCCGGATAAACTAAAGGCATGGGATCATTAGGTTGGGTAAGGTCTTGAATTGTCAAAGTCATGAAGTGGTTATCATCTTCATGATAGACAAGGTCTATGATGGTATTCTCCCGTTGATCATTAATCACGTTAGAATCTGATTCATCCTCACTTGAGTCATGATCACTTTGTAAAACATAATCAAGTGGAGACCTTGAACCTTCTCCTTGTATAAGAATATGCGCATATTTGTGTATGGTATCAACTTGTTTGTCTCTCCAAAATTCATCATTATAAATGGTATCCCATTCATATTCAATGGAATCAGTATCTGAACTATTCTGCAATTGGAAAACTGATTCATGAGGTTTATCTGAGATTGATTCTTCTTCATGAGTTGATTGTGTTTGCTGTGAAGTAGAGTTTTCTTTATATTTACCATATCCAAGTCTTGTTTTATCACTTGAATGCTTTGAAATAGGTTGAATTGGTTCCACGATTCCTTCTCTTCTTTTTCCTATAGGACCATTTCCTTCATAGCCCATTTTTTGCATGATAGCGTACCCCTTACCATATTTTTTTGTAGGTAACTTAATATGCAAGAGAGAGTCATCTTCATCTTTGTATAGCCAATTTAGGATGTCCCTATCTTCAGCTTCTTCTTCAGTGGTGTTAGCTCTAATGAATTTTTCATCAAACTTTGTGACTGTCACAAAATTTTGGGATGTAGAAGCTATTGCAATCTTTTTTTTTTATAAGGTTGGCTGACCATGTGACCTTGGAGAAGGAGGTAGGGTAGAAAGAGATAATGAATATTCACCAACTCCTTTGTCTTTAAAATTTAACTTAGTGTCAAGATTCTTTGTCAATTCTTGTAATTGGCCTTGTAGATTGGAAGAAGAAATAACAAGAGCCTCCCTATTGTGCGGCACAAAGGTATCTTGAGTTGCTCGAAGATTTGAACAAGTTTGGGTACTATTGTAATCAGCGTTTATAGTTATTTCTTTTCCATCATATGGAAACTTGATGCATTGATGATACGTGGATGGTACTGCTTGCATATCATGAATCCATGGATGACCCAAAAGTATGTTATAGGAAAGATCTTGATCTAGAACCTGACAAAATTTGTTCTTCACAACAGGTCCCACTCTGATAGGCAGTAATATTAATCCCTTAGAAGCTCTTTCTTCATCATCATATGCTTTGATAGTTATTTTCCTTTGTGGATCAATAGCATTTTCTGAAATTCCCAAGGCATGTATTAGCTTTAAGGTACAAATGTTTAAACCGGCTCCTCCATCTATTAAGACACGTCTAATTCGGTGTTTATGGATCATGACTTCAAGATAAAGCGATGAATTATGTGGATGTGTCATGGAGGCATCATTTTTATTGGAAAATGAAAGACAAGTGGGGGAAGACAAATGTCCCACCATGGCTTGAAATTTTTTTACATCCAAATCAGTATCAACAGTTGTGTTTACAAGAGCTTCTTCTAAAATATTCTTGTGTATGGGGGATATTTTGAGAAGTTCAAGGATGGAGATTTGAGCTGATGTTTTTCTCAATTGATCAACCAAATTATATTGATTTGGAGAAGAAATAGTTGTTTTAGATGAACTCCCTTTTAAAACAACTTTTGCTTGTCCTCTCGTAGTCACATTAACCTGTTGATATTCTTTTTTTCTCTTGATTTTGATAACATTAACATAGATGTGACAGATTATATTTTCTTCAACATTATGTATGCTTTTGGCCTTGGTATCTGATGTTTCCCCCTTTTGATAGTTTTGTAAAGGATCCTTGAATGCTTGATGATCGTCATTGGTATGATGTCCTTCAATTGTAATGGTACCATTGTCAATTAAATCTTGTACTAGATTTTTCAAAGCTTGACAATTATTCGTCCTATGACCTTTACATTGATGATAATTGCAATAATATGAGCCATTCCATGATGGAGGTTTGACTCGTGGCTCATAATCTCTTTGTGGTGGTAAGGTAATAACCTTATTATCAAGAAGCTCCTTGAGAGCAGACTCAAGAGATTGACCCAAAGCAGTAAAATTCTGTCGATTTGAAAAGAATGGAGGTCTAGATGGATTTGATGTTTGGGTATTTCCATGATTGCTATTACCATGATTTTGATTGGTATTTTGATTGGTCATGCTCTCTTGCTTGGAGATTTTTCCTTGTTGATTGTTGTTTCCTTGTTGATTTGCATTTCCTTGTTGATTGGTTCATGGAGCACTTGATAAATTAAAGATAGATGGTCTTGTTTGTAGATTATTTGCATCCACTATGCCATCATTGACAACATTTTTATTTCTATTCCAAAACCTTGTTTTATCGTTGTTATTTTGGTTTGATGTACTTGGATTATCAAGTTTTATCACTCCCCGTTTAACCAAGGCCCCTTCAATGGTGATTGCGTTTTCAATCAACTTTTCAAAGTTATGAGGACAATGAAGATTAAGCCTATAACTTATTTCTGGATCTAGGCTATTGATGAATATATCCATCTTTTCCTTTTCAGGAATAGGACGGGAATATCGTGCAAATAACCTTCTCCACCTTTGCAAGAACGTAGTGAAGGGTTCTCCTAGTTTTTGTTTGACTTTACAAAGATCAAGCATTGTTATCTGGTGTTGAATATTGTAGGAGTATTGTGATATAAACTGATTTATCAACTCCTCAAAAGTTTTGATGGGTGGAGTGATCTTAGAAATCCACTCCATGGATTGTACACCTAGACTTCATGGAAATAATCGCATCAAGTAGGTATCGTCATAGGCAAATTCTAGACTCATGTTTTGGAAATCCCTCACATGGTCAATGGGATCAGTTTTTCCATTGTACCTATCATACTTAGGAATCTCACAATGTTTTGGAAATGGGATCATTTGAAGACTCCTATCAAATGGATAAGGAGATATGTCTTCCAAAACATACTTCTTTGTTGTACCCCTTTGCATTTCTTTTATTTTCCCTTGTAATTATTTTATTTGTTGAGTAAGGGCACTAAAGTCAGTAGGAGGAGTTTCAAGATTCTGTTTAATCCCTTCTATGTCAAAATTGTGAGGTAACTTAGCTCCTTGATTAGCTAATGAAATAAAATATCTTTCTTTGTTTCGTTCTAAAATCCTTTCCATAAGAGTATGGAATTGAGGATCTTGCTCTACTTCTTGAAGCTTCTCTTCTCTTAATTCGTCGAGATTAAATGTATCCTCTTCTTTTTCAGTATGGTCACCCATTTTGCTTGTAGTGGTTTCTCCCTCGTCTTTTTCCATGTGTTTTTGAGATCTCGTGAAGACAGGCATAAGTTTTGTTCCAAATTTCTACTCACTTTTGATCAAAAAAGTGAAATAGTGCAATTATGTGATATGAAAGTTAGGATAGAATGAAGATTCTATGACTTACAAAGGTTTCTAACCTTTAGCTTGTGTTGTTCCCTAATTGAAAGGATGAAAATCCTGTTGATGGGAATTTCAGCAAAAGATCTAGAAAACGATGAGTTTGCACTTTATGAAGTTTTGATCTTAGGTTTGTAAAAGGATGGATTTTTGTGAAGGATACCTAATGTAATCTAAGTTCTCTATTGCAAAATTTGATTTGGACAAGTAGAATATTCAATTGCAGGTTGGGGAATATAACTGAAACGAATACGTTGACTATGGTTATGCCTTTGAGAAAGGGCTCTTCTCTGAAAGTAAGCTTGTGAGTACAAGGGTTCTATAGCATAATCATCAGAAAGACCTCTAACTTGAAAAGGATTTGTGTTCCAAAAAAACACCCACTTCATCTAACTTGGAAGATTGTTATGGTATCTGGTACAATCCCCTGTCTACACATGGATGTAATGAATAGATGAACAAAACCAACATATCATAGTCTTTTGAGAGAGATATAAGGGTATCTCCCTTATTTCCACTTCCATCTATGACTTTGCATAACACAATTCAACATCTAAAGGAGTCTAGTCCTCTACCTTGTGTTGAAGCACCTACTTCCTCTACCTAATACTTACTTTCAACCATTTCAGCTCATCCTTGTCCTACACTAAGTGGGGGCAAGGGGTTAAGTAGCCTTGTCTTCATATGGCATATGTCGGTGCCTCCTTTGGCTAGTAAGTAAACTTTCATGAACATATAAGAGAAAGCTTGGGATGTGAATGATGTGCCTTAAGTTAGCTCGCATGTTAAATACTACTGTGTCTAATGTTAATTTGTTAATCTAATTGAAAACAAAAACACAATTAACAGAACTTTAAACTAAAGAAAGCTGAAATGAAATTAAATATAAAAGAGAATTCTTCAGAAGCGTTCTGTCTTTCTCTATCTCTAGAGATTGGTTCGAAGCTGCTGCTCTCAGATTGTGTAGGATCAGCTTCTCCAAATGGATTTCTGCAGAATGAGTATGCAAATGAAAATCTCTATCCTATATACTGGTAAGAGTGAGAATGTTGACGGATATGGATAGGGGCTATTGATTATGCACAGGCGTAAAGGATTATGGATGCCATGATATGCTATGCTACTATTGCTATGCTATGAAAATATTGTGAATGCTATGAATGCTATGAATGCTTATACTACTTGCAATTTGACTATAATATTCCTGCTTAAAACTTCTATCTCATTTGAAGTACCCGACAGTCTTATTTATAGTTTTTTCTCAGGCACAATCCTGACTGGCAAAGATCAACGGCTGTGAGGTTGTCTGGTAAGTTTGAATGGTGAGAGATGGAGAGGTTGAGAAGAAAATGGAAGAGGTTGAGAAGTTGGAGAGAAGGATGGATTCATGTCTTCAACCCATGAGAACAAGCCTGCACAGAAATAGAGAAAATTATTTTTTTCTGTTTCGGCAGTTTGTTTCACAGGTGTTGAAGATAATCCCCAAATTAATTAAATAAATAAATTTATTTAATTTCATTGATTAAATTTGATTTTTGATTTTTAGGACTATAGAAGTTTTAATTAAATATTTTGAAATATTTAATTGTGATGTGACTTTAGAAGAATCAATTAAATATTTTGAGATATTTAATTTTGAATGATATTAGAAGAATTTAATTAAATATTTTAAGATATTTAATTGTGAATTATATTAGAATCGAATTAGAGGAATTAATTAAATATTTGAAATATTTAATTGTGAATAATATTTAGAAGATTTATTTAGAAAAGAAGAATATTTAATCTTTATTTGAATAAAATATTCAAGCCAAGATTATTGATAATTAATATAAATAAATCATAATGTTTATTTAATTAATTAAGAAATGAATAAAAAAAAGATGATTAAAATGAAAGAATGAACAAATATAAATAAATTATTTAAATTTATTTATACGTAGATGAAATTCAAAGATTTAATTAAATATTAAAAATATTTAATTAATTACCAGACAATTATGAGGCATGACTTTCCCCATAGCCACCTATGTGTTTGTGAGTACATACCAGCCGTGAGTGTATGTTTCTCACCTTTTGGACTTTCTTACCCGGTGGACAACCAAGAGATCTATCACCCTAGAGTGAGTATGCATTTTATTTCTTGAAAAATAACCTGGATCTAATCTGCAATGTGTTGGAAAAATGATCAAAGCTTGATCCACCTCATTTTCATTTCTCTTCCTTCTATTTCTCTCCATTGCATGATCATGCATCTTTTTTCACTACATGCCATTCACCTTGTGTGTGTCTATTTGTACTCATGTGAGCTTGACTTAGGATCTTGGATCTTGGGGGTTTGACTTCCTTCACAATCTTTGTTATCCTAGACCATTCGCATTGATTGGACCTCTCTTGAATGTCTACTTTAGTGTGAGTTTGAAGCAAGTTCATTCTCTCACTAAAGTGGGGACTGAATGTACCATAGAAAAAAGATAACTTGCAGGATTTGGGGAATGATTGATGCTAGACTGGACTTAATATGGCCTTGATTTGGTGCTTTGACATGTTTTTCATATCCACACTAGATCTTGGACCCTTTCAAATACATTTAACAATGCCTTGTAAAGTGTTGTAAAATACTTTCATGCCTCTCTAGACTTAATGAACCCATCTTCCCTTAATTAAACATTAGAAAATGTATTTAATAGCATTATTACACTAATCTAGAAGGCTTGCAAATTAAACTTAATGATAATTTAGTGTTGTAATGTCTCTTACACATTCACATTGGATGTTGTGCCTTCCTAGGTTGTGTGGGCCTCATTTTAGTGTTGTAAAGTGTATTTAATCACACTTTCACATTGAATTCTATGTCCCAAGCCATAATTGACCTTCACATCATCATTAATAGGCCCCTATTACCCCATATTGTGCATCCTAAGGAATAATTTGATAAAATACCCAACAAAATCACCATATAAACCTGATTTCCTAATTCCCCAACAATCTAGCTTGCAAATGGGCCCCTCTAGGATTAATTCGCCATCTATGGTGAATGAGTCCCTACCAGGTGGGACTGATTCACCCAAGGTGGCAAATGAGTCCCATTTGGACCATTTTTGACTTTTGAGTAGGAAAAAATTGGTTTTAAGTTTAATTTTCCTTTATGTCAGCCTTGTGGATCCAATTTACTAGAAAAATAGGAGAATTTCTTGTAAATCAAGCCTCTAAACCATATTTTACATCTCTTAACTCATTTAAAGCTAATTCATCACTTATCTTCTTTCTCAAGTCAAGCAAGTTAGGGTTTTGTCACTCTAAGTCATCAAGAAAGCTTCCATAGATATTCAAGGGTAGAATATTCCTTTATTGCCACATAAATTAAAGATCAAACATCATGGAAAGGTACTAACTTCATTGTTTCATGCTTTATTACATTCTTTCTTCATTTTGGTTTAATTACCTACAAAGGGGTTTGACAAAGGAAAACCTCCCTGCCCTAACATTCAACATTTCTCTTTCTCTTCTTGTGTGTTCATAGATTTGGCCATCTTGGAGGCTTGGAAATCATTTAAGATCAAGTTGATTTTTTTTTTAAGTCTTCTCTTCTTTTTCCAAGGACAAAATATCAACAAAAGGTCACTTTTAGACCTAAAAATTAGACTTTCGAAGTCAAACACCTTTCAAGATCCAAAGTGCAGACCAGAGACTTTAGTTTCCACCTTTGGATTTTTATAAATTCAAAAGTGGAATTATTTTCCAAGGATGGTGAATGAGTCCTCCTAATGTTCCTAAAAAAGGTTTTCTATAGTTTTAGATACCGATTTGTCTAAAATAGGCTCTAGAATAGTTTCCTAAATATGGGACTAATTCACCTAGAATGGAAAATGATTCCCACCAAGCCTCAAAATCAAGATCAATAACATTCTAGAAGTCATTTCCAGTCTCCATCAAGATCTTAGGTGCAAAATTTTAGTTTCATCCATTTCTATTGCAATTTGCTTCCGTTTTTAGGTATTTCTAAATATCATAATGTGTTTTCAAACAACATGCATTTCAATAGTTTTACATTAATAACCAATCCATTTTATCAATCTTTTGCATTTATATCATTTCATTTGGGCATAATTTTATCATACATACATTAGTTTGAGTGAATGACCTAGATTTTGGTGTGGAATCTATCTCTTTCCTTTAGGTGAAAGACCCTAATTCAGCAAGAGAGAGTCATAGCATTTCACACCCACAAAATCTATGGTTCACTTAACTATCTTAACTTTTTTTGTACCTTGATAAGAAATTTCCAATGCCTCCCAAGCTTGTTTTGACCTAGTTGTTGCAACAACCCTTGGGAACACTGAATCATCCATAGCTTGTTGTATATTAAACAAGGCTTTAGTATCCTTTTTCTTGTTGTATTTTAGTTAGTCATTTTTTACTTGTGATAATTCCTAAAATGCTACATGATCATATGGTTCTACAAAACCCTTCTCTTCCAAATCCTATACATCTTGAGAACAAAAAAGTGTTTTTATCTTTATAGACCAAAAATCATAATTCTTATCGATCAATAGTGGAATATGAGGCTGAGAAACATTGTTGTTTGTTTCCATCTCTATGAAATATTCTCGTTCTCAATGAAAAATTGACAACAATTACGTATGTGCAATATCTTCCAGGATTTCTTTGAAAAACTTGTAGCAAACTTCAACTTTGTAGCTTCTTCTTACTACTACAGCAGTTAAAAAATCAATAATAACTCTCCTCACTAAGATTTTTTACAAACTTAAAATATTATACTAAATATCACTTCAAGATCAACTTAGCTAGCTCTAATACTAATTTGTAAGCTGAAATAAAATAACAAAACAAAAAATTTGATTTGAATGCTACAACAATCACTATAATTTTTATTAAATAATAAAAAATGTTTACATTTCCTCTTTATTTATAGAGGATTTCAAACAATCAATCTCAACTCAAATGAGGAGACAAAAGAAAAATAGGTAACTACAACATAACAAAACAAGAAAAATGGAGAAGAGAGTAGGAGATGTAGAGACAATTATAATAGTATTATTGGCAACGTGTGTAACTGTTTGAGACATGGAGAATAGGTGGAGGATAAACCAACAAACTTTAGCAAATAGCTTTAACAATTTGACAACAAAGAACCTATCTTTCAGTTCAATTTCAACTGATTGGAGTCATGGAAGATGACTATGCATGAGGATAAATTAGACTATTTCAACAATATATAGGTTTTTCTAAAAATATATTTTCTAGTAGCAACATGTAAGATTTTAATTTAGCCTCCAAAATTATGTTAAATAATTCTACCTACTTGAGATGGTTGAAAAAAATAAAAATAAAATCTTTCAATTTTTTAACAAAAAGTTGTATATTAGGTAACTTTTGATTATTAAGCCTTTAGTAAAACACCCTTACATGTATAGTTATCACCACACTTATAAATAACCATCACACCTACTTATATTAATAGGGTTTCCATTTACAATATAAACATTGAAGCCAAATAAAAAATATAAAAGAGAATATTTTTTAGTTAAACATCATAAAATAACTATATATATAAGAGGAGTTGGAGATCCCCAAAGACTAAGTCACAAATCACCCATCCAAAAGAAGAATCACAAAATAGTACTAAGTATCAAATTAAAGGAGATACTAAACCAGTAATCTAAGAAGTACTACTCCCAACAACACCTAACATTGCTACTGGTTTCACACTGATCATAGTCATAAGTGCCAATGGATGGCACAATCAATTCAGGATCAACATCTTTTACCGCCATTTAGAATCTATCTATAGTATCTCTTACAATTTTATCATAGTCCATAGGATTTTTAATTTTATATTTCTCCATGAAATATTTAAGATTCTCCAGCTCTTCTTTATTCAAGTTATTCCTCCATTGTGAGAAGAAATGTGTAGAATTAATCTCTATTCTATATACAATTTTCAATCTGTCCTCCAATAGAATCATAAATTTTTCAATAGTAGCATTGAAGGATTCTATTATAGTTTCTCGTATTTTAGGAAAAAATTTGAAACATGATAAGCAAGGATTTTTTCATAAAATTCAGCATTGAGAGAATATTATAATCAATAATAAATAATTTATTTTTGTTGATCACTATTAAATTTGACTATCTTAAGAATAACACATATATTATATCTAATGAAAAATGCATTCCAAGTATTCTGGAATGAATTTGCACCTTGCACACATATTACTTAAGCTCATTTAGTTGCGAACACTTCTCTTACCATTTAAGAAGATGGGAAATTAGTTTTTCAAATGTCAAATGATGTGCTTTATGTGAAAATTATGATTCGTCTAAAGAATTTTTTCGGGCACTTCTTCCTTCTCTGATTTAAGACAACAAGGATTGATGTTAAATAACTTTTCTAGAGGATTTTTTTAAAGGGGGTTATAGTTTGGAATATAGGATATTCAAGTATGAGATATATTATAATTTTAATTGTAAATATTGTCTCTTGAAGTTATATTATAAAATTATATTTAAAGGATTAATTTTAGTTTATTTTAAGAGATTTAGTGGTTGTAGAAGAATTCATTGAGTATTTATTTTTATTAAGGGTATTTTTAAATGTTTAACTATTATTTCTTATTTTTTAGAAAAATATTGACTTAGTATCTTAATAGTTTGATTAAAGAAAGATATTTCTTTTTTCTGGAAAACTCCCAACCACTTAACTGGATTCTATTCCAAATTGGATACCAAAGGAATGGAGGTAAATCAGACATTAAGAAATAACTAGATACCTTGGTTTTCCTTTTGGTTTGGGAGTTTCTTTGTCTTCAATGTGGGCTTGGTTTTTAAATAGACTTAAGAATAAGCTGTTTAATTTTGGTAATAAATTCGTGTCCTTAACTGGAAAGATTCAAGTTGCCAATAAGATTCTCATTGCAACCCATGTGCATTATTCCTCTTGTTGGATGCCATCAAGGCGAGGTTATGAAGAATTGAATAGAATCATTTGTAATTTTTATGGTCCAAATTGGATGGTAATGTTGGGTTCATTTCTATTTCATGGTCTATTTGCATTCAGCCTAAACATAAAGGTGGTTTGGGCCTTATTGATCCCAAAACTGAAGAGACCTACCTTGCTACAAAATGGATTATTAACACTACAAGTCAAGATGAACCTTGGAAAATATTAATTCACCAGTGTATCATGGATGATTCCATTTTAAAAAAGTGGCAAGTTGTTGGATAGCTAGATAAATTACTTTTATCCCCCTTCTTTAAAATTAGATCTTCATTTCCCCTAAAATCTATATGGAAAGCCTGACAAAGAGTTTGCAATTTTTTTAAAATGGAACAATTCTTCCTTGCAAGAGGGGTTAAAATTTGCTTCTGCTTCATTACGGTGGAGTAAACTTGTTACTTACCATGATCAACCATTGACAATAAGCTTTCTTAGATATGCTAATTATTTGTTCAAAAAAGGAGTTAGGTAGTTTAAAGATTTGTGATATTTTCATACAGTTGATTGGGCTCTTTGGAATAATATCAAAAATTGATATGGGTTGAAAGACAATTATATGTATTTTCTAATTTATATTTAGTCACTTGTTCCTATTGATCTGACTATGAGATTATGTACTTCAAGGGATTTTTATTTCTTTAATGACTGGAAATGGTTCTCTTTTAGCCACTTCAATCATTTTCCTTGAAAGAGAATATGTATTCAGTTACTTCCTAGTTGGCATCTTATTCCTCATTTGAATAACAAATGGAAGTGCAGATTTAACTCCAAGTTTTGGTGTAAAATGAGTGCTCAAATATGGAAATCTAATGCTGGATTTGATACGTAGGTGCTATTTTGAAAAATATTACATTGCAAACTACCTGTAGGATATAGATTGAGATGTATTATGGTTCAACCAGGTAGTTGTCCATCTTATAGGACTGACTAGTATCTTGTAACTAGTATTGTAAGGCTTTACTTTGATATATTTCTTTAGGTGGCTTGTTTTTTTCTTGCAGCTCCAATTCTTGTGCAAAAAAATGAGTAGGTCAAGTACCATCTATAGTAGACCAAAAATCCAATTCTTGTGCAAAAAAATGAGTAGGTTAGGTACCATCTATAGTAGATCAAAAATCATGTTATGCAATTTCAGCTTGATAGTAAACTCAGCTTGGGTAGATATCCTATATAGCTTATGTAAGAGACATTATTGTAGCCTTGTGGCTCAGATATGAGAATTTTCATTTGTTGTATCTCTATTTATTCCAAATTTTGTAGTTGCATTCTTGTAATCTAAATTGCTTTGTTCAATATAAAAAATATATATTAAATATATCTCTATGACTAGATCAACAATAAGTTTTCATATTTTAGAGATTCGTTTCAATTTTCACCATATTGATAAGTCATTTAGAATGTATTTTTCTTTGATGATATATTTGCATCAAATTTCTAAGTATCATTGTTCTATTTGTTTAATGTTGAGGCCTTATATAATTATATTATGGATGTTAGAGAATCAATACACACAAAAACTTGTCTTTAAATCAAATTTATCAATTTTTTACACCTATAAATTATATAAAAATATTAATAAATAATTTATTAAAAATTATGTAAATAAACATGAAATACCTTCTTTAATCACATTGGTGTTCTAGTTTTTAATGAGTGAATAGATACAATTTTCATGCCAAATGTGCTTTCATGAACAAAATGATGACTCATCTTAGGAAAAACCATAATTCCTTTTGAACCTCTCAAAATTGCAAATTGAATGTTATTCAAAAAATAAAGGAAGCATCAACCTCACCATCATAGGGCATAGATAGTTCGAATATAGATTATAAGATTATGGGTTTATCTATTTTTTAATATTTTTTCACTCAATGAGTAAAGATATATGTAGTTGAAATGAAATCTACATAGATCATTCACTATTAAAATGTCTTTGAGCTCCATCTTTATAAATTCCAAAAAATGTTCAATTACCTTTGGAGTAGTTATTATTATCTAAGAATCCTTAAAATGACATGTAATTTTTTTTTTATGTATGAGAATCTATCCAAACATTTTGATCAGGAATGATAAAAAATGTTTATAAATAATATTAGGACAATTTGTAGATAGTCTCATCTTAATGCATTTTATACATTCCATTGGTTGTTGATTGAATAATTTTGCATATAGTGTCATTTTGAACTATCTTCAAAAATATTAATAAATAAAGAGGAGGGTAACATATTTCAATTGATACAAAAGTGATAGAACTTTGATTGAATGATTTTTTTTATTTTATTTTTGAGGACTTTGACTAGCAAAATATGGTATCTAAAGATAAAATCATGCAAAAAGAATAGTAAAGCTCCCCTCAACATGGAAATACTTATAAACATAACTTGTAAAAGTAAGGTTAGCATGATATATATGTCCATCCTCTAATTGGTTGCATTCAAAGGATGCAATAAATTAGAGGAAAGGAGAACAATATTTAATTATGATAAGGCATGTAAATATATTGAAAGTAATGGAAATCAATGAGAAAGAAATCATATTAGAAATAACACCCTAATTTTGGTTGAGAATTTTCTTCTTTTTGATGATTTAAGCTTTATAAATTATTTATCTTCCTCTTCTAAACCTTAAGCTCCTCTTTTATAAATACCCTCCTTAAAAAGTTGTTCACCAAGATAAATAACCCCCACCAAACTTTTATCATGTCACCATAAATAGCTCCTAGCAACTATGCCTTTGTACTAATTAATTCATGGAATTTAGTGATTAAAGTTGAATTTCTTTAAATTATTACCAGTAAAAGGTGGATTGAAAGATACAATTGCCTTATTAAGCAAATTCGACAAAGTGAAAGTGTCCCACGCCTACAGAGAAGCCAATAAGGTGGCTGATTACTTTGCCAATGAAGGGGTTAAGAAGGGTGGGGAAAACACATGGAGGAAGAATGACTACCTCCATTATGAGGTGAAAGCGCTAATTTATTATGATTCAATGCATGGAAGAGAAGTTTTTCTTTGCCATGATGAAGCAGATAAAGATTAGGTACACCGATCTCATTAGATTTGATGGGACTAACATCATTTTCCTTTTCAAGAAGAGTTTCTGGCACACTTTCTGGGTGTCTAGTAATATATGTCTTAACGAGACCCAGAGCAACTGTAGGGTATGGTATAATAGAGCTTTGAAGATGGGGGGAGAGAGAAAACATGTTGAGCCGAGCTGCTTTCAAGAGCACAGAAAGAATGCTAAAGCCTAGGAAAAAATTGAAAAGGGAGGTTTAGTCCCGTTTTTGGAAAAGCTCCATGCTACTGACGAGATGGCGATGGACTATTTTGCCAAAAACTAGAAAAATGGCGAGATTGTGTTGTTCGGTAGGAATGTTAAGTTGAATGAGAAAATTATCGGTGAGATTACTGGTCTTTCAACTGAGGGTGTGAAATTTTATTGGGACCGGCAGTTCTCTGATGAAGTGGTCATAAGATTTCCTAAAAAAGACAAGGAGAAGGCTAAGTTGGTTAAGGTTTCCAATAGCTATGTTGATGTGGAGTCCATTAAATCAATCTGGAGGAAAGTTTTAAGAGTCATTATGGAGTATATCACGGTTGACGGGCGCTTCACCAGGGCGTATGGTTATCACTTTGCCATTTTGAACCACTTCTGTCACAAGGTTCGTATCTCTTTGCCTTTTTACTTATTCTCTTCTCTGAAGAATTGCCTTGATGAAGTTGAAAGAAACCCTAGGAGGATTTCTATTATTCACCCTGGTCTTATCAGGCTCATCTATGAGCATTAGCAAAATTTACCTGCTTTGCATAAAATTGTTGATGTTGGGGATTTGGATGATGAGGATACGAAAAGGAGTAGGGAAAACGATCCCCTGGCCCCTCCTACTTTTTCCCTTGTTGGGTCTAAAACCACTACTACCCAGTCCCTTTCCTGTCAAAATTCCCTTATGGATTTTGCTCTGCCTTCTTGTCCTAATCCGCAGCCTTCGCATGATTTCCCTATCCTAGGTTTTGCTTCACCGTCTTGTTTTAATCCCCAGCTGTCTCCTGGTTTCCCTACCCCAAGTTTGGTCTCTTGTTTTAAAGGTACCTTGGCTACGAAATTAGTCTTGTACTCGGGGAATTCTATGGAAATTCTTTCTGATAAACCTATGGTTAGTAAAGAGTCGGCCCCTAGTGCCCTTGCGTCTGGAAGATTTGTGAATGCCCCTAAAGATTCCCCTAATCAGGGTGAAATTAATTCTTCCCAGAATAACCTCAGGCCTGAGGACATAATGAATGTGGTGGAAAAAAGTATGGATGGCCTTTTCACTGTTCTTAAGTGGACCCAGAAGGAAGTTTGTGACTTGAAAGGCCGTAATAAAGATCTCAACAACAAAGTCATCGAATTGGAGTAGAAGATTAGTTGGAGCTATAATGAGAATGAGGGACAAGACACCCCATTACCAGGGAAAAGACAGCAGTCGCAGGAGGAAAGATTGACTAGGCTCGAGTGCAATATGTCCAAGATTGGCCAAAATATCAAGGCCACTGTGGCGAATAATTACAAAATTGCCAGGCACAATGCCATTATCATCAATGCTATGGTGGAAATGTTAGAAAAAAATCAAAAGGGCTCGTTGGTCGTGGACTTGGATGTGGACAGAGGTTGTAGCAGATTGTTGCTGAAGGGATTTTGACTCGCACCCAGGCTAATACGAAGAGGAAGGCCCCTGCTTCTCCACACACAGTTCAAATCCTCAAGCAGGGGTTACAGGATATGAATGAAGTTGAAAAGGAAGCCGAGCAGTTGATGAACACCTTGGAGTAATGTTGCAGTGGTTGTTTCTGGTTTTTTGGCGGTCCTTTTTTCTGGACCCTATTGTCTCTTTGTGCTGTCGTTTCCTTTTTAAGACAGCTGACTGTTTGTTCGAACTTTTTATGCTCTATCTTTGTAGTTTTTAACTTTGTGGTTTCAGGTCCCTATAAAACCTGTTTTTTCCTTTTCAAAAACATTTCATATAACAAGAAAATTTCATTATTATAATGATATGTCCAACTACTTGGAAATATATGGTTAAGAAAATAACATAGGCAGTTATTTTATTTTTCATTTGTAATAATGCTAAAATTAATCAGTTACTAAATCACAATTAGTATGTATTATGAATAATGTATCCAAGATAATTATTGGGACATTTCCAACAAAAAAAATGATCACTAAAGTAGAAAGACTATTACACATTCGAAAATAATATTGGATACACTCTCATTCTACCATGAGCCATGGTGTTGACAAGCACCCTTTGAATTTAAACTTGAAGTGAGTAGAGGATTACCCCTCAATCACATTACAAAATATAGCATCATTTGACATTGTGTTATAGATGAACTGATTAGTGCACTGATCCAC
The DNA here is from genome assembly GCA_007258455.2 of Sequoia sempervirens. Lineage (NCBI taxonomy): Eukaryota > Viridiplantae > Streptophyta > Pinopsida > Cupressales > Cupressaceae > Sequoia > Sequoia sempervirens. The sequence goes on along the minus strand of VDFB02000003.1, from coordinate 739,842,872 downwards.
ATCAAGTAAATGGGTTATTTTGGGGAACATGACACGATGAATTTTTAAAGGTTTTAGGAAAATTATGTTAAATTTTATGTATCACTATTATAGGTCATAATTCATGACTAGTTATTACAATGACACTTTATTTATTCCTTTATCATCTTAATTAGGGGAAAAGACCCAGTATCCATAAGGACTAACTTTGTGCAATAGTAGAATTCAAATTGTATGTCAAATCAGAAAAAAAAATTATGGGTTTTTTTCGCACAACAGTTAAGATCTTATACCTAAGGTTTTGGCTTCTAGGAAATTTGGTAGAGTGCGGTAGCATCCGATATGCGTGCAAAGGTCAAAAAGACACCTTTTAGAGGTGTCATCCGCTATAACCACCAATTTTTTTTATAAAAAACACCTAAATGTGTCACTTTTAACATCTAATTAGAACTATTTTATCATTCAAATCCACTCAAAAGTCAATGGGTCTAATTCATGTTAGCACATTATAAAATCATTTTGGCGCCCATTAAAAATCACTCCTACATATTAATCTCCTTACTAAAGCACCGAACACTAAACACATTACACCCCAATTAATCTTCATTTGGGGTCCGATTGATGCATATGACTAATGTTTTTTTGTGGGTATCCCATTCTATTCACTCATTTTACTGCGCGGTTTGTCTGGAACCTTCTCGGTGATGGAAGTGAATGCAGATTGTGATGGATCTCCATGGCTCCTATTCGTGCGCATGGCTTGAGGTAACATCAAAAATAATTTTCCTTTCAATATGCAAACAATGGTATTGGTTAATCATTTTCTTCTACATCTTTCATGACCCATGAAGGGTTGATTTGATGATTGAAAAATTATTACTACTTGTCTATGAAATAAATCATTCCTCTTACACGCCTTTTCACCATGTACTATTTTATTTTGTCGAGTCATGGTACTGGCATTTTACAGACGGGTTTTTTTGGGGTTAAATGATTTCCTCTCCTCATTTTACTGCACGCTCACAACCTGGTAAAGTCGATTGTATCATGATTTTGTCTATAGAAATGATGACAAATTTTGTGGGTTTGACCACATGTCTGCAAAAAAATGATTTTTTGTTCTGCATCGACCTTTTTATAAAAAACCCATGTGAATATGGGCATAAATCAGCAAGCCCATTTAGTATAGGCCATTTTTGTGAGAACCCTTGATTTGTTTTTCCAAATACGGGGTTTTTTGTGGTTAAATGATTAAATACGACCTAGTAAAGTTGATTGTCTCATGATTTTGTCTCCAGAAATGATCAGGAATTTCGTGGGTTTGAACACATGTCTACGAAATAATATTTTGTGGTCTGCTTCGACCTTTTTATAAAAAACCCATGTCACTTTGGGCATAAATCAGTAAACCCATTTAAAATAAATATGTATTTGTGAAAACCCTTGCTTGGTTTTTTCCAAATTAGTGTGCTTAAGGAATTAATCTCATGAAACCCTTGCCTAGAATATTCTACATCTATTTGAAAATGCACTTTTGTATTCTTGTGAGTGAGGAATTATTATCTTGAAACCCTTGGTTAATTTCTTGTGCACATTTCTGAAAATCCAAGTGTGTAATCGATCTACCTCTATTAAAAAAAAACATTCCTCTTACATGCCTTTTCGCCATGTGTTGTTAGATTTTGTTGGGTCATGGTGCTGGTTTTTTTTTCCCACATTGTATGTATGTATGTATGTATGCACATACATACATACATACATACATACATACATACATTCATATACATACATAAGTATGTATGTATGTATGTATGTATGTATGTATGTATATATACATACATACATACATACATACATACATATATATATATATATATATATATATGTACATGTATGTATGTATGTATATATAAAGTTGTGTCCATGGTGTGAGGTAACAACAAACATCAGTCTCCTTTCAAAGTGCAAACAATGGTAATCCTAATTCTTATTAGAATGCAATTAAATTATATATGTATGTATACACACGTGTTATTCATATATATATATGAATGTATGTATTTATGTATGCACATACATACATACATACATACATATATATAGATAGATTTAGATATATATAGAGACATGATGATTTGGCATTGTGGGTTAAGGTACATGAATTAGCATACAAATGAGCAACCAAGTAGAAAAAGTTATATTTGTTAGAAGTCCGATTTGTATGAGTTAATATCTCAGATTTAGTATTTGTGACTTTTGATTATCATAAATGATATCTCAGATTTATTTTGTTTTGATTAGTTTGACACGTACGACCAGTTCACTATTTGACATTTATATTTATGGTGTTGTTTTTTTGATACTCTTAAAATAAATGACTCAAAGATTATACAACATAAATGTTATTTGCAGAATTATAATATATACATTGTGTTCGATTCTTGTAGTTTTATGAGTTTTTGATACTATATTTAGGGTGTTCAATATGTAAGTTAAGTGTAGCATTCAATAGCATGCATTGTATTCACTTTCAAGTGCATATTCATGTGTAATTAGTGTAACTATAGATAAGGAAAATTTCCAAAGAAAACTAAATAAATAGGATAGTTATATGAGAGGGATTGTCTTTTATGTATATTGATCTTTTTCTCATTTATTTTATATCTCATCTTTTGGAAAGTGATTGTGAATCCTATTTAATGGTGTTTCCTCCTATAAAGTATGTTTATGAGTGATAATTCTAACCTTCCTTGCTATAGTATGTTTATGAGTGATAATTCTAACCTTCCTTGCTATAATAGTAACCCACAATTTTCCAAATCATCATGTATCATGTTTGTAGATATGTATGTATGTATGTATGTATCCATGTATTCAAATCAAAGAGAAGCATCCTCTGCACATTCCTCTAATATTTCAAGTCTTAGGTAGGTACTTATAGTTATTTTCATTTATGCAGTGTCTTCTTACTTTGCTTTATAACTAAATGAAAGGTCTTTTTGGTGATGGGTTTTTACTTTGCTTTGTGTTCATTTTCTATTATTTGTCATTTATTTCTGCAAATAGGTACATGTATTTATTTTTGTATGTTTTTGCTCATTTTTCAATTATTTTAGTGTTTATATCAGGGTTTATATTTGTCATTTGTTTTTTCTTATATGTGTTTATATTTATTTATTTTTGGTCATTTCTCAGGGTTGGTCATTTATCAGGGTTTAATATGTATATGTGTGTGTCTATATATATATATATACATGCATTTAATATATGTGTATATATGTGTATTATTTATTTAAAAACATATACACATATATACAAATACATATAGTTACTTACATATAAATACATATATACATGTATATATATACACAAATACATACACAAACACACACATATATATATGTCTATAACTCTGTTTACATACGTTTCGTTTGGCTATCCAATACAATATACTAGCATTTGTTTATATTTTTCTACTTTCCATTGCACATACAATAGGCTAGCATACATATATTTGTCATTTTACATTATGTGTCTCTTGTTCATTATCCTTTGAAAATGCAAACAATGGTACTAGTTGATCATTTACTTCTGCATCTTATTGAATTTGTAAATGAATGTGTATAATGATATATAACATAACTTATTGAATTTGTAAATGAATGTGTGCAATGTTTTATATATAACATTCTACACATTCCTTTGAATAGATTCAATACGTCATGTGTTTGAATTTGTAAATGAATGTGTACAATGTATTATACATTCATTTACAAATTATGTGTTTGTTGTCTCTTCTTCATTGAGAAGATTGATATCTATGTATGTATCCTTTAACTATCCTTTCAAGATGCTAACAATGGTACTGGTTAATCATTTTCTTTTGCATCTTTCATGACCCATGAAGGGTTTATTCGATGATTAAAAAATTATTACTGCTTGTTTATGAAATAAATCATTCCTATTACACTCCTTTTTGCCATGTGTTGTTTGATTTTGTTGGGTCATGGTGCTGGTTTCTTTTTACCACATTGTATTTATGTATGTATGTATGTATGTATGTACATACACACACACACAAATATATATATGTATATATATATATATATATGTACACACACACACACACATATATATACATATATATATATATATATATATATATATATGTGTGTGTGTGTGTGTGTGTGTGTGTGTGTGTGGGTGTGTATGTATGTATGTATGTATGTACCTTCTAAAGAGAGTGAATAATAAAATGAGTGAACAGAATGGGATACCCACAAACAAACATTAGTCATATGCATCCATTAGACCCCAAATATAGATTAATTGGGGTGTAATGTATTTGGTGTCGGGTGCTTTAGTAAGGAGATTAATATGTAGGAGTGATTTTTAATGGGCACCAAAATGATTTTATAAGGTGCTAACATGAATTAGACCCATTGAATTTTGAGTGGATTTGAATGATAAAATAGTTTTAATTAAATGTTAATAATGACACATTTAGGTGTTTTTTCTGCTTTGCGATGTATATGTATGTATATGTTTATATGAATACATGCATGTATGATTATGTTTCTATGAATGTTTGCATGTATGCTTATGTTTGTATGACTGTATGCATGCATGCAAACCTGCAAAAAATCATAGATACATAAGGCTCCCCAAATAAACATCGAATCCAAATATAATGTAGAATTTAGTCATATCATCTCTAAAAACCTATGTAAGTGGTAGCTACAAATTCAAATGCTATAACAAATTCATATTTGAAACACAACAATCAAATTGAATGCATTCAATTGTCAGATTCAAATTTCTAAATAAGAAGGACATCAGCCAGCAACATTCACAATTATTCTCCTCTACTAATATCCTCTCCATGCTACAAACCATTGGATGGCATCCTTTGCACATTCCTCACATATCAAAGCTTCATGAGAAACAATGATTATAAGTTGATTAAATCTTGGTATACAATTCTATTAACATTTATATGTTTTTGCATATATTTATCTATTCCATATGGATCTTTTAATATGTTGAACATGATTAATTATGTGCTATTGTACATGCATTATTTCAAAGGTCATATGATGTTTGTATGTTACTAGCCTCAGTTGTGACTACCCGTGGTTGTAAATATTTTCTTGCAGGCATGGGAGAACAAGGAGAGGTGGTGCAACAATGTTCATGGTGGGAATTTTGGTAATTGTGTTTGTCAAAACACCAAATAATTAAGGATTTTTTGTTCAAATGGCTCTAAGTTTCAATTATTGTTCTATATTTTTGACTAACTAGTATAATTTTTATTTATTTTAATAACTATTGTCCATGTTTGTTTGTTCTATTATATTTGTTTGTTGTCGCAAGCATGTCAAATTGTAAGATTACATTTCACGTAAAGTCTCTCAAGACTTTACTTTGGCTGCGACCCGGTAGACATTGTGTTCATTTATAATGTTCATTTTTATCATTCATTGTATACTTACATTTACAATTTACAATTAGATTGATTTCCAAGTGTATGTGTTAAAAATTTTATAATTTCAAATAGATTAATTTATGGATATGTTGCATATAGATGTATAGATATATGTATGCATATACTTAGTTGTGTATACATATGTAGAAACGTGAAATTGACATCATGCATTTTATTAGGTCATATTCATCCATTCATCAAATAAATAAACTTTATTTATCAATATCCTAAAGCCATCAATTTAAATTAAATAAATCAACTTGATCCTAACATCACCCTCCTTGATTAAATAAATCAAACCTTTATTTAATTAAGTCTAAAATCACCTTCCATGCCTTTTGATTTAAATAAATTAAAATATTTAAGTCAAAAGGGTCAAATCCCCTAATCATCAGTTAATATAATCTAATCATAATTAATCTAACCTAACTACCCATCACATCCTCCTTTTCCCACTTGCACCAATAAAGAATTTTAATTCATTTATAAATTCATCATTTTCCATCAACGTCACATCTTTGAGGAATATTCCCTCAAGTTTGAATTCAAAAAAAAGTTGACATGTGCATCCAACAAAGCATTTAAGAGGTCTTACATGTCTCTTACATGTCCCTTTGCAAAGGTCAAACTTAGCATTTAACTCTCATTTTCAAATTTGAATCTCCCCCTCTTTGACACATTGGCCAAAACTTGCACATTCCTCAACCTATCACAATGTGACAAGTGGCTTCATTTCATTGGTCAAATTATTATCCCACATTTATCTATTTTGAACACTCTTAGCATTTGAAATTTTATAAATAGTTGGCTTATTGTTCATTAACCCATCCACAAAGCTTATGCAAAGTCACTCTCTTCAATTGAGAACTGATTTTGTCCAATTCACTCCATCTTCAAAGCATTTTATCATTTAGCTTATCTAAAGGGGTTGGGAAAGGGCTATTTTCCACATCAAAATAACACCAATCCCCCTATAAGATGCTCATTTGGTCATTTGAATAATGTTTCATTGGTTTAGTTTGCTTTCATGCTTTGTTTCTATTATTCTTGTGTTCAAATGAATTTTATAGGGAATTTGAGGTTTGCTGGTTTTGAATTGACTAACAATTAGTTGTAGTATTTGTTTGATTGAAAAAGCAGATTGAGGGTTCAAATTATGGCGCTAGAAGGAGGGAAATTGTTCTAATCCATTTCATTTGTTTTCTGCCATTGAAATTCATATCACTACGATGCTCTTAGTAATCTTACTTCCACATTTTTAAATTGTTAGCTATTAAGATGATGAAACTGTGGGCTGTCCCAATAGATTCATATGACTACTCTTTTCTTATTTTTCTTTTAAACAGGCACACATCCCACTTGTGCTTAAGCGTCCATGTCTAAATAGTAGCTTTCAATACATTTTGTACTATTTTTTGTGTTCCGTGCATTGAAGATACTTCTCTTTTTCTTCTCTATTGTTAACAATGTATCACTACATAGTCACTATCTGAAGATACTTTTCTTACATCATGGATTTCAAGGCACAACTATCTCCACCTCAACTCGTTTGCAAGCCACATTTTATGGACATTACCTAGCTAACTTGCTTTGACAATGATCCAATTTTATAAAATTGGGCTTTGTTCATGTTGTCTTTTCAAAATTTGAAAGAAAACATTGAAAATCTCTAAGGTACGCAACTACTAGCATTGAAGGCTAGCGTAGAAGATGCATCACACCTTTTCCTATGCCTTAAGTAATCTAAAAGTCAGAAAGATTGTTTTATTTCTTGAAGCTCTGTAACTATTCAGTTATGGTAATAGTCGCAGATTGTACCCATTTCACATAACATTGGCCCTCATGTTTTATTTATTGAAGCTTTGTAACTATTCATTTATGGAGTAGGCCGAGTTAATGATGTCGTTGAGAATCAAAACAATGAATCCATCTTGCCAGCCCAAGTCAAAAGTTTGCTGAACCCAAGCTTTGTGCCTGCCAATTACATTGAATTCAAAGTATCTTCATTTGGTGGAACACTTAAATGGTGGATAAATGATTCATTCTTCTATGTGCGTCCTTTTCTGAGACATCTTAAATCTGATGCATGCCTCACCTAATCCCCCACATTTCTTTTCTACATGTACATGTTATCACTTAATATTGTGGAAACTCAACTTTATGCCTTCCAATGGAATTTACTTGAAAGCTTGAAAGCATGCTAAAAATATGATACTTTCTTCTTTTGAAAAGACGTTTTGGCATATTTCAGGTGTTGCATTGATTTGATTTCTCTTACAAATTTATTTGTGATATTCATACGCTATCTCTTGCCTGTGCATTAACTTTTCCATGATTTAATTTGAATTGTTCGATTAAGACCAGATTTGGTTTTTTCTCGAGATCATAATGGATATTGAGCTTTCTTTGCATCCACACTTCTCTTATTTTGAACTATTTTTAATCGGTTGCTTTCTTTGTATTACATCACATCAAACAATAACATCCTTTTGACATTTTTATCTTTTGATATGATTAACATGCTAACTTCCATCTACCGTGATGACCTTGTGGTGCGTAGGTAGTCAAAGTTTTCATCACATGACCAATGAGAATTGCAAGGCGTGTAAGAGACATAGTGTTGTAAAAGCTGTTTGTATCCTATTCGAAGAACTCCTCTTTTGGTGCAAGCATACTCAATGCTATTCAAATGATGTTGAATTCGGTTCTACACCTACCCATGCCAAAGCAAGAGTATCAATCAACTTCATTAATCACATATCTTGTTGTGGGGCCATCGACATCATTACCACTTTTGATACTTTGTTATAGAGATCTAAATGGGTGATTATATGTAGAATAATCTACAACTTCATGTTTATACGCCTTAATGAGAACATGGTAATATCATTAGTACGCATCATCCATTCAATGCAAAGTATTCAAAATATTCTCTAGGAAAATGATAGGTAGGCCTATGCATTTATCTCACACACTGATTGCTTATGTAAGCTTGCAGATATTTCTTGTGAAATAGGTTAAAAGTATCTTTTAGGCATTTTGTCAAAGGGCAGACAGTGAGGACACTGGCAAAGGTTTTCAAGAAGAAATCAAATGCATTAATTTTTATGATATGCTTGAGATATGGCATTTTCATAAGATTTCAATCCTTCTTGTCATCTTTCCTACTCTGGATATTAATATAAAATCTTCTTTAGGCATGCAGTTAAACAAATTATATTCTTTTTCTATCATTAATGGATTTTTGTTTCCATTTTTTTATTAATGATGTTATTTCTACATTGATCGATGCCCATTAAAAAATTTGTTGTGTTTTAAATTCAAAGAATGCTTTCTTGACATAATTTTTTTTTAAGAACATTCTTGAAGGGAATACCATGCAAGGTCTGGTAAATGTGATGAATCTGCCATATTGGTCTTTGGCACCATATATCAATGTACATCAAATATAATCTTTGTTTTCAGGTTGTTGCTCGCCAAGCATAAACACTCGTATTTTTTTGAGCATTGGTACCAATGCTTTCTTTCTCATTTTAGTCATTAGCTTCACATTGTACATAATATTAATCATGTCCAAACCAATGCTGCAACCACCACTAGGATGACAATGTGAGTTGTGCTAATGTTGGTTGTCAGTCTGAAATTTGGCTTATCTAGATGCCAGCTATTGTTGACTGACAAACAACGGACTACCACCAACAATTATTATTGTTCCCACACGCTTGCACCTCAACAAGGAGAATGAAGGTGCCTCAATTCAAAGCTTTGGCATGCTTGTACTGGGCCATTTGTGTCTTTACCTACTCTTGGGACATGCATTATTTATTTTCCTCAAGGACATAGGCTAGTGAACAAGCTAGCTTTATCTACGTGTTGTAGCTTTACTTTGCTGGTGTAATAGAGTAGGAGTGTTATTACTATCTTAATCAATTTTTTATTGACAAAAGACAAATCTAATGAGATTTTGCAGACCTAGCTTATCTTTGCAAATCAACATCATTGTGGAAAGTGACCATGCAATTAATCTGATTGCAATTACTGTAGTGTTTACTTGAGCCATCATATTTTACACCTCGGAAAGGGGAAAATCATTTTCTATTTGAGTTCAATAAAGTTGTTAATCTATATTTGATTTTGTTTTACTAACTTCTAATTGTTGGGTGCAGATTGCTAAGGTGGAATCTATCAATCAACTCTTAATAAATTTTATCTACTTCTCATGAAGACAAATAAATCACAAGAAGATTTGTGTTGGAAAAGAGGACATTGAAATTGAAAAAGAATTTCTAAATGCTTATTGTAATAGCTTGAAACGTCCATTTCATACTTTTGTTTTATGTTTCAAGTCAACTAGATCATTGATTTTCTTTCAAAGATGGGCTAAAGCTGAACATTACAAACCTACTAGAACTTGATTTTGGATTAAAATTGAACAAAGAAACTTCAAACTTGATATTGGTGTTTTAAAATGAACTCATCATTGCTTTGGGATATAAAACGAACATGTGTCTTTTATGCTTTGTAATCTTTTTTGCAAAATAATCTCATCTAAAAAGGCATATGTACTTCTCTCAAACTTCATAGTGATCTTGAGAATCAAAATTATTTTTGATGACACTAAGTTGCATAAAATATTTCCTCCACACTTCATTTTGGGTTTAAAAATTGAACAAAACACTTTGCGAGTGTGAGTAAACTTATTGAATGTGTTTTCCCTTTGTTTCTAAGTGAAGGTTGATCGAACTATGAATATGTTTACTTGCTTTTGTCTATCTTAGAGGGCCTGAATAGGGGGAAAAGTACTCTCCCAAGGGAACAACTCAACCGGTAACACTCTAAAGCCAAGAGTATTTCCAACCGAGATATAAATGTGGGTATTGGAGTAAATGCTAGTATCACGCGGTTGGGTCCAACGAGATGGATCTAAAAAGGGACTCTTGTTGTATGGGTCAATCTCCATGAACGGATATTCTAGACTAAAACCCTTGTTTGTAGTAACCAACCAATCCATCCAATGAGTTTATCAAACTGTTGCATTGGAACTTAGATTCCAAGAAGTTACTTGCCATGTCTGATCTTGGTTAAAATATAGAGGTTAAGTCTTCATTCTTAACATACCTTTATATTTTTTCCTTGGTTGCATGTAAAATCATCTCTTCTACTACAAAGGGCATGAGGTAAGCCCACCAAGAAAAATGTACCAATTAAGCTAGGATGTTATATTGCTTGTGAGTCAGATTGAAAACACAGTGCTTAGATCCAAAACATTGAAACCAACATTCAACGAATCATCAAAATTTCAAACCCTTTGGAAGGAAAAAATACCTTTGAAAATTCCTCATGTTACTGCTTGTGCCTAGGGGTTCTTATCCCTAGAAGGCTTCTAAACAATGAGACCTACATCTTGATTTTTTCATTCCAAAGTCAACAATAGGAAACTATGCTCTTAAAACCGTGATTTTCACATAATGGACCTTCTGGAATGAAAAGGAATTGAGATGTAGACATTCAGTTTGAAAACTAAGCAAGAAGTGTGTTTGTGGTAAAAGCAAGTCATTAACCAAGATTAACTCAAATTGAACCCTGCACATGTGATTTTTTATATTTTTATCGTCTTTCGAGAAAACATTGGTCTTTTGGTTTTGAACTACTCTTAGAGAAAAGCATGTTCTTCACTATCTTATTCTAGTAGGAAAGTCCTTCTTAGGTTCATTTATGATCAAATCAAACACTTCATCCATTCCAAACATTTATCATCTCATCCCACAAACAACTTTAGAGCTTTGAAAACATCATTTTAGACTTGGGTAAATCTTCAAAATCAAAATCACCTTGTTTAGTTAGTTGTATGGGAATGCATCCTTTCTCATACATTTAATTGAACTAGCAATCCTTTGAACAAGTTCATCCTAAGATCACATCCAACATTTTAGGGTTTACAAGTTCATTATCCAAATCAAACCCTAAGTCTAGCATTGATCCAAAGTTCCCAAACGTTCAACACCCATATCATTCACCCCTTTCATCATTCATCTCATCATTTGTCCTAAACACCTTCGAGGTCACTTTTGCAAAAAAGTCAAAACATAAGAAGAACATGGAATATAAAATTGATCCATACATCATGAGTAATCCAAGTCAACTAAAATTTCAAAGCCTTACAATACCAATTGATTATCAACACTCACATCTATACAATCTGCACATGGGATCATTATCTCCTACAAACCTCGATGGTACAACAAATAAGAGTATGCCTAGTCAAAATTTTGGAACACTTTTCCCGATGGTAAATTTAAATCCAAGTCCAAACCTACAAGTCTATAAATTGAACAATCAATGCATGAGCCTTCAAATGAACAACATCATTCCATCAAATGCCAACATGCCAAATGTGAATGTACCAAGTACAACTTTACAAAACATGAACATTTTGAATCCAAACTTGGTAAACTTTGGGATAGATATATTTGCAAATCATACAAATATTGTTCAAAGTCCAAAAAAGATGTTAACAACTCCAAGTCAAGGTAACACCATGCAAAATCAAAGTTACCTAAATCAAGGCAATGTGATTCCCAACATCAAAAATGTTCAATTTCAACCCATAATGCCAAATCTCAACATCATCCCAAATCAAAACATTGTCTAGAATCAATTTGTCCGTAATCCCATGCAAACACCACAAGCATACATTCCAAATCCGCTTGAACAAAAGCCAAATCAACTATATCAAGGGTGACAAAGTCAAAATCAAGATCAAATTTTGCTAGAGAAACTTGCTTCACATGCTAAACTAATTGAATTCTTGAGCCAAGAGATATCTTCAATCCAAAGTCAATACACTCTTCCATTGGTTAAAGCATGTCATCAAAGCATTGAGTTGTGTCCACAACCGCATCAAGAACAATATCTCCAATGTCAAGAAGTTAGATATCAAGATCAAAAACATCAACAACAAACCCAATTACCCCATCTCGAAGATCAATCATGACATCTTGAATACCAATCACCACATCTCCAAAATCAATCACCACAAAGTCAATTTAAAGTACAAATATCACATAGAAACAAATGAAAAAGAAAACCACTTGGGAGACAAATCGAATCAGTCCTGCAACAATTGGTACAAGAAAATATCATCAAGCTCCCTGTCTATGGGAACTATCAAGAACCCCTAGTTAAACCACCAGGGTATAATGAGGATCACCATTGTGATTATGAAAAAATAAAGGGACACACAACATCAAGTTGTATTCGACTCAAAAATCTCATCCAAGACTTCATTGATCAAAAAATAATAACTATTGGGGACAATGATGAAGATCCAACCACTACTCATAATGATGAAAATCTCTCAACCACAACCATTGAGAACAAGGGTCAAGACCAATCCATCACTGAGCACCTTAAATTTGTGTCTACTTCATCCAATGATCAAATCAACATATGTCAGGAATCACTTTTCAATCATGATCAAAATCTACCAACAATACCCAACAATGATCCAATTCAAGAAATATCAACATCACTTGACTCTATGGTTGAATACATTCACAATCTCTCCACCACAATTGCTGAAAACAATGTTCAAGATCTCTCAATTAAGGAGCATCTTGAAGATGTTTTCACCCCACCCGATGATCAAATCACCATACATCAAGAGCCACTTTTTAGTGATCTATTTCAAGGAGTGTTAGGATTATTTGATCCTATTGACATAATGCAAGATCCATTCACCTATGATCATGTTGAAAATGTCTCTACATTTCCTTATGAGTTAGAGGACATATCTCAATAATTTATTCCAAAGCATGATCAAAATATTTCACTAAAGTCTAGAAATCGTCCTTTCCAAGACATATTGACATCCTTCGACCTCATGGTTGCAGCTATTGAAGGAGTCTTCAACTCAACATTTGATCCAAGTCCACTAAAAGTTGAAGAGGCTATTGAGCCAATTCCCATGTCTAATGAGGACATCTAAGAACCTTTTATAAGCAATCCATTCTTTGAAATTGACCCATGTCAAGAACTTGATGCAAAGCGTGTTGAAAGAAATTTTGAAATCGTTCAAGATCAAGAATTCATATCTCCAAGATACTACAATGATCTAATGGACACTCTCTTATCTACACAAGATGATCATATCCACAAAGCACATAATCCTCCATCTACCCATGAGATGCTTTCTGTGAATGGACATGTAGATGAACTTCATTAAGAATAGGATTCCTTTACTCCTGATATTATTACAAAAAAAGAGCAGGTTATTAATTCCTACAGTCAAACTAATTTATACACATCAAGATTAGATATATCCCAAATTCAAACAGAGGACATCAGGTATATGGATATCCAACATTATCCACTCAAGGAAACAAGTCAAATAGAATAGTATAATCCAAAGTTAGTAGAGAAGAAAATTGAAACAATGTCTATAGTGGTCATTTATTAGAGAATGCTTACTGAACAAGACATCTCATAACAGGAAAAATCAAGGCACGAAGGTAATAATTCCGCAATGCAGGGGGCAACTATGTCTCAAGCAAACATCAACATAGGGAGCACAAATAATCCTTATGATGAAACCGATGCCAATACTACAACAAGCCACATCATGGATCTTCTTCCACCCATCACCCCATCCATGAATTGGGACCAACTTCGAAAGAAAGATTTGAATCAAAGTACAAAGAATGTTATCAAAGAAAAAGAAGCTGAGAAGCATAATGGACAAATCAAATACGCATGGATACCAAAACATACAAAGAAAGATTATCCCTATCAAACTCCATCAATCAAAGAAACTATGGGGAAAAATAAAAAAGGGAAAATTACCCATCGTAGATGTCCACAATGGAAAAATTTGGCTTCCCAAGCCACGTACAAAGTGTATCAAGTAGTTGGTCCTAATTCCACCCACACTTTCGTATCCACCCATCATTGCTCATCATCCCAAGTTTGGAGAGTCAAAGATTCCAAGCTATCAACCAATCCATATTTTATCCCTAAACACACTCGATCCATGCCTCCACGCATGATATCCAATTCTCAAATTGACCATGTATTGGTAATGACCCTTCATCATAAGGATTTAGAAGGCACTCTATCGCGATGTGCGCACAAAGACAAAGTCAACTCCAATATCAATGAAGTAGATCAGGAATCTCAAAATTTGTATTCAAGTGCATATATCTTGGCAAAGCAACTTCTTCAAGCAGGATATCAATGGAACATTATGACAAAAGCATCTACATCAACACCACTAGGTGGGTCAACATGAATCTTTCAAAAAAAACAAAAAAATCAAAAAATATGAAAATCCAAAAAAAATCAGAAAAGGGATTGGAAACAATAAAGAAAAAAAATCGTCCTCTAGTGAAAACCACATGGGTGGTGCTTGGGGCAAGACCATGACAAAAACCTGGCAAACACGCATTATGTGTAGAATCGAGTATCTAAGTGCACCACTTCAAGTAAAAGCATCTCATCCCATCCGTAATAAATCGAGTATTCCATCCATCTTATCCATAATAAATCCATTAATCCATAAACCATTTATCTAATCCATTTTTATCCATGTGCATATATCTACATCCATCATCCGAGTTATCTTGATCTTGATGAAAGTTTGGAGGCACACTTTACACTTGCTTACGATAAACATCTTAACATGGGTCATTTTCATTGATCCTATCCTACCCATGTTATCTAAGCCATGGAGCATTATCCAATGAGCATTCCTCTATTCAAAAACCTTATCTTATTGCAAGATAATCCAATCATCCATCCATGACATTCCACACATTGCTAGACATTGGGGGAAAATATTTACATCTTGCTTCAGGAATAAATCTTGATCTATATCCTCCAACTTATGTAGTGATCTGAACATTAGAAAATGTGAAATAAAATTGGTCCACCACTTGTGAGCAAAAATCTGAATCACTAGCCCATGGCACATTTTGACGAGAAGACATTCCTTATCAAGTCTTCACCTTTCATCGAACATCAATCCGAATAATCACTATCAGTCGAATCTAATTTGCATGTCAAACGTCACATCAAATCATTCAAACAATTTTTTTTCCAAATCAAGCTTCATCAGTCATGATCAATCAAATCCAATCAAAAAATCATCATCTTGAGATAGCCTTGTGTTGCTTAACACTATCTATGCATTGTTGTGTATCCTCAACAATGTTATCATCATCAACCCGATTGACATCTCAATATTTGTGTTGCTTAAACACTATCCTTGCATTGTTGTGCATCCTCAACAATGTTATCATCATCAATCCTGATCAATCAATCCTTGCATTGTTGTGTATCCTCAACAATGTTATCATTTGTGGATGCCAAATCTACAAATGGTTAGAAATATTAACATAATAATATCATGCTAGTCATTTGAAACACATTTAAATTCAACATCCCTATGAAATACTTGACTATGATAAAATATGCAAACTAAATAAAATAATAATAATGAAATGCAAGCATATAAAAACATAATCAAAACTTTATTTCATAGTGGATTGGTGCTATTGTTGAAAATAGCCCTTTCCCAATCCTTGATAGATAAGCTAGATGATGATGATAAGATGGGAAAAATCAGTTCTCTTGAAGAGAATGACTTTGCATGAAGATTGTGGATGGAATTGTGGAGGATTTGATAAAATATGAAGCTTCTCATTTATAGATTATCAAGTTGAAAGAATGCCAAACATGGAGGATGTGGGACTAAAACCAAGCCAACGAGAAAAGGACACTTGTCAACTTGCCATAGGTTGAAGAATGTGCAAGTTTTGGCCAATGTGCCCAAGAGAGGGAGATTTCAAATTTGAATTTGAGAGTTAATGCTTAGTTTCACCTAAGTTGCAAGGGACATGTAAGAGACATGTAAGGCCTCATAAATACTTTGTTGGGTGTACATGTCCACTTGTTTTTGAATTCAAATTCTAGGGAATATTCCTCAAAGATGCCATGTTGATAGAAAATGAGGGTTTTAATAAATCAATAAATTGATTTATTTGTGCAAGTGGCATTATCTAGAGGATGTGATGGGTGATTAGGTTAGGCTAATTAGGATTAGGTTAGCTTAATGATGATTAGGATATTTTGAATTTGATGACTTGAATATTTGATTTATTTAATTCAGAAAAGGATGGAAAATGCATTTGGATTTAATTAAATGAATGTTTGATTTATTTGATTAAAAGGTTGATGATAAAGTTTATTTAATTTTAAATTAATGACCTTAAGAGATGGAAATTAATGGGATTACCTGATGAATGGATGAAGGTGAACTTGATTAATTGATGAATGGACCTAATGTGAAACCTAGTTTATTTGATGAATGAACCTGATTGACTGCATAATGTTAATTTTGCATGTATACATTTTTCCCCTCTTTGAAGCAATGTATTTGTTGCATTGGTTCAAAGAATAAACTTGTCGTGATCAAAATTCAAAAAAATTCTAATTTTTTTCAAAAAAGTTTTCTATTTTTTTCAGTTGCCCCAGCGGAAAGAAGTACACTGGTACATTGCCCACTCAAGAGATCGAGTGAAAAGATTTGATTTGAGGGTCGATCTCGTGATAAAGAGGTTCAAAATGGATGGTCATGGATGATGATGCAAATGAGATGATTTTAAGATGCTTAGAATAAAAAATCTATATTATCCTAAACAACTTAAATGATGATATGTTGTGAAATGGATGAGATTGATGATGTGATATGTTGTGATTATGCAAATGTATGATTTATGGAAATGTGATGATTTATGAGATGCTTAGGCTAATAGATCCATATTATGATGATGATATGTTGTGATTATGATATGTAGAATATTGGTGGTTTGTGGATGCAGGATGGATGCCCTAGTGATGATGATTAACTATTCATGACGTGATGTTAGTGCAGAGAAGAAGACAAGAGGATCCAATCAAGCCAACTTTATGAGAGATGATGATGATGATAGATGATGATGATTTGCTTATCAAGGATTGGGACTTTAAAAGGGATACTTACCTTATGTTTGATTACACATGTAGATACGATGCATCAAGGTATAAAGAACCAGGATGGCATTGTACCTAGTGTGATGGACTTTGAATCGACAAACAGATAGGAGTATTCTTGTTCACACTTGACATATAGAAACCTTGCTAGGACATACCTAACAAAGCAGGTATTCTCCAAGTTATTTTACAAGAACGTCCAACAAGCACAACAGGCAAAAGATAATGATCATTTCCCCATTCGTATCTCTCTAAATCCTTCATTCGGATATCATCGAGAGGTCCTTGGAATGAGCACAATAAGATAAATGAAAAGAAAAGATCAAGTACTTAAACAAGTCAATGTTCTTCATATCTCTAGCCAAAGGGATGTGTTTTGATAGCATAAGAATCCAAAGTGATATCCAAAATGATGCCCATTGTCAGAATGTTATATCTTAGGACATGCATTGTATAGGACGATGATGGTTTGATAAGTTGATTGATAGGTTGTTGATATAAAGTTGACTGACATGTTTGAAAATGATCAAGAGTTTGATTTTGTTTTAATTCTTTGTTGTTTCGATTTAGATTTTACGATTGAAGTTTTATTTTTCCAATTGCTGTGATTGTTTCTATTTGTTTTGCTAAAGGATGAAGGTGACGATCAGTTTAATATGGATGATTGATTATTGCGGGCGAAAGCGAAACACGACGGGTGGATTTTTTCAAATATTTGGATGTTTTTGATGTTTTGAAATTTTTTGAGGTTGTTTTTGGTGTTTTTGAGAGTTTTACAAATGTTTCAATTTTTTCAATTTTTGCAATGTTTTGGGGTTTTGTGTTTTTTCAAATGTTTTTTGGATTTTGATATGTTTTCAATGTTTTTGGATTTTTCTTGATTTTTGACGTTTTGGATATGGACATGTGATATCAGTGCTCTGTTTGGGATTTTTGTTGAAAACCAAGCTAGGGTTGACTGATCAAATCGATGGATTGATGATGATGATGATAATAACATTGTTGAGGATACACAATAATGCAAGGATTTGATTGATGAGGATTGATGACAATAACATTGTTGAGGATGCACAACAATGCAAGGATCGATGATGATGACATTGTTGAGAATACACAACAATGCAATGATAGTGTTAAGCAACACAAGGATTATGATGGATTGATGATGATAACATTGTTGAGGATACACAACAATGCAAGGATTGATGACAATAACATTGTTGAGGATGCAGAACAATGTAAGGATAGTGTTAAGCAACACAAGGATATCCTGATGATTTCTTCATTGGATTTGATTTGATCATGATTGATGAAGCTTGGTTTGAGATAAAAGATGTTTGAATGATTTGATGTGACGTTGAAGGATGTGTTAGATGCAACTGATATTGATTGTTTGGATTGATGTTCGATGAAAGATGAAGATTGACAAGGAATGTATTCGCATCAAAATATGCCATGGGCTAGTGATTCAGACTCTAGATCACAAATGCTTTGACCAATTTGGTTTCACATTCGCTAATGTTTGGATCGCCACATAAGTTAGAGGATATAGATCAAGATTTATTCCTGAAGCAAGATGTAAATATCTGCCCCCAGTGTCTAGTAATGTATGGAATGTCATAGATGGATGTTTGGATAGGTGTACGGATTGAGGGATATGGAAAGCATGAAAAGGATTATTTTGTGATAAGATAATGTGTTCAAACAAAGGAATGCTCATTTGGATAATGCTTCATGGCTCAGATAACACTTGGTAGGATAGGATCGATGAAAATGACCCATGTCAAGATGTTTACCATAAGCAAGTGTAAAGTGTGCCCCAAACTTTCATCAAGATCAAGATAACTCAGAATATGGATGCAGATGGATGACAATGGATTGGATAGATAGTTCATGGATGAATGGATCTATTATGGATGAGATGGATGGAATACTAGATTTATTATGGATGGGATGAGATGCTTTCTCCTGAACTAGCGCATCCAAATGCTTGATTCTACACATGATGCATGTTTTCTAGGTTTTCATCATGGTACCTGCCCAAAGTGCCACTGAAGTGGTTTTCACTAGATGACGATTTTTTCTCTTTATTGTTTTCAATCCTTTTTCGAATTTTTTTTTGTATTTTTTTTTTTAATTTTTATTTTCTTCTAAAAGATTCATGTTGAACCACCTGGTGGCATTGATGTAGATGCCCGCGTCATAATGTGCCATTGATATCTTGCTTGAAGAAGCTGCTTTGCTAAGATACGTGCACTTGAATGCAACTTTTGAGATTCTTGATTTTCTTCGTCGATACCAGAGTTAACTTTGTCTTTGTGCGTACATCATGATAGAGTGCCTTTAGAATCCTTATGATGAAGGGTCTTTGCCAATACATGGTTAATTTGAGAATTGGATATCATGCGTGGAGGCATGGATGGGGTGTCTTTAGGGATAAAAGATGGATTGGTTGACAGCTTGAAATATTTGATTCTCCAAACTTGGGTAGATGAGAAATGATGGGTAGATACAAAAGTGTGCATGGAACTAGGACCAACTGTTTGATACACTTTGTACATCACTTGAAAATCCTACTTTTTCTTTTGTGGACATCTTTGATAGATACTTTTCCCATTTTTATTTTTCCCCATAGTTTCTTTGACTGATGGAGTTTGATAGGGATGATCTTCCTCTGTATTTTTTGGTATCCATTTGTATTTGATTTGTCTGATATGCTTCTTAGCTTCTTTTGTTTTAATAACGTCCTTTGTGATTTGATTCAAATATTTCTTTTGACGTTGGTCCCAATTCATGGATGGGATGATAAGTGGATGAAGATTCGTGATGTGGTTGGTTGTAGTATTGGCAATGGTTTCACCATAAAGATTCTTCATGCTCCCTATGTTTACATTTGCTTGAGACAAAGTTTCCCCTAGTATGGTGGTAGTAGCACCTTTATGCTTTGATTCTGCTTGTTCCAAGAGCTCTTGTTTAGAATGCATTCTCTGATAAGTGACCACTGTAGGTGACGTTGTTTCAATTTGTTGCTCTGCTAACTCTGAATTATACTGTTTTGTCTAACTTGTTTCTTTGAGTGGATAATACTCGATATCCGCATACCTAATGTCCTTAATATGAATTTGGGATATATTTAATCTTGATGTTGACAACTCTGCTTGACTGTAGGAATCAAGAACTTGCTCTTTTTGTGTAATACTATCAGGAGTAAAGGAATCCTATTCTAAATGAAGATCATCTATGTGTCCATCCGCAGAAAGCATCTCATGGGTAGATGGAGGAGTATGTGCTACATGGATATGATCATCTTGCATAGATAGGAGAGTGTCCATTAGATTATTGTAGTATCTTGAAGATATAAATTCTTGATCTTGAATAATTTCAGAGTTGCTTTTGACATGCTTTGGATCATGTTCTTGACATGGGTCAGTTTCAAAGGATGGATTGCTTAGAAATGGTTCTTGGATGTCGTCATTAGGCATGGGGAAAGGCTCAATATCCTCTTGATATTTGAGTGGACTTGGATCAAGTGTCAAGTTGAGGATTCCTTCAGTATCTGCAATAATGAGTGTGGTAGAAAAAAGTGTTGATGGCTTTTTCACTGTTCTTAAGTGGGCCTATAAGGAAGTTTGTGATTTGAGTGGCCGTAATAGAGATTTCAGCAATAGAGTCACAGAGTTGGAGCAAAAGGTAAGCTGGAGCCATAATGAGAATGATGGACAAGACACCCCCTTAACGGAGAAAAGACAACAGTTGCAGGAGGAAAGATTAACTAGGTTGGAGAGCAATATGTCCAAGATAGGCCAAAATATCAGGGCCACTGTGGTGCATAATCATAAAATTGCCAGGCACAATGCCATTATCATTAACGCTATGGTGGAAAAGTTAGAAAAAAATCAAAAGGGCTCGCTGGTCATGGACTTGGATGCGGACAGAGGTTGTAGCAAAGCTGTTGTTGAAGGGATTTCAACTCGCACCTGGGCTAACATGAAGAGGAAGGCCCCTGCTTCTCCACATACGGTTCAAATTATCAAGTAGGGATTACAAGATATGAGTGAAGTTGAAAAGGAAGCCGAGGAGCTGATGAACATCTTGGAGTAGTGTTGTTGTGGTCATCTCTGGCTTTTTGGCAGTCCTTTTTTGGACCCTGTTGTCTCTTTTTTGCTGTCGTTTCCTTTTTGGGACAGCTATCTGTTTGTTTGGACTTTTTTAGCTCTATCTTTGTATGTTTAAACTTTGTGGTTTCAGGTTCCTGTAAAACTTGTTTTTTCCTTTTCAAAAACCATGAGGTCAAAGGGGGTCAACATGTCTTGGAAAGGACCATTGCTAAACCTTAGTGGAAGATTTTTATCTTTCTTTGGAATGAATTCTTGAGATATTTCCTCTAACTCATAAGGTGATGTAGAGACATTCTCAATATGATCATAGGTGGATGGGTCATTCATTATGTCAATAGGATCAAATAATCCTAACACTCCTTGAAATAGATCACTAAAAATTGGCTCTTGATGTATGGTGAGTTGATCACTGGATGGGATAAAAACATCTTCATGGTGCTCATCAATGGAGAGATCTTGACCATTATTTTCAACAATTGAGGTGGAGGGATTTTCAATGTTTTCAACCATAGGGTCAAATGATGTTGACATATCTTGAATTGGATCATTGTTGGTTGGTGGACTTTGATTGAAAAGCGACTCTTGACATATGTTGATTTGATCATTAGATGAAGTAGCCCTGACAACTTCAAGGTGCTCGGTGATGGATTGATCTCGATACTTGTTCTCAATAGTTGTGGTGGAGAGATTGTTAGTGTTATCACCAATGGTTGAATGTTCATCGTTATCCCCAATAGTTGTCATTTTTCGTGTTTGTTCTTGTGTTTGTTGGGTAGTTTGAGAGGCTTGGGCAACTTGAGAGGCTTGTTGCACTTGTTGAGCTTGTGTTTCTTGTTGTGTGGCTAGATATTGTTGGATGGCCTTTTGGTAAGCCTCATGAGCTTTAATCGCAATGTTATATTGTCTTGTTGCATTTGGTTTTGGTGGTAGTGGTGGTGGATTTGGAATCGTGTTGGATGTGGTGACAAGTGGTTAAGATACACTTGGAGTGATTATGGTAGTGAGGGATTGAGATGTGACGAGCATGATAGTGGTGTTTGGAATGATCAAAGTGATTGGGATGGTTGGAATGACTGAGGTGATAGGCCCTTGGGAGACCATATTTTGATTTGTTAGAATTGATGTCATTTGATTAGATATTGTCTGTTGGTGCGATGTCAATGGTATATTCAAAGGATTTGATGTGATGGCTTGATTTGGATGGAGTGATTGGTGCTAGGTAAAGGGGGAAGCCCTAAACCAAGGAATGATGTTGATATGGGTAATGGTGGTGGAGATGTCTCTTGGCGTAATGACTCAACTATTTTGGTAAGTGTAGCAATTTGATCTTGACAAATTTGTTCTTGATTTCGATCTTGACTCCCTTGATATAGTTGATTTGGTTTTTGTTCAAGCAGATTTGGGATGCATACTTATGTTTTTTGAATGGGATCATGGACAAATTGATTCTGGATAGAGTTTTGATTTGGGATGATGTTTAGATTTGGCATGATAGGTTGAAATTGAACATTTTTGATGTTGGGAATCATATTGCCTTGTTTTAGGTAACTTTCATTTTGCATGGTGTTACCTTGACTTGGATCAATGCATGGAGTCATTATAATCGTTTTTGTATTTTGAACAATATTCGTATGATTTGCAACCATATTTATCCCAAAGTTTTATGGATTCATCTTTCAAAAACTTGTACTTGGTACATTCTCATTTGGCATGTAGGGATTTGGTGGGATGACGTTGTTTGTTTGAAGGCTCATGAATTGATTGTTTGGTTGGTGGACTTGTAATTTTGGACTTGGATTTACCATCGAGAAATGTGTTCCAATCTTTGATTTGGGAATACTCACACTTGTTGTGCCATTGATGTTTGTCGAAGGTAATGATCCCATGTATGGTTTGTATAGATGTGAGTGTTGATAATCAATTGGCATTGCAAGGCTTTGATAGCTTAGTTGACTTGGATTACTCATGATGTATGGATCAAGTTTATATTCCATGTTCCTCTTGTGTTTTGACCTTGTTGCAAAAGTGACCCCTAAGGTTCTTAGGACTTAATGACGAGATGAAGGATGAAATGTGTAAATGATATGAGTGTTGAATGTTTAGGGACTTTGGATCAATGCTAGACTTAGGGCTTGATTTTGATTGGTTGGATTGGATAATGAACTTGTAAACCCTAAGATGTAATATGTTATATTAGGATGAACTCATTCAAAGGGGTGCTTATTTAACTAGATGTATGAGAAAGGATGCATTCCCATATACCTAACTAAAGAAGGTGATTTTGATTTTGATAATTTACCCAAGTCTAGAATGATGTTTCCAAAGCTCTAAAGTTGTTTGTGGGATAGATTTTGATGGATGTTTGGAATTTGGATGAAGTGTTTGATTTGATCCTAAATGAACCTAGGAAAGACTTGTTTACGAGACCAAGATAATGAAGAACATGCCTTTCTCTAAAAGTAATTCAAAATCAAAAGATCTATGTTTGCATGAAAACCATATGACCAAAAGATGACAAGCACATATGTGGGGTCCAATTGATTTAATCTTTGCTTAATGGATTCTTTTTACCACAAACACACTCTTGATTAGGTTTTCAACTAAATGTCCAATGTCCTAATTTTCTTTCATCCCACAAAATGCATTATGCGGAAATCGAGGAAGTCAAGGCAAAGGTTTCCTAAAGTTGACTTTAGTAGGAGAAAATTGAGATGAAATCCAAATGTTTAGAAGCCTCTAAGGATATGAATCCCAAGGGAAAGCAATAACATGTGAATTTTTTCAAGGATATTTGCTTCTCCTAAAGGGTTTGATATTTTGAGGATCATGTTGAATGTTTGTTTGCAAATGTTTTTGAATAAAGCACTATGTTTTCAAACCAAGAACAAGTACAACCCCTATGGATGTGTAAGACAATATTTTTTGGATCCCCACTTGGACAAGTCCAGCTACGCTTATCTTTAGTGAATGGTTAGATGCTTGACCCCACTGGCTCCCCTCCACGACACTCACTTATACGAGGAAACCAAGCATCAACACCCATGAAACTCCCATGGCATGCTTTCCATTTCTACTAAAGACCGTAAAAGTGTGGGGCGGCTTCAGAATGACCATTCTTGCACCAACAAATAGATTAAAGGATTTTGGCAAATTCTAGCACATGGGTTCTAGTAAGGACTTTCCGTTCATGGAGATTGACCCATATGGAAAGAGTCCCCTTTCGGCTCCATCTTGTTGGAATCAACCGTGTGATACTGGAGTTTACTCCAATACCCACATTTATATCCTGGTTGGAAATACTCTTGGCTTTAGAGTGTTACTGGTTGAGTCGTTCCCTTGGGTGAGTACTTTTTCCCCAAGGTAGGCCCTCTAAGATAGACAAAAGCGAGTAAACATATTCATAGTTCGATCAACCTTCATTTAGAAACAAAGGGAGAACACATGCAATAGGTTTACTCACACTCGCAAAGTGTTTTGTTTAATTTTTTAAACCCAAAATAAAGTGTGGAGGCAATCTTTTATGCAACTTAATGTCATCAAAAAGACTTTTGATTCTCAAGATCACTGTGAAGTGCGAGAGAAGTGCATACGCCTTTTTAGATGAGATCACTTTGAATAAGAGATTACAAAACGTGAAAAACACATGTTTATTTTAAGCCTCAAAGCAATGATAAATGTGTTTTAAAGCACCAAATGAAATATGAGTTAGCCTAAAATAGAAAATTAAAACATGCGAAAAACTCTCCAAGCATTTTGAAATGTTCCTTTTAAAAACCAAAGGTGAGTTATCATGAAACAGAAAATTAAGGCATGAAATGGAATCCCTTAAGCATTAAAAAATGATTTTTGGTTTCAATTTTGATGTTTAATTCTTTAAATCCACTCTTGCCTTCATTTTCGTTCAACTCCAATGCTTGATTTTAACCTTCACCTATCAACATAAAATTATCAAAAATAAGATGACCCACCAAATCTCCTATACATCAACTTTAAACATAGTTTGAACATTAGGATGTCTTTTTATCAAAACAATCATACCTAAAGTGCATTAGATACCTATATGATGTGATGATTGTATTTATCCTTTGACTTCAATCTATATACCAAGACATGAAAAATATGTGCACACACAGAAAATTTGTGATCATGATACATACAACTTTTAATTCATGTTTAATATCACCCTTCCCCCAAAATATTTAATTTGCAACAAGTTTTTAAATGCTCACTTTTTTCCCACTAATGATGTTGAGAGATTCAAATACCAAAAAGCTAATTAAAGCAAAACTTTCCTCAACTTGCATTTTAAACTAGCCCCTATTATGAGCATATCACACACAATATATAACATGAAAATAAAGGTTCAATATAATCTTGCATGGAGGACAACACATATTTCTTTTAGAATATATTTAATGAACCTGCGTGTGTGTTTTCTTTTTTCCTAGCTTACGTGTTATTTCCTACAAAAATCATTTAGTTTCCAAAGTGTCATGTGTCTGCACCCCATTCACAAATAAGTCACACACCCGAAGGAAAATACATTCAGTCATTGTTGGGCAGGAAATGGTGGATTTCCATTTGTTGTGAAAGACAGAGCCCTCCCTCAATAGATCTCAAAACCCACTTAAGTGGATTTTACAGAGGCCAATGATACCATAAACACATAACAGGTAAGAGGCTATGCTGCATAAAAGTTGGATATTAGTGAGTAGTTGCAAGTTGCATGAGGTGGCGTGAGGCAACTGCATGCCCCATCAAGGGCATCCACCTAAATTATATACGAGTTGTATTCTGATATTCGAGTTTGGTATGGCCAACTTTTGATGTGTCTCTGCTCGGATTTGTCAACAGATTTTCAAATAACTTGCAACAAAGTATTCAAGTCTTCTTGCCATAAATATTAATTTGACAACTAGATTACCATCGAAATATGTCTTGGCCAGCTCACTCAAGGACCCTATACATATGCATGGATAGAAACCTTGAAAGGACAGGCATTAAACATTGCCCCTAGGCCTAACTCTTTTCTTTACAACTGCTGCATTTATTGTCACGTATTTCTACTCTTCCCTCTTCCTAGTCAGATATACTATGTAACAATTGACTCATACAAAATGACTATCACTCTCATCATCATGATATTGATATTGTTGTGGAATTTTATATCATTTAATAGTGTAACTCATACTCTTCATAGAATCTTCTAGCGCCATTTTGTGTACTTCTTTATATTACAAAAGAGAGCAGAAATGAATCTTATACAAAAGGACAAGACACTTATAATACTATAGTATATATTCTATTCAGCTCACAGCACATACCTTGATCTCAGATGTAGGAAATAATCTAAACTTTGATGAAGTGCATAAAGCATTTATTTAATAACACAAAAGCATGAATTCATCGTAATCCCTACATTTGGAAAGTACCACACACAAAGACCAAAAAAAGCAACATTTGAATCTTTGCATCAACAAAAGCAAAGGTCAATCCAATACGCAAAAAGAAACAATAATTTGATGTGTGTCATAGAATGATGCCTACTTAAAGATGCCACAGAACGATGACCCCGTACATGTAAGCATATCACTATGCCATCTATAAATCTTTAAATCAATATGATGCACGCTAGAGAATGATGCCACAGAAGATATAGGTAATCTATAAATCTTTGACTATTTCAATCTGTATGCACATAGAAATGAATGACAAAGATAAGTCAGTGGATAACAGGAAACCATAGAATTTTGATCAGAAAATTAGGATGCTTTTGAAAGATTGAAAGCTTGTTTAACATGACGCTTAAAAGGGTGTTATCTCATGAATGCATTTAAATGGCATACTAAATTGTCAAGTCAATGCTATTAGCAGGTCCAAAGACAAAATTTTCAATCTTTACAAGCATCTTTATTGCTTGCGCATAGCCTGAAACGTGGTATGGACATCCATGGGAAGCACAAAACATGAAGTAGTTTTGTCAAATGTTATAGTTGGAAAAGTTTTGGCATCAATGTAAGCAAATAAAAGGATGAGGTACACAAACTGACTGTTGGACAGAAAACCTTTAAGAAATGTTGCTTCATGGAATGCATTGATTGCAGGGTTGGCGTAAAGTAGATTTTTTCAAAAATACATAAGAAACTAAATGCATTTGTTAGGTGTAAGGACGAATTCTACAATTTTAGTTAGAATGCCATAAGTACTGAACCTTTGACCCATGTCCTCTCAACATTGGTGGTAAAGAAATGATGGTCTGATGAATTTTCTTGCAAGAAAAGCACATTTCATGGAGTTTCGTGATTGCAACCTGCACGCAAATGGGAGATTTGGAATGTCTCACGAAGTTGTAACTGTTGCTTTTCAATTGTTCTAGCTGTAACTGTTGCATAAGATATGTATGCAAAATATGGAAGCTAAGGATAAATGCGTTAGAAAAGTAACAATCTTTCAAAGCAACAATCACCATAAGTAGAGACATAGCATGTTAGAAAGTTTGCAAACTTTCAAAGCATCAATCTTTTCAATATTCAGGCCGTTTCTTGAGTGGTCTTAATAGCATGAAAAAAAATAATAATCATACATAAAAGGCATAATAATTTGATTCCACCTACTCATAAATTTTTCATTTGATTCCATATACACATTGAATCTCATTTACAAAGTAGCTTTATGCATGAGAGATAACTTTATGAGTAGCAATCAAAACCTATTAAATATTTCTGATCATGCTACAATTTGATGAATAACAACCTCAAGAACTAATTATAATCTTAAAAATAGATATTGACATACAACTTTATCAAGAAAGAAATGCATTCTTAGTTCTAAACAAATCTAAAAATAGATAGTCTACTAATGAATGTAAGCTACAAATCACAAATAGATAAAAACTTCCCTCCTTCTAGCGCCATAATGTGGATGCCAAATCTGCAAATGGTTAGAAATCTTAACATAATAATATCATGCTAGTCATTTGAAACACATTTAAATTCAACATCCATATGAAATACTTGACTATGATAAAATATGCAAACTAAATAAAACAAAAAAACTGAAATGCAAGCATATAAAAACATAATCAAAACTTTATTTCATAGTGGATTGGTGCTATTGTTGAAAATAGCCCTTTCCCAATCCTTGATAAATAAGCTAGATGATGATGATAAGATCAGAAAAATCAGTTCTCTTGAAGAGAATGACTTTGCATGAAGATTGTGGATGGAATTGTGGAGGATTTGATAAAAGATGAAGCTTCTCATTTATAGATTATCAAGTTGAAAGAATGCCAAACATGGAAGATGTGGGACTAAAACCAAGCCAATGAGAAAAGGCCACTTGTCAACTTGCCATAGGTTGAGGAATGTGCAAGTTTTGGCCAATGTGCCCAAGAGAGGGAGATTTCAAATTTGAATTTGAGAGTTAATGCTTAGTTTGACCTTTGCAAGGGACATATAAGAGACATGTAAGGCCTCATAAATGCTTTGTTGTGTGTACATGTCCACTTGTTTTTGAATTAAAATTCTAGGGAATATTCCTCAAAGATTCCATGTTGATAGAAAATGAGGGTTTTTTTAAATCAATAAATTGATTTATTTGTGCAAGTGGCATTATCTAGAGGATGTGATGGGTGATTAGGTTAGCTTAATGATGATTAGGATGATTTTAACTTTTATGACTTAAATATTTGATTTATTTAATTCAGAAAAGGATGGAAAATGCATTTGGATTTAATTAAATGAATGTTTGATTTATTTGATTATAAGGTTGATGATAAAGTTTATTTAATTTTAAATTAATGACCATAAGAGATGGAAATTAATGGGATTACCTGATAAATGGATGAAGGTGAACTTGATTAATTGATGAATGGACCTAATGTGAAACCTAATTTATTTGATGAATGAACCTGATTGAATGCATAATGTTAATTTTGCATGTCTACATCATCATCATCAATCCATCGATTTGATCAATCAACCTTATCTTGGTATTCAACAAAATCCCAAACAAAGCACTCATATCACATCCTTATCCAAATCATTAAAATCATGCGAAAATCCAAAAACATTCAAGACATATCAAAAAATCTAAAAACATCAAAAAATCCATAAACATCAAAAAATAAAAAAATAAAAAAGTATTCAAAACACATCAAAATACAAAAATATTTAAAAAATACAAAATCCAAAACCATTCATAAAATCTCAAAAAACCCCAAAACATTCAAAAAAATCAAAAATTAAAACATTTGAAAAATCCAAAAATACCAAAAACAGCCTCAAAACATTCCCAAAAATGTCAAAAACATCCAAATATTTTAAAAAATCCATCTGTCTCATCTCCCTTTCACTCGAAATAATCAATCATCCATAATAAATTGATCGTCACCTTCATCCTTCGGCAAAACAAACAGAAACAATCATAGCAATCAACAAAAGCAAACTTCAAACACAAAACCAAAATCAAAGCAACAAACTTTTGAATGCAAAATCAAACTCCTAATCATTTTAAAACATGTCAATCAACCTTCTATCAACATCCTATCAATCAACTTATCAAACCTATCAACTTGCCACCATCCACTAACATGTCCTAGGATATATCCTTCCTACAATGAGCATTATCTTTTGGCAAAACAGTTAGGATAAATGAAATGACGTGCCACCATCCACTAACATGTCCTAGGATGTATCCTTCCTACAATGGGCATTATCTTTTGGCAATAGTTTCGGTTCTTATCCTATCAAAACAAATCCCTTTGGCTAGAGATATGAAGAACATTGACTTGTTTGTGTCCTTGATCTTTTCTTTTGATTTATCTTATTGTGCTCATTCCAAGGACCTCTCGATGATATCCAAATGAAGGATTTAGAGAGATAGGAATGGGGCAATGATCATTATCCTTTTGTTTGTTGTGCTTGTTGGACGTTCTTGTAAAATAACTTGGTGAATACTTGCTTTGTTAGGTATGTCCTAGCAAGGTTTATGTATGTCAAGTGTGATACTCCTATCTATTTTTCGAGTCAAATTCCATCGCACTAGGTAGAATGCCATCCTGGTTCTTTATACCTTGATGCATCGTATCTATGTGTATTATCAAACATAAGGTAAGTAGCCATTTTAAAGTCCCAATCCTTGATAAGCAAATAATCATCATCATCTACCATCATCATCATCTCTAATGAAGTCTTGTCAAATCATGGACTTGTTGGATCCTCTTGTCATCATCTTATTTATTCTTTCTTCTCTTCGCGCTAACATAACATCACCAATGCATCCATCTTGCATCCATCTTGCATCCATCTTGCATCCATAAACCAACAGCATTCTGCATATCATCCCACATGCATGTTCATCATCATAATATAGATCTGTTAATCTAAGCATCTGCATAAAACATCCATTCTATAATCATAGCATATCACATTATCCATCTCATCCATCTCACATCATATCATCATTTAAGTTGTTTAGGATAATATAGATTGGTTATTATAAGCATCTTAAAGCCATCTCATTTGCATTATCATCATAACCATGTATTTTGAACCTATTTATCATGAGATCGACCCTCAAATCGAATATTTTCACTTGATCTCTCAAGGGGGAAATGTACTAGTGTAGTTCTTTCCGCTGGGGCATTCAAAAAAAAATAAAAATTGAATTTTGATTGTGGCAAGTTTATTCTTTGAACCAACATAGCAAGTACATTGCTTCAAAGAGGGGGAAAATGTAGACACGTGAAATTGACATCATGCATTTTATTAGGTCATATTCATCCATTCATCAAATAAATCAAGTTTATTTATCAATCTCCTAAAGTCATCAATTTAAATTAAATAAATCAACTTGATCCTAACATCACCCTCCTTGATTAAATAAATCGAACCTTTATTTAATTAAGTCTAAAATCACCTTCCATCCCTTTTGATTTAAATAAATCAAAATATTTAAGTCAAAAAGGGTCAAAGCCCATAATCATCAGTTAATATAATCTAATCATAATTAATCTAACCTAACTACCCATCACATTCTCTAGCTTTTCCCACTTGCACCAATAAAGCATTTTAATTCATTTATAAATTCATCATTTTCCATCAACATCACATCTTTGAGGAATATTCCCTCAAGTTTGAATTCAAAAAAAAGTTGGCATGTGCATCCAACAAAGCATTTAAGAGGTCTTACATGTCTCTTACATGTCCCTTTGTAAAGGTCAAACTTAGCATTTAACTCTCATTTTCAAATTTGAATCTCCCCCTCTTTGGCACATTGGCCAAAACTTGCACATTCCTCAACCTATCACAATGTGACAAGTGGCTTCATTTCATTGGTCAAATTATTATCCCACATTTCTCTATTTTAAACACTCTTAGCATTTGAAATTTTATAAATAGAGGGCTTATTCTTCATCAACCCATCCACAAAGCTTATGCAAAGTCACTCTCTTCAATTGAGAACTGATTTTTTCCAATTCACTCCATCTTCAAAGCATTTTATCATTTAGCTTATCTAAAGGGGTTGGGAAAGGGCTATTTTCCACATCAAAATAGCACCAATCCCCCTATAAGATGCTCGTTTGGTCATTTGAATAATGTTTCATTGGTTTAGCTTGCTTTCATGCTTTGTTTCTATTATTCTTGGGTTCAAATGAATTTTATAGGGAATCAGAGGTTTGTTGGTTTTGAACTAACTAACAATTAGTTGTGGTCTTTGTTTGATTGAAAAAGCAGATTGAGGGTTCACACATATGTATGTATGTAAGTAGGTATATAAATACATACATACATACATACAGACATGCATACATACATACATACATATATATATATATATATATATATATATATATATATATATATATATATATATATATATATATATATATATATATATATATATATATATATATATATATATATATATATATATATATATATATATATATATATATATATATATATATATATATATATATATATATGTATGTATGTATGTATGTATGTATGTATACACAACTAGGGAGGTTGTAAGGAGCATGTCAATTTGCATGATGGCATTTCAGGTCAAGTCTTTCAAGAGTTTACTTTGGCTGTGACCTGGTAGACATTGTGTTCATTTATGATGTTCTTTTTTCTTATGATGTTCATTCATGAACCTAAACAATGAGATTTCATTTATGATGAGATTTACTTATTCATTGTAAACTTACAATTTAGAATTAGATTGATTTCCACTTACACTTACAGTTACAATTTATGCATATGCTACATATAGATGTATAATTATATATATATGTATGCATATACTTAGTTGTGTATACATACACACACACACACACACACACAACTATGCATATGCATACATATACATATATATATGTATATGTATGCATATACATAGTTGTATGTGTGTATATATATATGTACATAATTTTCTAAATTTAAATCACATACATTTCTTAATGTACATTTAAATTTTAAACAATGTGAGTTAGATGAATACAACAAACACATATCCAGCAAAATGATAGATGAATACAACAAACACAAAACTGATTTTGAATCACAAAAGCATAGATCATTAACTTGGATAGCTCCCAAAACATGCTTAGGATGAAATCAAAATTATTATAGCATAAACATGATTAAGACAAAGTTGGAATGAAGACAAGGAGTCTTCAGTCTTACAAAAAACACACAGGCACACATTGAAGTAGATAAGTTGACAATAGACTACAATTTAGTTCCACAAAATTAGATACTAGTATCCTTTGGCTATCCAATCCAATAAACTAGTATCATTTGGTTGTCCAATATAATAGAATAGCATTCAGTTTTATGAAAAACACTCTAGCACACTTCGAGGTCAAAAAATTGACAACAAAAAATCCTAATGAGACATCCATAGATCTGATTAAGAAGTGGTGTGTCCTTGGG
This sequence comes from Sequoia sempervirens, assembly GCA_007258455.2. Taxonomy (NCBI): domain Eukaryota; kingdom Viridiplantae; phylum Streptophyta; class Pinopsida; order Cupressales; family Cupressaceae; genus Sequoia; species Sequoia sempervirens. Next base: position 739,809,321 of record VDFB02000003.1, on the reverse strand, counting down.
GGTCAACTGACTTCGCATCAACTGGAGAAGATGTTAAGGACTGCGAATTGTTCTGTATGGCACTTGCTATACAAGCAAGCAATGCATGATTTTCCTCTGGAGTGAGCTATAACTGTGGAGAGTAGCCTTTAGAATACCCATTTTGTAGGCCACTAAGAGCTACAAAGGTTGGAGACAAAATGTTAATCATGTCCCTTAAAATTGGATGTTGACTTGTGTAATACCCCTCATACTGGTTAGACTTATTAATTTCTATGCTTTAACTTGATACACTGATACTATGATGATATTATTATTGTTTGATTTGGGTGGTTTGAAGTTTGATGATGTTGTTATTCCTTTAGTGGACATGTTCATTTGACATGATATTATTAGTATGATTTATGTTACTCTATGTGTTGATTGGATTATTGTTTATTCAAATAGTTGTTTGTTAATGTTTTATATGTCGATGTGATGATTCTATGGTGATCATGTTATTTGAATTCAGTATTAGTTTATAATGCAATGGTTTAATAATTAGTTATGATGCAGTAGTTAAGTATCATGTTACCTTATGATCAATTTGGTTAGAAATGTTAGTTCATTATTGATATTGTAATTGTTAGAATAGAGTAGGTGAGAGGACAGTGTAGCATCACTCGTTCACGAGTGCCCTGCTACACTGCAATTCCTTCTCACGATAGGATGTTTTATTATATATATACATGTGCTACTTGACGTTTATTTGGATTTAGGATTGCAGGAATAAGTCTCATTTCCACCTGCTTCGGCAGGACAGGGCAAGCAATAAATTAACCCAATGGGTAAAATGTTGAAAAAAGGAGTAGGTTTGGAAGTGTCCCCGTCCCAACTCCGTCGTCTATTGTGAGTCGTTGTGTTATGACTGAAGTTTTGTCCTTGTTTTTATGTAGTTTGACTGTTGAGCATTTATTTAATTCTTGGTTAGTGTTTAATTAATTAATCGTATTTCATAAAATAATTAATTAATGTTGCATTGTTATTTGATTTATTTGAGAGTTAGAAAAATGTTAAATTTAAATAGATTGTAAATTAAAAAGTATTTAATTAATTAAAGTGCAAGAAATTAAATTTAAATTAATATTGTGGAGAATAATTAGATATTATCTTTTTATTAATATTAAATTAGAAAATCTTGTGTGGAAAATATCTTGTGTAAATAATTAATTTTTAATTAAAAATTTTAGATAAGTGTGAGATTTTAAAGGCTGGAAAAAGGACCAATAAGAGAAGATGATTTTTGAGAAAAGAAAGCAGAAGAGCTTTTTGGAATCTTTATCTTTGATTTATTATTTTTATGAGGGAATTATTCACACACAAGGGTTTTTTTTGGCTCTGTGGTTTTGGATCTGGAAAAGAAAAATATTTTTGGTTTTGGTGTTTTCTGGTAAAAATTATTGTGGTTTTAGAAAGAAAGAGAGACTCAGAAGAACGTTGAAGGCCGAAGATCGAGAAAAGAGTTGAAGGCAGAAAGTCGAGAAGAGGATTCAGAAAGGATTCTTCATCAAACGAAGGATTACAGGTTCCTTTCAAGTTCATTATTTCTTTTCTGATTTATTCTGTTTGTATTTCTCTGTAGTGAAAACCTTGTTTTAAATTCTTCAGTATAATTTAATTATGAAATTTTTGAAAAGAAAATCATATTGTATTTGTGATGAATATTTTTGCATGTCTAGATTTATACTAGATCTTTTGAAAATCTATTTATTTATTTTATTGTTCAGAATCTCTTCTTATATATATATATAATTCTATTTGTGTTAATTAAATATCTATTCAAATAAATATTGATTGTCTGTGTGATTTAGTTTTATGTAAAAAGGATAAATTTTATTCTTACGATTGTGTTGAATTTCTCTATATAAATATATATAATGTTATTTATAAAATATTTATATATATATTAAATTTTAAAATTACTATATAAAGTAAACTGTGCATTATTTATATATATATATATATATGTACTCTCATATTAATTTCATATATGGTGTCGTACGAAATATTTATGAAAATAAATAAATTTTATTTCTGTGTTCCACGGATTTCCGTGTACAAAATATTTATGAATGAAATTTTAATAGAAAAGTTTTTTTTTTTTTAAATAAACAAGTAAAAAAATTCTTATATACAATATGGGGAAGGGAGTGGTCGGCGGTGGCCGTAACCCAGTGAAAGAACACGCAGCCTAGTGGGGGCTGCGGCCTCCCCTGGGAGGTACACAGTACCTCTCTTGGGAGGTACACAGTACCTTCACTGTAAAACAATGAATGTAATTTTTTTTTTTTTTTTTTTAATTCTTTTTAATTTGATTTTCATTATATGATTTATTTGAATTTGATTTTATAACTTGATTTATATTTAATTCGAATTTGGTTTAAATAAAATTTTATATAATATATATATATATATATATATATTTATATATAATATTTTTCTGGTTAAAATTTTATAAATTTTATAATATGTTTGATTAAAATGATTTTTAATAAAATTGTTTCACTCCTAATATATTATATAACAGATTCGTGATGATTGGAATAACAATCTGTTAGGGTAATTTTTATAGGATATAATATTATAGTGTAATTGTGATTATTAGGAATAAGTTATGTGATTATATTTGATTTGAGTAGTGCAACGTTATCGGGTAGTTGTGGGATCTATAAATAAATTAGATGCTTTGAAATTTAATTGAATCAAATCTTTTCGAGCAATGGATTTATTTTATAGGTGAAATTTATTTGTTATTTAAAAGATGATTTTGTTTTGTAGTAGAAGCAAAATTGGATTCTATATTTCTAAGATTTATTTAGAACGTAGAATTTCTTTAGTTCAAAAGATTTATTTTAAAATAGTAGATTTTAAATGATCAAGTGCTTTCATTTTTTAAGGCTGATTTTTATTAATAGATGTAATTTGTATAATGAAATATATTATTGTTTTAAACTTGTTAAAGTTGTCAACATGCCTTGATTCACTATTTAGTTTGTGCAAATAATGTTAATTATTTACTTAATTTCTTGTGTGATGTAATTGTCTGACTGGGTTTGAGAAACCCTAACATTAAATTTTGAGTTGCCTGGAATGTTTTTTTTTATCATGTTTCTTTTATTCTCCATGTCGGGCAAATGGGGCTAAGGGTCTATGTAAGTCTTCCAGAGAAGTGCTCTAGAGTGGGATGTTTTGTGTAGAGATTCAATTTGTGAATCACCTTGGGAATGGTGTAGAGTTGTACTATTTTGTTGTACCCGGTTTCCACAAAAGGGGATGTGTGCCTCCTAAGAAATAGGAGAGGGTAATGAGTTTTGTACTTCCTTTGGAAGGAGTGTGTTTTTCGTATTTGGTTTCCTCCAGTGTTTGGAGTGAGTTGCCTTGTTTTGTTTCCTCCTTGGATTGGAGAGGTTATGTTGTCTAGTTACCTATTGTGGTATTGTACCTTGTGTGTTGTCGATAGGAGAGTGGCTCTTTGTGGGGGTCCGGCACACAAAGGGGCGCCAGGGTAACTCACCTAGAGTTTAACTAAGTGATAATCTAAAAGAATTAATGGGGATCTCTCACACTAATAAAGATAAAGAATGTCTCTCTTGTGAAGCAAGTGAATGATAAGGCTCGAGATGAGATGGGACGCATAGTTTTGCATGAGGGTCCGGCGGCCGGTAGAGGCAAACCAGGGTAACCCAGGATGGGGGTCCGGTAGCCTAGGAAGGTTGAGCCAGGGTAACTCATGGCAATTTATGCATGACACTCTTCCTATGTCAACAGTAATTCAGTTATTGTGTGTTGTACATGATCGTTGTTCTCTGGAAGCATTGTAACCTCGTGTTAAGTGATATTGTGTTGGTAGTTGTTAAGTGACTTGTGATTGTAGTTGTTAAGTGATATTGTGTTTGTAGTAGTTAAGTGATTTATTGATTTCTCCTTGGTTATTGTTGGAAATAGTCTTTGATATTATGTCTTGAGTTTCATTGATGTTGTGATTATGACTTGTTGTTATGCTCTAAAGTGGTTTGTTGTTGTGCCTTTGGATTGGTCGTTGTTGAGTTTCTAAGTGGTCTTTGATGTTAAGTTGTCTATTTGGAGTTAGTCTTTGTTATTGTTAGGCGTGTTTGGTCGGGGGCCCTTCCTTATCTACTCTCAGCACGGGGGTGGTTGGGTGGAACGTGCTTTGCACCCCGTTGGGTTTCCCTTTCTGTTGCAGATGTATCTTTTATTGCAAGGTTTTGGAGGATGTTGATGATCCAGTAATTCCTTGTACCAAATGTATGTTATACTTCAGATGTAATGTATTCATTGATGTATTGTCTCCCACGTGTGTTGGGATGACCTTGTTGTAAATTGTATATGTGGTTATTGGGATGTATGTTCAGACAGTTGTATTTTACTATCATTTGGATGTAATGTTTATTTAGGCAATGTATTTATTTAGGAGCGATCATTTGTAATAGTTGTGTTAAGTTGTGTTATATTTGTGGTAATATAAATGCTTCATATCTTTATAGTATCTTTTGTTGTCATATGTTCATATGTTATGAATATGGTTATTGTTTAATAGATATTTTAAATGATGAAATGGGAATGAATAGATTTACGTAATTGTTTAATTATGGTTATCTTATTATCGTTGTTATAGGTTAGAATAGTAATGTCACTCTGTGTACCCCAATGGAATTAGTCGTGTAACCTAATACATTGTTATATTGGAATACTTAAGTAATTTATTATGTTCTTTAAAAAAAAAAAATTGTTCTGTTGTTATTAGTTCCTGTGGGGTTCGCACGGCGGGGTGTGACAACTTGGAAGAGGAGTTGTAGGAGTGCTCTTACTTTTGTTTCTTTTTGCTCTTTCTGCCTGCTTTTGATTTTACTTCAACAGTCTAATAATCTTTGCTTGCTCCCTTTGAAGCTTCTTTTCATGTCGTTGCCTCAGCTTCTCCTCTATAATTTTTTGTTTCTTTGCAACACGCTCCAATCTGTTTTCCTCCTTTTATGCGAGGATTGCTTCTCTTTCTGCCTTCTTTTCAGCCATTTTCTCCCTTTTCCTTTGCTGCAATTCTTGGTTTCTTTGCTTCTATGCCTCTTGTTCATTCAACAAATTGAAGAAATCATTCGATGTCAAAATTTGAGACTACCTACTAAGGCGTAGGACCCCATTTTGACCTCTATTAGATGATTGGTGCACTCGTTGCATTGGGAGTTGCAAAAAAGTGCTTCTCCTACATGTTGGTTGTTGATCATTGACTTGTGTGCATGGTACATAGTCAACCTCTTCATTACTTAAGTCATTACCATCGACTCCATCCTCTTCATCAATTTTAGCCTCCCAATTTCTCCTAGTTGTGAAGTAATGGATGACATCTTCAGGATCAACATTTGGTGGTGATGGCATGGAAAAACCTTCCTCAACTTGACTAAAATTGAGATGCACCCCTAGTTTCAAAGCTGCATCTTGAAATTCAGATGGTAGATTGAGACTCTCTTCATTTTTAGCTATCTGATTACATGATAGAACTGTTGGTTCATGTTGACTTTCTGCTACCTCAATGTTTTCTGGAAAATATCCTTCTTCATTTGTTGGATTTGGGGGAATGCTTGTAGAAAAGGTTTGCACAAATTATCCAATTTTTTACTCATTCTAATATGCTATCCTCAAACAAGTCTCTATTGCCATGAACTGTGCCTCATCATCAGCTGTATCACTCTCTATTTCTGCTCCCAATGTCGTTCCTTCCTCTTCAACAACGAAAGCTTGGCTTATAATTCTCTTTTCTTCTTTTTATATTTCTACACTCTAGCAACATTAGCATACCAATATAATCTTTGAAGTTTCAGATGGAGCATGGACACGGGCGGGAAAAAATGGATTTTGAAATTCCAAGCAATGAAAATGGAAATGGAGCAAGATCAGAGAAATCACAGTCGAATCAGGAGCTGGAATCAAGTAATAAGCAAGGTAAGGATGATCAAGATGATGTGGACTCCGGAAACAAAATCCAGGTGGAACCTGGTGGAAAGGATATTCTGACGGGTAATCCAGCTGCTTCCTCTATCAATCAAAAAAACATGAAAGCTAATGATGCGGTGGGGACCATGGGTGGCATTGGAGGCAATCACAAACCCTGGACCTCTCTGTTTGGGTAAAACCAAATGGAAAATATCCTTTCCCTCCAGTGCAAAATATCTATTCCCCAAATAGAGGTAAGTTTTCTATTTTTATCCCAAATTCGCTAATCGATCATAATATTGCTCTCATGGAAAGAACTCTGGTTGGGAAGTTTATGGGCCCTAGACCAAATATTGAAGTGGTTAGGGAGTTCATTAAAAATAAATGGAGAACAAATGGTAAAGTCTTTGTCCCTGCTCTTCCAAAGGGTTTTTTGTGTTTGAATTTACTTGTAGAGAGGACATCTTGGCTGTTAGAAGTGGGTGTCCTTGGGTAATAGGGAAATCCTTCCTGGCTCTAAAGAAGTGGTCCTCTAACTTAGACCTATCAGATTCCATCTTTGAGAATTTCCCAATTTGGGTTAGACTTTTGAGCCTGCCCCTAGAGTATTGGAATGAATAGATCTTTTATGGTATTGCGAGTTCCTTTGGTGAGCTCCTTTCTATTGATACTATGACAACATCCATAAAGAGATTGGTTTTTGCGAGAATATGTGTGGGGGTTTCCTAGGAGGCTGACCTCCCCTCCTCGATTGAGATCCAGTCAAAACTTGGATCCTGGTTGCAGAATATAGAGTTTGAAACCATCCCATTTGCCTGCTTCAAGTGCAAGAAATCTAGGCACTGGGCTAAAAAATTTCCCTTAAATGCCACATCAGAGAAAGAGAAACCTGTTGGCCCTTCAAAAACGGTCTGGAAAAAAAAAATCCTAGAGGAGAAAGTAAGGAAAATAAAGAGATTAATGTTAAGGATGTGGATATTAAAGAGTCTAATATTCAAAGCACATCTTCTGAGACTGAAGTGGTCATGGAAAATATTGATGTGAACCCTATGGTTCCCCATCATATGAATCTTGTTAAAACGTTATCTTCTAAGGAAAATGCTTCCTTTGAAGATTTGTCATCTTGGGAAGAAGATCTGAACCAAAAAGCTAAATCATTGTCACTAGTGACCATCCCAATAGAAAAAAATGTTGAGATTCTGGGCCTGGAGGACATTCCTAGTAAGGGCTTATCCTTGGAACTAAATATCCCTTTCCCTTTCCTGTCTTCTGAAGGCCTTTCCCCCCCGGCGGCTGCGAATTTTTTGAATCCCAACTCCTTTGAGGTGGTCAAGGACTCCCTTGAAAACCCAGACCAGGCAGTAGATCTTTCCAGTAATCTCTTGTCTTCTCATGAGAATGGTAAAATGGACACCTTACTCTGGGAACAAAGGATCCTTACTGACAAGGAATGGGAATCTAGCAAAGAGTCAGATAGCCAAGAAGAGACTGATAAAGAAGAGAACTTATCAAAGAAGAAGAAAGAAAAAATAAACTAGGGAAAACTCCAAGTGGTATCTCTACTAGATCAAAAGCTAAGGCAGACTTTGGAGCAGTAAAGAACTCACGAGGGAAAAAGTATTCTAAAAAGATAAGAGAGCATAATAGCTTTCAGGATATAGCGGATGGATCTCAGAAAACCATCCCAGAGTGCCTTAATTCCCATGGTAATTTATGAAGATTATGTCTTGGAATATCAGGGGACTCAATAGCCCCCACAAATAGGATGTTCTTCACAATTTTGTTAGAGACCACAAGCCTGATATTCTTCTAATTCAGGAGACTAAAATGTCAAAGGAAAAAGTTGAAAAGGTGAAACTCTTCCAGCACTGTAGCACTCATGGTAATAACTCTATGGGTGCTTCTGGAGGCATTGCTACTTTCTGGAATAGCCACATAATCAAAGGTGAGCCAATCTTGGAGGGAATGAATCATACCACCACTAGATTCACACATATAAGAGACAATTTCAGCTAGATTCAATTGAATATATATGCCCCCAATGGAAAAGGAATGAGAAAATCCTTCTGGCTAGAGTTGGCTGCCTTTAGGAGGATTTTTGATAGAGAGGCTTGGATTGTGATGGGTGATTTCAATACACCCTTAATGAATGGTGAAAAATATGGTGGATCCCAGATCAATGTGGAGAGCAAAGAGGATCTTTAGAATTTCATAGATAATCAGGGGCTAATTGATCTGGATTTACATGGAGCTTCCTATACCTGGTCTAATCACAGAAAATGGTTGGATCTCATTTAGGTCAGATTAGATAGATCTTTAATCTCAAATCATTGGTTTTTTTTATTATTATTGTTCTCTTAAAGCTCTCTCAAGGATTGGTTTTGATCATTTCCCTATCATTTTAATAGCGGATCCCATTAAAAAGAAGAAAAACATCCCTTTCAGATTTGAAAAAATGTGGACCTCTCATCCCACTCTTAAAGAGGAAATTAGGAAATGGTGGAATATTTGTATTCCTAGCACAGCTATGTTTAGAATAGCTAAAAAACTGAGGGAAGTGAAATGTAATATGAAAAAATGGAAAAAGGAGTCATTTGGGAATATCTTTAGGATCAAGTCTGATCTCCAGATGGAGTTGGGAGAAATTCAATGTAAAATCTAGGAGGGATATTTGAATGATACTAAGGAAAAAGAGAATGAGATCCTCACTAAGATGCATGACATAATTGGAAAGGAGGAGTTCTGGAGGCAAAGATCTAGAGCTCTTTGGTTATCTGCAGGTGATAAAAATACTAGGTATTTTCATCTTTTAGCTTCTAAACATAGAGCTATAAAAATAATATCCCAAATTGAAGTGAATGGCATCAGGTATGAGGAGGAGGAGGATATTAGAATGCATGCTTGCTCTTTTTTCAAACATCTCCTTTCGTCGAATGATTAAATTAACCAAAATGATCAGGATTAGTTAGTTGAAGCTATACCGAGAATAATCAACTAGGAAAATAACTCTTTGCTGTCTGCTATCCCCTCCAATGAGGAAGCCAAGAGGGTTGTTTTCTCCTTTCATGGGAGTAAATCTCTAGGCTCGGATGGTTTCCCTCTATTTTTCTTTCAATGGCTTTGGGAGATTGTTGGAGAAGATGTGGTGAATGTTGTTAAAGAATTTTTTGGTTCTAGAAGTCTCCTAAAAGAAATAAATGCCACTTTCTTGGTCCTTGTCCCCAAGAAACCTGGAGCTAATAATTTTGAGGCTTTCAGGCCCATAAGTCTTTGTAATTCTATATATAAAATCATTTCTAAGGTTTTAACCTCTATATTTTTAACTTTTTTGCCCTCTTTGATTTCTCCTCAACAAAATGGCTTTGTCCCTGGCAGACAAATCCTTGACTCAATTGTGACGGTGCATGAGAATATTCATTCCTTAGTGGAATTGAAGACTGAAGGCTTCTTATTAAAGCTTGATATATCAAAAGCCTATGACAAAGTTGATTGGATCTTCTTATTTAAAATTCTAAAGGCTTTTGGATTTTGCAATAGGGTTATCCAAATGGTGGAATAGCTTGTTACTACTGCTTCCATATTGGTAATGGTTAATGGTTCCCCTACCTCTTTTTTCCAAAGTACCAGAGGTCTAAGACAGGGAGATCCTATTTCTCCCATTTTATTCACTATTATGGTTGAAAGTCTTGGCATAAATCTGAAAAAGTTGGTTGACTATAGATCTCTTCTTAGTCTAAAACCTTCTTCTGGTAACCTAGTTTGTTCCCATCAACAATTCGTTGATGATACTATGCTAATGAGTAAAGCCTTGGTCTCTGAAGGAAAAACTCTAAAACATCTACTTGATAAATATGGGAGAGCTTCAGGACAATTGATCAATAATAAAAAAAGTTCTATGTTCTTCAACACACCGGATAATAGACAGACCAAAATTGCTAGAATTCTAGGTTGCAGGGTGGACTCTTTACCCACCACCTATCTTGGGCTACCCTTAAGCCTTAAACCTCCTGACTCTTTTTTCCTTTTGTTGGTTGAAAGATTCAGCAAGAAGCTTGCTGGTTGGAAAGGAGCTCTATTAAGTCAAGCGGGAAAGCTTCAACTCCTCAAAGCCTCGCTCCAGAATTTGCCTATCTATGCTTTGAGCCTCTTCAAGATTCCTGCTAAATTTGCTGATGCTATTGAAAAGATTCAAAAAAGATTTCTTTGGTCGGGTGTCGAAGAAAAAAAAACACTTCCTTTAATTGGATGGAATTTGGTTTGTAAACCTAAAAAGGCCAGAGGATTGGGTCTTAGAAGAATCAGAATGGCTAACAAAATCATTTTAGCTAAACAAATCTGGAGAATCTTTTCTTCTTCTCGAGAATGGACAGATATTCTGGCTAGCAAATATTTAGAAAATAACCGTTCCATTATAATTCAAAAGGACTCCCACCTTCTTCCTAGAGGTTCTACCTACTGGAATAATCTAATCAATGGTAAGAATATTGTGGATTCTGGAACTGGTTGGCAGGTGAGAAGAGGAAACCACACCATATTTTGGGAGGATAAATGGCTTTTCAAGGAGCCCCTGTTAAAAACCAATCCCTTTAGTGAATGGGCTGAGAATTGCAAGGCCCGTTACAGCCCTTATGTGAAAGAATATAGAGTGAATGGTAAATAGGTGGATCTGGGTATTGTCAGTCAAGTTCTTGCTCCTATCCAGTCTTCTTTGATGGCTGTTAGACTTTGCTTTGACCAGGTGGATGATCGTCTTGTTTAGTTTGACGAACCCTCGAGTAATTTTTTTGTTTCATCTGCCTTCGCCAGGATTACTTCAACTCAGGACTCACCTCCTTTCTGGTCGAAAGCTTGGCTCAAACATTTGATCCCTAAAATCAACTTTTTTTTCTGGATCCTTCTCCAGAACAAGGTGCTTACAATTGATAACCTCTGCAAATGTGGATTTCAAATACCTAACAGATGCTCTCTTTGTAAGTCGGAGGCCGAATCAGTGTGTCATTTTTTCCTTCATTGCTCCTTTGTTGTTGCTATTTGGGAAAAAATTATCAGCCTGCGGCATCTTTCTTGGATTTTTTCCTTCTTCCATTGAAGACTTCTTCCTTCAATGGAAAGCCCCGACTAAAAATCCTTTTCTCAGGATTTTATGGGAATTCTCTTTCCCTCATGTTGCTTGGGGTATTTGGAAAGAACGCAACAATAGAATTTGCAGAGATATAGAAGCTTCTGTAGATATTGTTTTTGATAAAATTGTTAGATTCTTGAAGGAAAACTTCAAGGTTCTGCCCCAGAAAGATGGATTGTCGGAGAAAGCGGGAATTTCATCATATGACCTTATTGTTGCTGCAAAATGGAACATTAGTCTGGATTTTCCTTGCACTCCTAAGAAAGACAAGAAAGACAGAGAGGGTTTTTGCTGGTCTTTACCGCCTAATGGATGGGTCAAAGCTAACTTTGATGGTGCGGCTAAACGTAACCTAGGGGCAGCGGACTGTGGTGGTGTCTTAAGGGATTCCTTTGGCAATTTCCTTGGTGCAACGGTCTCTCCTCTCGGTACCCAAACCAATCACTTAGTGGAGGTGGCTAGTGCTTTTCACATAATAAATTTAGCCCAAAGCCTCAACTTTAGAAATATTTTGCTTGAAGGTGACTCCAAAAATATAATTGACTGCCTTAGTGGCAAGTCTCCCCCCTCATGGACAATAAAATATTGGATTAATGATGCCATCTTGACTTTGGCTAAATTTGATAAAGTGAAAATATCACATGCTTCTAGAGAAGCCAATGTTGTTGCCAATTTTTTTTCTAATGAAGGAGTTAGGAGTAATGATTTGCGCACCTAGCTTAATGTTAGTGATCTAAATTCTAATGTTTGCACTCTATTGAATTATGATAAATTACATGGACAAGAGGCGGGTCATCCCTTTAATGAGGATAGATTGGATCTATCACATCACAATCATTAGATTGTATGGGACCGAGCTCAGTCGCTTAATTTGCAAGGAAGCTCTGCATGCTTTGTGGGTTCTCAGATTTGGCGGGGCCAATTTTTGGAAAGATTTCAACTGTGTCTGGCCCACTGTGTCGGCTAGGATGGGAGGCGACAGGAAAAGAATCGAGCCAGACAACTTTGTGGTGCACACTAAAAATGTTAAGGCTTGGAATAAAGTCAAAAGTGGTGGGTTACTCCCTTTCCTGGAGAAGCTCCATGGCTCCAATCAGGCAGCTACGAACCTTTTTATGAAAAATTGGAATAATGGTAACCCTACCCTATTTGGGAGGAATGTGGAACTCAATGAAAATTTGATTGTTGAAGTGACGGGTTTATCGAATGAAGGGAAGAAGTTTTTTAGGGACAGGGTTTTCTCGGATGATGTTGTTAGGTTTCCTAAAAAAGAAAAAGAAAGGTTGAATCTTGTGAAAATAGCTAACAGCTACTTCAATGCAGACACCATAAAAGCCCTTTGGAGAAAGGTCTTACGGGTCATCATGGAGTACATTATGGTGGACGGGCGCTTCACCAAGGTTTATGGCTACCACTTCACTCTGCTCAATCACTTCCGCTACAAGGTAAGGGTTTCATTCCTCTATTACCTTTTATGTTCTCTGAGGAAAAGCTTGGTTGATCATATGAAAAACCCTAGAAGATTCCCTATCCTGCATACTGGGCTAATTAGATTGATTGTTGAGCACTTTCAAAATATGTCGGTTCCTGCTAATTTGGAAACCCTCCCTGATTCTAAGGATGATGATACTGAGCCCAGTTGTTCAGAGTATTTTCCCATTTTAAGTCCGGCTAGAACTATCCTTAGCTCGCATGCTGTCATTTTTGGTAAAAAAAACCCTACCCCTTCTTCTGATAAAGCTTGTGCTATGTTTGAGCCTAGAAGCCCTTCCCTCAAGACCAGTCTTGTTGATAAGAACTCCAAAGCTAAAAACCTAGTGTCCTATTATGAAGATTCCCCTGAATCTAAGGATTCTGGTGCCAATAATTCTGAGTCAAGTGTTGACCCTTTGTTGGAAAAGTTTGCTAGAGACGGTTCCCCTATTACTCTTGACCCTGATAAAACTTGTCTTAATATTGGAAGGGACCCCTCCTTAGATATTCTGAATTTAGCCAAAACTAATGCTGATTCCTATTTCAAATTTTTGAAATGGACATTCAATGAAATTAATGAGATTAAGATAAAAAATTGGGCCCTTCAAAGCAAGTTGGAAGAGTTGGGTGCCAAGATTGTTGTGATGGAAAAGAAAGATGAGGATAGAGGTGACCCTGGTCTCAGTAAAGAAACTCAGTACCAAGTTGAAAAAAACATAAATATTGATATTGAGATTGAGAATATGAGGAACACCATCAAAATTGTTCTAGAACAAAACAATCGAATGGCCAAACACAACACCATTATTATTAATGTTATGACTGAGAGGTTAAACAGAGCCCAACAGGGGTCTCTGGTGGTGGATCTGGAGGAAACCGATGATAAAAGCTAGGATATGGATGTCGGGATTTCAAAGAGAACCAGAGCCAATCTGAAGAGAAAGGCTCCCCCTACTCTGAAGATGATTCAAATATTTAAAAAGGGCGTCCATGATATGTAGAATTTGGAGGCGGAGACGAAGTCTATCATCAAGACTCTGGGTTAACTATGGTCGGTTTCTTGTTGTTTGCTCTATTGGCCCTTTCTGCTAGACCTTTATGTTCTGTTTCGGTTGGTTGCTGCTTGCTCTATCTTTTACCTTTTGGGCAGCTAATGTTTTTTGATGGATTTTAATATCCCTTTTTTATCTTTGTAAACTTTGTGGTTTCAGGTCCTTGTAAAACCCATTTTACCCCTTTATCAAAAAAAAAATCTTGGCTTGGCCCCATATCCAAGTCAAGTGCATTTCAATCTAATGGCCATATTCTTGTTCTTCTAAAACCACTTGCAATGTTATTAGGAGTCAACGCTTGTGCAAAAGCTTTGCTGGAAAGTGTTGCCAACTCTTCCCTTCTAATGTCAAGTTGAGGATTTTTAGAGAGCCATATACTCCTTTGTTGTTTGAAGTAGTTCTTAAATGGTGAGAAAACACTAACATCAAGGGGTTGTAATTTGTGGCTGCAATGTACTGGAAGTGTGAACAAATCTATTCCCATAGTCTTTGCTTCTTCGACTGTTTTGAATGCCACATGGTTGCCATGATCATCAAAGATGAGAAGTTGTCTGTTGGTTGGTGAAACACCTCCTGGGAAATTTTTTGCGAAGTGTTTTAACCATTCCACAAATAATTCTTTGGTCATCCAAGCATGCTCTTGGATTGCCATGCATGCCCTTGGCTCACAGTTAACAATATAGTTTCTAATGTTCCTTTTGGACTTGAACAAATAGTAACCAGGTATAGCTTGACTTGTTGCACTAACACAAGTTAGAACATCGATCCATTCTCTGCTTTAAGCAATTAATTATGGAACACATTTCATTCATGTTTTTGCAACAACTCTCATTGCACAATTTCTGCCAACCTGCACACCTATTTCATCACAGTTCCATATTTTGTTGGGCCCATAATTATGTTTGTTGTACAACTCCTCCAAGTTATCACAGAATGAAGAAACTATTTTGGGGCACAATATTATTGTCAGATTGGGATGCCTTTGATGAAATCCAACCCACCATGACCTCCCCGGTATCCCATTTGTGAATGGGTTAGGCCTCACTCCAACCATGTGGGCCATCGTTGACTTAAGTTGTGACACTTGAAGGCCATTTCTAGTATTAGCCATATCTTTACACCATTGCACAATTTTAGCTTCTTCTTCGTCAGTTAGGACTGTTTGTGGCCCCCTCCTTTTTGTGGATGTCACACCATTGAGCCATGCCCGCAAACTGCTAAGTGAAATTCCCCATTTGATTGTTGAACCTCTGATTGACATTCGAATATCCTCACACTGATAGATTTTGGTTTTTTTTTTTACGACAGGTCATCAGAATTCCGACGGTTGTTCGTTGTTGTTATTGCGTCGAAATTTCGACAGCATTTGAAACGTCGAAATTCTGACCCGACATCCCGTCGTCGAAAAAAATACCAAAATGTATCAGTGTCAACATCTGCAATGGCCTTTCCATGTCATGCATAGACCAAGTTTTCATGCACAGATCTAGGGTTGTCACATGGTCAGCAGATGGCGATTCCATTTCTACATCAGTATTATGAACAACAGGTTCAAAACCATCATTTTCATTGGTCTTTTCTGCATTTTCAGAAATAACTTCCTCATCCATGTTCACTGCTGGCTCTTCATCAACATCTGGAACATTGAATGTCACTCCACAAGGTACTTTATTCAAGTGCCTCCCACCCAATCTTTTCCTCTTCTACCTTGGTGCCATGATTGTCAATGATCCTGTACATTGTAAGTGATCAAGTGTCAGAAAAACAATGTATGAACATTGCAAAACACAGATATAATTACAAAAAAAATCACTGATAAACATAGCAAAACAAAAAACAGTGCTAATTTTGTCACTATTAACATGCAATTAGATCTATTTTATCATTCAAATCTGCTCAAAATTCAAGGGGTCTAATTCAGGTTATCACCTTATAAAATCATTTTGGTGCCCATTAAAAATCACTCCTACATATTAATCTCCTAACATTAGAACTGGACAACAAACACATTACACCCCAATTAGGGTCTAATTAAAGCATATGACTATTTTTTTTTTTTGGGTATCCAATTCTTTTGCATCATTTAATTTGGGTTTACATATATATATATATGTAGATATATATGTATTTATATGTATTTGTATAAATATATGTATACATGTATCTGTGGATACATATAATTACATAGTTACATGTATGCATATATCTGTACATATACATATATATATATATATACATATATATATATGTATGTATATATATCAATGTTCAAAGCACATTGTACAAAAAATGAAAGAAGTTGTGTTGTATTCAACAACGATAGGGTATTATTTTGAATAGAGGTAGATTGATTATATACTTGGGTTTTCATAAATTTGCACAAAAAAGAAACCAAGGGTTTCATAATAATAATTCCTCACTCATAGGAATACAAAAGTGCATTTTTTAGATAGATGCAGAATATTCTAGGCAAGGGTTTCATGAGATTAATTCCTTAAGCACACAAATTTGGAAAAAACCAAGCAAGGGTTTTCACAAATACATATTTATTTTAAATGGGTTTGCCAATTTATGCCCAAAGTGACATGGGTTTTTTATAAAAAGGTCGAAGTAGACCACAAAATATTATTTTTCAGACATGTGTTCAAACCCATGAAATTCCTGATCATTTTTGGAGACAAAATCATGAGACAATCAACTTTACTAGGTCTTATTTAATCATTTAACCAAAAAAACCTAAATTCAGATTGTTTTTTAGCGTTTAGGGTTTAGGGTATGTATGTATGTATGTATGTGCATACATACATACATACATACACACATACATATACATACATACATGTATAGTGCATAATATACATACATATATATGTAATAATATTAGTGCAATGCACATACATATATACATATATGTTGTAGAGTATGTATGTATGTGCATACATACATATGTACATACATACATACATACATAAATTCAATGTTGGAAAAAAAAACTAGCACCATGACCCAACAAAATCAAACAACACATGGCGAAAAGGAGTGTAAGAGGAATGATTTATTTCATAAACAAGCAGTAATAATTTTTCAATCATCTAGTAAACCCTTCATGGGTCATGAAAGATGTAGAAGAAAATGATTCACCAGTACCATTGTTTGCATTTTGAAAGGATAGTTAAAGGATACATACATAGATATCAATCTGCTTAATGAAGAAGAGACAATAGACACATAATTTGTAAATGAATGTATAATACATTGTACACATTCATTTACAAATTCAAACACACAACGTATTGAATCTATTCAAATGAATGCATAGAATGTTATATATAAAACATTGCACACATTCATTTACAAATTCAAGCACACAACTTACTGAATTTGTAAATGAATGTGTACAATGTTATATATATAACATTGTACAAATTCATTTGCAAATTCAGTAAGCTATGTGTTTGAATTTGTAATATCATTATACACATTCATTTACAAATTCAATAAGATGTTGAAGTAAATGATCAACCAGTACCATTGTTTGCATTTTAAAAGGATAGGCAAATGATACACACATATACATCAATTTGTTGAATGAATAAGAGACACATAATGTAAAATGACAAATATATGTATGCTAGCCTGTTGTATGTGCAATGGAAAATGGAAAAATATAAACAAATGCTAGTCTATTGTATTGGATAGCCAAACAAAATGTATTTAAATAGAGTTATAGATGTATATATATTTGTGGTTGTGTATGTATATACGTATATATATACATGTATATATGTATTTATATCTAAGTAACTGTATGTATTTGTATATATGTGTATATGTTTTTAAATACATAATACACATATATACACATATATTAAATGCATGTATATATATATACACACACATATAAATATTAAACCCTGATAAATGACCAACCTTGACAAATGACCAAAAATAAACAAATGTTAGTCTATTGTATTGGATAGCCAAACGAAACATATTTAAATAGAGTTATAGACGTATATATATATGTGTGTGTGTGTGTGTGTATGTATATACATATATATATACATGTATATATGTATTTATATGTGAGTAACTATATGTATTTGTATATATGTGTATATGTTTTTAAATACATAATACACATATATACAAAGCAAAGTAAAAACCCGCGACCAAAAAGACCTTTCATTTACTTATAAAGCAAAGTAAGAAGACACTGCATAAATAGAAATGTTAAATGCACAATTCATGAAAAATAACTATAACTAGAATGTATAAAGTAAGAAGACACTACATAAATGAAAATAACTATAAGTACCTACCTGAGACTTGGGATATTAGAGCAATGTGCAGAGGAATGTGTAGAGGATGCTTATCGTTGCCCCTCTTATTTAAGAATTCAAATTTGACAATTGAATGCATTCAATTTGGTTGTTGTGTTTCAAATTTGAATTTGTTTGAGCATTTGAATTTGAAGCTGCAAGTTACATAGGTTTTTAAAGATGATATGACTGAATTCTACATTACATTTGGATATGATGTTTATTTGGGGAGCCTTACACCTATATTTAATTGTGTAGGTGCCTAGGTGCCTACAAGAAATGAAATAAATACATATAGTTGCCAAGGAGTGTGTGAAAGACTGTGCATTTCAAATCCCATAAAGTTAAAAGGAGATTGTGATTATGTCATGTAAAACACCATTAACTGTGCATGTGTAGTTGTAAATATAAAATGTAATGAAGGGTAAACATTTGCAAATTGTGGGGGTATTTGTAACAGTAAATGTTTTAAATTAAATTGTAAATGAGCATTTTTATGTGCAAATTGACTTTTTTTATAAATGCAAAAGCATGTTTAGCTGTCTATTATGATTGGTGAGTTTCATAAAAAAAAATTTAATGGATCAAAGTTATTTTTTTTTTGGGGGGTGGAGTGAGCATGGAGGTGGCAGTTATTCAATGGGTGGCGGATACTAGGTCTTCTCCCCTATAGATCATGGATTGTGACAAAAATATTGATGCTAAAAATCTATTACATGACTTTTCTAAAATATTCCTATCTAAAGAGAGCAGGATAACATGGGTCATCGACGGTTTACATTGACCTCGAGACGATGGAAATGTTGAGCGTCATTGGATATTAAAGTCACGACTACAGCCTGTTTTCCTTACGTTGATTTCCTTTCGCTGCTTTTTTGTTGCCAAACACAGCTGTAGGCTGTCCTTTGCAGGCTACAATAAATGTTTTCCACCGTACGCTGATTGGGCATTCATCTATTTGCGAAGTATTTAAAATGTATATAACTATTGGATCAGGAAAAAAATTGCAATGATAGGAATGCTCGGGAGTTAATGATAAAATGTCTGGCCTTTATCCTTCTTTCTCTCCGAGATCCACATTGTCTGTCAATCATTTTGATTCGAGTGGCAGACAAGTGATCAGCGTTTAAAGCCTGGCATAACCAATGCACAACTTTCGTGCCTAACCAAACTTTTTTCAGCTTGCTGGTGCTTTATATGATTTAATAAAAGGCAGTTATTTTTCGAATGGGATGAGCTCGACTGGTAAATCCTGTAGAGCAGTGTTTAAATATGCAGGACAGATGTTAACATAGTTATGTCTATATATGATATCCGGCAACGGAATTTACTGCAGATGAAAAAAGAAATGAAACAGTTGCGTTTACAAAGGATAATCTCAGCCGAGCTTCTAAGATTTCTCAATGCAAAAACTAGTTCTACGTATTCACCATTTATCAAACAAGGAAAAATGAAGTCTAGTTACCTTAATAAGAGCTGGAAAATGGCGATTTTGGCTACTGGAACGGCGGTTTCCAAGGTTCTGTTCCAGACATCTTTTGCTGTCTGCAAACGGTTTAACATAATCTGTTACTGTCAGTAAACATCAGTTCACCGCATTGGTTAGGAAGACGGCATGTTCAGGTGATCCGCCTCAAAGCGGATGGAAGAATTCATGTCTTTTGACGGCAAATAGTAACGTAACGCGTGGTCTGTATAGATTCCTTAAATCAAGGTAGGAGAGAGAACTTTTGATTGGTTATTTCATGTCAACAATCCAAGGATGGCATGTGTAAGGAGTTATGCTCAAGGTAGCTTGTCATTTGATTAATGATATAAAAATTCACCTTTTAAGACCTCTTCAATATACCTATTGCACACTTAAGGAGACAAATATATAGAGAGAAAGAGAGAAAGAGAAAGGAAGAGAAAAGAGAGAGGGGGAGGGAGATAAGATATAGATAGGTGGAGAGAGAAAAGAGAAAGAAAGCAAGAGAGGGAGAAAAAATAGACAAAAATAGATAAAGAGAGAGGAACAAAGAAAGAAATAAGGGGATAAAAAGAGGGATCGGGAGAAAAAAAAGAGAGAAGAGAGAGAAACAAAGATAGAGATAGAGATAAAGAATAGAAATAGAGAGATAAATAGGGAGACAAAAAGATATAGAGAGATAGGTATAGAAATAAAGAAATAAAGAGGGACAAAGAAAGAGGTAGAGATAGTGAGGGAGATAGAGAAAAATAGATAAATGAAAAAAGAAAAGAGAGAAGAGGAGAGAGACATTGATAGATATAAAATTGCATAAAGAGATAGGTATCTCCTCCTACTTCTTTCTCCCTTTCCCTATCTCCCCTTATTTCTCTCTCCATCTCTATTTACCTATATCTCTAATTCTCTTTATTTGTACATTTTCTTGTCTCTCTATCCCTCTCCTCCCCTCTTTATATCTCCTTATATCTCTATCTCACCATCTATATCTCTCTATCTTGTCCTATTATCTCTCCCTCTCCCTCTTCCTCTTCCTCTGTATCTCTCCATCTCTCCCTATCCCTCTCCCTCTCCCTCTCCCTCTCTCTCTCTCCCTCTCTATCTCCCTCTCCCTCTCTATCATGTTTGGATCCTTGTAAGTGGATGCATAGTTTATTTGAAGCTATCACTTCTCCATTGAGACCTATATTGCACAAACAACATCATTTACTAAATGGCCTACCAATTGACCTCATGTATTGCATAGATGTATGGAAAAAATAGACAAAAATAGGCTTAGATGCAACCTTTACCAGACTCTATGGGTAGTCTTACTCTTGTAGAGCGATCGGTATTAAGAAATTTACAAGTGCAATGTTCAACAATATCATTGAAGCAATTGAAATCTTTAGACTTCGAAAATAGATGACCCTCTTTATCTCCATATATATCTTTATCATTATCTCTCCCTCTACCTCTTCTTTATCTCTCTAATTTTCTATTTGTCTCTTCCTATCTCACTCTATCTTCATCTCTACCTCTATCTTACTCTCTCCCCCTCTATCTCTAGACATGCCTTCATCTCTCTATGCATCCATCTCTCACCCTCTCCCTCTTCATAGACCTCTATATCTATATCTATTTGCCTCTCTATCTCTATTTTGTTATCTCTCCATCTCTCTCTACCTATATATCTCACCTTCTCTCTACCTCTCTCTATATAACATTCTATCTCTATATTTATATTTGTATCTCTCCTGTATATGTATATTTATCTCTTCCATCTTTATCTATCCCTCCCTCTTCTATCTCTTTATCTCACCCTCTCCTCTCCATCTCCTTATAAATGACATAGTTGATTTCAAGCTAAAACTTCTCCTTTGAGACCTATGTTACACAAACAACATCACTTGCACAAATTTATGAATAAAAAAATATACCTGAATTTACTCTAATTGACCTTCCAAACCTCTTGTGACTAGTTGGGTTGACATACGCTATGAAATTTGGACAATCCAGTCATCTTAATTTTCTTTGCCTTTGGACAACATGTTCAACCACATTTATACTATACCAAATGAGAAGTATGCTTAATAGGATAAAGTCAAATGTCACAACCAACGTGATGGCACAAGCTTGCACTTATTCCTTTCTATCTCCCCCCTCTATATCTAACTCTCTCTCCCTCTCTCCCTATTGCAAACATAACATGAGCCTATTGGTAATGGAGCTTGATCATCTTTCTAATTTAAAGGTTTTGTTTCAGCTCTGTTTGGATCCTTCTAAGTGGAAGCATAGATTATATAAATCAATCACTTCTTCATTAAGATCTTTGTTGAACAAGCAACATCATTTTCTAAATGGTCTACAATTGATCTCATTTACGACACAAATGTATGCAAAAATAAGACCAATTTTTTCCCTAATTGACCTTCCACACCTCTTCGATGTATGCATTGCACACCAAGGTGCAATTGCTAGTTTAAATTATATGTTTTTAAAAGGTATCAATAATACTAATAATTTTGACATATACAATATATGATGATGGTGGGGATGTTTACATAGACTACAAGATTTATTATTTCGTGACAGAAGGTTTGAAATAAATTATATGAGTTATGTAGAAAAGTTCTTACAACCTTTCAACCTCCAACATATATGTATTTCTGTAACCTTCATTATGAGGAAGGCCTTATAGTCAAGACCAAATCAAATAATATTATCTCCACCAAGATTGATATGTCGAGTAAAATTATTATGGCATTTTATCTTGTGGCTTAGAATTGTATAGTATTGTTATATATGTCATATTTCCCCATTAGAAATGTTCTTGGACAAGGCCAACGGTAAACAAACAGCATTAAACCTAAATGGATTGATCTTTATCTTTATATATACATCTATGTTTTGTTACTCAGATTCCCAGAGCTTCTTTTTGCAGTTGAAGAAAATAAGATAGCAGTAATAGCAACAGTGTTTGCAACAGACAGGCTGTCTGTAATGTCAGATAATTCTCTCTTAACTCATATTCTGTCAAAGATTTCTTACAGAGATGTCGTACGTTTTTCCCTTCTCTCTTAGAGATGGAGATTTTTGTGGAAGAAACTAAACATTCTCAATTTTCGTTGCCAAGATTTTGAGAAACAAAAAGATGACAAGATACGCATCATAATTAGCAATGCTCTTCTCCAACTGGATGCTCGTCTTTGCTGGTTGAACCTTCAAGTCGCCTTGGATGACCCTAGCACTGCTGATGTGGACAATTGGATTCACCTTGTAGCTGAAAACCAGGTGGAATGCATTTTTTCTACAAATCTCTTATAGATATCCAAAGACTAGTAAGACGTTTAACGATTTTTCCATGGTGGAGCTTGGGGACTCTGTTTTTAAGTGTGAAAACCTCATTGACCTATGGCTATAACTGAAATTCATCAATCTCCCCAAGATACCCACTAATTTTTGGGTTTTCTGATCCCTAAAAACTTTTTATTGTTTCGATATTCCAAATGTGGATGATGTCATGTTTGAAGGATTCATGGACGTGTGCCCACATCTTCAAAATTTGGGGATTCACGGTTGTTTGGGGTTGAAAAACTTGAAGATACATGCTTCCAATCTCATGTACCTGAATCTTGGAGTTTTAAGTCCTGATATATCATTGCAGATGGCTTGCCCCCGGTTGACGGAAATTAGCCTCATGGGTTGTGGCGAATACCAAGGGGTTAAATAATTACAAGGAATTTCAAGAGCAGAATCTGTTAAAATAATTACTCTTCAGAATAATAGTATAAGCAAAGCCGTCAATCGAGGAATTTCGAGTATTATTGTTCTGAATGGGTTTCCTCAGCTTGAAGAGTTGACAATGCATGGCCACTGTTTCGAGGTTAGTATGCACTGTGGAGAATGGTTCTTGGCTTCTATCAATAACAATATTATCTTCTGGTCCATATGTATTTGTGGACAGTTATATTGTTTCTTTCATTCTTGTAAAGGACTGAACCCACATTATTTTTGATGCAGGAGATGATGTCAGGTGAGAAGCCAGTAGCACAGGTGACATTACCGAATTTGAAGATGGTGCACGCCCATATTGGGCCATACAAAGGTGCACAGGCAGTGAATTTTCTAGATTTTCTTCTCAGAAATAGTCCATTAAATGTAACAAAGGTTTTTCTGCCAGAATGCTGCCCGAGGATCATGCAAAAAAAATTGCTAGCTCTAGAAAAGGAGTTTTCAAAATCAAGATTATCCACTGCCACAAGAAGATGGTCAATGAAGTGGAAAGAAGTTTGTGAATTTTGTGAAAAATATTAGTGGCAGGTTAGCAGAATTTGGAAAACCCTTTTATTCTAGAACATCTATTTTTATTAAAGCATAGCAGATGAAATTACCATTTCTACAATATTAAATGCAATCTCTTCAAAGATTTCTTATGTTTTCCTGTCAAGATTTTTTAATGGCCAGCATTGCTACGCCCAAAACTTCATATAAAAAATAGATGGTTATGCTATTGGATTTTTTAAAGATTTGATATCCAATTTATTCTTGTTTACTGATATTTTATGCTTTTCAAAACAATTATCAGAAAAAATTTCAATGTATGTCATGTGCAATTTGAAATGGACATTCAATAAGAAAATTTAATAAATTGAATTTCTTATTTTAAACCATCAAGATTGAAATAAGATAATATTTTAACATAGTTTAAATTTGACATTTATTTTGAGCTTTCTATTATGAAATAGAAGTATACATTTATTTGGCTCAGTCTAAATCTATAAAATTATTTAAAGAATAGGCTTCACAGCCTCTAGCTTGGATGACTAAACTGTAAAAAATGAAATATGGAGAAGATTACTGTTTTTTTTCTTCTTTTAGATCCGTTTTTCTTAATCTTAAAATGAACAAACAGTATTATGGATGGTGATATTGTTAACAGGATTCAACAATGTAGTTTCATGAGTCAAACTCATTGATCCATGTTTAATGAGTAGTGGTTCACAAAAACCTCTCTCTTATGACAATAAACAGGTAAAAATCACAAACAATTGAAAAACAACACAAGAATTAGAAATCTATAGCACACAAAATCCCTACAAAACAAAAAAATCAAGACCTACAACAAAAGGGGACAACCATCCAGCTACAAGTACCACGCATAGCCAAAGAAAAAAAAAAGGGGAAGGATGAGAGGCAACAAAGAATATTAGCTTAATGTTAGTGTAATAATTCTTAGTATTACATTGTTATGTATGCAGTTACTTAGTTTATATTGTTATTTTTGTTATGCAGTTATATAGTTACAAATGTAACTGTATTACTCCTTTATAAATTCCTTTTTTGCGCTTCAAATAAAACATTGAGCATTCTATCTTTCACTATGGAATCGGAGCATCTTAAGTTCTATGTTTGTAAAATGGTGAAGAAATGGCATGGTGTTTCATTGAAGGCGATTAGAGTAGGTTTAAGAGAGAAAAATGGTGTATGTGGATTGTGGAGAGAAAAATGGTTCAAGACATTGTATGCAGTCAATATGTTCCAGATTCAAGACTTCCCTCAATAAATGTGAGGAAGCCTAGGGTTTAAACATCTGTAAAGGAGATTGAGTTGTATTTAGGAAAACATACTCATAGAACAAGAGCATATCAATGTGAGAATACACTTGAATAGCGTTACTGATTTTTCCCTATGTAGCTCTGATTGCTGTGGCAGTGTGAAGTTTAAATTTTATCATCAAGAAATGGGCAAGTGATATTATTTACTACAGATTGGAAATTCAAATCTTCCTCATATCAAATTGTGCCTCACACCATGTTGATAGGCAAAGAAAAGGAGAAAAGATTATCACATGTAGGCCAAGTAATTGCTTTGGATTTGATTTGATGGTTTAATGAGAACAAATAATGTTTGTAAGCTGATCACAAAGAACAATCTAAGGTAGTGTTGATTGTCAAAGCTAGTTTATGGTACCAATTTGTACAAGATAGTATTTTGAGTACAAGGACAGGTTAGGATTTGAAAATGATATTGGCAGTTTAATTTGGTGAAGTAGTTTAAGGAATGTTAAATATTTAATTTTCTTTGAATTAAATGGTTTTTTGAAAAAGGGATAATGATTGATTTTCTTGAATCTAATAAAGGTGTTGCTATGTAGTACATTGAAAATCTATAGATGTCATGTTTAAATCAAGGGTGTGGGGATTTTTAAAATAAGGAGAACATTTAAAGGAATGATTTCATACAAGACAAAGTCAGGGGAATTGAAGTTCAACTAGAGGCTAAATGCTTATGACAAGACAAAGAGAATGGTCATCTTAGATGCATTAAAGGTTTTTATTGTAATGGATGCATTATTGGTTGAACCTAACATCCCTATGTATGCACACTTTTATGCATTTACTAATGATGCATTCATAGCCATTAATATTGTATTTGGTTATTAAGATCTAAAGGTTCCAATTGGAGGTTGGAGACACTAGAATATGGAATTTTTCCATCATCTCAAGCTAGCTTCTCGTTTTGACATGGTTCTTTGCATGAGAAGAATTTGTTTTTCATTTCCTTTTTATGTTGAAAAATTTGAAGAATTCATATTTGGTGAAGTTTGTTTAATGAAGACAGGAACAAATTTGGTGAACTCAACATGGATTATTTCCTAGATAGTTTTGGAGTTTGGGCAACTATACCCTTTTTGAGGGTCATGAGTTAGACTAATGGAGCAATAGATTATCGTCAAATAATTCAGAATATCTATGATTTCAAAGTTCAAGGAGGTGGTAGTCAAGGAAAACAGGAGTTCAAATTTGGAGCTACACCCTTCCAAAGGTTACAAGGCATCTTGATGGAGTTCCACCTCATTTGAGATATTTTTCTTCAAAGAAAAATCTTCTCAAGAATTTGTGTTTTTTTTTTGTGTGTGTGTGTATAATCAACATGTTTTGTTATATATTCTATTTGTGTTATGTAAATATTAAGGGGTGGTCTCTTGACAAGATTAAAGTTGAGGTTTTAGGATTACATTTGTAAGAACAATGTGATAAGGGAGAGAATGTTAGCATTAAAATTTAAGGTATTACTATTATCCTATTTTATAGTTTGGTCAAAATTTGCACACCAAATTGCTCATAATTATTAAGGAGTTATTTGGTTCTTAGAACCAAATTTTGAAAGGAGACTTTCCTAAGTTAGGTAATTAAATGTTTTAAAGAACTTTTGAGCTTTTATCAAAATTATTTTAATGCTATCACTTAGGATCTACTTCACATTCACATGGTGAAGAGGGAGATAAGTTGCTCATGATTATTAAGGAGTTATTAGTTTCCTAGAACCAAATTTTCAAAGGAGACTTTCCTAAGTTAGGTAATTATGTATTTTAAAGAATTTTTGAGATTTTCTCAAAATTATTTTAATTCTTTGACTTGTTCTACTTTACATTCACATAGTTTTGTATGAGTTTAATTTTGGCACTAGTTGGTCTTGCTTTTAGGTTTTTCACTCTTGTGAGGATTTTGTTTGCATGAGCTCGAGCATGCAGCCTTCTATGTTGAAGCAAAGGTTATTATCAAAGTTTCAATGAGAAACTAAAGTGGAGAGGTAGTTCAAGTTCTAACACTTAGTTTAAAATCCTCATCTTAGGCACAATACATTTTTTTCTTTTTGCATTTACATCTACCAAATTAAATGATTGAGCACCTTCCATGAAGCTCAATAGTGTTAACATCAATACTTCTACATTCCCTTGGTAGCATCAACTCATTATTGCTCATTATATGCTTGCACAAGAGAGTGATAATGTACCAAGGTTAAGGTCTATCCTAGACCTACAACCTAAGCCTCAAGGGTTTGTAATGACCCTACCCACATATCCCCTCATACGAATCAGAGGCATTGTAGTTCGCCCCACAATATTAGAGGGAGTTCATTCTCTCATCTTGAATGAGATCTCTAATCTCATATTTAACTGATGACTATTAATTAAGTTCATGTAAGCTATCAACTTGGCTAATTATAACATAATAGTAATAACTTTACCATCAAGTGTTGGGTTCATACCAAACATTACCAAGCATTAATGTACAAACATTCACAATATACACAAGGGATCATTCATACCATAATCTCAAAGATCACACAAAATGGTTGTCACAAGCATTCCTCCATATACATATCACAAGTCTAAAAGTGTCTGATCATACACAAATCACAAGTACATTGTTTGGATCATACAAACATCACAAGTACAACTATGTTCAAATCATACACAGATCACAATTACAATGGCGACTAGTTTATATGTACATCACAAGTACAACAATGATTGTCTCATATGCATATCACATTTGTATTAGTGACAGACTCTAGCATATATCACAAATACATAGTGACAAGCTCTAACATACATCACATATACACATTGACGAGCCCCACCTTGCCTCAAAAATACACAACAACGAGCTCCAACATACATTGCAAATACATAGTGAGCTCCAACATACATCACATCCATAACAGTTGATTAACACATCACAATGGATAACACATGTTCATAACGCATCCCAAATAGAAAGAATATTGATGCATTGATCACTACACCATGGGTATTATCTTTTCCTTTGATTTTCTACACCATTGGACAAATGAGAGAAGGATTTAGTGCATCCCATACTACACCATGGGTCTCTCCTCAACCCCACAAGGTTGTCTACAATCTAACAACTGGGAAGGGGATTTAGTGCATCCCATACTACAACATGGGTCCATCCACCATCCCAAGGGTTCCCCCAAGTAGTGAACACAATGGATTCCAACTTCAATCACCTATAGGCCACCAACAACAAGTATGTCCACCTAGGAAGAAGTAGCTCTCGACATATACCACCTTGTGACCTTAGAAATATTGTCAACTATCTTCTTCACAATCCCCCAAGTAAAACTAGCCTCAGTCACTTTCATGCCCTCGGTGACAACCAATAAACCATCTCCATACAATGGTTAGCCTCAGATTATCATTACTCACACGGATGGGTCCCTACCCATGCAACTGTTACTGTATCTTAATCATAACCAAGGTAACCTATAGAAAGCTTCACCTCCTTGAACTAGGCAAAATGTCAACTAGTCCCTAGTAGTAGCCCAGACATCGATCATTGTCGTAGTCCAATGACTACCTATCATTGCTCAAATATCTCATAGGTTCACTCTTGGATAGGTCATACACAACATGAATCACAAATCACAATCAATAGATACACGAGCCTATACATAGAGACCTCTTGATATGGAATAATTTTTCACAACACAAAATCACATGGAGCCAACACAAGATGGAATTTACCTAACATATACATATATTCAATTACCAATTATATAAGTAGTCAATATTTTCTTAATATATGAAAGAATATTCTATATCAAATACATAGTATTATAGAGGAGGGGAACTGACCACTCAATGACTCTAGGTCATAGAAAGTTGAAAGTTTAAGGCTTCCCTAATCTACCTCAACTACGTAGGTGCCTAAGAAATTGTTTGATATCAAGGATAGAGAATGAAGAGCACTCTTAGTGCTTCTGTCACTCTACAAACCTAAGAGTTAGGTTTGGACTAACCGAGCAAGTTTCTAAATTGTAGACTATACCTCAAAAAATTCTCTACTAGAGGACAACAACATAAAACATGGAAAACAACATGGTGCATTAGCATCTCATAGGTGTGCTAGTGTTTGTACAGACAAACAATGAGAAAGGACAGTCAAAGGTGTTTAAAACCTATTAATAGCTTAGCAATTGAGGTTTAATAGTAATGATAAAAGCAAAAAATAATAGAACAACAAAAAATAATGAAAGAGATGGTGTGAAAATGATAAGAAAAATGGTGGTGAAGACTCAACTCATGAAAAGTCTAGTTCTCCCACAAGCTCCACAAGAACAAGTACCTACACACAACCAAATGGGGAAAAATGTTGGGGCTGGTTTGGGGCTTGTTGTAGTCAAACCCTCATTTTGGTGTTTCCACCTCCATGGACAACTAGATAGATAAAGAAATTGAAATACAATAAAGAAAATATGCTAGAAATGAGAATACTGAATGCTACAAGAAACACTATGCTGCTCAAATGCAACAACAACATAATAGTAAGAAAAAAAATACCACCCTCAACCAAAGGAACTCAAGGCCAATGAGAGAGGAATGCAAGTCTACATACAAAATATAAAGTTAGATACTATGCCAAATTCAAAAGCTATTAAGATTATTTAAAATGATATATATATATATATATATATATATATATATATTATAAGCACAATTACAACATACTAGTAGTCTATCTCTTCTTTCTTATGACACTCAACATCATCAAGATATTTTTTTCCTCACATAGGGGTCTTTACATCAATCTATAACATAACAAAGACATATTTATCAGTTATCTTCGATAGTTCTACTAATATCAATTGACACAAAATAAACATTATTAAACATATATTAAGCACATGATGATGAAATTGTTGCACTAATGCTAACTTCTAAATTTTCTCTTATGCTAGGAGGTGTGACTATTGTATTCATCAACTATTAAACAAATAACAATAGATTAAACTCAAAAACACAAATAAATATAAACAACAAAATTTAAAATTTTAGAAACAAACCTAAATGTGTTATAGTGTACCTATGTAAATCCAATGCCATAAGAACCCATGAAAACATGTGTAGTAGATGGTGATGTGATGCCCAACCATTCAATAAAAAAGTTATATTTTAAAATATTAAACATTATTTTGAATAAATATTATTATTTTATTTTGATATATTATACAAAATTTAACTCTAATATAGATGCATGTGTAAAATTTATTGTAGGAAAGGTTGATGATGTACCACCCTCTAGCATTTCATTCTGAAATGCATAATGTTTTCATCAGTTTGATTCAATTCTATAATTAAAAATCTATTTACTTTTATAAATTTTAAGTATTTAATAGATAAACTTTTATAAATTCAAATCAACATACCTACATTTGACCAACATACACCTCATTCAATAAATCACCTTTTATCACCATACTATTTGATACACCACCTTGATGACCCTCTCTACTCCCATAACATCTATACTAATAATGAGAACACACATGGGAGGTGGAACCATTTGCACCCTTTGTATTGATATCTCTCCTAAAGCATAGATTGCAATAGTTTGTGCATATGTGAGAAACATGGGCACTAGAGTTAGATGGTTGAGGTGCTATATCATTGTGTGAGGAAAAAGGTTGGTATATCTATGTGTCATGCTCTATAATGGTGTCTATTAGAATAGAAATTGCATGTAAATTTTGCACATCTATACTCTTGCTCATGGCCATTGGAACCATCACATGATGAATAGGATTTTGCACTAGTGTTCTTTGATATTCATAATTACCGATTTGATCAAATTTTTTTCTATGTTGAGCAAAACCTCCAAATCTACCATAAAACTCCCACATATCAACATAATTAGGAATTTGTTGAAGAATAAATTCACAGTATAGTTTTCTAAGAAAATAGAACAGTGCCTCATAATTATTACATTGAGGTTGATCAAAGACCATCCACCACCTATCCAGAAATTTTTTTTTATTATCTCATGATTATTACACCAATGTATTGGAAACCCCTTTGAATTTGAAGGAATAAGTTTATTGGTTCTAAGATTTATAAAAGTAACATTTTTTTCCTTGCTTATGTCTTTCCTTTTCACTTGACCATAGGATTTTTTTGGATAAAATTAACGACATCAATCTCTATAATTTTTCCATTAATTTATTTGATTTGTCACTATGTCAAAATTTGTCATCATTTCTTCCAATGCTGAGACAACAAATAAGTGATTCTAGTTTGATGTCAAGCCCCTCAATTTTGAAACTAACTAAAAAATAATAACACTTTTTTGTTCTAGATGCGCAAACAAATCCTCTAAATTTGTCTAGGGTTTGTTGGAAGGCTTGGAAGAGGGTTAGGAATCTTAGGTTTTCCCTCAGGAATTTTATAATTTAAATTTGGTTGTCGCTTAGGGTTTATATGATCTATTATAAAATTTCAAAAAAAATCATGAAATTGATCATAAGAAAACAATCTAATTTTCAAATGCAAACAAAATTTAAATCTAATGCATAAAAAAATCACTTACCTTTTCTTTGGTTTGAAGCCATGAAGCTCGGTTGCAAATGTCAAAACCATGTTTGCATTATTCTTGGTTGAGCGTGAGAAGATCACTACAAAAACATGTGTTGCATGTGAGGAAAATGAGTATTTTTTTTATAACTTTATTAAGTGAAATATGTATTTTTTTCTCTCATAAAAACACATACGTGTTTTTAATGCTAAAAACACATACATGTTTCAAATGCTAAAAAAATGAGCATTTTTTTTATTCAAATTAAACACTCATGTTATGGCAAGTGGAAAATATGAGTCATAACATGAGCATGTTATTTGAATTTCTTCATAGCATGATCATGTTTTGCTTATTTTTGGGAAATTGACCTCTTTTTTGTCCCCCATACTGGTGCACGTTGTCCCATATCACCTAGTATTACATGTGAATCTAGTGGATGAGTTTCACTGATTCTTTGCATCAGGACATCGCTATTATTGTTCTAGAGTCACCATATTGGAATGTATATCTACTTGACATCACATATTTGTTTATATCATCCCACATTGCAAATTTGGATGACACTATTAAGGACGTCCATAACCTATTTGATGTTAGCTTCAATGAAGTTACATTACCATTACCATATTTGGATCTTTCTCTTTCCCTTCGTACATCAATTTCTATATTGAAAGACTCTATAAATATTCATGGTCTAAATTATTTGAACCAATCATCATTTATGTTAACATCCTCTACAGTAATACTATATTCTCATTGGTCTAGTTATCACCATAGTTACATGATCCCTATTCCTAAATCTTAGATGGTACATGATCCATCTTATCAATATTTGTCATACATGAACGTTGGCTTGGAGATAATTGGGTGTCATTCAAAGTCATCATTGGCATCATTTCAATCTTTGGATCATGTGTAGCATTCAAAGACCTTTATTCTACTTCCTATTTATTCCTATTAGGAATGAGAAGTAATATTGCACACATTTTTGGTGTTATTTCTTCCCAAGGGGATGAACGTTATTCAACAATCATGAATCATTTTTATTAGCTAGTTTCAAGCATCTAACAATACTAAACAAATCATTTTTATGGGAGGTTGTATGGTTTATCTTTGCTTATCAACTTTTGGAGGAAGAATTTTCCCACATGGAGTTCATTACTTCACATTTTCTTGGGGTCACATAGAATTTCTCTCTTTTCTCTCCTATGGGGGAACATCCATTATATTTTGTGTTATAAGTAGTCCTTGGGGGCTCATCATGAGTCATTCTTCTATCTTCCTCACTTGTATGTTTCATTTCATTTGCATCATTTCTCTTTTCGAGAGGAGCTTTATTTTCCACTAGGTTTTATCCTTTTCTCCTCTTTATGAGAAATTTTTACATTAGTACCTAACATGGCCTAGTAGTTGGGACATCATATTGCATACATATTAATCCTTAAGTTGTACTTAAGGGGGGTGTTTGTGTAAATAGAATCATTATTCACCTAGTTTGTTAATCACCCTTATAGAATTGACCTATTCTCACTCATATATTAAATTTACTTGTAATTTTTAGGCTTTTTTTCTCACTTCATAGCATTGAGACATGCCTCCTCATCACTTAAGACACTTATTACATGCATACTATCCAATTTCTCACAAACTTGTCAAGTTAGCTCACAAGTGTTGCACATTTGGAGGGGTAGTTAGTCATTGTCTTACCTTCTCACCTCATCTAACTCACCTATATATGCATGATTTTTCATTGTATTTACATACCACTCATTATTTATTTTGATAGATATACTATTATGCTCATATTTTGTTCACTTCTCGAAGGTTTCATGCTCTTTGATCCTATCATTATCCAATATATTATTCATTCTTTTGGATTTTTAAATTATGAATATAACAATTATTATTTCTAAATTATTGATCATTTTGAAATGAAGATTGAAGAATTCCAAAATATTGGACAAAACATTCTTTCTTCCAAAAATTATCTAAAATTTTAGGAATATTTTTTTTAAGTCTTATATTAAGAAGGTTTGAAATAGTAAAGTTATTTTTAATAAATTAAGGTTTGGTTAAAGAGAGGATAGTAGGCATTTAATAGTTATTTAAGAAAAAAATAATAAATTGAGAGTTAGAGTAATAAAAATAATAAGAATTAATAATATTTAAGTCATAGGTAGTAAGTTAATCAATTAAGAAAGTGGTGTCATCGAGGACCTTAACCTCCCAATATTTCAATGACAAGATTTGAAGTTTTAACCAAATAGGAAATTTATTGATTCATTCCTTCTTAGTACTCAGGCATAAAGATGCCATCCTAAGAAAAAGCATGGACTTGTCTATAAACCATAGGTCATCCAATAAATTTCAAACACAACATCCATTGCTTAGATAGATATGAAATTGAAGCCCTTCACCATAGCCACAATCTCAAAATGAAAATAACATTTTTATCCTCTTTTCAAGGCCCATTTCTTCAAACCATCAATCTTTGGGCTTGCTCATAAAAAAATCCCTATGAGAGAGTTATCAAGCTAAGAGGCAACTCTATCAATAATTGAGTTTAGAATCCTAATAGAAAACCCTTAATTCTCCCCAACCAAAATTGAGGATAAGGGAAAGTAGAACATTGTTTACCTATAAGAACTTCAACCCAAGGCCCTCCCAAAGGTAGCCCAAGACTAGAACCAACAACATCCACATTTGGTTCTACCTCATATTTGTCTTATCCCTCTTGCTTCGACATTCCTTTTTTCATTAGACACATTTTGAAGACCAAAAGAATCCACCCCAACCTCAAAACCATGCATAGAAGAGGGACTAGTGGAAATATCATTTGTTATAGATGGAAGAAGGGCCCCACCTCCTAACTTTACTCATGGTCCTCAATGATTGCAACAACTTCTTTTGGAAGGCAAGGGGAGTAGAAAACATTGATGTGATCTAGGAGATCCAACTCC
Organism: Sequoia sempervirens; assembly: GCA_007258455.2. Classification (NCBI taxonomy): domain Eukaryota; kingdom Viridiplantae; phylum Streptophyta; class Pinopsida; order Cupressales; family Cupressaceae; genus Sequoia; species Sequoia sempervirens. Next base: position 739,774,820 of record VDFB02000003.1, on the reverse strand, counting down.
TCCAATATCCTTCTCAATGGATAGAACCAACATGAACCCTTCCTCCTCACATGATCTAGCACACTTGAAGATGTCACGTTATGTGCCATAGAAGTGGAACTCTATTGATCCTCTATAGTTAAATATTTATTATATTTTCTTTCTCCTCTTCAACTAGTGGATGGTTCCATTCATCCTCAAATTCCCCATGAGAATCCTTTTCAAAATCTCCATTGTAGTATTTATCCTCTCCATATGGCTTTTCTTCTCCTATTCAAAACTTGATTTCTCACTCATCACCTTCATCACAATCTCATTTTAAAATTTCAAAGTATTTACATAATTTATATAATATATATATATTCATCCACCCTTTAATGGTAAATTACATATCTTTATTGTCTATCAATCTAAATTTACTCTCTCTTGTAAATTTACTCAATCTAATTTAATGGGATTCTCGTTGGCGGTGTTACAGAAGCCAATTTTGTGAATCTTGATATATATATTTGTTATAGATCTGTGTTTTTCTACTCCACATTCCGTACAGTGGGCACTCTCCGTAGATTTCTAGAGGTTCTTTTTGTGGGCAAAGAAAATAAGATTGCAGTAATGGTAATCACAAGGTTAATGGCAAGACCATTGGCGACAGACAGGTTGTCTGCATTATCAGATGATTTTCTTTTCACTCATATTCTGTCAAAGATTTCTTACAGAGATGTCGTACGTTTCTCCCTGCTCTCGAAGAGATGGCGATTCTTATGGAAGAAATTACCCTTTCTCTATTTTCCTTGCCAAGATTTTGAGAAACAAAAAGATGGCGAGATACTCGTCATAATTAGCAATGCCCTGCTCCAGCTGGATACTCAGCTTTGCTGCTTGGATATTCGTGTTGCTTTGGATGACCCTCAGAGAGCCGATCTGAGCAATTGGGTTTGCCTTGCAGCTGAAAAGCAGGTGGAACGCATGTCCTTACAAATCTCTTCTAGAGATCTCAAGACTGGTAAGATGCTGAACAATTCTTCCATAGTAGACCTTGGGGACTCTCTTTTTAGGTGTGTAAACCTCACTGCCCTAAAACTGAAATTCATCAATCTTCCCAGGATGCCCACTGATTTTGGGGTTTTCCAATCCCTGAAAACATTTTATTATTTGAATAATCCGAATCTTGAAGAATTCATGGATGATGTCGCGCTTGAAGAATTCATGGACATGTGTCCAAATCTTGAGAATTTGCAGATTCGCGGTTGTGTGGGGTTAGAAAACTTGAAGATACATGCTTCCAATCTCATGTACCTGAATCTTGGAGTTTTAAGCCCCGATATATCACTGCAGATGGCTTGCCCTCGGTTGACGGAAATCAGCCTCATGGATTATGGGCGATACAGAGGGCTTAAATTACTACAAGGAATTTCAGGAGCAGAATCAGTTAAAATAATTACCCTTCAGAATTATAATACAAGCAATGCCATCAATAAAGGAATTCCTAGTATTACTGTTCTTAATGGTTTTCGTCAGCTTGAAAAGTTGATAATGCATGGCGAATGTTTCCAGGTTAGTATTTTGTATACTGAAGTTAAATATTCTTAACTTGTTATGATAGGCCTAGTTCTATATCAGGCTTTGTAAGCACTCTAGAGAATGGTGCTTAGCTTCTATCAATAATAATATATATTTCTTGGCAGTAGCACTATTTCTTTCATTGTTGTTTAGATTATGTTTGATGCAGGAGATGATGTCAGATGAGATGTCAGTAGCACAGGTGACATCAGTAGCACAGTTGACATTGCCAAGTTTGAAGATGGTGCATGCCCATATTGGGCCAGACAAGGGTGGACAGGCACTAACTTTTCTGGGTTTTCTTCTCAGAGATAGACCATTTGTTGTAATGAGGGTTTTTGTGCCAAAACGCTGCCCTGCAATTATGCGAAATAAATTGCTTGATATGGAAAAGGAGTTTTCAAAATCAAGATTATCCACTGCCACAAGAAGATGGTCACTGAAGTGGAGTGAACTTTGTGAATTTTGTGAACCTGAAAAGACCGTTCTAATCTAGAGAATCTATTTTCAGAAAAGCATAGTAGATGGGCAGCATTGTTAGGCCCGGGACAGAACACTTCATCAGCCGCTTCCAGAATTTTTGAAACATTAAATGGGGTGGTTTTGTTATTTGGATTTCTAATAAGTGAAACGAATCTCTGTTTATAAAGCAATATGTCGTTTCTGTTTCAAAATTTATTGCACTGTTACAATACTTGATCATTTCTTAAAGATTTTGGTATCAACCTATTCTTGTTTACTGATATTATTCTTTAAAGAATATCAACAATTTATTTGAAAGCATGTTCTCTCCATTTTGAATAAGAAAATTTAGAAAATAGAATCTATTTTTGGGTTATCAAAAATGAAATAAAATGATATTTAATATTTTTGATTGGAGAGAAATATAAATTTATTAACTTGTTATTACATATTTGATTAAAGGATGAATGCATATGATTCAAATTTTTATTTGATTTTTTTTAAAACTTAATTTTGTATTGGATAGAATTGTTATTTTGTTGAAAGTTTAGATAACAAAATGTATTAATTTTGTTTTTAATATGTGAGGACAAAATTATATTTAATTCAAAATAAGTTTTGTGTCTATCTGTGTTTCAATTTATTTTGAATTATTTTTTTACTTTGAAGTGTATTTGATTAAATCTTACATTAGTAAGAACTGTCACATTATGTGATATAAAAGGTATTTTTTCGTTATTAAGTAAAGATGGCTTTTTGAAAGCATCCAAACCCTTACAAATAGGCTTAATAAGATAACGTTGAATAAACAATTGAGAAACAATGGTGGAAGGGTAGAAAACCTACCAAAAACACAAAATCTCCACAAAATAACAAAATTAAGATCTATAACACAAGTCAACCATCCAACTACATGGACCACATGTAGCTAAAGATTTGGATGAGAAGTTGTAATTAGGGATAAAATATTATGGTTAATGCAATAAGGAATATAAATCAAACCCTAATAAACAATGAAGCTTAAGTGAACATAAAGACAAAGCATAAAACAATATTACCAAATCTTCATGCCACCATCGATTGACCTCCATTGCACCTTCTCCATTTGCTGCAGTATTATGTTTGCCCTCATATTTTTGATGAGAAATTATGACGATGACAAGAGTAAGCAAATATTGAAGGATTTGATCTAAAATGCAAGTATACTTAGATTTTTACAAGCAAGAGGAAGTATGGAAACCTAAATTTTGAAGCATGAAGTATGAAGAAGTGATGAAGTCAGGAGATGATCAAAGTCCACAAATGAGGTTGACATTTCCTTTTTATAAAAAAGTTAATTTTAGATGAATGTCTAGGATTGAAAGTTTGACAAAGCCCTAAGATCAAAGGCTAAAATTAAATGTGACAACCAACAATTAGAGTTAGGGAAACATTAGGGTAAAATTTGAAATGAAGGGCTATGATTTGATTTTAGAATACATGTGACACAAGATATTGGGCACGAAAAAAAAGGATGATGGAGAATCAAATGATAATTTAAAATTATCTCTAAGATCAAAGGCTAAAATTAAATGTGACAACCAACAATTAGGGTTAGGGCAACATTAGGGTAAAATTTGAAATGAAGGGCTGTGATTTGATTTTAGAATACATGTGACAAGAAGATATTGGGCATGAAAAAAAAGGATGATGGAGAATCAAATGATAATTTAAAATTATCTCTAAGATCAAAGGCTAAAATTAAATGTGACAACCAACAATTAGGATTAGGGCAACATTAGGGTAAAATTTGAAATGAAGGGCTATGATTTTATTTTAGAATGCATGTGACAAAAAGATATTGGGCACCAAAAAAAAGGATGATGGAGAATCAAATGATAATTTAAAATTATCTCTAAGATCAAAGGCTAAAATTAAATGTGACAACCAACAATTAGGGTTAGGGCAACATTAGGGTAAAATTTGAAATGAAGGGATGTGATTTTATTTTAGAATGCACGTGACAAGAAGATATTGGGCACGAAAAAAAAGGATGATGGAGAATCAAATGATAAATTTAAAATTATTTGATGTTGACCTTTTGAATTAAAAATTAATTTCATTCAAAAGTGGTGAGGTCATCTGAATAAATAATTATTTCAAATTATTTACTTGGTGGGAAAATAGAAAGTGGAGAATTTTAAATAAATAACTTTATTTAAATTTAGAAGAAAAGTCAATATGATAGTTAAATAATTAATGATAATTATTTAATTATGGAGAAAATGGACAAGGTGGACAATAATTAAATATATCATAGGAATTTATTTAATTATAAGAAGACATAAGGAATAAAGATTAATGACGTACTTAAATAAAATTTATTTATTTGGATAATCAAAGGAAATAATGGATAAATAAATTTAAGAATTTATTTAATTATAGAGGGACATAAGAAATTCGTGACATATTTTTAAAAAAAATGTAATTTATTTATTTAAATAGTTAGGAGGACTAAAAGATATGAATTAATTAAATAATTAATAATTATTTAATTAATAGTTGAAATTAGACAATAGGACATAATCAAATATTTTAATTATGTGAGGAGGATTGTAGTTCAAGGACATTTGTATGTGTCTACATTTTGCCCCTCTTTGTCATAATACAGTTTATCACATTGTGACAAAGAAAAGAAGTCAAAAATATGCCCCAACAAAAAATAAGATGAGAAAGAATGATGAGGAGTTAGTGGTATGGCCCCTCGAGAGGACAATCGAGTTTAGAAAACACAAGTGGGCTCTCAAAATGGATGACATAGATGATGAAGATGCGAACTAGATGAAATGTTAGAGGGGAAAGGAAAAAGGGGTGGGATGGGAAATAAACCTTCAATATTTGTCAATGTACTAATAGGTGTTGCTCGAATCATTATTGGGTGTTAAAATGACACAAATGAACAACAAACACTAGGGTATGGCATAGATAGCTGCAAACAAGGAATGTCCCAACTCATACTAAGGGAAAAGTTTCCCCAGTCTTTTAGTCAAGACACACCAAATACAACAATCAATGAAAAATAGGTCATGAGACTTTATCGCACCTTTGAATTCTTTAAGGGACATCCTCGAGGTAACTAGTAACATGACCAAGAGACAAAATAACAAAAAAATTAGACAAAATGGATGAAGGTTAAGAAAAAATAGACGAAAAATGTTCAATAGCCATTTAATTGTGTTTGTCAATATTTGTTTGTCAAAGGTGGATTGCTTGACAGTTTGACAGTTTGGTAGTTTGACGATTGGATGGTTGGACGGTGCTTATCATCAGGAAGGACACATCTTGAAAAGGAAAATGGCATTTTGATGAGGTCCAAGTCCAAGAAGGACACATCTTGGAGGGGACCATAGAGTGATGAGATTGACATTGTTTTGGCAATTTGATTGATTTTCACTGGATGATTAATTGGACAATGTTGTCTTGTTGGTTCACGATTTGAATATTAATGTTTCAAATGACTGACTATTTTTGACTTATTTGACTAACATAACAAACGCTTACTCTGTTTTGGGATTTTTGAGAGTACTTTTGATGTTTTTGTGTTTTTTGGATTTTTAACATTTATGATTTTTTTTTCCTTTTTAAATTGTTTTGATTTTTTTTGGATTTTTGAAATGTTATGATTTTTTTCCTTTTTCCTTTTTTCTTGTCTTTTGAAATGTTTTTTTTTTGGATTTTTAAGAATATTTGATTTTTTAGATTTTGAAATGTTTTGAGGTGACAATGGATAAAAATTGGGTAGACTTTGTGCTAGATATCAATGAAAAGGGGCAAGTCTAGGTGGATGTAGGATAGATAGGAAATAATGGATAGAATGGATGTATGCATAGGAGAGCAAGGATGTGATCTCCAAAGACTGTGTCACATAGGAATAACATGCCCCATTCTAGGTACAAGACTTAATATTTTTCTAGACAAAGCATATGACAATATGATAATTATATGATTGGTTGGAAAGATGAGGTATGTCAATAGATACCCAAAACATGTTTCAACATAAATTTCCCCTATGTCTTCATCAAGATCAAAAGGAGAAGGGTGGATAAGTGGACTCAATATGATAGGTATGTATGATGGCTAAAGATGGTAAGTAGGATATAAATGATATGACATGAAAATGATAGGTTGGATAGATAAGACATTATTCCCCCAAGTGTAAGTGACATAGATGATCAACCTACACATGACACATTTTTTCTAGGTTTTCATCATGGTACTTATCTAGGGTGCTTGTTTACTAGGTTTTACCCATTGAACGAAAGGATTTCTCTTTACTTTTTTTTTTTTTTTGAATTTTTGACTTTTTGACTTTTTGGATAGGAGAAGGGGAATATGGATAGGAGGGACTCAAGTTTCTAGTTCCATGAAAGGTGATAGTCCCACTAGAGATGGATGTCATCACATGGACCATGTCAAATGTGCTCATAGATGTTGGTAAGGGATGACATGAAAGGGAGATGGAGTAGGTAGATGATGTATTATGATGTGGATTATGTAGGACTTATGCAAAAGATGAATGGGGAGGCATAGCCAAAAGCATGACCATAGGAAGATGGTGGGAGAGATATGTAGGACAGTGAGTGGAGGGTGAGGAGATGGAGGTATGTAGAATTGTTGTGAAATGGAAGGGAACCATGACCAATGGTTGCACACACTGTGATAAACATTAAAGCTTTTGATGTGGACGGGGTGTAGGAAGCAATGGAGATGTTTGCTTAGGAGGTGGTGGATGTAGTGCTTTTGGTACCCACATAGACTTAGTATTTTTATGATTTTTGTTTAGCATGTGGGATGGAAGAATTTGATATTTGTGTATGGAATGCCCTTTTTTAAGGGATAAGGAGGATGGTTGGGATTTTTGAGAGGTGGATGCCTCATTTGACTTGCATTTTTGTTTAGGGATGGTTCATATCATTTTAGTTTTTTACTTTGCTTTCGAAGGTATGGGTTTGGGTGGATTTTTTAATGTATTTTTCTTTGCTTTCTTGCATTTGTACCCTAAGGGACTAGGACCCTTAGGATTTTTGGAATTATGAAAGGAGGAATCCAAATGATTATTTTTGAATCCCATGGGGTGGATGGAATGAGTGGAAGCTTTATGTTTACACAATGTGTGTATTTGTTGGTCATGAATAGGATATTTAGGGTATTTATGAATGATTGGGATATTAGGTGTTGGAGGAAATGGTGGAAAAGTGGATGGAGGGATATGCGGGGTTGGAAAAAGCGAGGGTAAATTGGATGGTGCAAGGTGGATGGTTACATGCTTTTGACACTTGTAGGATAATGGAGGTGGAATGGAAGCATATGTTTTAGGTGTATGATAGGATTCATGTGATGGAATGTGGACATAGGATGCATGGAGGAAATACTATCATCTTGAGATTGGTGTCCTTGGGGTGTATATCCAAGGAAAGAAGAGCATGGAGGGAATTTTGTAAGGAAAGCTAGATGTCGAAGCAACTCTCCTAACGTCAAAAACTCAGGGAAGAATGCAAAGATACCTTTTAAATTTTATAATTATAGTCCAATTAACATGCACTAGAAAGAGATTACTGAAATAGAGACATAGACAAACACATATGAACACAAGATATACGTGGGAAAACCCTTACGGCAGAAAAACCCACCACACCAAGAGAAGTCACTTTGTATTATAGTAATAAAGATTACAAATAGAGTTCTAACTTATCTTTCTGATGTCGATTCACAACAACATTCACCATGAACAACCTTGTTACAGAACATTCACGTTACAGTATTTTCAGAATAGAATTCATCCATTGATCATACAACCACACAACAATCCATTGATCCATCAAACCATCTAACCAGACATCATCTACAATCTCTAAGTATAACCATGTTGCCCCTATCTGTCGAGCTTACTCTCAGAACTACCACAATGAACTGTCTTCCAACGGTTCCCATTCAGCTTCTCTAAATGGTTGACTACAAGCCACATATGATAGTCTTCATATGATCAAAAGGCTTCAACTGTGTTGACATGTCGGTGAGACACTAACCATGTCTCCCTGATGCCACAAGACTTAACTATCGATGTTGCCAAGAGTCGTTTCCATCGGCAAGAGGTTCCACCGAGCTTACAACTTGTATCGACATCAGCATGCATATCGGTGAGACTATCGCTTTCACTAGGACATCCCACCACAGTCTCAAGTTATACCGAGTGCCAAATAATAGTCGGCAAGACTTATCACATTCACAGAGAGTTCATACCGAGTTCTCAAGTCATACCGACAACAGACTTCTTCATTGCTGAGACATGCATTCATCGTTGAGACTTTACTCTGAAGAATTAAGTTACAATCAGCACCGAACGGTCAGCAAGACTTACCACTCTCGTTGAGAGTTCTTACCGAGTTCTCCAAGTTACCCCGAGACCACTAATCACTAGGAGTCATACTGAGAATAAACTACAACATCGGCGAGACATAAACACATTGCCTAGACTTCATACCAAAACATTCATGTTACCTCGATGAACATTGGCAAGAGAAACACATGTCACCAAGAGTTCATAGTGAAGTCACATGCCACACCGAAGACTCCTTAGTGTAACCGTTCGGCAAGACATTCACACATCGGTAAGACTTCTTACCGATAGTATCCCTCTTGGCCAAGTCTCCCTAATGACTTCAAAGGTGAAGCTTTTGGCAAGACACTCCACATCGACAGGACTTCTCACCGAAGAATATAAGATATGCCGAAGACCACAAAATGTAACATACTGTCGGTGAGACATATTACTGGATAAGACTTCTCACCGAGCCACCATAGGTTATCCTGATGAATCCAATGTATAAGCATTTGGTGAGACCCCTGCAAGGTCACAGCGACCTGAACTATTCAACAAGATTCAAGCTGCTAGTCGTCTAGACACAAAAGATGTCACACCGACTTGGCCCTTTTAGAGGTTTTAGCCTGTGGGATTGAGGCACACATTATTTCCAACAATCTCCCACTTGACAAAGATCTCACAGGCACATCCAAGGCACAATGAACCTACTAAAAAGCATGGGCACTAAGGCCCATCGAACTGGCACACCACCTGAACTTGTCTGTGCTCACTGGCTTTGTCAATGCATCTGCAACATTCTTCAGAGTATCAATTTTTTCCAAACAAACCTTTCCATCCTCCAGCATATCTCGTACAAAGTGGTATTGTACATCTATATGTTTCGTCCTGGCATGGAAAGTAGGATTCTTTTCCAGACAAATTGCACTCTAATGTCACAAAAAATAGTTATTTTCCCTGCATCAAAACCAATGTTAGAACACAAACATTTTAGCCAAACTGCTTCTTTACAAGCATGTGTAGCTACCATGTATTCAACCTTTGTAGTGGACAAAGTGACTACAGCTTGCCGCTTACTCATCCAACTCACTGCACCACCATTCAACATGAAATTATATCCATTGGTGGACCTCTTGCTGTCAATGTCCCCTGCCCAATCAAAATCCACATAGCCTTGAATACTGAGAGTCCTCTATGATTCAACCAGGTTCCCATGGTAACACAAAATAAAATCTGAAGTGCCCTTCAAATATCTAAAAAATCTCTTTACAACATCCCGATGTGTCCTTCCAGGATTAGCCATAAACCGACTAAGTACTCCCACTACTTGGAAAATTTCTGGCCTTGTACAGACCATTGCATATATGAGACTGCCAACCACACTAGCATAGGGTACACTGGTCATGTCCTCCATCTCAGTAGGAGATTTTTGACAATAGTCAACAGATAGCTTCGTTCCCTACAAGACTGGAACAACTAGCTACTTGCAATCATTCATGCAAAATCTCTCTAGAACAGTCTTGATATACTTACTCTGACTGAGCCAAATTTTTCTACTATTCCTATCCCTAGTTATCTCCATCCCCAGAATATACCTTGCTGCACCAAGATCTTTCATTTTGAACTTAGCAGACAACTGAGACTTAAGATCAAAAATCATCAACTTACTATTGCCTATGAACAACATATCATCAACATAGAGAGCAATAATAAGAACTTGTTCACTTTCAGCTTTGTAATAGACACAATGATTAGATTTTGATCTCACAAATCCCAAAGACAATACAAAAGTATCAAATTTCTGGTACCACATTCTAGGTGACTGGTTTAACCCATACATAGACTTTTGTAACTTGCAAACCAGTTTCTCTTTACCTTTCTCCACAAAGTGCTCAGGATGGGACATGTAAATCTCTTCTTCAAGATCACCATGATGAAATGTTGTCTTCACATCCATCTGTTCAACCTCTAAGTCATACGCTATTGCAAGTGACAAAAGAAATCTGATAGATGTCAGTTTTTCTATAGGAGAAAATTTTTCCCCATAATCAATTCCCTCTACTTGGGAATAACCCTTCGCAACCAATCTTGCCTTGTACTTTTCCACACAGCCATCTAGACCAATCTTCATTTTAAATACCCATTTGTAGCCAACAACTTTTCTACCTTTAGGCAAGGGCACCAAACTCCAAGTGTCATTCTTTTCTAATGATGCCATTTCTTTGTTCATGGCTTCCAACCAAGAGTCTAAATCAGAAATTTTAAATGCCTCCTTTATAGTCCTAGGCTCATCAGTGCTAGAAATTAAAGCATAGGCACAAGTAGAATCTATCAAAGAGAACCAATACCTATCAGGTTTTTTTCTTTCATGGGTTGACCTCCTCACTTGTTGAGGCTGAGGTTCTTCTTCTTCTTCAAAACTTTCAGAACTACTTGAGCTCTCCTCAGTTTCAGGTACATTTGAATTTTCAATTCCTCTTTATCTAGTGTAGGAGGAATTCCAATTACATCCTTATTGTTTTCTAACTTTGTCTCTGACTGCAGATCCAAGGTAGAAGGTTTCAGCTGATGAAAGATTACACTTCTACTATATACAACCTTCTCTATATCAGGATTCCAAAGCTTGTATCCTTTTATGACAACACTATAGCCAATAAAAATATATTTGAAAGCCTTGTTCTCCAACTTAGATCTTTTCTCATACAACACATGAGCATATGTCTCATAGCCAAAGACACAAATATGTCTTAAGGAGGGCTTCTTACCAAACCACGCTTCCAAATATGTTTTCTCAACAAGAGCAGAATTTGGAGAACGATTAATCAAGTAACATGCAGTAGCAACAGCCTCAACCCATAACTTCTCCTCCAAGCCAGCACTACTCAGCATACTTCATGCTCTCTCCATCACTGTCCTATTGAACCTTTCTGCAACTCCATTTTGATGTGGAGTATAAGGTGTAGTCTTATGCCTTTTAATCCCATGGTCTTTACAATACCTCTTGAAATCGTCAGAACAAAATTCACCGCCATTATCAGTCCTTAACCATTTAATTTTTCTTCCAGTCTGATTTTCTACAAGGTTTTTAAATTCCTTAAACCAACTGAACACTTCTGATTTACTTTTCAAAAAATAAACAAATGTTCTTCTCGAATAATCATCAATGAACGATACATAGTACCTTGACTTAGACAAAGAAGGAACATTCACTGGATGAAAAATATCAGAATGAATATAATCTAGCAAACCATAAGATTTATGAGGACTTGAATAAAATGAAACATGGTGTTGTTTTCCATATATACAGTGTTCACAAAATTCAAATTCAAGGTTACAATCTTCAAGCCCCTCAACCAGGTTTTTTCTCTTCAAAGTTTTTAAACCTTTCTCTCCAATGTGGCCTAGCCTATGATGCCAGAGCATAGTATTTTCTACTAGAATTTTAACTTCCAAAGAGTTTACACAATTAGGAACATTTCCCTCTTTTCCTCCATGAGTAGCCTTCTGTGACTTTACAGAGACATTGCTACATTGAACAACATGTGAATCCAGCTTGTACAAGGTACCAATCTGAGCACCCCTTGCTAGCACCATTGAGCCTCTAGTCATCTTGCAACCATTTCTAGAGAACGATGACTTGCACTCCAATATCATTTAGCATACTCACAGAAAGTAAGTTTCGAGCCAGACCTGGTATATGCATTACATTATTGATTCCCTTCACTCTGCCATCAGGGAATTGGATGCTAACTCTTCTACGGCCAACAATTTTCAAAGTTGAATCACTTGCCAAGTACACCTTTCCACCATTGTATTCTTCATACTTTGTAAACCAGTCTCTATGAGATGTCATATGGAAAGATGCTCCAAAATCAATCAACCAAACATCATCTGATGCCTGTGTAGCCAAGGCTGCAATGAAGGCGTCTCCATCACTGTGAGAAGAATCATTATCAGAAGAATACTTCTTCTTCTTCTTCTTCTCCTCTTTACAATCCTTTCGGACATGACCAAGTTTCCCACAGTTCCAACACTTCACCTTGGACTTCTTGCTAGGAGACTTTGATCTCCCCTCAGATTTCGATTTAGATTTCTTTTCCTTCTTCTTGCCTTTCTCTTTCAACCTTCCTCTAATAGTAAGGGCCTCCTTCACCATCTCAGAAGATTTCCTTCTCATTTCTTCTGATAACAAAGAAGCAACAACATCTTCCATCTTGAAACTAGATGTTGTACTCCCAATATCCATCACTAGGTGATCCCATGAATCTGGAAAAGAACACAATATCAACATACAATGATCCTCTTTATCAATCTTCACACCAACAAATGTTAACTGTGCAATCAACATATTGAATGAGTTCAAATGATTAGCTACGGAACCTCCTTCTGGCATTCTCAAAGTGTACAACTTCTTCCTCAGGAAAAGTTTATTCACCAAGGACTTCCCCTCATAAATAGATGCCAGTCTCTTCCACAAGGAAGATGCAGTCTTCTCTTCATGCACATTGAGAAAAATAGAGTCTGCCAAACATAGCCTTATTAGCCCCTTAGACTTTCTATCTGCAAGGTCCAAATCTTCTTGCTTCATGCCTGTAGGTTTCACTCCAGACACAACAATCCAAAGATCACAATCCACTAAGAGATCATCCATCTTAAGTTTCCGCAACTCAAAATTGCTGCCATTGAACTTCTTTATTTCAATCTTTCCTAACATGCTTGCCATCTCAATCTGTAATTAGAAATTGAAAAACTTCTACAAGACTCCCACTGAACATAAATTGACATAAAAAACCCAACGTACCCACAAGGATAACACAACTGGCCAGGCTCTGATACCACTAGTAAGGAAAGCTAGATGTGGAAGCAACTCTCCTAACATCAAAAACTCAGGGAAGAATGCAAAGATACCATTAATAATTCACTCATCTATACAAAAATAATAATTCTAGTTATTATTAATAATTCTAGTTATGATGCAGTAGTTAAATACCATGTTATCTTATGATCAATTTGGTTAGAAATGTTAGCTCGTCATTGATATTATAATTGTTAGAATAGAGTAGGTGAGAGGACAGTGTAGCATCACTCGTTCACGAGTGCCCTACTACATTGCAATTCCTTCTCATGATAGGATGATTGATTATATATATATACATGTGCTACTTGACGTTTATTTGGATGCAGGATTGCAGGAATAAGTCTCGATTCCACCTGCTTCGGCAGGACAGGGCGAGCAATAAATTAACCCAATGGGTAAAATGTTGAAAAAGGGAGTAGGTTTGGAAGTGTCCCTGTCCCAAGTCCATCGTCTGTTGTGAGTCGTGTTATGATTGAAGTTTTTTCTTTGTCTTAATGTAGTTTGACTGTTGAGTATTTATTTAATTCTTGGATAGTGTTTAATTAATTAATCGTATTTCATAAAATAATTAATTAATGTTGCATTGTTATTTGATTTAATTGAGAGTTAGAAAAATGTTAAATTGAAATAGATTGTAAATTAAAAGTGATTTAATTAATTAAAAGTGCAAATAATTATAATTAAATTAATATTGTTGAGATTAATTAAATATTATTATTTTTTTATTAATATTAAATTAGAAAATCATGTGAAGTTAATATTTAAATTAAATAAATTATTTTAATTAAAATTTTAGATATGTATGAGCTTTTAAAAGCTAGAAAAAGGACCAATAAGAAAAGAGGCTTTTTGAGAAAAGAAAGCAGAAGAGTTTTATTGAATATTTATTTTGATTTATTATTTCTATGAGGGGATTATTCACACACAACTTTTGGCTCTGTTGTTTTTTGGGATCTAGAAAAGAAAAATAAGAAAGATAGTTTTTTTTGAGTTTTTGAGGTTTTTCTGGGTAAAACTATTGTGGCATTGGAAAGAAAAGATTGTTCAGAAGAACGTTGAAGGCAGAGGATCGAGAAAAGAGAGCAGCAGGAGGAGATTGAGAGGAGGCTACAGAAGGGACTCTTCTTCAGACGAAGGACTCCAGGTTTTTTCTCCTTTTAATTTATTAATTCTTTGTAGATCTGTAAACAAATCTGGTTGCTATGTTTTCGAAAATTGTGTTGAATGAAGTTTTATGATTTGAAAACTCGTTTGTATTAAAACCCTCGAAATCTTCTGTAGAAAACTTTAGCAAAATCCCTTCGAAATTCTTCAATAAAATTTTGGTAGAGAAATTTATTGTTTTGAAAAGTAAATCAATTATTGTGGAAATCAAAATTGTATGCTCTATTCTTTTTTGGTTTTTGTGGAAATCGATCTCTTGATCATATTGATAATTTTTATAGTTTGTACTAGCAAGAAATATATATATTAAATAATATATCTTCTTTAAAATAATATATATTTACGTATGTCCTCGAAGTCTGTGCCTGCGTATTTAAAGAAAATCTTCATAAAAAATAATAATAATATAGATATATATAAAAGAGTTGAAAGGAAAATTGTTTTAAATAAAAATAAAATAAACTAATATATATGTATATACAGGTTTACATGCAAATAAATTGCTTACTTTCTTATTGAAATTCTTGTCCTATCTTTTGAATTTTTTTTTAATATAAATTAAAGGAAATAGATGAGTGAATGTTCTGTACATTCTCGTTTTCCGTAACAGAAAAACCTTAAAAATATATATATATATATATATATATATATATATATATATTTTGAAATTCATTAAAAATAATATATATATATACATATCAAATAAATAATATGTAATAATAAAATTGAAAATGAAATTTAAAAAAAAAAATAGTAAATAAATAAAATTATGTTGATTGGGGAGGGGACGGCAGAGCCGTACCCCTATACCCCCTCCCTGCATGGCGATTGGGCCGCGGCAGTCAAGGACTGTCGTACCCAGCAGCCCAAGTGGCTGCTGGCATGGCAGCCCTTGGCAGCTGTGCACAGATATTGGGGAGGCCGCGGCCTCCCTATTGGGAGGTACGCAGCCTCCTCAATGGGGGTGCACCTCCCTTAAAAAGTTCTTTTTATTATTTTTTTTTAAAATTTCATATTTTTATTTATAAAGTTTGTAAAATTAAATTAAACTTAATTCAAATTTAATTTATTAAATAAATTTTATAATTTGATTATTATTAATATTTAGTTTATATAAATATATAAATATATATATATATATATATTATATTATTTAATATATACATATATATATATTTATTGAGTTTTAATTCAATTTTTTTTTATTTCTATAATACTCGAATGTGATTTAACTTGATTGTTTCGTAAAATAACTTTTTGTAATATCACTTTATTAGTTTTATTAAATGATTATTTTTGTATAGATGGGGTTTTGGATATTTGTTTTAAAATTATAATTTTCTTTAAAACAAAATAGGATATAAATGTTAATTTTATAGAATGATGTTAAATATAGTTTTTATTTATTTATTTTATTTTGTATATTTATATATATATAAAAGAGATTTATATATATATTGTGATTACGTTTTAATATGATACTTCTTATAGGTTATTATATGTTAGTTTAATGAGAAATTGGGAATAAAGTTTTGTAATTATAATTAAATTGGTTGGTTAATTTTAAAGTTTATAGGATTATAGTTTAGTTGTGAAGATCAAAATAAATTAATTTGTGTTGTTTTGAAATGAGTTTTCACGTGTAATTGATTGATGTATTGGGTGAAAATTATTATTCATTTTAATTTGTTTTATGGCTTTGGTTAAATGTAACTGTTCTTCTTGAGATTATTTATTCTTCGTGTCGGGCAAATGGGGTTAAGGGTCTATGTAAGTCTTCCAGAGAAGTTCTCTAGAGTGGGATGTTATGTGTAGAGGTTCAATTTGTGAATCACCTTGGGAATGGTATAGAATTGTACTATGATGTTGTACCTGGTTTTCACGAACGGGGATTTGTGCCTCCTAGGAAATAGGAGTGGGTAATGAGATTTGTACCTTCTAAAAATACCAACTCCTCGGTAAGAAAATCATCATCATTATCATCTCTAATAAAGTTGGCTTGTTGTTGTCTCTTGTCATCATCTTATTTTCTTCTTACTTCCTTTCATGCTAACATGGTCCCATAAATCATCGCTAATGCACCCATCCTACATCCACAAACCGTCAACATAGTGCATAATGCATATCATATCTTATAGAAAGAATGAATCATAGCACATGCATTCATCCCCATCATTGCATAATATAGATTGGTTATTCTAAGAATTTCATAAACCATACATCTATCACCAATACGCATAAGGAATGTCCTAATGGGAAAACCCCTCAACATGCAGTTGAAGTGCAGGGGATGGTCAGAGATGATAAGGGATTGATTGGATTTGATTGATCAAGATTTTGAAGCTTGGTTTTGGAACAAAAGTTGTTCTAGATGATTTGATGTGACGTTGAAGCACACATTAGATGCGACTGATAGTGATTGTTTGGATTGATGTTTAATGAAAGATGAAGCTTGATAAGGAATGTCTTCTCTTCAAAATGTGCCATGGGCTAGTGATTTGGATTTTTGCTTACAAATGTATTGACCAATTTGATTTGCTAATGTTCGGATCACCACATAAGTTGTAATATATAGATCAAGATTTATTCCCAAAGCAAGATGTAAATATCTGCCCCCAGTGTCTAGCAATGTATGAAATACCATGGGTAGATGCTTGGATAGGTGTGTGGATGGATGGATGTGGTAAGAATGCAAAGGATGCCAAGGATTATCTTGCGATAAGATACGGTGTTCGAAAAAAGGCTGCTCATTTGGACAATGCTTCATGGCTTAGCTAATGCTGGGTTGGATAGGATCAATGAAAATGACCCATGTCAAGATGTCTACCATATCAAGGTCAAGATAATTTGGACTATGGATGCAGATGGATAAAGATGGATTGGATAAATGGTTCATGGATGAATGGATTTATTATGGATGGGATGGATGTAATGTTGGATTCATTATGGATGGGATAAGATGCTTCCACTTGAACTAGTGCACGTAGATGCTCAATTCTACACACGATGCCTATTTTCTAGGTTTTCATCATGGTACATACCCAAAGTGCCACCATAGTGGTTTTCACTAGAGGACAATCCTTTTTTTAATTTTTTTGACTTTGTTTTTGTATTTTTGAAAGATTTTAAGCTCATGCTAAACCATATGGTGGTGTCAATGTGAATGCCCCTATCATAATGTGCCATCCATATCCTTCTTGAAGAAGCTACTTTTCCAAGATACATGCACTTGAATACAACTTTTGAGATTCTTGATTTGCTTTGTTGATACTAGAGTTAATTTTTTCTTTGTGTGCACATCGTGATAAAGTGCCTTCTAAATCCTTATGATGAAAGGTGGCTGCCAATACATGGTCAATGTGAGAATTGGATATCATGTGTGGAGGCATGGATGGAGTGTGTTTAGGGATAAAAGATGGATTGTTTGATAGTTTGGAACCTTTGACTCTCCAAACTTGGGAAGATGAACAATGGCAGGTGGATACGAAAGTGTGTGTGGAGTTAGGACCAACTGCTTGATATACTTTGTGCATTGCTTGGGAAGCCTGATTTTTCCTCTGTGGACATCTTTGATGGATACTTTTCCATTTTTTATTTTTCCCCATAGTTTCTTTGACTAATGGAGTTTGATAAGGATTTAATCTTTCTTTGTATTCTTTAGTATCCATATGTATTTGTTTTGTATGATATGCTTCTTAGCTTCTTTTTCTTTGATAACATTCTTTGTGCTCTGATTCACATCCTTCTTTTGATTTTGGTCCCAATTTGTGAATGGGTTGATGGGTGGATAAAGATTCATGACGTGGTTGGTTGCAATATTGGCATCAGTTTCATCATAAGGACTCTTTATGCTCCCTATGTTGATGTTTTCTTGAGACATAGTTGGCCCCAATATGGTGGTAGTAGCACCTTCATGATTTGATTATGCTTGTTTTGAGAACTCTTGTTTAGAATGCATTCTCTGAAAAATGACCACTACAAATGATGTTATTTCCATTTGTTGCTTTGCTAACTCTGGAATGTCCTATTTTGTTTGACATGTTTCCTTGAGTGGATAATGTTGGATATCTTCATAGATGATGTCCTCAGTCTGAATTTGTGATATATCTGACCTTGATGTGAACAACTCGATTTGATTATAAGAATCAATTATTTTCTCTTTTTGTGTAATGAAATCGTGCTCTAAATGAAGATCATCTATGTGTCCATCCACATAAAGCATCTCATGGATAGATGGAGGAGTATGTGCTATATGGATATGATCGTAATGTATAGATAGGAGAGTTTCCATTAGATCATTGTAATATCTTGAAGATATGCATTCTTGATGTTGAATGATTTTGGAATTGCTTTCAACATTGTTTGGATCAAGTTCTTGACATGGGTCGATTTCAAAGGATGGATTGCTTACAAAGGGTTCTTGGATATCTTCATTAGGAATAGGAAGTGGCTCAATATCCTCTTGATCTTTGAGTGAATTTGGATCAAGTGTTGAGTTGAAGATTCCTTCAATATCAGCAATCATGAGGTTGAAGGATGTCAATATGTCTTGGAAAGGATTGTTGCTAGATTTTGGTGAGAGATGTTGACCATGCTTTAGAATAAATTTTTGAGATATGTCCTCTAACTCATTAGGTGATGTAGATACATTTTCAACATGATCATTGGTCGATGGATTGTTGATTATAGGATCAAATAATGTTAACACTCCTTGAAATAGATCATTGTCAAATATTGTTGAGGGATTCTTATCATGATCAAAAAGTGACTCTTGATGTATGTTGATTTGATCTTCAGATGAGATAGAAACATCTTTCATGTGTTCATTGATGGATAGGTCTTGATCATGTGATCATTGACTTGGATTGATACATGGATTTGTTAACATTTTGTTGGGATTTTGAACAACATTTGCTTGTTGGGCTTGGTATTGGGCTTGAGCTTGTGCTTGTGCTTGAGCCTGGGCTTGTGCTTGTTGGGCTTGTAGTGTGTCTTGGGCAACTTGAGTAGCTTATGTAGCTTGCTAAGCAGCTAGTTGTGCAACTTGTTGGTTTTGGTTTTTTTGGTGTGCCTTATGATAAGTATCCTGTTGAGCAGCTTGCAATGCAATGTTGTATTGATTTGATGTGTTTGGTTTGGGTGGTGGTGGTGGTAGAGGTGGTTTTGGAATAGTGCTTGTTGTGGTGATAAGAGATACTATCATATTAATGATTGGGATTTGAGTGGTGGATGGTGTAATCAATATGGTCAGCCCTTGAGAGACCATGTTTTGAGAGATGATAGATTATGTGTTGGTTGCTTGTGCTATGGGGATGGTTGTCATCTATTGTTGCGATATCGATGGAAAGGGGGGGGTTTGGTATCATGCCTTGATTGATGGTTGGGGGGATGTTTTGGATGAGTGGTGGGAAAGTGAGTGGCATGCTCCCTTGGGGAAATGATGATGTTTGATAAAAAATTCCCCCTGGTCCAAATAGGTCACCTTCTCCTTGTGAGGTCGTAGGGAGAGAGGTTTTAGGGGTTGAATGAAATGATGATGACAGGTCATTAGGATTATGAAAGGTTATGGGGACATATGGGTGTGATGGATTTTGAACAATATTCATGTGATTTGCAAACATATCTATCCAAAAGTTTACCAAGTGTGAATACGAAATGTTCATGTTTGGTATAGTTGTATTTTGTATATTCTCACTTGGCATGTATGGATTTGGTGTGATAATTTTGCTATGTTGAAGACTCATGCATTGAGTATTTCGTTGATAGATTTGTAAGTTTGGACTTAGATTTATATCTACCATCAAAAAAGATGTTTCAAAATTTAGATTAGGTATACTCAAATTTTTTGTACCATTGAGGTTTGTAGGAGATAATGATCCCATGTATGGATTGTATAAATGTGAGTTTTGAAAATCAATTGGAATTGTAAGGCTTTGATAGTTTGGTTGAGTTGCTTTACTCTTGATGTATGAATTAAGTTTATATTCCATGTTCCTCTTGTGTTTTGACCTTGTTGTAAAAGTGACCTCTAATGTGTTTAGGACCAATGATGAGATGAAGGATGAAAGGGGTGAATGATATTGGTGTTGATTTTTTAGGAACTTTGGATCAATTCTAGACTTTAGGATTTGATTTTTATTGGTTTTGATTGGATAATGAACTTGTAAGCCCTAAGATTTTGGATGTGATCTTTAGGATAAACTTGTTCAAAGGTGTTCTGATTTATCTAGAGGTATGAGAAAGGATTCATTCCCATACTCCTAATTAAACAAGGTGATTTTGATTTGGTTAAAGGATGTACCCAAGTCTAGATAATGATGTTTCCAAAGCTCTAAAGTTGCTTGGGGAATGGGATGATAATTTTTTTGGGATGAAGTGTTTGATTTTGACCCTAAATGAACCTAAGAAGGACTTGTTTACAAGACCAAGATATTGAACAACATGCTTTACTCTAAGAGTAGTTCAAAACCAAAATACCAATGTTTGCATGAAAACCATATGACCAAAAGATGACAAGCACATGTGTGGGGTCCAATTGTTCTTAACTTTTCTTAGTGACTTCTTTTTACCACAAACAATTCTTGATTAGGTTTTAAAATTAGATGTCTAATGTTTTAACCTCTTCTCATCCCACAAAGTGTATCATGTGGAAATTGAGGAAATCAAAGAAAAAGTTACCTATTGTTTACTTTAGTAGGAGAAAATTGAGATAAAATTCAAGTGCCTGGAAACATCTAAGGATATGAATCCCAAGAGAAAGCAAGGGTACATGAATTTGTTCAAGGATATTTGCTTCTCCTCAAGGGTTTAAGATTTGATGCTCATGTTAAAATATTTTTTTCCAATGTTTTCGATCAAGCAATGTGTTATGATTTCAAGAACACGTACAACCCTATGGATATTTGAGACAATATTTTTTGAGTCCCCACTTGGACAAGTCCAGCTATGCCTATTTTTAGCAAATTGTTAGATGCTTGACCCCACTAGCTCCCCTCCATGACACTCACTTCTCGAGGTAGCCAATCATCAGTACCCATGAAAATCCTATGGCATACTTTCCATTTCTACTAAAAATCATAAAAGTGTGGGGCAGCTTTAGAATGACCGTTCTTGCACCAACAAATAGATAAGGATTTTGGCCTTTCTACAACAACGGTTTTACTTCAGATTTTCTATTCGTAGGAGTTGACCCAACATGGTGAGAGACCATTGCTTCCCTTCTTATCGAAGCCAACCACATGATACTGGCCTTTGTTCCAATACCCACTTTTATATCCTAGCTGGAAATACTCTTGGCTTTAGAGTGTTATCCGTTGAGTTGTTCCCTTGGCTGAGTATTTTTTCCCCAAGGTAGGCCCTCTAAGATAAACAATAGCAAGCAAACATATCCATAACTCGATTGATCTTTGTTGAGAAACAAAGAGAGAATACACGTGATAGGTTTGGCTCACACTCGCAAGATGTTTTGTTCAATTTTAGTTCCCAAAATGAAGTGTGGAGGTAAATACTTTATCCCAACCTAAGACCACCAAAAAGCATTTTGATTCTAAAGATCACCATGGTAGGTGAGAGAAGCACATACGTCTTTTTAGTGGTGTTAGTTTGAGTAAGAAATCATGAAAAAAACTAGCACATGTTATTTTTAATCCAACAAAGCAATGATTTGATTCTTTTTAGTGCACCAAAATGAAATATGGAAATTCTTTGCTCAGTTGTTAACCTTAGACAAAATCTAGTAAGTTTGCCTAAAGTTATTTTTAAACTTTTTTCTTGTTCGTTTTAAACCCAAACTGAAATTTATTGAGTCCTAAGAGCTTGAAGGGGTAAAATCCTTAGAAGTGGGATTATAATTGCTCCCCAAAGTGTTAAAAAACACTTGATACAATGATGTGATAATGATTTTTCTTTGAATTATATGCTCCATGATCCTTTGAAACCTTCAATACAAGCTCCAAGTGTTATATTACATCAAGAAACAAGAATATATGAGAGTTAGATAAATGATTAAGCATAAAAACCCTAAAATTTAGACCAAGTTTCATTGTGATTTGACATTAAGTGAAAATTTGAAAATTTTAACTCTATCAAAGTTGATAATAGTTCCTACACCATTGGATAGCTTATAAAATTCTACCTCATTTCCAAAAAAAGAAGGTTAAAAAAAGACCAAAAATGACCAAGATATGGCCATTTTAAGTTTGAATGAAAAAACAAGAAAAGTCCAGTGGCTCTGTTTGGAGTCCAGTAGAGAAATTTGAAGTTTGTAGCAATGTAGTTTGTTTCCAATGATGCATTTTGAAGTTTGGAGTAGTGTAGTTGGTGTTCAGTGGTGTAATTTGAAGTTTGGAGTGGTTCTGTATGGCCCCACTAGATTGTGAGTGGTGTTGTTTCTTGTAAACACACAAAAACACAAAGAAGCACAAAATTTTCTCAAAAAACAAGATTTGATCTTCTAGTTTTCCCTAAATTTGATCTTCTGGTTTTCCCTCCTTCTAGTTAAAAAATGTGAATGCTTGATCTATACCTACACAAACATGAGTAAACAACACAATGTTAGTCCACAAACAAGTCTAAAACAATCATTCCCTGTAAGATCCATTCAAATGAAATGAACAAGAAATAGGAAAATAATTCAAATGAAAACTATAAAACCTTATTCAAAACAATCAAACCACTATCCCATGGGGGAATTGGTGCCAATTTGATGTGGAAATTGGCACTTTCCCAACTCCTTTGCAAGCTTCATGATATGTGATGAAGATGTGATCCACTTTGATTGAATTCCTGCATAACCTTGCTATGAACTTGATAAAATTGATGAAAATGGTGATGCTTGAAGATGAATTTGAGCATAATAAGTTTTCTCAAATTGTGGATACAAAATACAAAGAGAAGCCTTCTATAAATAGAACAAGATGAAGGAGTGAGAAAAATGGATGAATGTTGGATCATTCAACATCCAATGGGCAAGTGCCACTTGTCAAGATGTGAATGGAGGAAGCTTGAGAACATTTTGGAGAATGTACAAAGAGGGGGGAGATTCAAATTCAAAATATGGCTTGAAGGATGAGGTGAAAGGTGAAGTTAATGTCACATGGCTAAAGAAAAGGACTTGTAAAAGATGTTAAATGCCATGTTGGAGGACAAGTCCTTTTAGGGGGAGATTTTCAAACTTGGAGGAATATTAACTTTTTGATTAAAAAGGGAATTATTAAATCAAATAAATGACTTTATTTTTCAAGTTGCAAAATCTAGAGGATTGGAGTGATTAGGATTAAATTAATCAAGATTTGAGTAATTTAATGAGGGATTAGTTGATTTAACCATTTTGACTTAGATTTTTGGATTTAAATAAATCAAAATGAAAGGAATAATGATTTTAGACTTAATTAAATAAGATTTGATTTATTTAATTAAAGAGGATGGTGTTAGCTTTAAATCAAATAAATACAATTAAGTTATTTAATTTAAATAAGATGACATTAGAGATTAATTAAATAAAATGAATTATTTAATTAAAAGAGGGACTATCAGATTAATTAAACAAAGTGATTTATTTAATTAAGATATGAAATGCGATGAATTTAATTAAATAGAGATTATTTAATTAAATGATTAGTAGAGAGATGATTCAAGATGAATTGGTGTTAGTAAAATCAAGATTAGGTGCATGTACATTTTATGTGTCTACATTTGCATATTTTAATATGATTGAATATTTCATAGAGATAATCTATTTGGTTTGCTTAAGTTCACTAATGATGCTAATGGTTTTTTTTTAGCAAATGAAAAATAGGTATCCACCGAATGGTGCTACAATGAGGGCTTTTCTTATTTTAATCCAATCTCTACAGAGCTTTTTTATGCTAACATTGTTATTTTCGTTGAAAGAACAACATTTCTTCTAATCTGCTACAATCTAGAATATGTGATTGAATATAAGATATATGATTGTGTTCCACGGGTTGCTTTACAATTCATTTCCATAATTCAAAAAAAATAAAAATGCACCACATATTTGTTTGTTGACGCTTTGTGTCTTGCAATAATGGGTGACATTATATTTAAGAAATTTTCTTTAATCTTTATTTTCACAATGCGTATTTTCCTCTGAAATTTGAGCTTGAAATCTCGTATAAGTTGTAGTAGAAAATGCATAGATTCTCTTTTTGGCCTCCTCGCTGCCGACAACTTTTGCTAGAGTCTTGATGAATGCATCAATTTTTTCTTCTTGTGTGGGTTGTGGATCAAGAAACTCCATAGTAATAAGCTAATGCTCGTAGTCGCAAGTTCCTTCAAACTTAATCTTAGTGTCTCCTCTAACATGTAACAACCCTCCCTATACAAGCTCGCCATCTCCCATGCTAGTGATACCTTGTAACACCGCAATATACATAAGATCCCCTTGAGAATTCATTGCTTTTCATCCTCAAATTTGCAACATATTCTTGTCTAGTCATGTTCTTCATATCCTCAAGTTCTTCTTCATATGTTTCCAGCAAAAATTTTATGTGTGTGGAAGGGCCCTATTACTTGAGAGTGGCCAAGTCATATGCCCTAGCTACTTTTTCTTCTTTGTCATAACCACCAAAATAAACTTTTCTTCCTTTTTTGGTCTTGCTGCAACTATTGTCTCACAAGTGCACTTCATAGCATCCCGTCCAATGATGCTATGTCACACCATGGAATTGCAAAGTGTATTGGTTGAAAGTATCAATTGATTTAAGAGGATGTTGTCAAATTTGGTGGATTTTGGCTTCACTCCTACCAGTCACAGTTATTTGCAGAAAGGAGAACAACAAAGGGTTAAGGTTGACATTGGAATCAAGCATTGGAATCGAGAAAGAGCAAAGGAAGATTGGAGTTAAAGAGAAAATCAAGCATTGAAACTTGAAGTTGACAAAGTATTTTTAAATGATTTAAAGGGCTTCCATTCTATGCTATAGTTTTCTATTTTAGATCAACTCACATCTTTTGGGCTCTTAGAAAGAAAATTTCAATTTTTGCTACAAGGAACTTAAAAAATAACTTTAGGACAAACTTATTAGAGTTTATTTTCGGACAAGGAAACTTTCATATCTCATTTTGGTGCTTTAAAATGAATCAAAATCATTCCTTTGTGGACTTAAAATTAACAAGTGTTTCTTTGTTTTGTAATTTCTTACTCAAAGCAATACCATCTAAAGGACATATGCGCTTCTCTTGAGCCTCACGACGATCTTGAGAATCAAACGACCTTTTGGTGATCCTAGGTTGGGTAAGGTAATTACCTCCACACTTCATTTTCGGTTTAAAATTGAAAATAACATCTTGTGAGTAAGAGTGGAACATGTTGCGTGTGTTCTCCCTTTGTTTCTAAAAAAAGGTTGATCGAAGTACAAATATGTTTTCTCACTATTGTTCATCTTAGAGGGCATGCCTTGGAGAAAAATAACTCACCCAAGGGAATGACTCAACCAGTAACACACTAAAGCCAAGTGTATTTCTAGCTAGGATATAAAAGTGGGTATTGGAACAAAGGCTAGTATCATGTGGTTGGTCCTGATGAGAAGGGAAAAAATGGTCTCTCACCACATGGGTTAATCTCCATGAACGAAAAGTCCAAATTAAAACCCTTGAGTAGAAAGGCCAAAATCCCTATCTATTTGTTGGTGCAAGAACTGTCATTTTGAAGCTGCTCCACATCTTTACAACTTTTAGTAGAGATAGAAAGTATTCCATGGGAGATTCATGGGTACTGATGGTTTTCTACCCTGAAAGAAGTGTTGAGCCAGTAGGGTCAAGCATCTAACCATTTGCTGAAAGTAGATGTAGCTAGACTTGTCCATGTGGGGATTCAACAAATACAGTCTTTCATAGCAATAGGATTGTGCATGTTCTCAAAAGTCAAAACACTTTGCTTGATTGAAGACATTGGAAAATGAACATTCAACATGAACAACAAATCTCAAACCCTTTAGGAGAAGCACATATCCTTGAACGAATTCACATGCTATTGCTTGCCATTGGGATTCATATCCTTAGAGGTTTCTAGGCATTTGATTTTCATCTCAATTTGTTACTACTAAAGTAAACATTAGGCAACTCTTGCTTTGGTTTCCTTGATTTCCACATGATACACTTTGTGAGATGAGAAGAAATTAAAACATTGGACATCTAGTTTCAAAAGCTAATCAATAGTGTGTTTGTGGTAAAAACAACTCATTAAATAAATTTAAGAAACAATTGAACCCCACACAAGTGCTTGTTATCTTTTGTCTTATGGTTTTCCATGCAAACATTGGTCTTTCGGTTTGAACTACTCTTAGAGAAAAGAATGTTCTTCAATATCTTGGTCTAGTAAACAAGTCCATCCTAGGTTCATTTAGGATCAAAATAAAACACTTCATCCATCCCAAATAGTTATCATATCCATCTCACAAACAACTTTAGAGTTTTGGAAACATCATTATCTGGACTTGGGTACATCCTTAAACCAAATCAAAATCATCTGTTTAGTTAGGTGTGTGTGGATGAATCTTTCCTCACACACTTAGTTACATTATCACCCTTTTGAACAAGTTCATCCTAAGATCACATCTAACATCTTAGGGTTTACAAGTTCATTATCCAATCAAACCAATCAAAATCAAACCCTAAAGTCTAGGATTGATCCAGAGTTCCTAAAAGTTCAACACCCAGATCATTCACCCCTTTCATCCTTTATCTCATCATTGGTCTTGAATACCTTAGAAGTTCACTCTTGTAACAAGGTCAAAATACAAGAAGGACATGGAATATATAAACTCAATTCATACATCATGAGTAATCCAAGTCAACCAAACTTCCAAAGCCTTACAATGCCGATTGATTATCAAAACTCACATCTATACAATTTGTACACGTTATCATTATCCCCTACAAACCTCAATGGTACAAAAAATATGAGTATGCCTAGTCAAAAATTTGGAACACCTTTCCCAATGCTAGATTTAAATCCAAGTCTAAACCTACAAATATATCAACCAAATACCCAATGCATGAGTCTTCCACAAATAAACAACATTATCCCATCAAATCCATACATGCCAAATTTGAATATACCAAATAGAAGCTTACCAAACATGCACATTTTGAATCTAAATTTGGTAAAATTTGGTATGGATATGTTTGTGAATCATACAAATGTTGTTCAAGTCCAAACAAAATGTTAACGACTCTATGTATCGATCCAAGTCAAGGTAACACCATGCAAAATCAAAGTTACCCGAATCAAGGAAATTTAATTCCCAACCACAAAAATGTTCAATTTCAACCTATCATGCCAAATCCAAGCATCACCCCAAGCTAGAACATTGTCCAAAATCAATTTGTTCATGATACCATGCAAACACCACAAGTAAGCATTCCAAATCTGCTTGAACAAAAACCAAATCAACTATATCAAGGGTGTCAAGATCAAAATAAAGATCAAATTTTATGAGATCAAATTACTTCACTTGCCAAAATAATTGACTCATTTAGCCAAGACACATCTTCACTCCAAAATCAATACACTCTACCAAGTGTTGAACTGTGTCACCAAAGCATTGAGTTGTGTCGACAACCACATCAAGAACAATATCTCTAATGTCAAGAAGTTAGATATCAAGATTGACCACATCAACAAATCCAACCCCCACATCTTGAAGATCAATCATCACATCTCCAAAATCAACCACCACAAGGTCAATTCAAAGTGAAAATCTCACAAGGGAACAAACAAAAATACACACCAAGTTTGGGAAACTAATTGAATTAGTCCTACAACAATTGGTACACGAAAATCTCATCAAGCTCCTCATTTATGGGAACTATCAAGAACCCCTAGTTAAACCACTAGGTTATAATGAGGAGCACCATTGTGATTTTCACAAAACAAAGGGACACACAACATCAAACTATATTTGACTTAAAAATCTCATCCAAGAGCTTATTAATCAAAAGATAATCACTATTGGGGGCAATGATCTGGATTCAACCACTGGTGATAGCATTGAAAATCTTCCAACCACAATTTTTGAAAACAATGATCAAGATCTATCGATCAAAGAGCACATTGAGATGTTTTTATCTCATCCAAAGATCAAATCAACATATATCAAGAGTCATTTTTCAATCATGATCAAAATCCACCAACAATACCCAACAATGATCCAATTCAAGAAAGGTCAACATCACTTGACCTTATGGTTGAAGACATTGACAATCTCTCTGCCACAATTGTTGAAAATAGCTTTCAAAATCTCTCCACTAATGAGCACATTGAAGATGATTCTACCCCATTTGATGATCAACTCACCATACACCAAGAGCCACTTTTTAGTGATCTATTTCAAGGAGTGCTAGAGTTATTTGATCCTATTGACATAATCCACAATCCATTGACCAATTATCATATTGAAAATGTCTCTACATCACCTTATGAGTTAGAGCACATATTTCAAGAAATTATTCCAAAGCATGATCAACATCTATCACCAAAGTCTAATAATTTCCATTTCGAAGACATGTTGACCCCCTTTGACCTCATAGTTTTAGATACTGAAGGAATCCTCAACTCGACACTTGATCCAAATCCAAATCCACTCAAAGATCAAGAGGATATTGAACCACTTATCATGACTAAGGATGATGTCCAAGAACCCTTTGTAAGCAATCCATCCTTTGAAACTAACCCATGTCAAGAACTTGATCCAAAGCATGTGAAAAGAAATCCCAAAATTAATCAAGATCAAGAATTTGTATCTCCAAGATATTACAATGATCTAATGGACACTCTACTATCTATACAAGATGTTGCAAATAATGATCATATCCACATAACACATAATCCTCCATCTACCCAGGAGATGCTTTCTTTAGATGGACACATAGATGATCTTCATTTAGAACAAGAGTAGGTTATCAGTTCCTATAATCAAACAGAGTTGTCAACATCAGGATTAGATATATCCCAAATTCAAACTGAAGACATCATGTATTAGGATATCCAACATTATCCACTTAAGGAAATATGCTAGATAGAATAAGATATTCCAAAATCAGTAGAGCAACAAATTGAAATAATATCATTTGTAGTAGATATTTATCAGAGAATTCCTACTAAACAAGACATCTCAAAACAAGGAAAATCAAAGAACAAAGATGCTACTACCACCATACTCGAGGCAACTTTGTCTCAAGTAAACATCAACATAGGAAGCACGAAGAATCCATATGATGAAACCAATGCCAATACTACAACCAGCCGTGTCACAAATCTTCATCCACCCATCACCCCATTCACAAATTGGGACCAACATAAAAAGAAGGATGTGAATTAGAGCACAAAGAATGTTATCAAAGCAAAAGAAGCTGAGAAGCATGAAGGATAAATCAAATACAAGTGGATACCAAACAATACAAAGAAATATTATCCCTATTGAACTCCATTAGTCAAAGAAACTATGGGGAAAAATAAAAAAGGGGAAAGTATCCATCAAAGATGTCCACAAAGGCAAAAGGATATTTCCCAAGCAATGTACAAAGTATATCAAGAAATTGGTTCTAATTCCATGCACACTTATATAACCAACCATCATTGCTCATCTTCCCAAGTTTGGAGAGTCAGAGGTTCCAAACTGTCAACCAATCCATCTTTTATCCCTAAACACACTCCATCCATTCCTCCAAGCATGATATCCAATTCTCACATTGAACATGTATTTCCAGTGACCCTTCATCATAAGGATCAAAAAGGAATTCTATCACCATGTGCAAACAAAGACAAAGTTAACTCTGGTATCAACAAAGCCAATCAGGAATCTCAAAAGTTCTATTCAAGTGCACATATCTTGGAAAAGAAACTTCTTCAAGTAGGATATTGATGGAACATTATGACAAAATCATCTACATCGACACCACCAGGTGGATCAACATGAGCTTAAAATCTTTCACACAAAAATACAAAAAAATCAAACAATATGAAAATCCAAAAAAAAAAAAGAAAAAGGATTTAAAATAGTAAAGAAAAAAATTGTCCTCTAGTGAAAACTATATGGGCAGGGCTTTGGGCAGGTACCATGATGAAAACCTAGCAAACAGGCGTCATGTGTAGAATCAAGCATCTACGTGCACTAGTCTAGGTGGAAGCATCTCCTCCAATCCATAATAAATCCAACATTCCATCCATCTTAGCCATAATAAATCCATTCATCCATGAATCATTTATCCAACCCACTTCCATCTTCCACGTTATCTTGATCTTGACAAATTTTGGTGCACACTTTATGATTGCTTACAGTAAACATCTTGACATGGGTCATTTTCATTGATCCTATCCTATCCAAAATTATCTGAGCCATGAAACATTATCAAAATGGGAATTCTTTATTTGAACACTATATCTTATCACAAGATAATCCTTGGCATCCTTTGCATGTTTACCATATCCATCCATCCATACACCTATCTAGGCATCCATTCATGACATTCCATACATTGCAAGACACCGAGGGAAAATATTTACATCTTGCTTCGAGAATAAATCTTGACATATATCCTCCAACTTATGTGGTGATCCGAACATTGGCAAACATAAAATCAAATTGGTCAAAGCACTTCTAAGAAAGGATCCAAATTACTAGCCCATGGCATATTTTGACAAGAAGATGTTCCTTATCAAGCTTCATATTTCATCAAACATTAATCCAAACAATCACTAGCAGTCACATCTTTAATGTTACATAAAATCATCCAAAACATCTTTTGTTTCAAACCAAGCTTCAAAATCATGATCAATCAAGTCCAATCAATCCCTTAGCATCTTGGGATATCCATCCTAATCCTTGTGTTGCTTAACACTATCCTTACATTGTTGTGTATCCTCAACAATGTTATCATCATCAATCCCTCGTCATCTTCGGATATCCTTCCTAGTCCTTGTGTTTCTTAAACACTATCCTTGCATTGTTGTGTATCCTTAACAATGTTATCATCATCAATCCATTGATCTGATCAATCAACCTTAGCTTGGTTTTTTAACAAAATCCCAAAAAAAATCACTAATATCATCACACATATCTATATCCAAATCGTCAAAATCATGTGAAAATCCAAAAACATTCAAATCATATCAAAATCTAAAAACATTCAAAAAACCAAGAAAATCCCAAAAACATTCATAAGAACAAAAAACATCAAAAACATTCATAAACTCTTAAAAAACCCCATAACATTGGAAATTTTGAAAATCAAAACATTTGTAAAACATCTTGAAAATACCAAAAACAACCTCAAAACATTTCAAAACATCAAAAACATCCAAATATTTGAAAAAATCCATTTGTCCTGTTTTGCTTTCACTCGCAATAATCTTATCTATAATAAACAAATTGTCGCACTCACCCTTTGGAAAAACAAGCAAAAATAACCACAATAATCAATAAAAGAAAAATTCATACACACAAAAACACTCGAAAAACAAAAAATCCAAAAAAAATCATAAACTTTTAGAGGCTAATCTTTGATTAGCCCCCGAGACACAAACACACAAAAACATTCGAAAAACAAAAAATCCAAAAACATTCATAAACTCTTAGAAAACCCCAAAACATTGGAAATTTTGAAAATCAAAACATTTGTAAAACATCTTGAAAATACCAAAAACAACCTCAAAACATTTCAAAACATCAAAAACATCCAAATATTTGAAAAAATCCATTTGTCCTGTTTTGCTTTCACTCGCAATAATCTTATCTATAATAAACAAATTGTCGCACTCACCCTTTGGAAAAACAAGCAAAAATAACCACAATAATCAATAAAAGAAAAATTCATACAAAAAATTAAAATCAAAACAACAAAATTTTAAATGCAAAATCAAACTCTTGATCATTTGCAAACATGTTGATCGACCTTATATCAATAGCCTTTTTGAACAACCTATCAACTTGCCACCATCCACTAACATGTCCTAGGATGTATCCTTCCTACAATGGGCATTATCTATTGGAAAAACACTTTGTATAAACAAAACGACATACCGCCATCCACTAATATGTCCTAGGATGTATCCTTCCCACAATAGGCATTATCTATTTGCAATTGCTTCGGTTCTTTTCCTAAACAAAACAAATCCCTTTGGGTAGAGGTATGAAGAACACTGACTTATTTGTATGCTTGATCTTTTATTTTTGATTTATCTTATTGTGCTCATTCCAATGACCTCTCAATGATGTCTAATCAAATAAATTTAGAGAGAAAGGAATGGGGCATCGATCATTATATTTTTGTCTGTTGTGCTAGTTGGACGTTCTTGTAATATAACTTGGTGAATACTTGCTTTTTTAGGTGCATCCTAGCAAGGTTTCCATATGTCAAGGGTGAATAAAAGTACTCCTATTTGTTTGTCAAGTCAAATTCCATCACACTAGGTGCAACACCATCCTGGTTCTTTATACCATGATGCATCATACTTATGTGTGTAATCAAACATAAGGTAAGTGGCCTTGTAAAGTCCCAATTCTTGATAAGAAAATCATCATCTCTCATCATCATCTCTAATAAATTTGGCTTGTTGAATCCTATTGTCATAATCTCATTTCTTCTTTTATGTGCTAACATCATGCCATGTCAATTAATCATCATCACTAGTGCATCCATCTTGCATCCAAAAAACCATCAGCATGCTGCATATATGCATCACATTTTCATCCATTGCATTACCATATAAGCATCATTCATCTCATCCATTTCATTTGCATCATCATCATAACCTTCCATACATCCATCTTGAACCTCTTTTTCACGAGATCAACCCTCAAATTGAATCTTTTTGCTCAATCTCTTAAGGGGCCAATGTACCAATGTACTTCTTTCAGCTAGGGCATTTGAAAAAATTAGATTTTTTTTGAATTTTGATCGTGGTAAGTTTATTCTTTGAACCAACATAGTAAGTACATTGCTTGAAAGAGGGAAAAAATGTAGACACGTGAAATTGACATCACACATATTTAATCAAATCATATTCACCCATCAATTAAATAAATCAAGTTTATTTGATTGATCTTCTAAAGTTTCTTCATTTAATTAAATCAAATGTATTTAATTAAATGGATGATGCATCAATTTCCTCCCATTTGATTTAAATAAATCCAAGTATCTAAGTCAAAAATTCAAATCACCTAATCTTCACTCAAATTAATAAAACCATGATTAATGCTAATCCTAATCCTCTTTTCTCTAGATTTGGCAACTTGTGCACATAAATCATTTAATTGATTTATTAATTCCTCCTTTTCATTCAAATGTGGAATATTTAGGGAATATTCCTCCAATTTGAACTTTCCCTCTCACATGTCTTGTCCTCCAACATACCATTAACTTCCCTCTCACATGTTCCCCAGTTGGCATTTAAGTCTTTTTCTTCTCCCTCCAACAAGCCATCTTTTGAATTTCAAATCTCCCCCTCTTTGGCACATTGACTAAGATGTGCACAACCTTCATCCTATCACATCTTGACAAATGGCATCTATTCATTGGTTTGTCTTTTTTCCCACATTCACCCATTTTGCATGTCTCTCCATTAGTCTCTCTTATAAATAGAGAGCTCATCCTTTTCATTTGGCATCCACAATATTAGTATCTTTGTTATGTACATATTCATCTTGCATCTTGTTCATTATATTACATAGCATCTTCAAGGCATATCCATTATCAAGTTTATCAAGGATTAGGAAATGGTTTCTTTCCACATCAAAGAAGCACCAATCCACTATGAGACATGGATTTAATCATGTCTTCATATGCTTTATTTAGTTGTTTTGATTTTGTTTATCTTATTTTCATATTTTAATATGATTGAATATTTCATAGAGATAGTCTATTTAGTTTGCTTAAGTTCACTAATGATGCTAATGGTTGTTTGTTTTTGAGCAAATGCAAAATAGGTATCCACAAGTAGAAAGACATGGGTATATTTTCTAAAGAGTAAATCTAAAGTTTTCAATTGATTTAAAGAAATTAAAGCAATGGTTGAGTTGTAGAATAGAAAGAAAATAAAATGTTTGCAGACTGATAATAGTGGTGAATTTTTCTCTAATGATTTTGATAGATTTTGTAAAGATTGTGGTATTTAGAGACAAAAGGAAAATCCATATTCCCCACAATAGAATGAAGTTGTACAAATAATGAACAAGACATTGATGGAGAAGGCTAGGAGTATGTTGAGTGGTGCTGGTCTAGAACAAAGGTTTTCAGATGAAACTGTTTCCATTGCTTGTTACATGATTAATAGGTCTTCTACATCAACTCTTGTTGAAAAGATGCCTATAGAGCTATGGTCAAGTTGCTAGGCGTCATTGAGACATCTTAGATTTTTTGTTGTGAGGCATATGCACTTGTGCCAAAGGAGAAGCGAACAAAGTTGGAGAAAAACACAGTGAAATGTATCTTCATCAAATATAGTTATGGTGGGAAAGGATACAAGCTTTGGGATCATGTTGCACAGAAGGCAATACATGGTAGAAGTGTTACTTTTAGAGAAATTAGGCCTTCTTTTGTTACGTTGTAGTTAGAACAAAGTAAATAGGAAGATATGATTAAAATTCATTCTACACCTGAGGAAGTTGAATCAAGGCCCATGGATAGACAAGAAGTTAAGGAGAGCTCAGGGTGTGTGCAGGATCATGATGGGCCAAAAAGTGGCAATATGATGGGTATGTGGCTGACAACTTTTTTTCTAAACTAAATTGATGAAACAAAAAGGGTATTTAAAGGAGATTCTCAGCTTTCCACCAATATAAATTATTCTTTATTTTGAATTTAATAAGTAATTATTCTTCAGTTTCTATTCAAATTACGACTAAAGTCTTGATTGATAGGTTGATTGAAAAACATCTATAGCTTTCAAATGGTATCACATTTTTTGAATCCAAAACACGTGTCAAATTCTATGCTTCCCATACTATAGTATTAAAAAAATAAAAATTGAATTTCATGAAGTTTTGACCAAGTTAAGGTGGTCAGACATACAAGTTTTTTATATTTTTTAAAAATTGTAATAAAAAATTCATAGTTAATTATTTACTAGGAAAAAAATTACAAAAAAATATGCATCACATCATGACATGAGTCCTCTACTTATATCTAAAATATTATAAACAAATATTATCATTTTATTGTGGTTATGGTGGTTTGACAGACACCTACTTCTTATTTTTTCCCTGAAATTTAAGTACTACTGCATTGAAATTTCAAATTTTCACCAAATAGATTTATTTAATTTTTAAACAAACCTAGTAGTTTAGAAACTACATTCAATTTGCTACAGATTATATTTTTACATATATTTGAAATATTATAGATAACTTATTCAAATTTTTACATCAAGTTTCCTAACTCTGATTTTTCTAATTTTTTTGCCACTTAAGGGCCTATTTTTTCCATGATGGTCCTGCACATACCCCTCATCTAGCTCTCAATCTTTAGAAGAGGAGGAAGAACTTCCAACTAATCTTATTCATAGGTCTAAAAGGCATAGAAAACCACCTAAAAGTTATTCACTTGATGATTGGATATGTATTTTTTCTTTGAATACTAACATGGATGAACCTAGATCAATAAAAGATGCATTAGGTATGAATGATGCTAAATCTTGGAAGATTTCTTTGGAGGAAGAAATGAAAGATTTAAAAAAGAAAGATACATGGGATCTTTTACCATTTCCTAAAGGAAGAAGACATGTTGGTTGCAAATGGATGTTTAAGAAAAAGATTGGTTAAGATTGAAGTATTAAGAGATACGAAGCAATGTTGGCTGCAAAAGGT
Source organism: Sequoia sempervirens (assembly GCA_007258455.2). Classification (NCBI taxonomy): domain Eukaryota; kingdom Viridiplantae; phylum Streptophyta; class Pinopsida; order Cupressales; family Cupressaceae; genus Sequoia; species Sequoia sempervirens. Next base: position 739,738,612 of record VDFB02000003.1, on the reverse strand, counting down.
TACTCTCAAGTTGAGGGTGTTGATTATGGTGAGATATTTTCTCCTATTGTAAAAATGACATCCATTATATTTTTTATTTCTATTGTTGTTTCTTATGATTTAGAGGTTGAGAAAATGGATGTGAAAACTACTTTGGGTATGGGCAGGATCATAATGGGCCAAAAAGTGGCAATATTATGGGTATTTGTAGGGTATGTGGCTGATGACTTTGTTCTTACCCAAAATTGATGAAATGAAAAGGGTTTATAGAGGAGATTCTTAGCTTTCCACCAATATAAATTATGCTTTAATTTGAATTTAATAAATAATTATTATTCATTTTCTATTAGAATTATGACTGAAGTCCTGATCAATAGGTTGATTGAAAAACATCTATAACTTTCAAATGGTATCATTTTTGAATCTGAAACATGCGTCACGTTCTATGCTTCACACACTATAGGATTAAAAAAAGAAAAATAGATTTCATGAAGTTTGACCAAGTTAAGGTGGTTAGACATACAAGTTTTATATTTTTTAAAAGTTGTAATAAAAATTCATGTTTAATTATTTACTTGGAAAAAATTGCAAAAAATATGCATCACACCGAACATGAGTCCTCTACTTATATATAAAATTTTATAAAAAATATGATCATTTTATTATGGCTAGGGTGGTCAGAACACCTACTTATTTTCTCCTAAAATCTAAGTACTCTGCATTAAAATTTCAAATATTCACCAAATAGATTTTATTTATTTTTAAATAAACCTAGCAGTTTAGAAACTATATTCAATTTTCTACAGATTCTATTCTTACATATTTTGAAAAAATATAGATAACTTATTCAATTTTTTATCAAGTTGCCTAACACTGATTTTTCTAATTTTTTTGCCACTTAAGGGCCTTTTTTCCATGATGATCACACATAGCCCTTTCCTTCATGGTGACTTGGAGGAGGATATTTATATGACACAACCAAAGTGCTACATGGTGAAAGGTAAAAGTAAATTGGTTTGCAAATTGAAGAAATCTTTGAATGGTTTAAAATAGATTCCTATGATGTACCAAAAATTTGATACATAGGTGTTGAGCTTTGGATTTGAGCTTTCTAAATTAGATCATTATGCTTATTATAAAACTAATGGTGATCATTTCCTATTTATTTCATTATATGTTGATGATATTTTATTCATTGGTAAAGGGAAAGGTATGATTTTAGAACTAAAATCTCAACTTGTTGCTAAGTTTGAAATGAAAGATCTTGGTAAATGTGTTATATTTTATCTATGTAAATCCAATGCCATAAGAACCCATGGGAACATGTATAAGAACCCAATTAGATCATTATGTTTATTATAAAACTAATGGTGATCATTTCCTATTTATTTCATTATATGTTGATGATATTTTATTCATTGGTAAAGGGAAAGGTATGATTTTAGAACTAAAATCTCAACTTGTTGCTAAGTTTGAAATGAAAGATCTTGGTAAATGTGTTATATTTTATCTATGTAAATCCAATGCCATAAGAACCCATGGGAACATGTGATACCCACCTATTGAATAAAAATCTATATTTTAAAATATTAAACATTATTTTAAATAAAAATTATTATTTATTTTGATATATTATACAATTTTTCCTCTAATATATATGCATGTGTAAAATTTATTGCAGGAAAGGTCAATGATGTACCACCCTCTAGCATTACACCCTAAAATGCATAATTTTTTCATCAGTTTAATTCAATTCTATAATTAAAAATCTATTTACTTTTGCAAATTTTAAGTATTTAATAAACAAAATTTTATAAACTCAAATCAACATACCTACATTTGACCAACATATACCTCATTCAATAAATCATCTTCTATCGTAAAACTATTTGATGCACCACCTTGATGACCCTCACTACTCCCATAACATCTATACTGATAATGAGAACACACATGGGATGTGGAACCATCTGCACCCTTTGTATTGCTATCTCTCCCAAAGTATAGATTACAATAGTTTGTGTATATACTTAGATGGTCAATGTGCTATATCATTGTGTGAGGAAAAAGGCTAGGATTTCTATGTCTCATGCTCTATAATGGTGTCTATTAGACTAGAAATTGCATGAAAATTTTGCACCTCTATACTCTCCCTAATGGCCATTGGAACCATCACATGATGAACATGATTATTCACTAGTCTTCATTGATGTTCACAATTACTGACTTGATGAGATCTTGTTCTATGTTGGAAAGAGCCTCCAAATCTAGCCTAGAATTCCCACATATCAACATAATTAAGAATTTGTTGAAGGATAAACTCATAGTATAGTTTTCTAAGAAAATAGAACGGTACCTCATAATTATTACATTGAGGCTGGTCAAAGACCATCCACCACCTATCCAATTTTTTTTTTTATTATCTCATCATGATTACACCAATGTATTGGAAACCCCTTTGAATTTGAAGGAATAATTTTATTGGTTCTAAGATTTACAAAAATAACATATTTTTCCTTGCTCATGTCTTTCCTTTTCACTTGATCATAGGATATTTTGTTGCATAAAATCAATGACATCAATCTCTATAAATTTTCCATTAATTTATTTGATTTGTAACCATGTCAAAAAAATTCATCATTTCTTCCAATGCTAAGGCAACAGATAAGTGATTTTAGTTTGATGTCAAACCCCTCAATTTTGAAATTAACTCAAAAATATTAAGATTTTTTTGTTCTAGATGTGCTAACAAATCCTCTTAGATTTGTCCAGGGTTTGTTGGAAGGGTTGGAGGAGGGTTAGGAATCTTAGGGTTTTCATCAAGAATTTAATAATTTATATTTGGTTGTGGCTTAGGGTTTATATGATCTATTATAATTTTTTTTTAAAATCATGAAATTATTAAGAAAATAATCTATTTTTCAAATGCTTGAACAAAATTTAAATCTAATGCATAAAAAGAGCACTTACCTTATCTTTGGTGTGAAGCTATGAAGCTAGGTTGCAAATGTCAAAACCTTGTTTTCCTTACTCTTGGTTGAGCATGAGAAGATCACTACAAAAACATGTGTTGCATTGAGGAAAATGAGTAGTTTTTTTTATAACTTTATTAAGTGAAATATGTATTTGTTTTTCTCTCATAAAAACACTTACATGTTTTGAATTCTCAAAATGAATACATGTTTTGAATGCTAAAAACATGAGCATATTTTTTATTCAAATAAAACACTCATGTTATGGCAAGTGGAAGATATGAGTCATAACATGAGTGTGTTATTTGAATTTCTTCATAACATGATCATTTTTTTCTTATTTTTTGGAATTTGGCCTCTTTTTTGTGCCCCATATTGGTTCACATTGTTCCATATCACCTACTATTACATGTGAATCTAGTGGATGAGCTTGACTAATTCTTTGCATCAAGACATTGCTATTATTGTTCTAGAGTCACCATATTGGGATATATATCTACTTGACATCGCATATTTGTTTATAGCATCCCACTTTGCAAAATTGGATTCATACTATTGAGGAAATGCATATCCTATTTGATGTTAGCTTTAATGAAGTTGCATCACCATTACCCTATTTTGATCTTTCTCTTTCCTTGCCCACATCAATTTCTCTAATGAAAGACTACAAATATTCATGAGCTAAATTATCTGAATCAATCATCATTTACGATAACACCCTCTATAGTAGTGCTATATTCTCATTGCTCTAGTTATCACCATACTTACATGATCCTTATTCCTAAATATTACAGTGTACATGATCCATCTTATTAATATTTTTCACATATGAATGAACATGGCTTGGAGATAATTGGGCATCATTCAAAGGCATCATTGGAATAATTTCAATCTTTGGATCATATACAACATTCAAATACGTTTATTCTACTTCCTATATATTGCTATCAAGAATGGGAAGTAATATTGCACACATTTTTAGTGTTATTTCTTCCCAAGGGGATGAATTTTATTCAACAATCATGAATCATTTTTAGCAGCTAATTTCAAGCATCTACCAACACTGCAAGAATCATTTTGATGGGAGGTTGTATGGTTTCTCTTTTCTTATAAGTTTTTGGAGGAAGAATTTCCTCACATGGAGTTCGTTACTTCACATTTTCTTGGGGGTCACATAGACTTTCTCTCTTTTCTCTCTTACAAGGGAACATCCATTATATTTTTTTCTTATAAGTAGTCCTTGGGGAGTCATCATGAGTTGTTGTTCTATCTTCTTCACTTGTATGTTTTATTTCATTTGCATCATTTCTCTTTTGAGGATTTTTTTTCAACTGGGTTTTCTGCTTTTCTCCACAAGTTATGATAAATTTGTACATGAGTACCTAAAATGGCCTAGTAGTTGGGATTCATCATCTTGCATACATTACTCCCTAAGTTATACTTAAGGGGGGTGTTCATGTAAATAGAATAATTATTCACCTAGTTTGTTAATCACCCTAATAGAATTGACCTATTCTCACTTATATATTAAGTTTACTTAAAAAATTTAGCCTTTTTTTCTCACTTCATAGCATTGATACATGCCTCCTCATCACTTAAGACACCTATTACATGCATACTTTCCACTTGCTCACACACTTGTCAAGTTAGCTCATAAGTGTTGCACATTTGGAGGGGTAGTTAGTCATTGTCTTACCTTCTCGCCTCATCTAACTTACCTACATATGCATTGTTTTTCATTGTATTTAGACACCACTCATTTTTTATTTTGATAGACAAACTATTATCCTCATATTTTTTTCACTTCTTGAAGGTTTCATGATCTTTGATCCTAGAATTCTCCAACATATTATTCATTCTTTTGGATTTTTAAATTATGAGTATAACAATTATTATTTCAAAATTATTGATCATTTTGAAATGAAGATTGAATAATTCCAAAATATTGAACAAAACATTCTTTCTTCCAAAAATTATCTAAAATTTAAGGAAAAAATCTTTTTTAAGTCTTATATTAAGAAGGTTTGAAATAGTATAGTGATTTTTAATAAATTAAGGTTTGGTTAAAGATAGGGTAGTAAGCATTTAATAGTTATTTAAGAAATTTTTAATAAATTAAGAGTTAGAGTAAATAAAAATAATAAGAAATAATAATATTTAAGTCATAGGTAGTAAGTTAATCAATTAAGAAAGTGGTGTCATCGAGGACCTTAACCTCTCAATATGTCAATGACAAGATTTGAAGTTTTAACCAAATAGGAAATTTATTGATTCATTCCTTCTTAGTACTCAAGCGTAAAGTCCCCTTCCTATGAATAAGCATGGACTTTTCTATAAACCATAGGCCATTCAATAAATTTCAAACACAACATGCATTGCTTAGATAGAGATTAAATTGAAGCCCTTCACCATAGTCATAATCTCAAAATGAAATTAACATTTTTATCCTCTTTTGGCCCATTTCTTCAAACCATCAATCTTTGGCCTTGCTCATAAAAAATACCTATGAGAGAGTTATCAAGCTATGAGGAAACGTTATCAATAATTGAGTTTAGAATCCTAATAAAAAATCCTTGATTCTCCCCAACCAAAATTGAGGATAAGGGAAATTAGAACATTGTTTACCTATAAGAACTTCAACCCAAGGCTCTCCCAAAGGTAGCCCAAGACTTGAACCAACAACATCCATATTTGGTTCTACCTAATATTTTTCTTATCCCTCTTGCTTCAACATTCCTTTTTTCATTAGTCACATTTTGAAGACCAAAAGAATCCACCCCAACCTCAAAACCATGCATAGAAGAGGGACTAGTGGAAATATCATTTGTTATAGATGAAAGGACCCCACCTCCTAACTCTACTCATGGTCTTCAGTGATTGTAATGAATTCTTTTGGAAGGGAAGGGGAGTAGTAAAATTTGATGTGATTTGGGAGATCCAACTCCTCCAATATCCTTCTCTATGGATAGAACTAACATGAACCCATCCTCCTCACATGATCTAGCACACTTGAAGATGTCGTGTTATGAGCCATAGAGGTAGAACTCTACTGATCCTATATAGTTAATTATTTATTAATTTTTCTTTCTCCTCTTCAACTAATGGATGGTTTCATTCATCCTCAAATTCTCCATCAAAATCTTTTTCAAAATCTCCATTGTAGTCAGTAATGACCCTCCACTTGTGTTGTCCTTGAGTTGCTTACCGACCCGCTGTGAAGTCGAGTATTGATTGGTATGTTGTTTGATTAATTGTGTTTTGGAGTATTTAAATTTAAGGGGCATTTAAATAAGGGATTGTTTGTGAGTTCATTGTTGGTTACAATAGCTGAATGGTTTTGTTTAATTAATTAAAAACGGGTACTAAATAATTTAAATAATTAAACTTGAATATTATAATAAATACTTGCTTTTTATTAGAGTTTATAATAATATAAGAATAAACAAATTATTAAAAATATAATTTTAATATGAAGATAAAATTAATAAAGTTATGGATAACTGAAGTGGGTAATGAAGTTCATGGTGGTTACACTCTTAATGGAGAAAAACGTGGGAAGTAGTGGAGCTTTCATTTTGAGAAATTATTATGATTGCATGCAAAAAAAGATCCTCTGTAACCGAAAAGTCTACACTTTCTTTTGAATGCGTGATTAACTGATAGTTTGGGGGGAGATGCACGAACAGGGAGGCAAAGATGAAGCTGAAGAAGGGAAACAAAGGAACCTATCTTCTTACTTGAACATGGCTTCTTCATCCATGTCTCCTCACGTAACTAACCCAAAGTTTCCTAAACTCCCATACACTTTGTCCTCACATATCCCTCCATCTTCCTCTGTATCACCACCTCCCAGGCAGTTATTTCAACCATTGAAACTCATAAATTCCCAATAAAAAGAGACTCTCCTCTTATACGCCTAAAGTAGCATCATCATCTTCAACGCCCACTCCAAGCAGAAGAACAAGAATACCACCGACAAGGAACACAATAGAAAAAGAAGGAGAGCAGATCTCCTTGATGGGTGATACTACAATGCCTTTTGGTGGCAATCCGAATCATTTGGATCACAGTTTTACCAAGATCACTGATCCTACTATTGTAGCACTCTATGAGATCATTTCCTCAAGGAAAGATGCAAAAAGGATAAGGGTCATGTCCTGTTTCTACGAATTGCAAGCTAGAATAGGAGGTTTAGCACAACTCTTCCGCTCAATTATTGGTTCATCCAGGTTCTGTTTCTTGAAATCCTTTCTCTGTATTTTTTTTTAACAAGAGATTGTATGCTTCTATTATCTGGAAATAAATCATCTCTATGCTTATTTAGATACGAGCAATCAGAATTTGTGCCTTCTATAAATCATCAAACAAATTGTCTATGCTTACTTACTATGCTCGACAATCCTTCTTACTTTTTGTAGCAGCTAGCTTGTGCGTACATTATATCTACTTTTGAATTATATAACTATTATCAAGCTTTAAGTATGAAGGAGGTTCAGTCCTCATTGAATCTAAACCATACTCGGATTATTTTTGTCGTTTCATCGCTATACTTTTCTTGTTTTTATCTTTTAACTTATATACCACACCCAACCACGGCTAGAATGTGCCAGTGTAAACGCCCATTGTGACAGACATGTTACCATTCTTTGAAATGGTTGCACATTACGTTCTTGTTGAACAAGAGAAATAAGTGCCTGAATTCCCTTCGTTTACCTTAGCCTTTGGTTTTTGTTTCACATTCTCACCTTCATCATCGACGCTTAATGAGCATGTAACATCAGTGTAGACTTTGGAGCTAACCCCAATGCATTTTCGGATCTCTTTATTCTAAACAACCTCTATGATTCTATTGACAATCTATCATAACAGTAGCCCTTAGAAATAAAATATTGTCACCATTTAATAACCTCCTTGATCCCATTAGCAACCTGTCACAGCTATCACGTTTGTACATGGTAGGTTGTGTAGACTTAAATAAGTGCTTGATTTCTTTGGTTACCTGTCACAACTGCAACAATCGAACATTGAAGGGAGTGGACGTTTGAATAAGTTCCCTAATTCCCTTTGCAACCTGTCACAGTGGCAGTGACACTTGAATGTAATAGGAAATTCTAAAGGTTTAAATGATCTCTTTGTTTTTATTATCAACATGTCTAAGTTGCAGCACTTGAAAATAATGATAAAATGCATGTGGATGGTGGTATTTCCAAATTCCAATATTCACTTTCTAATATACTTGGCAACCTATCTCAGCCGCGCACTTGAACTTAATAGGAAGTTTAAAGGGTTAAATAATCTCTTTGATTTCATTGTCAACCTGTCACGGCAGCACACTTGAACATGGTAGGGTGTATAGATTTAAATAAACTCCCTGATTCTTTTGACAACCACTCACAAATGCAACACCTGGACATAGAAGGCTGCAAAGGTTTAAAATATCTTTCAAATTCCTTTGGCAACTTTTCACATCTATTGCACTAAAAAATTGAATGTTGTAGAGATTCAAATAATCTCCAAGATTCCTTGTCAACCTGTCATAGTAGAAGCAGATGAGTCCCTATAATCAATTATGTTTAATAGAATAAGACATTATTGATCTTTAGCTTGTGTGTTTTTTTTTTTTATCCTCCACCTTAGAAATGTTGCTATTCCTTGTTGATGGGAATGGTTCACATCCCTCAGAACACTTTCTCTTGCAACAAACTTGTTACCAAAACATTTGTGTGACTTGGAGAATTAAGAGAGTAGGATCTATTTTGGTATTACTTTAAAGCAACCTCTACCTCCACTCTCAATGTATCTTCAAAGGATTTGTGAGTTTTCAATTGTGTTAATGCTGAAGGATATCGGTGAGGTGGTTATTAATCAGGAAACATGATATTATTATTAATTTTCTTATGTATAAGAATACTTATAAAAGGAATTAGGGAATATTGTTGGAAGTTAGGATTATATGATAGATTTTTCATTTAGAAATCAAATACTCTATCTTAGCGTCTAGTTGACCACTATTTGGAAATGTAGATTATAAATGTCAGTAATTTATAACTGATCCAATTAGAAGAATTAGGTAACATGAGTTAAGAAATTGCCCTTGTTCTTAGCAATTTCAAATATAACTTGTTTCGTATGTTATCTAGTTATTGAAACCAATTTTGTGTATGCTTTTGGTTCCATTAGTGGATTGATTGTTGTGTGAAATATGTGTTGTTTATATGAAACTGAGTAATCTTGGATTGTTTCTTATGTATATACATAGGTGTAGGGTAATTTCCTTGAAGAGAAGAAGAATGGTTGATTTATATACTTTCATATAAATAAATTGAGCAAGAAAAAAACATTAAATATAGAATAATGATATATTTATAGAAGTTGTCCTATATAGACAAAAATTATCTTGGATTCAAATGATAGATGCCTTTTTATTTGTAATATAACACTTCATCATATAAGCATTTACTTATCAAGATATTGGCATAAGATGGTGAGTGAGAGGTTGTAAAAGTCGTCACCTTGACGAAGTCTTTAGGTTAATAAACCTTAAACTCTATCCATTATTTCTTTTAATGATTTCTTAGAGCTTTACTTGAATATGAGAGGAATTTTGAGGATGAATAGGATGATGCTTCTATAATAGTTGTGCATTATGATTCGTTATATAAGTAGATATTGTTGGAAGTTGCGAAGGTTTGATTTTTGTGATTGATATTGAAGTGGGTGGATTTTGTTAATCTTGATTGAGTTTGAAGAATTTGATGCGATGTTTTTCACTATTTGTTCTACTGTTGTCACCTTGATGGAAATCATTGTGTTGATAATTTGTTGTCTTCCAGAGGATAGAGGGGATATGATTTTTATTTTATATTTTTGTAAGGGTTGGTATGGGGGCCGACGACCTAGGAGGATCGCCTTGGGTAACCCATATCAAGCTCGGTGTATTTATTGAGTTTAATGTTGTTTCGCCTGAAAGCAGGTGGTTTTATGATTTTGTCTAGTGCTTTGATGATGGTTGATCTTGCACTTGGATTGTTTTTATGTGCCTTGAGCCTTGCATTTGAATGTGGTTTTCGTTACTTTGAATTCCTATCATGAGATGGTGCATGCCTCACTTGATACAGTTATTTTATTGGATTAGGTTTCTTGTGCAAGTTGGCTTTCCTTTTGTGTTTTTGCGATATGTTGTTAGTGGGGAGTGGCTCTTCATGGGGGCTGACACACAAAGTGGTGCCTAGGTAACTCATGTGGAGTTAGTCTAATAAGTGAAAACTAAATCAATACATTAGGTAGTCTAAAACACTTAACTGTATAAATTATGCCTCACTCATGGACTCAAGGGCTAGTTCAGACTTGGGGATGAGTTGAGAAGGCCTGGAATGGCAAGATCGCTATCTTGTCTTTATGAAAGATAATCGATTCTGCATTGGACTGCATGTGGGGCCGGGTTTCGTAAGAGGTCACCAGGGTAACCCAAGTTGGGAGCCAGGGCCTAGGAAGATTCGCCAGGGTAACCCATGCAACATTGCGATGACACTCTTCCTTTAACAACCATGTATTCTTGTTTCCCTCTATGTTATTCTTGGGCCTCTGGAAGCACATGTTGGCATTTGTATGTTGATCCTTTATTGGTTGTTCCTTATGTTGGGCACATCTTGTGTTGGTTATATCTTGTGCTGAAGATTGTCTTATGTTATTGTGGATCTTGTTGTGAAGTCTTGTATCCTTGTTTTGTTTGATGGCTATTATTGGGGTCCTTCTTGTCATCTCTTAGCATGGGGGGTGGGCCTTCGGGTCCACGTGGTTGGGTGGAATGTGCTATGCACCCCATTGGGTCCCCAGTCGATGATCGAGAAGTGCAAACAATGTACCTTGCAGTGAATCCTGAGTTGAACTAGAGTTGAATCCAGTATTGCAGCTTTGTAATCCTTCATCTCAAATGTATCATTCCATTTTATTGTATCTTCCCCATTCATGTTGGGAAGCGGCACTGTAATATTGTAATCCTTGATTAATGTATTGTCCATGTTCATGTTATCTTATGGTTATTGGTGTATACTTACCTTTCATATGATGTAATGATGTTGTTGTGAAAAGCAATATAGTCATGTAAACCTGAGGGATTTGTTATATGTAGTTCATGTTTAGTTTCATTTCATGTGATATATGATTATTATGATGTATGTTAGTACTTTAAAAAAAAATTGGTGCCATAAATGTTAGATGTATTAGTATCCTTTGGGGTTGCTTGGCAGGGCATTACATAGTCTTTATCCTCTCCATATGTCTTTTCTCCTCCTATTTAAAACTTGATTTCTCACTCATCACCTTCATCGCAATCTCATTTTAAATTTTCAAAATACTTACATAATTTATATATATATATATATCCACCCTTTAATGGTAAATTACATCTCTTTATTGTCTATCAATCTAATTTTACTCTCTTATATTCATCCCTTATTTATTAAAATTTGTGTATGATCTTGAATGAGAGAAGAGACAATTACTCTTAAAAAACAATAAAATTTTGCAAGAAAAAGAAAGACATTTTATTTTTAAATGACAAATTTAAATAACAAGTAAATTGATTCACAAACTGTTTTATTGTGGGAAGAAGAGCACACTACTTAAAAAGAATTAAGGAAAAACTAAAACAAAAGTTTGAAAGTGATACTGAGTTCCACATAGGTGACCGTACGAATGTAAATAGATGCGATTCTCGTTGGCGGTGATACAGAAGCCAATTTTGTGAATCTTGATATATATATGTGTTATAGATTTGTATTTTGCTACTCCACATTCCGTACAGTGGGCATTCTCCGTAGATTTCTAGAGGTTCTTTTACAGGAAAAGAAAATAAGATTGCAGTAATGGCAATCACAAGGTTAATGGCAAGACCATTGGCGACAGACAGGTTGTCTCCACTATCAGATAATTTTCTTTTCACTCATATTCTGTCAAAGATTTCTTACAGACATGTCGTACGTTTATCCCTGCTCTCGAAGAGATGGCGATTCTTATGGAAGAAATTACCCATTCTCTATTTTTCTTGCCAAGATTTTGAGAAAGAAAAAGATGGCGAGATACTCGTCATAATTAGCAATGCCCTGCTCCAGCTGGACACTCAGCTTTGCTGCTTGAATATTCATGTTGCTTTGGATGATCCTCAGAGAGCCGATCTGAGCAATTGGGCTCGCCTTGCAGCTGAAAAATAGGTGGAACGCATGTCTTTACATATCTCTTCTAGAGATCTCAAGACTGGTAAGATGCTGAACAATTCTTCCATAGTGGACCTTGGGGACTCTCTTTTTAAGTGTGTAAACCTCACTGCCCTAAAACTGAAATTCAACAATCTTCCCAGGATACCCACTAAATTTGGGGTTTTCCAATCCCTGAAAACATTTTATTATTTGAATAATCCGAATCTTGAAGAATTCAGGGATGACGCCGCGCTTGAAGAATTCATGGACATGTGCCCAAATCTTGAGAATTTGCAGATTCGCGGTTGTGTGGGGTTAGAAAACTTGAAGATACATGCTTCCAATCTCATGTACCTGAATCTTAGAGTTTTAAGCCCTGATATTTCACTGCAGATGGCTTGCCCTCGGTTGACGTAAATCAGCCTCATGGATTATGGGCGATACAGAGGGCTTAAATTACTACAAGGAATTTCAGGAGCAGAATCAGTTAAAATAATTACTCTTCAGAATTATAATACAAGCAATGCCATCAATAAAGGAATTCCTAGTATTACTGTTCTTAATGGTTTTCCTCAGCTTGAAAAGTTGATAATGCATGGCCAATGTTTCCAGGTTAGTATTTTGTATACTGAAGTTAAATATTCTTAACTTGTTATGATAGGCCTAGTTCTATATCAGGCCTTGTATGCACTGTAGAGAATGGTGCTTAGCTTCTATCAATAATAATATATGTATTTGTGGGCAGTAACATTATTTCTTTTATTGTTGTTTACATTATGTTTGATGCAGGAGATGATGTCAGATGAGATGTCAGTAGCACAGGTGGCATCAGTAGTACAGGTGACATTGCAAAGTTTGAAGATGGTGCATGCCCATATTGGGCCAGACAAGGGTGGACAGGCGCTGACTTTTCTGGGTTTTCTTCTCAGAGATAGACCATCAATTGTAATGAGGATTTTTCTGCCAAAACGCTGCCCTGCAATTATGCGAAATAAATTGCTGGATATGGAAAAGGAGTTTTCAAAATCAAGATTATCCACTGCCACAAGAAGATGATCATTGAAGTGGAATGACCTTTGTGAATTTTGTGAACCTGAAAAGACCGTTCTAATCTAGAGAATCTATTTTCAGAAAAGCATAGTAGATGGGCAGCATTGCTAGGCCCAGGACAGAACACTTCATCAGCCGCTTCGAGAATTTTTAAAAATTAAATTAGATGGGCAGCATTGTTTTGGAAAAGAAGAAAAGAAGGGAAAATAATATAGAAAGAAAGAAGAGGAAGATGACAACTATCAAGACAAGAAGAAGAAACCATAAAATAGAAAAGAGAAAGACAAAGATGAGTAGAAGAGCATGTAATCAACAAATAGAAAGGAAAAGGAAAATAAAGGAATGTGATATTTTAGCCCAATACTCTATAGGAATGTAGATATGCATAAATGAATGTATTCTTTGAGTTAGTTGCAATACAATATTACTCTTTTAAAATTGTTTTTCTCAGAGTGTGTGTTTCTATGAGTGATTTTTTTTTTTTTGAATTTGTTGTTCTATAAGAGGGTAATTTTTTGGGTGAACATTTGGGTATTTTATTTGGAACTTTGTTGTCAAACCCTTGTAACACTTGTTTCTATTCCTAGAGCACAATTTTTTTCTATTCCTATAACATCTAAAATTGTGGACTTGTGACATAGTTTATGTTCCTATAGCAACAAACTATGTACTTGAAACTTAGTTTTGTTTGTTTGAAAAAAAACTCTATTTACTTGTAGCTTGTTTGTGTATCAATACAACTAAATATTTGACATGCAACAATTTTGTACACCTATAGAGATGCTATGTGGGTTTCTTATAGCAACACAACCTCCCTTCTTCACCTACTAGCTCTAGTTTTGTAAGTTTGTAGGTGCCTACATTGGGGTGGGTGCCATAAGCATAATATTAGAGCACAACTATAGCTCTAGGAAGAAAGATAGTAACTTTGGGTGGGGATTGAAGGAAGCTCCATATAAGTTGTCACTGTGGGTGTGTCCCTACAACAAGGTATATTATAGCTAGAAGGATTGCAATAATAAGAAAGAAAAAGAAAACATATTTAGGGCAGTAAGATGCCACCAAGGAGAAGGACGGTAGAGGTTACAGTTGCATAAACAACAAGAAGATAAATGAGGTAGTAGAGGCCCTAAGGGGTGTTTAAGAAAGAATGGATGCAATAGAAGGTGAAATGAGAACAAGTAGGGCACATGAAGATGCTAATAGTAAGGATGAAGAAGGAGTAGATATGGTGGGACAAGAACATGAAAATGAAGGTGGAGATATGGATGCAAGAGGAAGAAGGATAATAAGGGTTATTTCCAACATTGAATAAGGATGGATCTACCAATATTCTCAAGGATTTTAGAATCAGATGAGTTAATATATTGGATAATAGAGATGGAGGAATACATTGAATCTGATGAAGTGGAGGATAATAAAAGAGTGAATTTTTCCAAAACAAAATTGAAGGGTCATGCAACACTTTGGTGGAAAGAGGTGTACTATGACATAAGAAAAAATGGTAGGGATAATATCACTTGATGGGATTGAATGGTGATCATTAGGAAGTCTAAGTTTCTACCAAGTGATTACCAACTTGAACTTCTAAAGGAACTACAAAATCTAAGGCAAAGAGAGTTAACAGTGAAGACTTATCCAAAGAAATTTACAAAATTTCAATAATATTACGACATGATGAATTAGAACATAAAAAAATTGCTTAATGTGTTAAAGAAATAAGGCTAAATATTCAAGATTAGTTTCAAGAATGGAAAGGTTAAAAAATAAAGAAGAAGCATATTAGTATGCCCTAAAGATAGAGGAAAAATTATCAAGAAAGAATAGAGCAGCCAAAGGAAAATGTGGATTTAGAAAAGGAAATGTACACCAATAAAAAATTTACAACCATGGTAAGGAGGTAAACCCTTCAAAAATTATAGAGGATAGATGAAACAAGAGCAATACGATAACCTCTTAGGGATAGAGGTTGATATGGAATAGGAAAAGGAAGAGGTTCCAAAGTACATATTTCACATGTGGACAATCAAAATATATTTTATGAATGTCAATAATGCAAGCCAAAAGGATCAAGGAAATTAGAGACTTAAAGTGCACACATAGCCAAAGGAGATTTACAATCTATAGGGTCTATTAGTCAAATAGATGAACATGAGAAAGGATAATCCCCTATGATGAAGAGGAAATTGTTGAATCCAACCAAAAGAGAAGATGGACCTATCCAAAGAAAAGGTTTATTTATGACAATCTATAAGGCAAGTGAAAAATGTTGCAAGTTCATAATAGTAAGTGGGAGAAATAATAGTTTAGTTTTAGTTGAAATGGTAGATAATTTAGGGATTTAAAAGAAAATTCTATTAGAACACAATGATATATAGAGAGGGGGGTGAATTAGTATATCCCTCAATTTTATCTAGTTCATCTTTATCAACCAAAAATTCTTATTGCCTTAAATAGATAACATATCAAATGCAATTTAAAGGCACAAGAACACAACTATAACACAAGTTTATGTGGAAAAACCTAGAAGGGATAAAACACATTGAACAAGTTGCTTGGTGGTACTATCCAAATCTATCATCACAAATAAAATAATATTTACATGTTTTAAGGCTTTAACCAAAGGAACATCACAACTCCATATAAATAGCAACACTTACAGAACGAAGCTAGAACCTCTATAGAAAATATTTGATATAACTTTTTGATCAATCACAACTACAACACTCTTCTACCTTTAGCTCATTGCTTTTGGCACTTTGCTTAACAACCTTGGCTTTCTCTAGCTCACTGCTTTCAAAAATATTCTTTACTTCACACAAATACTATTTCCTTTGGCTCAATGCCTTCAATATGCTTCCTTACTTCTTTGCATACACCCTCATTCTCTACTACCCTCAACACACTACTTTCGACACATTAAAAAAATTGCACTCCCTTCAGCTCACTAGTTTCAACATATTTAACATTTTTTCTTATCCAATTCTTCAAGCTACTTTATCACAAACTTGATCTTCCATTTATATCTTCCGCAAGATTCAAAAAATTTCTCCTTGCCAACCAGAATGAAATGTATGACATGAAATGTGCAACGACCATAATAATTCAGCTCCAAAACATCCCACAAGAAGAGAGAATCAAATGAGGTCCAAGCCAAAAGATAAGAAATACCTATTTATCTTTGCACAAAATCCCACACTAGTGCACACAACAAATATTTGACATAAGGGTGCTGGAAAGAAGTTTAGTCCACTTTTTGGCCAAAAAGTGGAAGTGTTTTCCATGATTTTCAGCATTTGACACATTTGACCTTAAAATTTGAAGCACTTAGGGATGGAATCTTCGAAAAGGTCACTAATCATAAAATGTAGTACTCGGAGTCTAGTTCCCAAATATGTAATTTATTTCAATACCTAGATTGTACAAATTGAGTTTCAATAGGCATTTCTAAAACCACTTCTTAAAATCCACTTTTTTTATACCATACCATGCATGTGTACAACATCCATATTTTGACCTAAATTATCATATTTTTCTAAATCCTTTTGGGAAAGGATTTGTAACTCACTGAAGCTTGTTCTTGATATCTTTTTGTAATTTTTTATTGAATATTTTTTTTTTGTTAATTTTTTATTAGGAATATTTGTCATTTTGAAAAATCGTCATGTATGACATAAGATGACCTTAACATATCATTTTTTGAATTTTTTTTTAAAATTGAAAAGAATTGTCTAAAGTTTGTTCTCGTGCAATCTGTTTGTCAAAATGTTATGTGGATCAAAATTTATTAAAAGATTAGAAAACCCTAATATTTAAAGCTTATGGATCTATTTCATCATAAATTAATTGAAAAATAGAAAAATAATCCAATTGTAAAAAAAAATACATATTTGAAATTGTATTGTCTCATGTAAAATGGGTTTTAATTTCATCAAAAAATTCTGCAAAAAAAGTTGTCAGCCATATGTCCAAACTGAGTATTTTTCTCTAACATTGTTAGGACCTTCAACTTGCAGGTCAAACCAAGTTGAAGGCCTAGGTTCGGATTCCCAATTATTTTCCCAAAGCAAAATACAAAGCAAAAACTCGACCACAAAGAAAATTCAAATTCATTTTTTTAGAAATACGATCCCGTTTACAAAACCTAATCCCATTTACAAAACGAGATCATGTTTCCCACTATTAAATAGAGTAATCATTGATATGGAAATAAGATCCCATTCCTTTGTCAATGGTCCCCACATTAAATATTAGGAATGAGATCCCGATTATAAAACTAGATCTTTTTTATTTTTTAACCATTTTATTTAAATTTACTATCAAAATTACTGTGAAGTATGCAACTTCACATGTACAGTTGAGAGTAGTAAAATTGGGCTATTTTTCATCAACTATTGTTTTTACCGGTGGTGAATTTGGATTTTTGATTAATTTTTTCAAAGGAGGCATCATGCAAACCATTTTTGAAGTGGAATCTTGTTGGTTTTGTACTTGTTTTAAGGAACAAAAGGTCTTCAACTTGCAATATGGATTGATTTTTTCAAAGGAGGCATGAATAAAACAATTTTTAAAGTGGAATTGTGCTAGTTTTCTACTTGTTTTGAGGAACACAAGAGGAAGAATTTTTTCCTTATAGGTCTTCAATTTCCAATTTGGATTGAATTTTTCAAAGAATTTCACTATTGACATTCAGTTGTGCTTGAGAATTTTATAATCATGGGAGATAAAGCTCATAATAAGAGGAGGAAAACATTGACTCCTGAAGAAACTGAAGCAAAAAAAGAGGAGAGACAAATACAAAGACAAATAAGAATGATAATTAAATCAATGAATGATGGGGGAGCATCCAATTCCACAACTATTGAAGATGAAAACATTGAGGAGACCATGGTTGTAGATGAAGCTAATTTGCAAGAAGTCAATTTTGAGAAGAATATGATTATACAAGCACATCCTACTATGTCTTCAAATCCCTTTTTCAATGCTATGGAGAATGTTTCAATATGCATAAATCCAGGTATGTCTTGAAATCCACATGTTAGTGAAATGGAAAATTTGTATGTAGAAGTTTTACAAGATGCTAGACTTAACGATGTTGATATTCAGAGAGATGAAAATTTTATAGAATTTGTTGAAAATGAAAATGAGAATGATCCTTTTGTTGAAAATGAAAACAAAAACCATTTTTTTGATGTAAATGAAAATAAAAACCATTTTGTTGATGAAAATGAAAACCGTTTTGTTGATGAAAATGAAGATGAAAATGTAAATCATTTTGAAGTTGAAAATGAAAATGATAAAGAAGATGAAGGTGAAAATCTAGAATGTGATGTTGAATTTAATGAAAATTCTTTTTAAAAAAAAATTCAAGTGGGGTTTTTGATAATCTTCCTAGTCAAAATTCTTGGAGAAAAATAAGAACACATGCGAATAAAATATACAACAAATTCTTTTATCGTAAAAATTTTTTAATTCAATGTCAAATAATGATGCAATTGATGAGAATGCAAAAAATAGGAAAATAATGAAAAAGTTAGGATTTTTTGTTAAACCAAAAAGAAAAGAAAGAAGAGAAAGTATAGAAAATGATCCTATCAACCAATGTTAGAGTTTCAGTGGTCGACTCCTGAGGTCTGATATGAAATTTAATGTTGAAATTAAATCATTGATCAAAAAATATTGGCATGATAATACTAGGGTTTCATCTAATGCTAGAGATGTTTTAAAATTAAGGGTGGGGTCCAAAGTTCACAATCCTCACCCAAAACACCTATTAGATACAACACAAACTGAATTTTATATAAAATTTTGTAGTGATTCAGTGTTACATCGTAATATTAAAATAATTCAAAGGTCTTTTGAAAAATGTAAACCCTGGTATGTAAAAATTAATAAGCAACAAACATCTTGTCGTTGCAAAACACATGTTCAATTTCATTATTTTTATGATGTTTTTCAATATATATGTTGTACCTTGCATAGTAACATGATTATACAGGAGTGTGGTATTGATATGCCACCTGAAGCAATAAGAGAGTTTATTTCAGGTTTGTTTTGTGAAAGATCGAATGATAAATTATTTTATTTAAGTTCTTTTATTTCTATACAATGCATTAACTGTTAAAATCTTTCATTTTTAATAATTTGTATGCATGAAAGTGCTAATAATTATTTTAGACAACAATTAGTAGATGTGAAAAGATTTAAGAATGTTCACTATTCTTTAAAAGATGGAAAAATAGGAAAGCGTTGTGATTTAGCTACAAAAAAAGTTAGTGTGCATGCATTCATGAGTGAATTTAAGAATAAAATTGTGCCAAAATATGTCATGCACTTTGAACATGCTCAATGGCTTGATGGCCAATTTTGCACATGTAGAAACACATTTCCAATTGGTACTATACTTTTAGTGGTTGATTTTGAGGAAAATTATATTCTCGCTCTAAAAGAGGAAATTCAATCATAGTATTATAATTTAGTGCAAGTAGCTATGTTTGTCCATATTGTTTATAGACATGCAGATGATAGCACTGAGGATGATAGAAATTTTTTTAGGGAGTATCATTTTTATTTGAGTGACAATCGGTTACACTTGTCATACTTTTTTCAATATTGTTTTAGTATTTTTTTTTAAATTTAAGAGAAAGGAATTTAAATGAAAGAACAACTTAGATGGTCAGATAATTGTATGAGGTAGTTCAAAAATGCTTGAATGTTCTATTGGTTAAGTAGGGTTCACAAGGAACTTAATGTCCAACATATACTGAGTTTTTTTGAAGTTGGGCATGGTAAAGGAGAACATGATGGAGCCGGTGTGTGTGTCAAAAGAATTCTTGCTAGAGAACAATTAAAATTTGAGGATTCAATAAAATTTAAAGATGCACGTGGGATTGTAGATTGGTGTAATACAATATTATCTGCACCTGGTTTAAGTGAGTACCCTACAATTCATCCATTCTTTTGGTTGGTTGAAGAAGACAATATTGTACCTAGAGTTGATTGTGAGATAATCAGTGGATCTACTAAATGGCATTCATTTAGGAGTGTGACAACAAGCACATGGAATATTTGTACAACGGATCTTGCTTGTTTTTTCTAGCTTTGTATCTCAGGAGATTGGGAAGCATGTGAAAATATAGAATGGGTTGAACAATGGGAGAAAATATCGTTGACACCTGCACAAGCATGTGATCAATATGAAAGAACTATTGAAGAAAATGATCAAGTGTTTGCATTTGAAGATTTTGGCCATGTTTCGGACCTTGTTCAAGAAGGTAATTTTAATTCAATTTATTTCAGTTTATTTCACTTTATTAAGTTATTTTGTAATACTAAATTATTTATATATGGATATGCACAAGTTATTAAATCAAATTTTGTTTGCAAGACATGTGTATTTTGTTGTTGCACCTGAGGGGAATGAAGACAAAATAGAATATTAGTTGGATCGTTGTGTGGAAACTAAGCATAAGTTAATAGCACCTCAAGAACACGATGATGACTTTCATTAACCAAGAAGTATGATGATCCCCTTAATACATCCCCTTAAGAAAATTTTGATAACAAGTTTTTGATCCCCTTAAGCAATTTTATAGAACAAGTCTTTGATCCCCTTAGGAAAATTTTGAGAACTTATTTGATGATGGTTTTCATGTTTTCCATTAGGATCGGTGGTGGTTGTTGGCACTTGGCTATGAAAATACATGACAAGGAAGAATGGTCTACCTGCATTTGATGACTATGAAACACATAAGAAGATTATATGTTATTCACATTTGGTGGTGGAAACAAATATAAAACTAGAGTGGTATCATGGAAGGATTTCAAAAAAAGTGCTATGGTCATTTTCTATGGAAGAGCATGAGGCAATCATAGATGCATTACAAAAAAGAGAGGATGCAAATGGTAGAATGGAATAAGTAAATACAGGTAAATATAGTTTTAGTTTTATTTTGTCCTTTTAAATACATTAAATACATTTTTTGATATTGGTCAAGTGTGTTATTAATTGAAATTGATTTAAATTGTCCTCTTATAGATCGTAAAGGAATAATCACAAAAAGGATCTAGTCCATGCAGATTCAACCTAGACAACATGGAATACTTGGTAAAAATAGGTAATTATTAGTTAAATTATATTTAAATACATGTTTTCATTAAATATTGATATTGCTTGTACATTAATAGTTAAAATTGATTTATTGTCCTTTTTTGTATCCTTAAGCCTATTAGAAACCAAGATCAGATTTGCAAACCGAAAAGACCTTCCACAGAAGAGAAAAACAAAAAAGCAAGAGAGGTTGCAAAAGAATGTGCAACATAATATTATTCTAGAATTCAATAATTACAAGATAATGATTTTCTTTATAAAAGTAAGATGCATAACCCTAATCTTAGCTTGAGCAATAAGATAGCTCAAAAGATAAAGATGAGAATTAATTAACCTAGGAAATAAATAATACCTAAGTAAAGTTATGCAAGTGTAATTAATAATTAATTACACCAACACCCCCCCATAAGTGCAACTTAGGGAGAAGCAGATTATTATGCAAATATGAGTCTCGGCAACAAGGCCTGATTAGGTACTCATGTACAAATGCAAAGATGAGGTAGAGAAGGAAAACCTAGTGGGACAAAACCCCCCTACAATGAGATGACTGTTACAAGAAGCACTGGAAGAACACTGTGGAGTAACACTGGAACTGTAATATGACAAGCAAGGAAAGATACCTCTGTCTACAACTGAAACCAAAACCAAAATCATGATAATGTGACAGTAGACTCGATGCCATGGAACACTCGAAAACTCACAAACTAGAACAACCCCGGAATCTGTGAAGCAACAGTAGATGAAATGATGACAAAATATGGAAGCCATGTGTCTCGATGCCAATTCCAAACTGTCACTGAAACTCTTCCATGGGAAGGAGTACCAAAATAGACTTTGGAACATTAACCATAAAAACATGGCCCTCAAACTGAGAAGAATCTGAACAAATGAGGATCAAGAAACATAATCTCTCAACTAAAGTGTGAACCGATGAATCCGACATGGGTCAAGTTATAGAAAAAAATGTGGCCAAAAGAACAAGGAGACTAGATAACCCATGCGAGTTTCCATCAAAACAAAATGGATATGGATATGCAAAAAACCCCCCCTGAATGGAACTTTATCATAGTTCATTTATTACAATAACTTGATGATTGTAAAAGGAGAGCATACAAACATCCATAAATAGAAAAATAAAATAGACCTTGGATCTGTGTAGAGGACTGAATAAGCTTTAAAATTCTGCAAGAATGACGAAAAATGGATCACCGAGTCAAAAGATATGCCCTCCGAAGTGAAAACAACAACATTTGAGTTCAAATGCCCACAAAATAAATCTGGAGCAAGATCTAGTAAAAAAACCAGCACCACTAGATCGGTGTCAGAATCAGCTTTCCAACGGTATCTTGTTTGTGAAAAACGAACATCGAACCCAAAAAATACACCCGATTTCGTGAAGATAGCTCCATAAAGGCCAATAAGGCCTGTAGGCAGCCCAAGGGGCTAAAAAAAAAGCCCTTGGTCCCATGCAGGACCTGAGGGCTGGTGGTTGGGGGCTGGGGCGGAGCCCCTAGTCATTCATATACCGCTGGAGTGCTTGAGGGGCCGGCCGGGGGCTGGGCGCATAGTGCCCGGTCCCCCTTGTGACCGCGGCCAGGCAAGCGGAGCCCGCGGGGGCTGGAGGCCGGGCTCCTAGTCCTCCATAGGACCAGAGCAGAGCAATGAAAGGCCCACAGGGGCTAGGTGGAGAGCGGCGAACTGGTGGAGATTCCTGGCGGCGGCGGTGGAGAGGTGGCCACTCGGTGGCCATCGGGCGGCGAAATCCTTGTGAACTAGAGGCGCCAGCGCAGAAACCGAGAAAGCTCAGTTTTTTAATTTTTTTTTTAATTTTCATGCATCAAAAGGATTGCTGGGGAGGTTGTACGGCTGCCCAGGCAAATTTTTTTCCCTTCCAGACCAATTGCTTAGAAATCGACGAAATGAAGGGTGTTCTTAGGGTTTTTGCCTGCTGCAAACACAATGGTGACCTCTGTTTCTACTGAAACTGCTCTGAAAAATCCACTACCTCCAGAACTTGCAAAAAATCTCCCAATTTGAAACCCTCACAAATTTGGCAAACGATGAGCAAAATCTACAAAATAAAAGTCAATCCTGACTTTTTCCAGCGCTCTGGATCCAATGGTGAGGCTAGATCTGATCCAAAATGCTGCATGAATGAACTCAAGGCATGATATCGTTGAGGAATCCCGAACGAACCTTGCAATTATTTTTTCAAAAAATCTGAGAAGGGGCTACAAATCAAGGCTTTGATACCATGTTAGAAACCAAGATCAGATTTGCAAACCAAAAAGACCTTCCACAGAAGAGAAAAATAAAAAAGCAAGAGAAGTTGCAAAAGAATGTGCAACATAATATTATTCAAAAATTCGATAATTACAAGATAATGATTTGCTTTATAAAAGAAAGATACATAACCCTAATCTTATCTTGAGCAACAAGATAGCTCAAAAGATAAAGATGAGAATTAATTAACTTAGTAAATAAATAATACCTAAGTAAAGTTATGCAAGTGTAATTAATAATTAATTACACCAACAAAGCCATCATTGCATTGATCTCATACTTTGAAACAAAAAGAAGAGGATGTCTAGATTCAACCTACACACATGTGTGGAATACTTTTAAATGCAGGCACTTGAGTTGTGTACATATAGATAGTTTTCTATAAATTAAAATTTGTATGTTTTGATCATCTCATTGATATTGCTTGTACCTTTTTGATATCGGGTGGTGTGAAGACCTACTACATTTTGGGCATGAGTTTGAGATGTTCTTTATATGTCACATCCAAATTTTGTAAACAGTGTTTTGAGATGACATATATGTACACACATACATAATTAAACATACTCTATATACTTCTATGTATCAAAATTGATATTCTAGATGTTTTTTTTGTTAAATGTGCATGTTTTTTGACTTTGAAACTTTATATTTGATTGTACAATCACTAAATATTGTGGATACATTATTGTTAAACCCCCTAAACCATAAACCCTAGACCCCTAAAGGCATCCCCTTAAGACCCCTTAATTCATCACCTTAAGACATTGTATTAGGACCCCTTAAGACATCCCCTTAAGAAATCGTATTAGGACCCCTTAAGACATCCCCTTAAGATAGTTTCTTAGGTCTGCTTAAGACTTCCCCTTAAAAATTTGTATTAGGACCCCTTAAGACATCATATTAGGACCCCTTAAGACATCCCCTTAAGACAACCTATAATTAGTGTTGGATGCTATTATTTGTTTTGAAAACTTATAAATTAGTATTGGATGCCATTATTTGTTTTAACAACTTATAAATATTGTTGGATGCCATTATTTGTTTTGACAACTTATAAATACTATTGGATGCCATTATTTGTTTTGAAAGCTTATAAATTAGTATTGGATGCCATTAATTGTTTTGATAGCTTATAAATACTGTTGGATGCCATTATTTGTTTTGACAGCTTATAAATTAGTGTTGGATGCTATTATTTATAGAATTTATTAATGATTTTGTTCTCTAATCATGTATGGTATTGTTTATTTATTAAATCTTTATCCTTTGTGGTATAGAAACAAATTTCTTTTGTTTGTAAATTATAATTTATTGACTAATTATTTCTTGACATGAATTAAATTGACTAATTATTGTTTATAAATTATGATTTATTGACTAACTATTTAATTTCACATTAATGTCCCATGTTAATGTCTTGACTATGAACATAAAATGCATAAATGTACATGTGTAAATTAAAATTTACAAAAAATAATAAAGTCCATAATTTATGTAAATATATTAAGTGTATGAAACTAATATATTAAGCACATGAAATAAAATCCATCAAAGTACAACCCATGAACTAAAGTCCAACTAAGTATTTGAGCCATGAAATATAAAGTCCAACAGAGTACATGAGAAACCAAAAATATAGTCCAGGAAATAAATAAATATAAACCATAAAATCATGTTTTTAGGTCATGTATTGTCTCTATAATCAAGAGACCTCATTGTATCATGTGGACTATGTGGATAACCTAAAAAAATCTATAGAAGAGAAAGATGAAATCAAATCTAAGACAATGAAAAATTATTTAATGACAATTTAAGTTATAATTTATCATAAAATTAAATTACCATCATATTTGGGTCTAGATGCTTAGGTGCACCTGAAGCAACCTCTAAATTCTCTGAATCAATCTACATAAACAAGAA
Organism: Sequoia sempervirens; assembly: GCA_007258455.2. NCBI lineage: Eukaryota > Viridiplantae > Streptophyta > Pinopsida > Cupressales > Cupressaceae > Sequoia > Sequoia sempervirens. Next base: position 739,713,098 of record VDFB02000003.1, on the reverse strand, counting down.
AAAGAAAGTTTAAATTAGATGTACAAGTCTACAATTAAAAATGATTTAATTCAATTTAATTTATAATTTATCATATTTTAATTGTACCATATTCTGAGGTTGCACACCCTCTTCTCCAGGACCTGTTTGTACATGCTCAACTATAAGATGTGTCTCATGCTATAAAAGAAAAATAAAATAAAACATGTATTAGGTCATATTAAATATATATATTCAATTTGAAATTTAAAATTAAAGTAATATTCAAAATATATAATTTATAATTGACTTTAAATATAATAAATTTTTTAATTTACCATTTGATCTAGAGCATGTTCTGCATGTCCTCCTAGAGGTGTAACTATGTCCGGGTCAGGTCTGAAAGTCACAATAACAAAGTCCCACAAGATAAAAAATTAAAGCATGTATACTTGAATTAGGTTAATATATATATATATTCAAGTTTGCACATTTTGTGTACAAAATATTTTAAAGAACCTAAAAATCAGAGGCCTCATGAGTAGCCGCAACATCTAAGGTTTTCTTGATGCCCATTCTCATTGAGGTATCAACAAAGAACATACATCTAGACATTTAACACTTATAATATTTACAAGTCTAAATGCACATTTCATATATAGTGAATTAAAAATTCATAATTGTAACTATACTAATCTAATTTAACCAATTTACAATATAAATGTACTTGCTCCTAATCTACAATGACTAATAGTGGAGGAGTGTTGGAAAACCCCTTAGGTGTAATCGATGTGGAAGCCGATTGACTCACCTAAACCAACATAAATATTTCAATCATATATGTGATTCAATTATAAATTTAAAACTCAAGTTAAAAATCATTTCATATATAATTTAAAAAATTGAAATCAAAATACCCCATAAGGGTTACCGAGTAGGACTAGTGTCGATGTATGTACTCGTGGAATGAATGATTGCCCCATCGTTAGTGTCATGTGTACACCAAACAGTTTGATTGTTAAAATGTATTGCAAAATTTTCTTTGATATATACTTTCATCAAAATTATTATAAAATGAATGTGTAGATGCATATTTATACCTATGTCACAATGTGCTCAGGGTGATGGTCTGTAGTAAGATACTCTACAAATGAACTTATGTGACCAGATGAACCACCAAAATCTCTATGTCCACCTAAACTAGGTGTTCCTTGATTAGGTCCATAGCATACTTGATGGAAACTAGTACATACATGTGGGATGGGCCTCGACACTCCTGGAGTGGTACTTGGTCTAGCTTCATAAATTTCTCCTCTAAAATCATCGTCTCTATGCTCCCCACTTGCTATCATAGAAGCATGTTGATCAAGGTTTCCTACTAGTGTACTAAGAGAACCTAATGTTGAGACCATAGCTCGATGATGCATAGGTGTGCAAATGGGAGGACTAGTAGCAACAATAAGGGGTTGCGCATGCATGGGGTGCTAGGGATCAACCATTTCCCCTAACATCTATTGTGACATGCCGCCACCAGCACCTTGAAATGATTTAAAATCAAAGTAACTGGCCTTTTTCCCCAAAACAAACTCTACATATAGTTTCCTCAAAAACTACAATGGTCACTTCCAATTAGCAAGTGGGGGACTATAAAAAACCATATACCATTGATCCCAAAAATCTGAACTCATCTATGGATGTATGCACCACCTCATGGATATTCTAGATTTGTTGGGAGGAATGGGCTATCGAGTAACGAGGTCAAGACAGTAGGGGGATTGGTGGTATTTCATTATTTTAAGGTCCAAAATTTCTTTGTAAGAGAGACCATCAACATAAAATTGTCTCATCTGATCTTTGTCTCATCAATGCCTATCTAGATCAAAATCAATTGTCTCGATGGCATCGACAACATTTTGCATCGCGTGCAGATGCAAAACATCTCACATGGGGTGGAATCAATGCTTGACTATGCATAGCATTGATTTGATTTTGGATGGATGCAACTTGATCATTTATGTGTGCTCATAATCGAGCCTCATTAGATGCAATAGGTGCTGGAGGTGGCATATTAGGTGGAGGGGGAGGTGGTGGAGGAGGTGGTGGTGGAGGTTGAGGAGGAGGTGGTTGAGGTGGTGGATTGATGACATCATCTATGTTAAAATCATCCATGATATGAGATATAAATGTGCACTTGTACATTAAATTATACAAAATTAACATACAAACTTAAAAAATGACAATTGAAATAGTTAAATTTGAAACACACATGCAAATATGTTTAAATAGGATGTGCATACATATATTAAGATCATATAAAATTGAAACACACATATACATTGATTGAACTTGAGCATGTGCATACAAAATTCAAAATTTAACATGTACATACATTTAAAGTAAAAAATACGATGCATAATTTGCATGCATACATCATTAAACTAAACTATGCACATACATACAAATTTCAAAATTTAAGAACTATATGCAATTTTAATACATGTGTACATATAAGAAACAATAAAACTGAAACATTCACAGCAAAGCTCATTTTATGTCTAACACACACACACACACACACATCACTAAAAATATCCATCCAACCAATTTTACAAATTCATCACACAAAATATCCATCGTTCACCAAATTCATAAATTCATAACTATTTAAGATGATTGTCTTAATTTAGAAACTATTGTGTCTAAGATCCCATCCATATCCCTAACATCATCAACAATGGTTTTCATCCTAGATGCAATCATCCCCACAGGTGGTACGACACATTCTTCATTTTGAATAATGTTGATTTAATCTTGCATGGTTCTAACATTGGAATTGATTCATGCTTGTAAATGAGCACCATCAATTTTAGGTGGTTGAGGTTGGGGGTTATGAAGTGGAGTGGGTGGAGGTGGAGGTGAAGGTGGTGGAGATGGATGGTGTGGAGGTGGATTGTGATTATTATTGAGTCGATCCATGTGATCTCTAAGATATGAGTGAGCCTGCATTAGATTTTTAATTTTAAAATGTAAGATACATGTTTAGGAAATACCCTAAAAACATTCAATATAAATGGCCTAATTGAATACAAATGATAAAATATGCAAGCCTCATTTATGTCTAAGGAATGTTACTTGAATGAAAATACAATTAACTATTAATATAGGACAATTTATGAATGCTATAGGGTTTACGGTCTAGAGTTGAGGATTTAGGTTTTAGGGTAATAGGATTCCTTAAGGGGATCTATGTAGTAAGGTCCTAGTACAAAATGGCATGGCTTCTAAGTGAATAAAATTTGGTGAAGCTGGCCAAGGCAACCAAATTTCATAAAGTTTGAGGCAACTTCACCAAATTATATTCACTTGAGCCATGCAATTTTGTCCTAAGAAGTTAGTAGACATAGACCCCCTTAAGCCATCTTATCATCCTAAACCATAAATCGATAAACCTAGATCATTATTTATCTCATTCATATTATAATCTTACATGATCTTATTATTGTTAAATTTGGTTTCCTTGGGAAACTTCACCAAATTTTGAGAGCTTATTTGATCCCCTTAAGGAATCGATTTACGGTTTAGGGTGATAGGATGGCTTAAGGGGATCTATGTCTAGTGAGGTCCTAGGAAAAAATGTCATGGCTCAACTGAATAAAATTTGGTGAAGTTTCCCAAGGGAACCAAATTTCATTAAGAGCCTAAGAAAAAATAACATTTTGCTTTAGGGTTTACGGTTTAGAGTTTAGAATTTAGGGTTTAGGGTAATAGGATAGCTTAAGGGGATCTATCTAGTAAGATGCTATGACAAAATGAAATGGCTTAAGGGAATAAAATTTTGTGGAGTTGCCTAAGGCAACCAAATTTCATTTTAAGGTCCTAGGACAAAATGAATACTTTAGTGTTTAGGGTTTAGATTATAGAGTTTAGGATTTAGGGTTTAGGGAACTTAGGGTGAAGTTTGGGTGGCCCTTTGAATATAATGAACTTGAAAGTTAGTGAAGAAAATTTTCTTGTGGAACAATTGATTGAGATAGCTCTTGTTTCAACTAACCAACCTAGATCATGAAATCTCATTCATATTATAATCTTGCATGATCTTATTATTTTTAAATTTGGTTGCCTTGGGAAACTTCACCAAATTTTGAGAACTTCCTTGATCCCCTTAAGACATCGATTTATGATTTAGGGTGATAGGATGGCTTATGGGGATCTATTTGTAGTGAGGTCCTAGGATAAAATGACATGGCTCAACTAAATAAAATTTGGTGAAGTTGCCCAAGGCAACCAAATTTCATTAAGAGCATAAGAAAAAATGATGGCTTTAGGGTTTATAGTTTAGAGTTTACAATTTAGAGTTTAGGGTAATAGGATAGCTTAAAGGGATGTATGTAGTAAGATGCTATGACAAAATGAAATGGCTTAAGGGAATAAAATTTGGTGGAGTTTCCTAAGGCAACCAAATTTCACTTTAAGGTCCTAGGAAAAAATGAATACTTTAGTGTTTAGGGTTTAGATTTTAGAGTTCAGGGTTTAGGGTTTAGGGAACTTATGGTGAAGTTTGGGTGGCCCTTGGAATATTGAATTTGCAAGTTAGTGAAGAAAATTTTATCGTGGAACAATTGATTGAGATAGCTCTTGTTTCAACTAACCAACCTAGATCATGAAATCTCATTCATATTATAATCTTGCATGATCTTATTATTGATAAATTTGGTTGCCTTGGGAAACTTCACCAAATTTTTGAGAACTTCTTTGAACCCCTTAAGAAATGTCATATTAGGACCCCTTATGACATCGATTTACGATTTTGGGTGATAGGATGGCTTATGGGGATCTATGTCTAGTGAGGTCCTAGGATAAAATGACATGGCTCAACTGAATCAAATTTGGTTAAGTTTCCCAAGGCAACCAAATTTCATTAAGATCCTAAGAAAAAATGATGGCTTTATGGTTTATAGTTTAGAGTTTAAAATTTAGAGTTTAGGGTAATAGGATAGCTTAAGGGGATCAATGTAGTAAGATGCTATGAAAAAATGAAATGGCTTAAGGGAATAAAATTTGGTGGAGTTTCCCAAGGCAACCAAATTTCATTTTAAGGTCCTAGGAAAAAATGAATACTTTAGTGTTTAGGGTTTAGATTTTAGAGTTCAGGTTTTAGGGTTTAGGGAACTTAGGGTGAAGTTTGGGTGGCCCTTGGAATAATGAACTTGCAAGTTAGTGAAGAAAATTTTCTCATGGAACAATTGATTGAGATAGCTCTTGTTTCAACTAACCAACCTAGATCATGAAATCTCATTCATATTATAATCTTGCACAATCTTATTATTGATAAATTTGGTTGCCTTGGGCAACTTCACCAAATTTTGAGAACTTCTTTGATCCCCTTAAGAAATGTCATATTAGGACCCCTTAAGACATTGATTTACAATTTAGGGTGAAGTGATGGAAGGTAAGGGGATCTATTTCTAGTGAGGTCCTTGGAAAAAATGACATGCCTCAAGTGAATAAAATTTTGTGACATTGCCCAAGGCAACCAAATTTAATTAAGGGCCTATGAAAAAAATGATGTCCTTAGGGTTTAGGGTTTAGATTTTAGGGTGTAGGGTAATTTAGGATGGATTAAGGGGATCTTTGTAGTAAGTTTCTATGACAAAATGACATGGCTTAAGGGAATAAAATTCGGTGGAGTTTCCTAAGGCAACCAAATTTCATTTTAAGGTCCTAGGACAAAATGAATTCTTTAGTGTTAAGGGTTTAGATTTTAGAGTTAAGGGTTTAGGGTTTAGCAAACTTAGGGTGATGTTTGGGTGGCACTTGGAATAATGGACTTGCAAGTTAGTGCCTAGTTTATGAATAGATTGACTATTTGTGTAATTGAAACACATAATTATGTATTATTAAGATTGAGTTTGATATATATTTTAACTGGATATTTTTTAAATTGAATATAAGATTATTTTATTTAACATTTTTCTCTTTAAAATTTCCCACTTAAATGAATTTTATGATATAAAATGTATAGTATAAAATTAGTTAATGTTGAATCAAGTATTTTATTTTCGATTGTTTGGAATTGAAAGAACCTAAAAGAAAGAAAAGAAAAATATTTAGATTCTTTTAGTGTCTAGGTAACAAGTGCAAAAATTGAGATTTTAGACTAAACTAGAAGCTTAATTAACAAGTAATTGACAATAAAAAATGGAAACAAGGTATGAATAAGAGAGATCAAAACATAAAATAGAAATGAATGTTGAATACTATCTAATTAAGTAACAATTGGAAATCAATTATACATATGGATTTACAAATTTGCTAACTAAACTTGCAAACAAACATTGATTAAATTTATGAATTGTAATTATTCTTTAACATATTTTTTTAATTATAATTTAACATCGAAACTAAAGTTTAATATATTTTTTTCTCCATACAATGCAAATAAAATTTAAAACATTTAAGCAATGTAAATGTATTTTCTTGAGCTCGAAATTAGGGTTTTCAAAATCAAAATGATTTGTTCGATTTGAATTTAGGGTTTCAATTTCTAAGCAATTAGGGTTTTAAATGCAATTTTTTAGTTTTATTTCAAACTAGGGTTTTCAAATTCATTTTTTTGTTTGATTTGAATTGAGGGTTTCAAAAATATTTATTAGGGTTTCTAAATGTTTTTTAATTTCATTTCAATTTCTAGGGTTTTGAAATGCAATTTTTTTTGTTTCGTTTCAATTATGGTTTTCAAATACTTTTTTTTTTTGGTTTGATTAAACAATGTAGGTTTCAAAAGCTAAATTATGTTTCTAAAAGACAACTTAAGGTTCATTTTTTCATTTCCATTGAGAAATATTTAGGTTTCATTACATTTTTTCATCTATTTCTAGAATTCCTCATTTATACTATAGCAGGAAATAAAATGCTTTAAATGTGAAATAAATTTAAAAAAACATGGTAAAACAATTATTCTATTGACAATTTCAATAAAAAATGAAAACATGCCAAAAAAATGGGGGTGGACGGGTACCTGGAGACTGTTTGTGGAGGTTGTTGTCACTCAAATTCGAGATCTCGTGCATAGGTAAAATGCAGTTTATTTGTTTTTAAAAAAATAAATACCATTAGAAAACGGGATGTCAATTTTTATCGTTTCGTAGTAATCAGGATCTCATTCCCTGTTCATTGGTTCGAGACCCTTTAGCAAATGTGATACTGATTTTTAAAAAGCGGGATCCCATATTGCATTTAGGCTCAGGATCCTGAAGCTAAATGGGATCCCAATTTTTAAAAATTGAGATCCTATTTAGAAAAATCAGGATCTCGTTTTTGCAATGTCGATTTCATTTTTTTGGCTAAGGAAAAAACTTCCACATTTTATGTACTCAACTTTGTACACTTACCCACAAAGACTTCAACATTCCAAGTTGGCCCACCAAACACTTAACGTTCCCATCCATTAACTTGATACCACAAGCAATATCAAAGATACGAGATAAAATTATGTAGATTACACTACTATAATTATATGAAATTTAGGAACATTATCATACACCCTCCTTACAATTTCACACAACATTATGTAGCTGCAAGAAAAAAAACATTGAACCCAACATCACATGTAATCCCAGAAAACATAGTCTTGATATAAAATATTGAAAACCCAACTTGTGGTACACCTCAACACCTAAACTTGAAATGAGAAAATAGATTGAAAACTTGAGCTTATTCTCCAAACCGCACGACCACAATATCAACTGTAGAGAAATTTAGATAATTTTTTGTGAGATAAGGGGGATTCACTACTCACAATCCTCTTCATTCTCAAGAGAATCCAAAAGAGTGAACTATCCTTAACCACCTCAAATGTTGTTAAATGAAGAAATTGCAAAGAAGATCTTATACAGACCAATTATTCAGGAAGATTGCTTCAAAATATGAGAGAGCAGAGTTTTAATACTTTTTCCTCCTAAAGGATAGTTCTCATCCAAAGGACTACAACATAGTATCAAAATGCCAATGTGACACACTGGAGTCCAAAGGTCCATTGGCATCCAAGGAAAACAAATAACTAGAACCTCGAATAGAATGACTAAAACCCTATACTATCTTACACAAATTAGAGTTCTATTCAACAAAATAAATGAATATAAAGAAGGAAATGATGCAAAGTACACAGTAGAGCCAAGAGAGAAATTACAAATGGTTGAGTGCTTGAAATATTTCTTCAAGCTTTGCTCCAGCAACCTACACAAAAGATGAATGGGGAAAAATATTCAGGTTGTTTTAAGGCTTTCTGTTGTCAAACCCCCATTTTGGTGTTCCCACCTCCATAGAGAATTAGATAGATAAAGAGAATAGAAAAAGTAAAAAAATAAAGAGTGGTAAAAAGAATCCCCACTTGAGGAGGATAACCCATACCATGAAATAGAAAGTAATCAAAGTTATCTATTCACAAATAAATAAGATCAAGAGAGCATTCCCAGTAGTCCTTGACCCTCTCTTGAATGCATAGACACACCGTTGAATGCTTGAAAGAGAGATTTGGCTATTGGAGTGTTGGTTATTTTTTAGAACCAAACTTAATCTCACTAGATGACTATGAATTTTCCACAATTCAATGATAATAAAAGGTAAGGATTGGCCAACAAATAGGTACTAGCTTGCTAGGTTAGTCTTCTACTCTTTGGGCCTTATGAAACCCAGGAGGGTGATCTTGACAATTTCTATATGATACTCTTGTGCCATTTTATCATAAACATTGAAACAAATAGATACATTCCTATTAGATGTAAATAGATAAAATTATTTAAGGATTTGGCTGACCATTTAACAAATTGTACCTACAACATGGAATGAGTAGTACTTCATACCACTATATTGCAATTATGGGCCTGTCAAAAAATTTCAATTAGATTTGTGTTCTTTTTTAGGTATGGGAAGACTCACTAACATCAAAGAGAACCAAATAAATGAATTAGTGCTTTATCTAAGGGCTCCAGACTCACATATGCAATAAACTATAATACAATTAGCAATGTAAACAAGTATCTAAAGACTATTAACAAAATTCTTGCAATATATCCACTTAATGTATCAAGAAATAGAAACTGCTTAACAATCCTTGAATCTCACTTACAAATCTATGATCTCATTTAAGCACTTACTTAGCTCTTTGAACTAAAGAAAAAATGAAATCGCACATTAAACCAAAGTGATTGAAGATGAATAAATGAACCTTGATCCCTTTATTCATAATTCACAAGACAAAGTCATAGAGGAGAGAAACTAATCCAAGCTATGTAATTATCATTCATACACCATTGCTATTGTAAAACCATTAAGCCTATTACAAATCTGAATGCATTCTTAAGACTCAACATTAATCTATTTATCTATACTTGAAATTACCAAAACTACTCATACATGAGCTCAAAATTGCTTAACCATCAAAATAACCATGTAATTGGCCTTGAATTCTGATTTATAGAAACATGGGAGCAAAAATCATCAAGATAAATTTTAATTAAAATCACATTCGCATTTGACATGCAAGTGGGGGGAAACCACATAAGACAAAACTTATTTTAATTTATTGAGGAAGATACACCCTCCTTCCAAAAGGAACCTTTCACTCGTTGCAACAACATCATAATATTTTTCAATACTTCAATGAAATCCTAATCTGTACTATATCTAGGCTATGCATTTTTTCTCTCATGTCCATTATTCATCATGTTTGGGTTTGTGCAGGATCATCATGGAAAAAATAGGCCCTTAAGTTGCAAAAAATTTAGAAAAATCAGAGTTAGGCAACTTGACGTAAAAATTTGAATAAGTTATCTATATTATTTAAAAAACATGTATGAAAAAAATATATAGCAAATTAAATGTAGTTTCTAAGTTCTACTAGGTTTATTTAAAAAAAAAATCTATTTGGTGAAAATTTGACATTTCAATGCAGTAGTACTTAAATTTCAAGGAAAAAATAAGAAGTAGGTGTCTATTTGACCACCCTAACCACAGTAAAATGATAATATTTTTTTTATAATATTTTAAATATAAGTAAAGGACTCATGTCCCAATGTGATGCATATTTTTTTGTAATTTTTTTCCAAGTAAATAATTAATTATGAATTTTTTATTACAAGTTTTCAAAAATATTAAAACTCATATGTCTGACCACCCTAACTTGGTCAAAACTTCATGAAATTCATTTTTTGTTTTTTTAATCGTATAGTATGCAAAGCATAGAATGTGATGCATGTTTTGGATTCAAAAAATGTGATACTGTTTGAAAGCTTAGATTTTTTTCAATCAACCTATCAATCAGGACTTTAGTTGTAATTCAGATAGAAAATGAATAATAATTATTTATTAAATTCAAAGTAAAACGTAATTTATATTGTGGAAAGTTGAGAATCTCCTTTAAAAACCCTTTTTGTTTCATGAATTTTGGTTAAAAAAAAGTCGTTACCCACATGGGCCATCATATCAGTTACATATCACCACTTTTTGGCCCATCATGATCCTGCACATACGCATTTGTCATCACCTTCCTAACACAAGCTCATTTAGTGAACCTCTCAAACCATGTGTTATACTCATCTTTAGTGGGCCATCTCATGTCTGACAGAGTCTGCACTTTTTCATTATGATGAGCGTACCTTGCATCAATTAATGCTCCGGCTTCTTTAACAAATGCATCCATCCTCATTTCAACTCCAGCCATGTTATCAATGTAGAGGGTCAACATGGAGTAATCAACTATAGTTAATAGTATTTTAGCCTATGGAAACCACTCTCCCATATCATGCACCCATTTGGAAAACTCCATCAACTCACCCTTGTCATCTAACTTATTTTATACATACTATGCCCTTCCATATCCTTGAACATTATTAATCTATTTTAGAGTTATATTCCTAACTTCGCATGGAATTTTTTTTTTTCATTAATTCAATCAATTTCCCTCAATATATTAGGAATACGAGTAGGGGCTGCATTGTAGAAAAATGGACCCTTGTCATTTTCATGGTCTTTTAGGCCTTGCTTCATGATGTTTGTTCTATTTTTCTATGATTTTATGATGTAACATGGCTTGAACATACATATTTAGGTACTAAAATTCAAATAATGATGTCTTGTGAAGGTGTTGTGAAGTGTTGTAAAAAATTTCTACACTCTTCTAGACTCTATTAATTGCAATTCACCTAAAAATCACCTTTTCATCACTAAACAAGTCCTATTTTGAAGTGTTGTAAAGTCTTGTAACAAGATTTCACACTTTTCTAGGCATAACTTCACCATTCACCCCTTTCTTATGCTTTATTTGACCCCTTTATGCCCTTATATGCTTTAATTAAGTGCATTTTTTAATGTAAACCCTACAAAAAACATTAAATACAAGATAATTCTTGACACCCATTTTCAGGTCCTAGGTGGGATCCATTCACCATGGGTGGTGAATGAGTCCCCCTTGGCTCCAAATTCAATTTTTTTCAAAATTCCTTTTGATTTTTTATTCAAAATCACTTGATGTAGGCTTGTGATGAGGTATGAATGGGTTACTGAGGCACAATATTGTATAAATAAGTGTTTTTCACCTCATTTTACATCCTCCAACATTCGCACATCACATCCAAGCAATCTTTTCATTTAGTCAAGCATTCAAGAACTTTACAACATCAAATCAAGCATTCATCAAGCATTGTGGAGCATCCATTGATACAACTTCAGATTTTCATCAATTAGGGTTTGGTAAGTTGATAACATTTGCATTCTATTTTCTTATCATTCTCTTGAATTTCATTATTTTATTAAGGGTTTTATTACCAAAGTGGGGTTTGACTAAGGAAAACCCCTATTTGCTAACCGTCAACAATTTTTCCCCTCTTGCATGTGTGTTTGTAGACCTTTGTATGTAGATTTTACAAGCATTTAGGTGATTTAAGATTGGTCAACAAGTCAACTCGGTGCTTCAAGTCAAAACAACTCTATTTCAAGCTTTGAGAGGGTTTTCTATCTGTTTCATGCAGAATTGACTTCAGCAACCTGACAAGCAGACATTTCCAGATCTAGTATTGTAGAGTTGTCTCTTGATTTCTCAAAATTTTGAGAGAGGATTGATTTGCCACTAGTGGTGAATGAGTCCCACCTTAAGATTGAAAATATAGGTTTTGTTAGATTCTAGATCTTGATAGTCAGAAACATGGTTCTCGACAGATTTCACTAGTAGAAGGACTAATTCAACACCCTAGGAAAATGAGTCCCACTATTGATTTTCAATAATTTTAGACAACATTCAGAACATTCCAGATTCCTCAAATCTTTCCCAGGTGCACTTTGATTCATCCTTTCTCTTTTTGTTTTGCATTGATTCATCTTTTAGTTCATTGTTTGCATATGACAGTGTGTTTTCCAACATAGTTTAAATCTTAGTTTTTCATTCATAATCATTCATTTAAATAACTTACTCTCATTTAGTTCATTTCATTTAGGATAGATAACATCATACATAAAATAATTTAAATGAACCCATTACCATTTTTGGCCCTACCTCTCTCCTTTTAGGTGAGAAACCCTAGAAGAGCTAGAGAAGTGCATTGTGCCAAAAATCTATGGTTCATTTTGGTGAACTTGCATTTTGAACACTTTGAATTTTTTATTTCATTCACATATTACATCCTATATTACATTTACATCAACATTGAATTAGGATATTGTTTTTTTTTGCATTCTAGGGCTTTTCATATTGCATTAGTATACAATTCATTTAGGTTTCATTTTTTAATTTCATATCATTGAAAAATTAAAAAATTGCATTTTGCATCCTTAATTGCATTTTGTAGAGAATTTGAATCATTTTCAATTTTTAGAAAAATATCATACTGGGACTCATTCGCTACCCTCGGCAAATTAGTCCCTTTGCACTATTTAAATAGCATTTCTAGCATTTTTCTGGCATTTTCTTGCATTTCTATTTTTTGTAGTTAGTTAACAAAATTTCTATTATTTGCATTTAGAACTCCTAGATTACTTTCCATTTTCATTCACACTATATTTTGTGGCACTTCTATGAGTGTTTGGTGCCCCATTAATAATACTTTAGTGAGACAAATTTCTAGAATCATGGCTTCCTGCGATAGCACTTTCATTGTGGAGCTTGAGATCTCAAGAGCTCCTACTACTAGTATGGACAATGGTACATTAAGCATTGACAATACCACTTCTATACCTTCACCTTTCCATCCAATGAGTGTTGACACCCAACACAACTCCCCTCCTGCAATGAAAGGTCATTAATATTCATGAGGATTTTGCACATTTACAACAAGACTTGTAACCTGAAAACAATTCCACCACCACCATACCTACAATTGAAAACCTTCATCATTTGATTGAAAGTGATGATGGCTTACAAGTTACGAAGAAAATTGCTGAGATTTACAATAAAAATGCCTCTTGTAATACCCAATCTACAAAGATTCCTGTAAGACAAGGAGGGCATCAAGTTCCTCCCCCTTCAACCATAGCATCCATACCAATATATATCAATCCACAAGAAACGAAAACTATGCACCAGGTTAGTTATGTCGCTCCTTCTTTCCCAATTCCAACTAGCATTCCTAGTTCTCTTGTGGCATCACAAGTCCCCTCCACCACCTTCACCTCCCTTAGTATTCCTTTCACTTCCCCTAACATCACCTACACTCCATAACCATTTTCCTTCCACCTCAAACCACTTACCCTAACCCTATTCTTACACAACTCCTTAACACCATTTCTTTGTTGCAACAACTTTCCACCATTAGCCAAGGTCAACCTACTCCACCACATACCATCATGTCTATAGTATCCCCTTATCCTTATAAATCTTATGTATCATGGGTATGTGTAGGATCATCATGGAAAAAATAGGTCCTTAAGTGGAAAAAAATTCAGAAAAATCAGAGTTAGGAAACTTGACATTAAAATTTGAATAAGCTATCTATATTATTTCAAAAATATGTAAGAATAGAATTTGTAGCAAATTGAATGAAGTTTCTAAACTACTAGGTTTGTTTAAAAAACAAAAAAATCTATTTGGTGAAAATTTGAAATTTCAATGCAGTGGTACTTAAATTTCATGGAAAATATAAGAAGTAGGTGTCTGTTTGACCGCCCTAACCACAATAAAATGATAATATTTTTTTATAAGATTTTAGACATAAGTAGAGGAATCGTGCCCCAATGTGATGCATATTTTTTTATAATTCTTTTCCATGTAAATAATTAATTATGATTTTTTTATTACAATTTTTTTAAAAATATAAAAACTCGTATGTCTAACCACCTTAACTTGGTCAAAACTTCATGAAATTTAATTTTTGTTTTTTTAATCCTATAGTATGCAAAGCATAGAATGTGATGCATGTTTTGGATTAAAAAAATGTGATACCATTTGAAAGCTATAGATGTTTTTCAATCAGCCTATCAATCAAGACTTTAGTTCTAATTTTAATAGAAAATGAATAATAATTACTTATTAAATTCAAAGTAAAGTATAATTTATATCATTGGAAAGATAATAATATCATTTAAAAACCATTTTCATTTCATCAATTTTGGGTAAAAAAATAGTCATCAACCACATACCCATCATATTGCCACTTTTTGGCCCATCATGATCCTGCACATACCCGTACACTGATGCCACAAGGGATAGAAATGCCTCGGTTTGAGAAATCTGGAGGTAAAGGAGATCCTATCAACCATGTTAATGCTTATACATCTTTATGTAGTTATTTTGTCCTTGATGATAAGCTTTTAGCCAAAAAATTTCCAAGGACCTTGCAAGATACTACATTAGAGTAGTTTTCCAACTTGCCCAATCATTCCATCCACCCCTTTAATGAACTGATGGATTCTTTCATAAGTCACTTTCAAGTTCACATGACACCTAAAAAGACAAGGGCTAACCTCATGAGATGTAGACAAAACACAAAAAAAAAAAAATTGATTTTATCTCACAATACCAATCCTTGTATGCTCAAATTGATGTCAAGCTTCTTGATGCACATCTGCAAAAGATGTTTATCAAAGAATTGCACAAAAGATAAACTAACTATGATGAAATTATCTTCATTTATGCACTTATGCACAACCTTGTATGAATACTATAACTCAATTTCAAGTCATGATTCAAAATCCACTTCTAACCAAGCTAAAAAACTTGAGCATAACAATCAAACCACCTATCAAAAAAAATTCAAAACAAATAGAGGATTTTTACAGTTCAATCCACCTCCTCAAACACAACCACAACCAACCCAACCAATTCCAAAACAAGTGGTATTTGTTAAAGTAGTGGTGCCTTATACCTATGGGGATCCGAAGAGACAATTTACTCCCTTACTCGATACCCTTCATAGCACAATGAACTAGTTTCTTCAACAACACATGATCACTTTGCCACTTGTTAAACCACTTGATCGAAACCAACCATTACCACCCACCTTCAAACCTAATGCTTATTGTCATTTTCATTTCCAAAATGGACATGACACTAAACACTGCAAGCGTCCAAAACATTTAGTTCGAGACCTCATTGATTCAGGACATTTGTCCATTGCAGGTGTTAATGATCAAGGGAATAATTTTGGTGCACTCCCTAACCAGAATTTACAAATTTTTACCAATCTCATGCCTAAACACAATATCTCATTCGTCAAGGCTAGTGAACCTTCAAACACTGATGTAATGAATGTTGATACAAATAGTGAAAAAAATGATATAACTCCAACTATTACCTAAGGTAATCCTATGGATAAACTTGTGGGTGTGATAGAAATTATCCCTCATAAGGGAAAAACCAATAAATCTCTTGATATCACCTTTTCTTCTAAAGATATACTTCATCAGGCTTTGAATGGTCCTCTTTACTTAACTAGAAGAATATATGATAAGCCCACCAATGGGATATTAATAGATCCCACTTCTGGTGAGAATGTGATCACAGAAGAGTTTTTAGTATTACATGATCTCTATCAAGATTATTATAATAAATCTAGACTACATGGATTAAGACACATATTGGTTTTACATGCCCTATGATTGGATCAATCATGCTCCCATTAAAAATAGGACCCAAAACTTTGGATGTAACATTTTCAATTATTCCACAATCATATCAATTTCATTTGCAGCTAGGCTATGCTTGGCTTTGCTCAAAGAAATTGGTCCCATAAGTGGTTCACAAGTGTTTGAAGTTTCCACATGGAAATGAGATATTTACCATACTTCATAGTGGCTTTAATCCCTTATCCTCTAAAGGTAATTTTTCCTTATAACCCTTTTGTCCTACACCCATGGAACCGATCACACCTCAAAAGGACTTCTTGTTCATAGCCTATCAAAATTTCAAAGCCAAAATGATAGCCAAATTATCTCTTCGTAACACATCCCTGTCCACTTCCACCCCTCCTATTATAGATGAAACCATGCTTCCACCTGAGTTTGACATTGAGCAAACCATACAACCTCGTGAACAACCACCCTTATGCACTTCCCTTCCATCATTTAAATGACGAAGGGAAAATTAAACAACTACCGCCATGCCTACTTGTATTAAACAAGTGTATAAAGCTAAAGAGAAAGTAGTTGACCCATCTTCTTCAGTTTCTTTTGTTCTTCCCTCTTCAGAAGCAGAAGAACCTATGATGACTCAATCCACTCTTACACCTCAACAACTTCAAAATAGATTTAAACAAAACTGCAGTGCTAGGGAACATATGCGTCGTCATCATCTCCTTGCTTGTCAATATCTCATAGAAGACAATAAATAAAATCAACCTCCACCTTTGATAGAAATAATAGATGACCACCCTCCTCTTGACCCGCCACAAGATAGTCTAGTCCAACTTTCACAACAAAATGAACCAATCCAGCAGCCGCAACTTTTGATACATCCTTCCTTGGAAATCACCCTTTTTCCTCCCATTGTCATCAATCTTGATGATGATGATGATGATGAGGAAATTTCCAAAATAGATGAAGAAGTGGGTATGTGTAGGAACATCATGGAAAAAATAGGCCCTTAAGTGGCAATAAAATCAAAAGAATAAGAGTTACACAACTTGACATAAAAATTTGAATAAGTTATCTATATTATTTCAAAAATATGTAAGAATAGAATCTGTAGAAAATTGAATTTAGTTTCTAAACTACTAGGTTTGTTTAAAAAAAGAAAAAAAAACTATTTGGTTAAAATTTGAAATTTCAATGTAGTAGTACTTAAATTTCAGGGAAAAAATAAGAAGTAGGTGTTTGCCTGACCACCCTCACCACAATAAAATGATAATATTTTTTTATAATATTTTAGATATAAGTAGAGGAATCATGTTCCGATGTGATGTATATTTTTTTGTAATTTTTTTCCAAGTAAATAATTAATTATGAAATTTTTATTACAACTTTTAAAAAATATAAAAACTTGTATGTCTGACCACCTTAACTTGGTCAAAACTTAATGAAATTCAATTTTTATTTTTTTAATCCTATATTATTCAAAGCATAGAATGTGATATCATTTTAATGCTATAGATGTTTTTCAATCAGCCTATCAATAAGGACTTTAGTCATAATTCGAATAGAAAATGAATAATAATTACTTGTTAAATTCAAAGTAAGACATAATTTATATTGGTGGAAAGCTATTAATCTCCTTTAAAAACCCTTTTCGTTTAATCAATTTTGGGTAAAAAAAGTCATCAGCCACATACCCATCGTATTGCCACTTTTTGGCCCATCATGATCCTACACATACCCAAGTGCATAATGATCTAAACTCTTTATTTTCATCTACAATGAGCTTAAAAGATAAATTATCTCCACCAAGTGAAGAACATGGTATGAATCCTAGTTCAAAACTTACAATTCTTCCTTTGTACAGTCAACTGCCCTCACACTACACTAAATACGATTGGGAGGTAGATGACTTATTCTATGATGGAATCACATTCGCCTAGCTAGCCTTTTTGCATTTATCTTTTTATTTTTCCTTTCTTGTGTGAATCATGTTTCCCCGTAACTTGTTTTTGATGTTCTCTCATTTTACACTACTATTATGTGTACCTCTCTTCTTCTATATGTCGTGCATCTTCACTTTTTATCTTTTTTTTTGTGTTCTCCTGTTTGGGATGATGCAAAGTGTAGAGACACCCTATGCCTCTTCCATGTTGACCCAAAATGTCCTTGCCCTTTCTACATTTTTTCTTTCTTTTTGAGGATGATGCAAGGCATTGAGACCAAAATTTCTTCTTCATGTTGACCCAAAAGCGTTTCCTTTTTCTTTCGCCTTTTTGTTTTCTTTCTTTTCGATTGCGTTTTCCTTTTGGGGATGATGCAAAGTGTTAAGACCGCAATGTATCTTCCATGTTGACCTATAATGAACTTTATTTTTCTTTATTTTTCATTCTCTTTGTGTCATTCTTCCAGTTCTATGTGCTTTTGGGAATGATAATAGTTCCAATCTTTTTCATAAAAAATATTGCAGCAACAAATATACTAACCCCAAATCCATAGATCCCTTATGTGTTTGGTGTGTTCTTTTATGGGGGAAACTCCATTTATTTTTCCTTCATTTTCATTGACATGACGCAACCTAACTTTGAAACATATGACTTGGCATAGGGCTTTCCAATTTGGATCTCGTGTCTTGTTTTCCTTTTGCATTTTTCTTTCCTTCGCTACTTTAAAGTAATTTCTCACAAAACAGTGTGCAACAATTCCTTTAAAGTGGGGGGCATACATTACCATAATTCATTTGAATTCTTGGTTCCTAGTGTGGCCTTGTCATTTATATGATTCATTCATCACTTCATGGATGACATTGGGAGTGATGTCTTTCATAAGTGTGATCTATCTTAGCATATTGCATTCCTCTTGGTGGCTTGATGTGACACATTGCATCCCCTAAGTTGTGAATATTCTATTCTTTTATTAGTCCTCTCTTGGAGACATTAGACACAATGTTCCCTAAGTGACTAACCTTGTTTAAACTTAACAAGACTCCTTTGAACATCTTTTACATTTTACATTTTAGCATTTTACATTTTGCATTTTTGCCACCTTGCATAACGCAACTTGCATTCCTGTGGTACATTCCTTTTTGTTCATGTCTTCTAAGCATATATAGCTTTTCTTGTCTCATGGAGCATGAACCAATATATTTTTCCTTGCAGTGCCTTCTTAAAGTTATCAAGAGGTATAACTTTGATATGGTTGAGTGAGAACCCCATCTAGCGGCATGAATTTTCCCCATAGCCACCTTTGTGTTTGTAAGTGCATACCAACTAGTGTATGTATCTCCCCTTTTTGGGCCTTCTCGGCCCATGGACAATCACAAGTTTTGTGACTTCAGAGTGAGTATACTTAGGCCTTCTCACTTGGCAAACCACCATGAGTTTTGTTGCCCTAGAGTGGGTATACATTCTCTTTTAGCCAAGATCTAATCCACAACTAGTTGAACATACGATTGAAGGTTCTTCTTATTCTCAACACTTGTGTGTTCATTTGTTCTTATGCTTAGTTTTCAATGGGATCTTCACCCCAGGGACTTGATCATCCCTCTTGATCATTGTTATTTCATCTTGTTAACATAAGTGCATTTGAACCCTCGTCTCCATCTTCAGGCTACTTTAGTGTGAGTTTGAAGCAAGGTCATCCTCTCATTAAAGTGGGGGCTAAATTCACCATAGAAAAATGGACCCTTATCATTTTCATGTTCTTTTAGGCCTTGCTTCATGATGTTTGGTCTATTTTTCTCTAATTTTATAATGTAACATGGCTTGAAAATGCATATTTAGGTACTAAAATTCAAATAATGATATCTTGTGAAGGTGTTGTGAGGTGTTGTAAAATATTTCTACACTCTTCTAGACTATATTCATTACAATTCACCTAAAACTCACCATTTCATTACTAAAAAAGTCCTATTTTGAATTGTTGTAAAGTCTTGTAAGAATATTTCGCACTTTCCTAGGCATAACTTCACCATTCACCCCTTTCTTATGCTTTATTTTACCCCTTTTATGCCCTTATATGCTTTAATTAAGTGCATTTTTTAATGTAAACCCAACAAACACCATCAAATACAAGATAATTCCTGACACCCATTTTTAGGTCCTAGGTGGGACCCATTCTCCATGAGTGGAAAATGAGTCCTCCTTGGCTCCAAATTCAAAAAAATTCAAAATTCCTTTCGGGTTTTTATTCAAAATCACTTGATGTCGGCCTGTGATGAGGTATGAATGAGTTACTAAGGCACAAGATTGTATAAATAAGTGATTTTCACCTCAATTTACATCCTCCAACATTCACATATCACATCCAAGAAATATTTTTATTCACTCAAGCATTCAAGCACTTTACAACATCAAATCGAGCATTCATCAAGCATTGTGGAGCATCCATTGATACAACTTCAGATTTTCATCAACAAGGGTTTGGTAAGTTGATAGAATTTACATGTTATTTTTTTATCATTCTCTTGCATTTCATTATTTTATTAAGGGTTTGATTACCAAAGTGTGGTTTGACCAAGGTAAACCCCTATTTGCTAGCCCTCAACTATTTTCCCCCTATTTTCCAAATATGGTGTTGCAAAGTTGTCTCCTGATTTCTCAAAATTTTGGGAGAGGATTGATTCGCCACTAGTGGCGAATGAGTCCCACCTTAAGACTAGAAATCTAGGTTTTATCATATTCTAGATCCTAACAGTTAGAAACTTGGTTCTTGACATATTTCACCAATAGCAAGACTAATTTTCCACCCTAGGCAAATGAGTCCCATTGTTTATTTTAAGTAATTTAAGACAACATTCAGGACATTCCAAATTCCTCAAATATTGCCTAGGTGCACTCTGATTCAACCTTTCTCTTTCTGTTTGCATTCATTTATCTTTTAGTTCATTGTTTGCATATATCACACTATGATTTTTAACATAGTTTAAATCTTAGTTTTGCATTCATAATCACTCATTTAAATTACTTTCTTGCATTGAGTTAAGTTAATTTAGCTTAGATAACATCATATATAATAAAATTTGAATGAACCCCTTAACATTTTTTTCCCTACCTCTCTCCTTTTAGGTGAAAAACCCTAAAAGATCTAGAGAAATGCATGGTGCCAAAAATCTACAGTTCAGGGGCTTTAGGATCTTCCTACATCTTGGACATCATCTCCTTCAATGTTCCTACCCTAGTACTCCATTTTCTCCACTAAATTTGAAAGGACCTTTAAACCTGTAAATGTTTGATGTTAGCCTCATGGATGTTCTTGTAGGTAACCCACACATCATGGGCTCTATTGACCAATTTGGTCACTCTATGTCTTAATACGTCCTCAAAAATGTCATTTTCCACTTTAACTATCTCTATTTTGGCTTTCTTTGTGTTCTTTTTTTATTTCAAATCTTCATTCAAATTTTGAATTCTAAGCAACAATGTCTCTCTATCCTATGTAGACAAGTCTGAGGTAGAAATTTTTGGAGATGGTAGACTCATCTAAGCTATAGAAAGCACCTTATTATATCCATCCACTAGTTTGTTGCATCTATCCAACAACTTGTGATAGTTAGCCTCGGTAATCTGAGTAGTATCTATAGTCAACATTGTAGCGTACATTTTCCATTGTGTAGCTGCAATTGTATACACCTAAAAATGGTCACATCTCAATACTCTAGTAATTAATTAAATATTTTTAATATTTAATTAAATCTCTCAATTCAATCTACGTATAAATAAATCTAATAATTTATTTATATTGTTGATTCTTTCATTTTGATTAAATAAACAAGTTTATTTAATTAATTTTCCTATCCATTTCTTAATTAATTAAATAAAAATTATGATTTATTTATATTAATTATTATATAATCTTGACTTGAATATTTTATTCAAATAAAGATTAAATATTCTTCTCTTCTAAAAATCTTCTAAATTCCATTCACAATTAAATATTCCAAATATTTAATTAATTATTCTCAAGTCTATTCACAATTAAATATCCCAAACATTTAATTGAGTCTTCTATAGTCCTAAAATCAAATATTTCAAAAATATTTTAAATCCTCAAACTCACATAAAATTAAATAAATTTATTTATTTAATTTGGATTATGTACAACAATCGTGAATAACTTCAAAACAGAAAATTAACAAATTTATCTATTTCTAAGCAAAGTTGTTCCTGTGGGTTGAAGACAAACCTCCATTCTTCTCTCCAACCTCCCAACATCTTCCATTTTTCTCTCAACCTCTTCATCTCTCACCATTCAAATTTACCAGACAATCTCATAGCCATTGATCTTTGCCAGCCAGGCTCTTGGCTGTAAAAATCTATAAAAGGGACTGTCGGGTCTTTGAAAAAAGGAGAAGCTTTTGTACGGGAAAACTATAGCCAATCCTTAATAGCTTAGCCTTCTAGCATTCATAACATTCCAGTTTTTAGCATAGCATAGCTTAGCATATCAACATTCCATATCATGGCCTATCAACCCCATATCATAGTCTCAATAGCATTCATAATCCATAACCCCTATGCATAATCTACAGCCCCTGTGCATATCCATATACCAACATTTCACTCCACCAGCATATAGGATATAGAAGTACTCTCCCTTTGCATACTCATTCTGCAGGTTGCCATTCTAAGAAGCTTTGCTTACATAATCTCAGAGCAGCAGCTTCAAGCGAATCACTGAAGAAACAGGACAATGGAACGATTATGAAGAAGCTCTGTTTGATTTCTTTGACTTCATTCTATTTAGCTTTCTATAGTTTAATGTTGCATTGGTGTTTTTTTGTTATTTTATTTTGATACTAACATTTCCCACACATTTTTGGCGCCCACCGTGGGGCTCCTGCCCCAATTTTAACATCTTTTCATAGATTTTTCTGACAAGTTATGGCCGGAAGAGCGTATTAGTGCATTAAACACTCTTCAACGCATATTACACCTAGTTTAGTGCTATTTTACTTTGTTTTAGCACTCTTTAACTCTGTTTTAGCGCTCATTGCAGGTTCTACAGCGCCCTTTAAGGATTCTATAGCGCCCTTTAAGGATTCTACAGTGCCCTTTAAGGATTATACAGTGCCCTTTAATGGTCTTATAGCACCCTTTAATGATTTTGTAGTGCTATTTGTTGTTTCCATAGAGCATTTTCTGTTTTAGCACTCTTGATGTCTGTTTTAGCACATTTTTCTATTTTAGCATAGAATTTGTAAGTCTACAACTGTAATCTGTAACTTGGGTAAGATTTGACTGGATCCGACGCGACTGTGGTCAGTAAGAGCTTTAAAAAAATGAAGCAATCCTAGGATAGTCACTTAATTAAAAAATGAAGCAATCCTAGGATAGTCACCTCATTTTCTATTTTGGACTAAAAAGAACTCCATGTCTTTGTGAAGCAATATCTTCACCTAGCATAGAAAACTATTTATTTGGGCTTAAAATTGAACTCTTACTTGCCATGATTAAACAGTGATAGGTCTATGCTCTCCCCTTAACTGGGTGATCAAAATTCCAGACTCATCTATTCTATTACATGCAATTTTAAGCTTTATTAAAACCTTTTAGAAGGCCTACCATAGTGGGAAAAAGTACTCACCCTACGAGAATGACCTAAGTGGGAACAACTAAAGCCAAGTTTTCCAGCCCACTTTAATCAAATGTGAATGGTTGATGAAAATCCCATTCGATGGTAGTGTGAAAGATAACCATCCACAAAGCCTTTATTCTAAAGGTTGAGAGGTCTCCTAAGGGAGTTTATTATTGCCGCACCGAATATAAACCCTTACTATGAGCTTAGTGTAGTATCCAGCCGAAGTTAGTTTCTGAACATCATAATAATCATAGTGCAGGGGAGGGAAGAATCTACCCCCAAGATACTCACCAGATAACTACCAAGGACCGTTTGCTCAAGGGATCTGTTATCCATTTCCGTCACTCTGAGTACGCGCCTGGAAAAGACAAAAACATGGGCGCCCCTTTGGGGGTGACACGGCTGTGTGAGTCGACGTAGTTCTAAGATGTGGGCTGTTGATTATTATGGTGACCTACCTGAGTACTAAGAGTGAGTCTGTTTGAACTATCTGTCATGTGTAAAACCTGTGAAAATAACTTTTGAAAAACATTTTGATCATACACTTAATGTTTAGTATAGGACTTAAAAACAAACTATTTTCAAGCTGTTTGTTGTGTTTTCAGTCACACTAATTTAGATAAAAGATCATCCAAAACTCACAATTAAATTAATTACTCTCATGTTAAGAGATTGGAAATCCATTCTCAAATTAATCAAAAAGCTAAAGAAACCACTTATCTACAAGAAATTATTGAAGAAAAGATGATTCTTGTACCAAAGTCGAAATGTTTTACTTAAATATAGAACCTTTATCCATCAATATCACGACTGTGTTAGAGGTTTCATTGACGATTATGCTATAGAACCATTATACTCACGAGCTTTCTTTCAAAGAAGAGCCCTTTCTCAAAGGCACAACCACAGTCAGCGTATTCGTTCTTTTTATATTCCCCAACCTGCAATTGAATATTCTACTCGTCTGAATCAATTTCTGCAATAGAGAACTCAATCACATTAGGCATTTATCTCAAATCCATCTTTTTACGAAGCTACGATCAAACTTCATAAATGCAAAATATTTTTTTCTTGATCTTTTGCTTAAATTCCCACCAACAGGATTTTCATCCTTTCAATCAGGGAAAACATGAGCTAAAGACTAGAAATCTTTTAATTCATAGAATCTTCATTCTATCCTGACTTTCATATCCATCAAAAATTGCACTTTTTCATTCTTTTGATAAAAAGTTAGTAGAATTTGGGGCAAAGCTTATGCCTGTTGTCATGAGATCTCGAAAGCACATAGAAAAATGAAACAGAAAGTACCACAAGAAAAATGTGTGATAATAGTGAGAAGGAAGAGAATCCATTTCATACTGAAGAGATAACAGAAGAAAAGCTTCAAGAAGCAGAGTAGGATCCCCAATTCCATACTCTTATAGAAAGGATTTTAGAACGAAACAAAGAAAGATATTTCCTTTCATTAGCTAATCAAGGAGCTAAGTTACTTGGAAATTTTGATATAGAAGGGATTAAAGAGAATCCTAAAACTCCTCCTAATGATTTTAGGTGCCCTTACTCAATAGATAAAAGAATTACAAGGGAAAATAAAGGAAATGCAAGGGGGTGCAACAAAGAAGTATGTTTTTGATGACATATCTCCTTATCCATTTGAGAGGAGTCTTCAAATGATCCCTTTTCCAAAACATTGTGAAATCCCTAAATTTGATAGGTACAATGGAAAAACTAACCCCATTGAACATGTGAGGGATTTCTGAAATATGAGTCTAGAATTCGCTTATGAAGATACCTACTTAATGTGATTGTTGCCATGAAGTTTGGGTGGACAATCCATGGATTGGATTTCTAAGATCACTCCCCCCATCAAAACATTTGAGGAGTTAATAAATCATTTTATATCACAATATGCCTACAACATCCAATAGCAGATAACCATGCTTGATCTTTGTAAAGTGAAACAAAAAGTAGGGGAATCTTTCACTACATTTTTGCAAAGATGGAGAAGATTGTTTGCACGATATTCCCATCCTGTTCCTGAAAAAGAAAAGATGGATATCTTCTTCAATAGCCTAGATCAAGAATTAAGCTACAGGCTTAATCTTCATTGTCCTCCTAATTTTGAAAAATTGATTGAAAACACAATTACCGTTGAATTGGCCTTGGTCAAAAGAGGAGTGATAAAACTTGATAATCCAAGTTCATCCAACCATAACAACAATGATAAAACAAGTTTTTGGAATAGAAATATTTTTTTTGTCAATGATGGTATAGTGGATGCAAACAATCTATGAACAAGACCATCTATCTTCAACCTATCAAGTGCTCCACGAAACAACCAACAAGGAAATACCAACAAACAAGGAAACATCAATCAACAAAGACAAAAATCCAACCAAGAAAGCATGACCAATCAAAATACCAAGGATAATCGTGGTAATTTCAATAACAATCTTGGCAATACCCAAACATCAAATCCATCCAGACCCCCATTCTTTTCAAATCGATGGAATTTTACCACTTTGGGTCAATCTCTTGAGTTTGCTCTCAAGGAGCTTCTCGATAATAAGGTTATCACCTTACCACCACAAAGAGATTATGAGCCATGATTCAAACCACCATCATGGAATGACTCGTATTATTGCAATTATCATTGATGTAAAGGTCATAGAACAAATAACTGTCAAGCCTTGTGAAATCTAGTACAAGATTTAATTGATAATGGTACCATCACAATTGAAGGACATCATACCAATAACGATCATCAAGCATTCAAAGATCCTTTACCAAACTATCAAAAGGGGGAAACATCAGATACCAAAGAGAAAAGTATAAATAATGTTGAAGACAACATAATCCGCCACATCTATGCAGATGATCAATGGGTTAATGTTATCAAAATCAAGGAAAAACAAGAATATCAACAGGTTAATGTGACTATGAGAGGACAAGCAAAGGTTGTTCTAAAAGGCAGTTCATCTAAGGTAGCTATTCCTACTCCAATTCATTATAATCTAGTTGATCAATTGAGAAAAATATCAGCTCAAATCTCCATCCTTGAACTTCTCAAAATATCCCCCGTACACAAGAATATTTTGGAAGAAGCTCTTATAAACACAACCGTCGACACAAATCTAGATGTAGACAAATTTCAAGCCATGGTGGGACATTTGTCTTTCCCCACTTGTCTTTCATTCTCTAAAAAAGATGACACCTCCATGACACATCTGCATAATTCATCGCTTTATCTTGAAGTCATGATCCATAAACACTGAATCGGACGTGTCTTGATAGATGGAGGAGCTGGTTTAAACATTTGTACCTTAAAGCTAATACATGCCTTAGGAATATCAAAAAATTCCATTGATCCACGAAGGAAAATAACTATCAAGGCATATGATGATGAAGAAAGAGCTTCTAAAGGACTAATAATGCTACCTATTAGAGTGGGACCTATTGTGAAAAATACCTTTTGTCAGGTTCTAGATCATGATCTTTCCTATAACATACTTTTGGGTCATCCATGGATTCATAATATGCAAGCGGTACCATCAATGTATCATCAATGCCTCAAGTTTCCATATGATGGACAAGAAATAACTATACAAGCTGACTACAATAGCACCCAAACTTCTTCAAATCTCTGAGCAACTCAAGACTTTTTTGTGCCGCATAATAGGGAGGCTCTTACTGCATCTTCTTCCAATCTACAAGGCCAATTGCAAGAATTTACAAAGAATCTTGACACCAAGCTACATTTAAAAGACAAAGGAGTAGGAAAATATTCGCTATGCCTTTCTAGCTTACCTCCTTCTCCGAGGTCACATGGTCAACCAACCCTATCAAATCAAAAGATTGCAATAGCCTCTACATCCCAAGCTTCTATGCCAATCACAAAGTTTGATGGACAATTCATTAAAGCTAACACCATCGAGGAAGAAGCCAAAGATAGGGACATCCTAAGCTGGCTATACAAAGATGAAGATGAATCTATCTTGCACATCAAATTCCCTACCAAAAAATATGGCAAAGGGTATACTATCATGCAAAGAATGGGCTATGAAGGAAATGGTCCTATAGGAAAAAGAAAAGAAGGAATCATTGAGCCAATTCAACCTATTTCAATACATCCAAAAGATAAAATAAGACTTGGATATGGTAAGGATACAAAGAGTCAACTTCACAGCAAGCACATCAAACTTATGAAGGAGAATCAATTTCAGATAAACCTCATGAAGATGTCACTCTACAAAAAAATTATGGATCATTTTTCCAATTGCAGAACAGTTTAGAAACTGATTCCAATGAATATGAATGGGACACCATCTATAATGATGAATTTTGGAGAGACAAACAAGTTGATACCATACAAAAATATGCACCTGTTCTCATACAAGGAGAAAGCTCGAGAACACAATTACTTGAATTTGAATCACGATATGATGATGACTCAACTGAGGATGATTCATATTTTAACAAGATTGATAATCGACAGGAGAATACCATCATAGACCTTGTCCATCATGAAAATGACAACCATATCATGACTTTAACAGCTCAAGACCTTACTCAACCTAATGATCCCATACCTTTAGTCTATCTGGAAATTATTGATTGGGACAACGATTCACCTATCCATATCCCTACATTCCATGATGATGAGGATATTGTCAATTTCCTTTGTTCATCTAATCAAGAAAACAATTGTTCCATCAAAGAATCTCATACTCAAGATTTTGATAGGGAGGGTGTCAAGTCTCTTAGCTGTAAAATAAATGAAATAAAAGATGGATCTATTGGTGAAAACTAAAAAATGGCAGTGGTAGATCACAACAAGAGAAAAATAAAGAGCGAATTTGATGGTGAAAACCTTTTTGAGGCACTGAAGGATGAGAAACTTGACACTCTTCCCAAACATTATCAAGAAAGATCTTCTGTTTTGATTGAGCCAACAAAATCAATCAACATGGGTACAACAGAGTAGCCAAAAATCTTGCAACTTACGGCATCATTAACAGTAGAAGAAGTACTGAAATTCACAAAGTTCTTGAAAGAGAATCAAATCAATTTCACTTGGTCATATGCTGATATGCCAGGGTTGGATTCTAATCTGATAATGCATCATCTATCTATAAACACAGGGGAAAAACCTATGAAGCAAAAATTTAGAAAAATGCATCCACATGTTGCATTATTGGTTAAAGAAGAGTTAAAGAAGCTTTTAGATGTTGGATTCATTTGGTCTATTAACTATGCAGAATGGAAATTGTACTTTGATGGATCTTACACGCAACATAGCTCAGGGGCAGGGATTCTTTTTGTCACACCTGAAGGACATACCATTCCAAAATCATATCGGTTGATGTTTCCCTACACAAATAACATAGCTGAATATGAAGCATTGCTCACAGGAATGAAGATAGCATTGGACTGGAAGATTACAAAGTTGCAAGTCTACGGTGATTCACAACTTGTCATTAATCAAATCAATGATGATTATCAAACTAAAGATGATAAGCTGCTACCTTACAAGAACATGGTAGACGATTTTAAAAAGTATTTTGTGGCAATCAAGTTTTCACAAATCCCAAGGATTGATAATAAAGCTGCAGATGCAATGGCTACAATTGCTTCCTTGTTACAATTATCATAAAATAAAAAATGGTACGAATTATTGGTGGAACAATTTTTTTCTCTAGCCTATGATAATCCTGAGACCCAAGTCATATGCCATTTAACTAGTTCTGATTCACCTTTATATGGCAAGATTTATACCTACCTAAAACATAACATCTTACCTCCAAACTTATCGCGAAACCAAAAAAGGAATTTCATATGCCAATCATCCCACTATACCTTGATCGTCGATATCCTTTACCGACGTGGTCTTGATGGTACGGTCCTTCGATGTCTTGAACGTGAAGAATCTGAAAAATCCTTACAAGAGGTTGATGGTGGTATTTGTGGAACTCATTGAAGCGGTTTAACCTTAGCCAAGAAAATTGTTAGAATGGGATATTATAGGCCTACCATGGAGAGAGAATCTTTTACTTTTGTCAAGAAGTCTTCTAAATGCCAGATCCATAGGAATCTTATTCATGCACCTGCACAGGAACTGCAACCTTTCACTGCGACATGGCCTTTTTCTCAGTGGGGACTAGATCTTGTTGGAAAAATTCATCCTTCATCATCAAATGGGCATAAATTCATCATCACGACTACATAATATTTTACAAAATGGATCGAAGTTGTTCCTTTGACGACCGTGACCAGTAAACAAATCTCTTCATTTATCTTGAATTACATTATCTGCCGATATGGAATTCCTAATTCTATCATCACTGATAATGGGAGGCCTTTCAAGAATCAGGATGTTGACAAACTTTGTGAAAGATTTCACATCCAACACAAGTTCTCTACACCTTACTATCCACAAGGAAATGGTCAAGCAGAAGCTTCAAACAGACCAATCTTGAAGATCTTGAAGAAGACGGTAAATGATGTCGGTCGTGATTGGCATGTCCAGTTAAATCCAACTTTGTGGGCATATAGAACCAGCATTCACACACCAACAACAACTACCCCATATGCCTTGGTATATGGAGTAGAAGCGATCTTACCATTAGAGTTTGAAATACCTTTGCTTAGGGTCTCACTTAAAGGATTGATAAATGATGAAGACTACCGAGTATCTCTTCTGCAAGAGTTGGAATTGTTAGATGAAAGATGTCAACATGCAGCTGATCATTTGAAGGGTTATCAACAAGTTATGTCCCATAGCTACAATCATAGAGTTAAACCATGTACATTTCAAGTAGGTGATTTAGTCTTGAAATAAAATCCACGCAATCACCAAGATAGAGAAAAGAAAGGAAAATTTGAACCAAATTGGCTTGGTCCATTTGTCATCATTGCAGCATATGGTTCTGGAGCATATCAGTTATCTACGTCAGAAGGGGACTTGTTTGAAGAACCCATCAACAACATTCATTTGAAGAAGTTCTATGTCTGAATCATAAAATCAGAAAAAGTCCTGAAAAAATACATAAAAATCAAAAAATGTCCTAAAGAAAAAAATCATAAAAAAATCATAAAAGAAGAAAAAAACAATTTTATTTTTTTACATGATCTACAAAAGTGCAATAAAAACAAGTGGCAAAAACCTGGAAAACAGGTGCTACTTGTGATCAAAATGGGCTCCTCTATCTATTAGCTTATGTCTTGCATTCACTTTACAACATCATCTATCCATACCTATCATTTGTACATATCTATCATATCCATATCATGCAATGGGAATCCTTGTGTTTCATCATGGCTTGATGAAATTTGTACATATCCATAATATTCAGGTTGTGTTTACACTGGGGGTAGAAACACAGACTACACAAGAGAGGGGCAACAAGCTTTTAGAACATCACAAATGGACAAATGATGGTTTGACAAAATGCAACATACATTGAAACATCAAATCAACCACAACACCAAAATGATCACTCAATGCTAATGAAATCAAAACAATGTTGATCAAAACAAAAAAACATCAATGTTGATAACCAAGTTGGATGATCTTAATCTAAATAATGTTTGGAATACTTTAGGAAAAATTTGAATTGTTGGTTGATTTTTCTATCATATCTCTGGAGCAATTTGATGATGCATTGAACTAGAAAAGCAAGGAGTATGATTTTTCTTTTTCTACTGTTTGTGAGTGAATCATTAGTACTATGCAAATTGGTCGCGAGACATGCTCTACTAAGTATCATTAATGACATTTTGGAATTTGCATGGGAAACGGGTTAACTCTTGTCTGTTTATGCAAGCGATACTCAACTCATCTCGGTTCAATTATACCTAAATGCTTGTATTATCTTGCTATATCAGAAATCATGAAATCAATACTCAGGTCATCACTGGTGCTAACATACCCTTTGATGCTTGTATTAACTTTCAACATTTCAATGCTCTATGATGACACAAAAAGCACAAGTCAACTCTCAGAATTACATTCATTTTAGAATCTGCATTTTACATTTATAAGAAAGTTGGCAAAGTATCAAAGTTTCATATATTTCAAATAAACGACAAAGTATATTTGACATTCACAAAAACATCATCACATACCTTTTTCATACATATTTGCATCAAAAAATTAAAAAAATAATAATAAAGAATACATCATAATCAAAAAATTCATGGGCATTCATAAATTGTACCATCCATCATTTCACATTCATATTCATAAAATCATTCATCAATAGATTGCAATCATCATATCATAACATTGCACTTTCATTTTCATATCTAAAAATCATGTATACATATACATCATGAGCATAACATCGTGAAACCATCACATAAAACATCATGCATATAGAAAATAGAAGCATTCATCACATAAGGAATTATCTCTGCATATCATATATCTCAAAAATGAATGTCAAATGTACAAAGACGTCAACTATGCATGACATAATATGCATCATAAAAAATGGGACCATATCAACATGCATACAAATGTCTCAACAGAGTATCAATAGGACATCATGCAAAATACACTACGAAGTGCTATCCTTTGATGTTGCCGATCTCGGCTCTGTCCCACCTGCACCTGATCCACTTGCCCCTGATTCACCTTAAGGTCAGTCTACATGTCTCGATCACATCTCCATTCGCCTGTACAAGCTGCGGAATCAACCTCCATGTCTTTGAAATCGCTCTCGTAACTGGAAGATGCTCAATCTCTCCTGTTGAATAGGAAGAATCATCAAGTCAAAAGAAACATCAATATCAAATCATCAAGTCAAACCAACATCAATATCAAATCATCATGACAAATCAATCAAATCTAAATATCAACTATTTGTTTTTCATCATCATGGAAAACAAATTTATCAAAATCCTGTTTGTTTTTAACAACTTTAGAAGCAAACTTATCAATAACCTATTTATTTTTCATCATCATGGAAAGAAAATTTATCAAAATCCTATTCACTTTTAACAACTTTAGAAGCAAACTTAACAAACTATTTGTTTTTCATCATCATGAAAAGAAAATTTATCAAAATCCTCTTTGTTTTTAACAACTTTAGAAGCAAACTTATCAAACTATTTGTTTTTCATCATCATGGAAAACAAATTTATCAAAATCTTGTTTGTTTTTAACAACTTTAGAAGCAAACTTATCAAAAAACTATTTATTTTTCATCATCATGGAAAACAAATTTATCAAAATCCTGTTTGTTTTTAACTTTAGAAGCAAACTTATCAACAAATTATTTGTTTTTCATCATCATGAATAGAAAATTTATCAAAATCGTATTTGTTTTTAACAACTTTAGAAGCAAACTTATTAGAAAATTATTTGTTTTTCATCATCATGGAAAGAAAATTTATCAAAAATCTTGTTTTTTTTAACAACTTTAGAAGCAAACTTATCAACAAACTATTTTTTTTTTCATTTTCATGAAATCAAATTTATCAAAATCTTGTTTGTTTTTAACAACTTTAGAAGCAAACTTATCAACAACTATTTGTTTTTAACAACTTTAAAAATAGATTTATCAACTACCCTTTGTTTTTCAACAACCTTGGAAACAAATTTATCACGAAACGGTGCTGGTGGGTAGGAAGTGCCATCTTTCTCACTCCAGAGCTCAAAAAATTATAATTTTTACTAGGTTGAAATGGGAAAATGACATGGAAAATGACATTCT
Organism: Sequoia sempervirens; assembly: GCA_007258455.2. Classification (NCBI taxonomy): domain Eukaryota; kingdom Viridiplantae; phylum Streptophyta; class Pinopsida; order Cupressales; family Cupressaceae; genus Sequoia; species Sequoia sempervirens. Next base: position 739,679,796 of record VDFB02000003.1, on the reverse strand, counting down.
TAACCTATTTAAAGGTAAAATTGGGGCATTTTATCACATTTGATCATAGCAGGGGAAATTTAGGTCATCAATTTTTCATCTCACGTCTTTCCATATAAATTTCTTCACATCATCATTTTCGAACGATGAATCGACATCTTAAACATCATAAAAATCATAAAAATTAAAAAAAATCTCTAAAACTTCAAAAATATTCAAAAAAATCAAAATCTTATTGATTCATCATCCGAGGGGCCATATACCTATCAACATTCAACAATTAGCATATGGGGAAAATTTCAAAATTCTTTGAAGCAATGCGTAAAACACATCACTTCAAAGAGGGGAAAAATGTATACACCTAAAAATGGTCACATCTCAATAGTCTGGTAATTAATTGAATACTTTTAATATTTAATTAAATCTCTCAATTCAATCTACGTACAAATAAATCTAAATAATTTATTTATATTGTTCATTCTTTCATTTTGATTAAATAAATAAGTTTATTTAATCAATTTTCTTATCCATTTCTTAATTAATTAAATAAACATTATGATTTATTTATATTAATTATCATATAATCTTGGCTTGAATATTTTATTCAAATAAAGATTAAATATTCTTCTCTTCTAAAAATCTTCTAAATTCCATTCACAATTAAATATTCCAAATATTTAATTAATTCTTCTAAAGTATATTCACAATTAAATATCCCAAACATATAATTGAGTCTTCTATAGTCCTAAAATCAAATATTTCAAAAATATTTTAAATCCTCAAACTCACATAAAATTAAATAAATTTATTTATTTAATTTGGATTATCTACAACAACTGTGAAATAACTTCAAAACAAAAAATTAACAAATTTCCCTGTTTTTGAGCAAAGTTGTTCCCGTGGGTTGAAGACAAACCTCCATTCTTCTCTCCAACCACCCAACATCTTCCATTTTCCTCTCAACCTCTTCATCTCTCACCATTCAAAGTTACCAGACAATCTCATAGCCATTGATCTTTTCCAGCTAGGCTCTTTCCTGTAAAAATCTATAAAAGGGACTGCCGAGTCTTTGAAAAGAGGAGAAGCTTTTGTACGGGAAAACTATAGCCAATCTGCAATAGCACAACCTTCTAGCATTCATAGCATTCCAGTTTTTAGCATAGCATAGCTTAGCATATCAGCATTCCATATCATGGCCTATCAACCCCATATCATAGTCTCAATAGCATTCATAATCCATAACCCCTGTGCATAATCTACAGCCCCTATGCATATCCATATACCAACATTTCACTCCACCAGCATATAGGATAGATAAGTACTCTCCCTTTCCATAATCATTCTGTAGGTTGCCATTCTAAGAAGCTTTGCTTACACAATCTCAAAGTAGCAGCTTCAAGTGAATCACTGAAGAAAGAGGACAATGGAACGATTTTGAAGAAGCTCTATTTGATTTCTTTGACTTCATTCTATTTAGCTTTCTTTAGTTTAATGTTGCATTGGTGTGTTTTTGTTATTTTATTTTGATACTAACATTTCCCACACACAGCAATAGTAGTCATTTTTGTTGCCCTCCTAATAACTACTACCCCAATCTCCTTTTCCATAGATTTTATGACTTCAAGCTTCGCTGTATTTAGTTCCATAGACACAATGACGTGTATGTAGCTCGGGGCTAAAGACCTTATTATCAAAAACCTCCTCAAAAACAAAGGCACCAGGCTCCTTCCTAATTACATCTAGTGCAACAGTAGATTATATGTCTCATCTAGGAAATAAGAGTGTCCAACTCCATTTCACCAATTCTCTTGCCTCATCAGGTGATATGCTAGCAATTTCTTGCATTATTTTATCTTCCTCCTCCTTCTCAGCTTCTTCTTGTAAGGAGGGGTCAACTTTCTCTTTTTCTTCTTCAATCCTTCTTTTAATGTCAAGGCCTTTGATATGGATGAAAAAGTATCTAGAATGCTTTGGTCTTGAAAAAATTATCATCACACATAAACTCTATACATGCCCTTATTCTAACATCATTATCCTCAACCTCATTGTATTCCCACTTTACAATCCTACTAGGTGGAACAACTATATTCAAGCCATCATCTTTGTCTTCATGGAACTCTTGATCCAGCTCTTTCTCCATGGGAATGTGCTAACCAGATAACTTTGGAACTCGATCTTCACCAATCTACTCACTTGTTGAGGGTATGTGCAGGATTATGATGGGCCAGAAAGTGGCAATATGATGGGTATGTGGCTGACGACTTTTTTTTAACTAAAATTGATGAAACAAAAATGATTTTTAAAGGATATTCTCATCTTTCCACCAATATAAATTATGCTTTACTACACTTCGGCTTCCTATAGGTGTCTGCTTCCAAAACTATGGTATTCAAACCTAAAAGTGACTTTTTGTTGATATTTTGAGTTGAATTATGAAGAGATGACTTGGATGAGTTTGGAACGCAATATTCAATAATTCGCAATCCTTCAAGAGACCTAAATCTACAAAAAAAAAAAGAAAAAATAAAGTGGTGTTGAATGTTAGGGCATGGGGTTTTCCTTGATCAAACCCTGTTTAGGTGATTAAACCAAATTGATAAAAGAAAGGAATGAAACTTGAAAAAATGGAGATTATTACCTTTTCATGATGATTTTATCTTTAAATTTTGCAACATAATGTATCAAGATGCATCCCTTGAATGCTTTGGAAAGCTAACTTGATGAAATCTCTAACTTGCTTAACTTAAGATAGAAGATAGATGATGAATGAATGATGTGAATGTAAGAATGAGTTGTAGGATCTAAAATGAGGATAGAAACACTTATTTATATTCAGTTTTTCCTTATAATCTCTACTATACCTCATCACAGGCCGACATGTAGGAAAATTGAACTTAAAACCTAAATTTTCTTGCTCAAACCCTGAAAATGACTCAAAATGGGATTCATTCGGAACCCATGGTGAATGAGTCCCACCTAGATCAGAATAATTCACAAATAATGGAGAATGGGTCCCACAGGGGTCATTTTTGCTTGTTGGAATGCTAAGAAGTAAGAAACTTAGGTTTATATGATGACTATGTCGGTTATTAGACCAAATTATGCCTTGGGATGCACAATATGGGTTAATTAAGGCCTATTAGTGATGATGTAATTGTTGAATAGGGCTTGGGACACATAAATCAATGTGAAAGTGTGACTAAATACACTTTACAACACTAAAATTAGGTCAACATAGCCTAGAAGGGCACAAAAAATAATGTGAATGTGTAAATCACACTACAACACTAGTTTATCATTAAGTTTACATTAAGAATCTTCTATATTGATGTAATAATGTAATTAAATATGTTTATAATGTTTAATTAGGGATAAATAAGTTAATTAAGTCTACAAAAGTGTGAAAGTCCTTTACAAGACTTTACAACACCTTTATAAGACATCAATAAGCACATGTTATTTGATTTGCAAGGGTCCAAGACCTAGTGTGGACACATAAAAATTCCTCACAACACTAGATTAGGCCCTCATTAAGTCCAATTAATCTCATGTCAAGAAGCGGGTCCAATTTTTGGCAGCACACAACCCTCAAGTGAGTCAACTCAATGAGGGAATCTATTGATTTCCGTATGATTGAGGATGAGGGCATCAACCTGAAAAACACTTTTTGGAGAAAAACTAAAAAAATAGTAAATCAACTCAATCATGCACATTTAAACTCAGAACATCAATTTAAAGCTCCATACAAACAAAAATAATAAACTTTATTCAGATCTGAGAAGAGTTAAACATTGTGTAGCAATCATCAAAAGGTTGTTTCAAGAGGAAAACTAGGACTCATTCATCCATGGGTGAATGGATCTTTGTGTATAGTTTTCAAACAGCTTTTGGGAGCCTCTAATTTCAATATGTAGTTTCTATTTGATCTAGGTTTCAATGTCTGAAAGTCAAAAATTAGATCTATAGGTGAGTTCATGAATTGACAACTTTGAAAACTTTTGCAATCTCTCTTCAAGAGATCTTCACGATCTTTCTTCAACCTAATATTTTCAACACAAACAAAAGAGGGAAAAATTATTATTTTTGGTGAACAGGGTTTTGCCTTGGTCAAACCCAATTTGGGTAATTAAACCTTGAATAGAAATAATGAAATATGGAAAGGAATGCCAAATGAACAATGCTATGTTATAACTTAACAAACCCTTGAATAAACCTTTGGAATGCTGCAATGTTGATCTTGATCTTACATGAAATGACTTCAATGGATGTGGATCTTGATATTGGAAATATGACTTGAATGCTTGACTTGAATCTTTGAAATCTACATCACAAATGTTAGCTCCAAAAACATGCATGATGCAAAAGACCTTGACATGATGCTTGAGATATTGATTCCTACAATAAATCACTGATAAATCTTCTCCTAAATTCCTTTGATCATAATATTTTCTTTAGGAATGCTTCCATGAAAAATCTTGAAAAATCTAGGATTTGAATTGATGAAATAACCTTGTATTTATAGGTTTGTATACTAAATTTCCTACAAATTAAACATTACAAGCTGACATTAAAATACCACCAAAAACATATTTTAAATTTAGGTTTTAAGGCCTATGGAGGACCCATTCACCCATGGGTGAATGTGTCCCAAGCCTTTATTCCTAAAACACACATTGCTCAAGGTTAAGTATTATGTGTTGGAATTACTTATTGTTGGGTTTATGCATCGAAAAATGTAATTTATTAGGCTTGTAGATGTAAAATAGGCCTTATTAAGGCATAATTAAATTTAATTTAATTAAGGGGCCTAAACAAAGTGTGAAAATATAAAGGAGTACATTTTCCTACACTACAGTAACATAGGCCCTAGTATAATTATGGAAGTAAAAAAATTCACATCTTTGTGTTGATCAAAGCGAGACAAACACCTTTCAACAAATTCAAAGGTGAAATTTGCAAAGGTTGAACCAATTTGAGAAGAAATTCACAAAGACTGGCTTGATTTGAACAAATTTACAAATGTCAACTAGATTCAAGAAAAATTTTGCAAAGGATGTCAAGGTCAATTTGAACAAATTTGGAAATTCAAGCCACTTTGAATGCAATCCAAATAGTTCTTCACATTCCAAAGTTTGACTCACTGAAATAAAGCGTACACCTTAAGGAAAATGCACTTTCATGAGCATACATGACAAGAAACTTCTAGCATAGATCTATAACCTCTCATAGAACCCATAATCCAACAACTCTCAAAATACACACAACTATAAGGAAACGTTGAAAAGAACATGAAATGAGTTGAAAATTGCACTGGAATTGTAGACATGTCAAATTGACATAATGCATTCAACTAGGTCATATTCATCCATTCAGCAAATAAATCAAGTTTATTTATCAATTTCCTAAAGTCATTAGTTTAAATCAAATAAATCAACTTGATCCCATCACCCTCATTTTGATTAAATAAATCAAACCTTTTATTTAATTAAATTCAAATCATTTTCCATCCTTTTCTGATTTAAATAAATCAAATATTTAAGTCTTAAAAGTCAAAATCATCTAATCAGCATTAAATCAGCATAATCATCATCTATTTTAATCTAACCCTGATTAAATACTCACCCACTTGCATTCTCTAGATTTGGCCACTTGCACATGAAATTTCATTTAATTGATTTATCAAAATCTTTATTTTCAACTTGGCATAAAGGAAGAATATTCTCCAAGTTTGAATCTCCCCCCAAGTGGATATGTACACCCAACAGAGCATTTATGAGGCCTTACATGTCTCTTACATGTCCCCTTCGAAAGTCAAACTCAACATTTATTGGAAAATTCAAATTCAAATTCTCCCTCTCATGGGCACTCTTCCCAAATCTTGCACATACATTGACCAATCACCACTTGACAAGTGGCCTTATCTTATTGGCTTGATCTTTGTCCCACATTGGTCTCTCTTCAACATTTAGCATCAAGAAAATCTATAAAATAGAGGCTTCATCTCTTATCAAATTCTTCACCATCTCTCCACAATCTTGCAAGGTGAATCTCTTCATTTGAAATTTGATCTTGTCCATTTCACTCTTCATCATTTGCAACATTTAGCTTATCAATCAAGGATTGGGAAAGGGTCACTAGCACATGTGACACCAATCCACTATGAGATAGTATTTTCTTCATGTTTTGTTGTATGCTTTCAACTAGCTTATCTAATCTTTTGTTGTTTTGATGGCATCATGAAGCATGTTGATTTATTTCATATGGATGTTGAGGGTTCGCTTTGCTTGAATACTAATCATGCTTGTTTATGTTAGTTTTTAACCAAAATGCAGAATTTCACATACCTCATATGGCGCTAGAAGGAGGGCAAAGTGGTGTAAATTTTTTTTGTATTAGCCTGAAAGTTTTTGAATCATTTATTTGCTGGTCTCTATCTTAAATGTGGATTAGTTGAATGATAATCAGTTTTGTGGATTATTAACTTACTATTTGCTAAATATACTTTTCTGGATCTGTTTGGTTCACCTTTCTAATCTCAACTTTTTGAATCCGTATCTTGATTTTTTTTCCCCTACATCTTAAGCCTGAGATTCTTATCAGCAAAGGTTTTAGAAAGTAACAGTTTAGTTTGGAAATTATGGATCCTTCACTAAAAGCGCATTGTGTCCTCACATTATTCATGGCCTTTCCAAATGCCCATTAGTCATGCTTGTCCACTTTCGGGGTCTCTGGATATTTTGAATGTTTATCACCGAACATCTTGGGAAGAATGTGTTGTTGTTGCATCTTTGGACATAGTCAAAGTAGAAGCACTGTGTGAATATTCCTATCTTTGTTTCACATATAAACTTGAAGTCTTTGTAAATCACTATTCTTTGAGGCATTCTATCAAATAGTTCATGAGACCTGTCTATGCTTTCATCAGTTGCATTAGCTTAAAACACTATTCTTTGAGACATTTTGTCAAATAGTTTACGTGACTTGTTGCAGAGATCCTGGTTATTTGAGGCATTCTGTCAAATAGTTCATGAGGCTTGCCTACGCTTTCATCAGTTGCGGCACCCCATTGTGCTGTGAAAACAAGATGGTGTTGCTGAACTGTATCTAGATCACGCCTCTTTGTATTATCTCATACCATGCATAGTTGACCATAGTGTTGATCCATGATGTCCCTCTCAGCACAGAAAACAACTCATGCACTATCCAGCTTTCAGTAGATGCAATCCTCACATCAACATCGTCAAATGATCTTTCAATCTATTTTCACACCTTCTCATGCTGATGGAAACGTTGGAAACACTGGTGCTCTTGTTTTTGTGTCCTGCAAGCACTATAAGGTCCACTACTTGTCGTACCCCCTTGAAGATCCCATGCATCTTGTATAACCAGTCACGCCTTCCTCTATCAAAAGACATTAAAATCCTTTCTTATAGTGCTTTATTCATAAAAACGTGATTCAGGCAGGGACGGCTTGTTCTCTTCTTGGGAAATGGTGAGTTAATATATTGAACGCATTAGGATTAGAGTTCTGCTTCTAGTTTCTTGTTTATGCAGAGAGGCAAGGAGAATATTCGAATCGATGTGGAACTTGGCTTTACACCTGATAGTCACATTTGCTTATAGGTTTCCAAAGCCTTTTCTACGAATCTATTTTCTGATTTTACCTTCTGATTTTACCTTGCAATCATCGCAGCCAAGGGACCACTTATTTGAAGCATTTTGTCACACTGTTTACGTGTCTACTGACCATCACTCTACTACAGGGAATTTAAGAAAGTCTTGACTATGGCTTGATGCCTGTTGTTTGCATTTAATCCCTTCAAATGACATTTAGGCTGTAGTGTTGTACCCGCCAAATGTGTTTATTTAAAAGATGATATCTGTTCTTTTTGTCACATACACAGATTGGATACATTTGCTCAAAGGTGTCTAAAAGCCTCTCTAACAAATTCTCTAGTCTCTACTGTCAAACACTACTTACACACTCAACTCTGAACATTGAAGGCGTGGTGTAGGTAAATAAAGGCGTCCACTTGAATCACATTTATCCCAGCAATGTCATATTATTTAGTATGTTGGTATGCAAAAAAATTTCTTTTGCTTATTGATTTGAGAAGGGCATATAGCTGAGGTAGCAAAGGTGCATCATTCACTCACCAGTACACTACATTGCATTAGAAAACTCATTCACTGCATACCCTGCAAAGGCTTCACATTTCTGTCAGCTATCATGTCTACTGTGCATTTCCCTGTCACTTCACTGCATTAGAAAACTATGGAAATTTCCTTTACGCCTGCCAAATACATTTGCTGGAAAGTTTTAAAAAAATTTAAATCATTGTCCTCATGCGCCGCTCTGTTTCTTTCACCTGCCAAATGCCTTTATTTTTTAAAAAATGTACATTTCTAATTGCATTTGTTCTTGCACTTTGTCTTCTCTTGCACAGGAATTTGGCTCTACACCTACCAAACACGTTTCCTTAAAGGCTTCTTCTTTTGTTTAACTATGAATTGCATTTGATTTTGTTACGCTATTTCAAAAAGCAAAGTTTGGGAACGACTCTTTTACGCCTACTGAATATTACATCTGCTTGAAAATTTCTAAGAAGACTGTCAACAAATCCATTCAATGCATATCATGCAATTATTGCATTCCATGTGACTACATCGCTTTAAAGCATATTGTCAAGCTGATTTCATACTTTCTAGTTGGCACATTGTCTTGTCTATGCTGTCACACTTGCATGCAGTTTGTTAGAGTTGTTTGCATCACTGTGTTTGAATTTGATGCGGTGTTTGGTAATAAAGAAATGAATGATTTGATTGACACCAATGTGCATTTACTCTACTAATTTTCCTCCAAATGTCTTCCCAGCTGTCCTCCATAATCTCAAGGATGCCAATAAGCCAAACTACAACAGTCCGTAGACACACTAGATTGAGTGCTGTGATTATAACAAACGTATGAGTTAAAAGGGGAACAGATGAAGTACTATCAGTACAGGACATGGAAGATTTATGCTTAGAAGGGCGAAGTTGTTGAGTGAAAAGGAGCATGAAGCCTCAACTTAAATGCTTTGATTATTCAACTACATCTGAAAATATTTGATTACATTTGTCATGTATTGATTTACCTGTTTTGGCATCGAACCAAAACAAGCATTGACATCTTTTAGCTACACATTGACACATCTAGAAAATCTCTTTTATGATGTCATTATCTAGAAATTTTTGAGTTGTTTTCTTTGAAGCTTTTATGCTGTCAAAATAAATTTTTTCTTTATGATTGTGTTTAAGAGAAGGGCTTTTGTTTTAGTTTGGTAAGATTGAAGCATTGGTAAGATTTGTATTAATGCTTCATTGTTAATTCAAAAATCACTAGCCTTTTTATCATTTTGAGGGATTTAATTTGTGTCATCACATGATTTATCTTTCCCTTTTGCAGGAAATAGGTGAAGGTGAACATTAAAAAAACTGAGCGTTGGAGTTGGACGAAAAAATAAAAGAAAAATCGAAATTAAGGATTGGGGCATTGAAACGTGAAAGTCATAAAGTGTTTTTAAATGCTTTGAGCTTCCCTCACATGCCTTAATTTTTTGTTTTAGGGTAACTCACCATTTCTTTGGGCTTTAAAATGAACACTTCAAAAGCTTTCAATTTTCATTGCAAAGGGGTTAAAACAAATTTTAGGAAAATTGACTAGATTTTGTTTCTTGGATTAACAATTGAACAAGCAAGTTCACACTTCATCTTGGTGCTTAAAACGAAATCACAATTGCTTTGGAAGGATAAAATGAATGTGTGTTTGCTTTGTTTTGTGGTTACTTACTTAAACTAAAGTCATCGAAAAGGACGTATGCGCTTCTCTCGCGCTTCCAAGCGATCTTGAGAATCAAAAGGCCTTTTTGGTGATTTTGGCGTAAGATAAAGTGATCACCTCCACACTTCGATTTGGGCTTAAAATTGAACAATATCTTGTGCAAGTGTGAGTAGGGGCATTTTCACGTATATTCTCTTTCTTTGTGCCATCAAAGATTGATCGAGTTACGGATTATGTCTTTGCTTGCTTTTGTTTATCTTAGAGGGCCTGCCTTGGGGAAAAAGTACTCACCCAAGGGAATGACTCAACCGGTAACACTCTAAAGCCAAGAGTATTTCCAGCTGGGATATAAATGTGGGTATTGGTTAAACGCCATTATCACACGGTTGGCTCCAAGAAGATGGATCCGAAAGGGGACTCTTGCCGTATGGGTCAATCCCCACGAACAGAAAGTCCTTACTAGAACCCATGTACTAGAATTTTCCAAAATCCTTGATCTATTTGTTGGTGCAAGAATGGTCATTCTGAAGCCGCCCCACACTTTTATGGTCTTTAGTAGAAATGGAAAACATGCCATGGGAGTTTCATGGGTGTTGTTGCTTGGCTGCCCTGTATAAGTGAGTGTCGTGGAGGGGAGCCAGTGGGGTCAAGTATCTAACCATTCGCTAAAGATAGGCGTAGTTGGACTTGTCCAAGTGGGGATTCAACAAATATTTTCTTACACATCCATAGGGCTTGTACATTACATGTTTGAAAACACAGTGTGTTTATCGAAAACATTGAAAAACCATCATTCAACATCATCATCAATATTTCAAACCCCTTAGTTAGAAAAAATACCTTTGAAAAATCCCAAGAACTATTGCTTACCCTTGGGACTATGTCCTTAGAGGTTCCTAAGTAATTGGGTTTACATCTTAATTTGCTCTTACAAAGGTCAACATTAGGCAACCCTTGTCCTGATTTCTTGGAACTTCCACATAGCACTTTGTGGGATGAAAAGAAGTTGTGACATTGGACATTCAGTTTGAAACATAATCAAGTGGTTTTTTTTGGTAGAAAGAACTCATTAAGCAAAGATAACAAATTGGACCCCACACATGTGCTTGATATCTTTTGGTCATATTGGTCTTTTGATTGCTCTTAGAGAAAAGTGTGTTTCTTTAATACCTTGGCCTAGTAAACAAAGTCTCTCTAAGTCTCTTAGGATCAAATCAAACACTTCATCCATCCAAACACTTATCAAAATCCATCCCACCAAACAACTTTAGAACTTTGGAAACATCATTCTAGACTTGGGTAAATCATCCTTAAATCATCATCATCAAAATCACCTTGTTTAGTTAGATGAATGGGGAATGCATCCTTTCTCATACATTTAATTGAATTAGCAATCCTTTGAACAAAGTTCATCCTAAGATCACATTCAACATCTTAGGGTTTACAAGTTCATCATCCAAATCAAACAATCAAAATCAAACCCTAAGTCTAGCTTTGATCCAAAGTCCCTAAACGTTCATCATTCATATCATTTACACCTTTCGTCCTTCATTTCATCATTGGTCCTAAGAACCTTAGAGGTCACTTTCATAACAAGGTCAAAACACAAGAAGAACATGGAATATAAACTAGATTCATACATCATGAGCGGTCCAAACCAACCAAACTATCCAAGCCTCACGAAACCATGGGATTATGGAAACTCACATCCATACATAGGATCACTATATCCTACGAATATCAATAGCACAACGAATGTGAGTATGCCCAATCTAAATTTTGGAACACATCTCCCCATGATAGATTTAAATCAAATTCCAAACTTACAAGTCTATCCTCCAAACAATCAATACATGAGTCTTCAAACAAGCAACATCATCCCACCAAATCCCTACTTGCCAAATGTGGATGTACCAAGTGCAAGTTTTCGAAACATGAATCCTAACTCAGAAAACTTTGGAAAAATGATTCCCAATACCAACAATGTTCATCCTATCATGCCAAATCTGAACATCATCCCAAATCAGAACATTATCCAAAGTCAATTTTCCCATAATCCCATTCAAAAACGCAAGTAGGCATCCCAAATCCACTTAAACAAAAGCCAAATCAACTATCTCAAGTGAGTCAAGATCAAAATCAAGAACAAATTTGGCGAGATCAAATTGCGGAACTTTCCAAAATAGTTGAGGCATTGCGCCAAGGGAAATCTCCACCACCATTACCAACATCATTCCTTGGTTTAGGGCTTCCCCCTTTACCTAGCACCAATCACTCCACCCAAATCAATCCACCTAACATCAATCAAACCATCACGTCAAATCCTTCAAATATACCATCGACATCACACCAATGGATGGTATCTAATCAAACAACATTGATCCCAAATCAAAATACCGTCTCCCAAAGAACTATCACCTCAGTCATTCCAACCATCACTATCCCCTCAATCATTCCAACCACCACTATCATGCCCATCACATCTCAAACACTCACTATCGCTCCAAGTGTATCTCAATCACTTGTCACCGCATCCAACACAATTCCAAATACACCACCACTACCACCAAAACCAAGTGTAATAAGTCAATATCGTAGCATCACACTAAAAGCACATCAAGCCTACCAAAAAACACTTCAACAATATCAGGTGGTTCCACAAACCTCTCAAGCTACCCAACCAACATGAGCACAAACACAAAAGATGACAACTATTGAAAACAAGGATCACAATCAATTCATCACTGAGCACACATTTACTTCATCCAATGATCAAATCAACATATGTCAAGAGTCACTTTTGAATCACGATCAAAATCCACCAAAAAAACTTGACAATGAGCTAATTCAAGAAATATCAACATCACTTGACTCTATGGTCGAGGACACTCACAATCTCTCCATCACAATTGTCAAAAACAATGATCAAAACCTCTCCATCGAGGAGCACATTGAAGCTGTATCTATAGAATCCAATGATCAACTCACCATACATCAAGAGCCACTTTTTAGTGATCTCTTTCAAGGAGTGTTAGGATTATTTGATCCAATTGACATAATGCACAATCAGTTCACCTATGATCATGTTGAAAATGTCTCTACACCGCCTTATGAGTTAGAGGACATATCTCAATAATTTATTCCAAAGCATGATCAAAATCTCTCACCAAAGTCTAGCAATGGTCATTTTCAAAACATGTTGATCCCCTTTGACCTCATGGTTACAGATGCTGAAGGAACCTTGAACTTGACCATGCCTAATGTCGACATCCAAATGTCCTTTGTAAGAAATCCATCCTTTGAAGCTACCCCATGTCAAGAACTTGATCCAAAGCATGTCGAAAGCAACTCTGAAATTAATCAAGATCAAGAATTTGTATCTTCAAGATACTACAATAATATAATGAACACTATCTTATCCATGCATGATGATCATACCCATGTAGCACATACTCCTCCATCTACCCATGAGATGCTTTCTACAGATGGGCACGTAGATGATCTTCATCTAGAACAAGATCTTGTTACACAAAAAGAGAAAATTATTAACTCCTACAATCAAACGGAGTTGTCAACATTAGGATTAAATATGTCCCAATCTCAGATTGAGGACATCATGAATAAAGATATCCCTCATTATCCGCTCAAAAAAACAAGTCAAATAGAACATCCAGAGTTAGCAGAGCAGCAAATTGAAAGAACGCCAACTACGGTGGTCATTTGTCAGAGCATGTTTACTGAACAAGACATCTCAGAACAGGAAGAGTCAAAGAACGAAGGTACTACCACAATACTGGGGGCAACTTCATCTCAAGCAAACATCAACATAGGGAGCATGAAGAGTCCTTATGATGAAGCTAGTGTCAATACTACAACCAACCATGTCATGAATCTTCATCCACCCATCACCCCATCCATGAATTGGGACCAACTTTGAAAGAAAGATTTGAATCAAAGTACGAAGAAAATTATCAAAGAAAAAGAAGCTGAGAAGCATAATGGACAAATCAAATATGCATGGATACCAAAAAATACAAAGAAAGATCATCCCTATCAAACTCCATCAGTCAAAGAAACTGTGGGGCAAACTAAAAGAGGGAAAGGTATCCATCAAAGATGTCCGCAAAATCAAAAGTAGGCTTTTCAAGCAACGTACAAAGTGTATCAAGTAGTTGGTCCTAATTCCACGCATACTTTCATATCCATCCATCATTGCTCATCCTCCCAAGTTTGGAGAATCAAAGGTTCCAAACTGTCAACCAATCCATCTTCTATCCCTAACCACACTCCATCCACGCCTCCACACATGATATCCAATTCTCAAATTGACCATGTATTGGCAATGACCCTTCATCATAAGGATTCTGAAGGCACTCTATTGCAATGTGCTCACAAAGACAAAGTTAACCTTGGTATCAATAAACCAGATCAAGAATCCCAAAAGTTGCATTCAAGTGTAGGTATCTTAGCAAAGAAACTTCTTCAAGTAGGGTATCGATGGCACATTATGACAGAAGCGTCTACGTCAACACCATCAGGTGGTTCAGCATGAATCTTTTAGAAAAATACAAAAAATCAAAAAATATGAAAATCCAAAAAAAATAGAAAAATGATTGAAAACAGTAAAGATAAAAATCGTCCTCTAGTGAAAACCACTACGGTGGCACTTTGGGCAAGACCATGATGAAAACCTGGTGAACAAGCGTCATGTGTAGAATCAAGCATCTACGTGCGCCACTTCAGATGAAAGCATCTCATCCCATCCATAATAAATCGAGCATTCCATCCATCTATCCATAATAAATCCATCCATCCATAAACCATTTAGCCAATCCATCCATCTGCATCCATCATCCAAGTGATCTTGATCTTGATAAAATTTTGGGGCACACATTAAGCTTGCTTACGATAAAAATCTTGACATGGGCCGTTTTCATTGATCCCATCCTATGCAGCGTTATCCAAGCCATGAAGCATTATCCAATGAGAATTCTTTATCCAAACACCTTATCTTATCGTAATCTAATCCATATCCATCCATCCATATACTTATCTAAGCATTCACCCATCGCATTCCATACATTGCTAGACACTGGGGGAAGACATTCACATCTTGCTTCAGGAATAAATCTTGATCTATATCCTTCACTTTATGTGGAGATCCGAACATTGGAAAACATGAAATCAAATTGTTCAAGCATCTGCAATCCAAAATCTGAGTCACTAGCCCATGGCATATTTTGACAAGAAGATGTTCCTTATCAAGCTTCATCTTTCATTGAACATCAATCAAAACAATCACTATCAGTCACGTCTAACACATCCTTCAACATCATATCAAATCATTTGAACATCTTTTGTTTCAAACCAAGCTTCATCAAACATGATCAATCAAATCCAATCAAAAAATCATCATCTCAAAATATCATTGTGTTTCTTAAACACTATCCTTGCATTGTTGTGCATCCTCAACAATGTTATCATCATCAATCCTGATCAATCAATCCTTGCATTGTTGTGCATCCTCAACAATGTTATCATCATCAATCCTGATCGATCAAATCCTTGCATTATTGTGTATCCTCAACAATGTTATCATCATCATCAATCCACCAATCAGATCAATCAACCTTAGCTTGGTCGTCAACAAAATCCTCAAATAGAGCACTGATATCATTGCACATATCCATATCCAAATCATCAAAACATCAGAAAATCCAAAAACATCAAAACATCAAAAAATCCAAAAACATCCAAAACATATCAAAAAATCAAAAAACACTCAAAAAGCAGAAAACATCAAAAACATTGAAATCCGAACTATGTCATCTCTGAGCTTAAACGTAGGAAAGGCTAATCTTTGATTAGCCCCCGAGACATCAAAATCCAAAAACATTCGAAAAACACCAAAATCCAAAAACATTCAAAAAACATCAAAATCCAAAAACATTCGAAAAACACCAAAATCCAAAAACATTCGAAAAACATCAAAAAATCAAAACATTTGAAAAAATCAAAAAATCAAAATAGCCTCAAAACATTCCAAAAACGTAAAAAACATCCAAATATTTGAAAAATCCACCCATCCCATTTCACTTTCACTTGCAATAATCAATCGACCATAATAAACTGATCATCACCTTCATCCTTTGGCAACACAAACAGAAACAATCATAGCAAGCAACAAAATCAAGCTTCAATCGTAAAATCAAAATTGAAACAACGAACCATTGAACACAAAATCAAACTCTTGATCAGTCGCAAACATGTCAGTCGACTCTATATCAACAGCTTATCAATCAACTTATCAAACCATCATCATCCTATACAATGCATGTCCTAGGATATATCATTCCGACAATGGGCATCATTTTGGTATCACCCTGGATCCTTATCCTATAAAAAAAAATCCCTTTGGCTGAAGGTATGAAGAACATTGGCTTATTTGCGTACTTGATCTTTTCTTTTGATTTATCTTATTGCACTCATTCCAAGGACCTCTTGATGATATCCAAACGAAGGATTTAGAGAGATAGGAATGGGGCAACAATCATTATCTTTTGTCTGCTGTGCTTGTTGGATGCTCTTGTAATATAATTTGGTGAATACTTGCTTTGTTAGGTACGCCCTAGCAAGGTTTCCATATGTCAAGTGTAAACAAGAATACTCCTATTTGCTTGTTGATTCAGAGTCCATTACACTAGGTACAACACCATCTTGGTTCTTGATACCTTGATGCATCGTACTTATGTGTGTTATCAAACATAAAGTAAGTGACCTTTTGAAAATCCCAATCCTTGATAAGCAAATCATCATCATTTATCATCATCATCATTTATTATCATCATCATTTATCATCATCATCATTTATTATCATCATCATCTATCATCATCATCTCTAATAAAGTCTCGACCAATCATGGACTTGTTGGATCCTCTTGTCATCATCTCATTTCCGTGCTAACATAACATCGCCAATGCATCCATCATGCATCCATCATGCATCCATCCATCCTGCATCCATCATGCATCCATCCTACATCTAGAAAACTGTCAGCATACCACATATCATTCATATCATACATAATAGGAAACATCGATCATTTCACATGCATTGCATTGCATCATCATCGTAATATAGATCTGTTAGTCTAAGCATCTCATAAATCATCCATTGCATAATCATAGCATATTACATCACCCATCTCATCCATCTTGCATCATATCATCATTTAAGTTGTTTAGGATAATACAGATTTGTTATTTAAGCATCTTAAAATCATCTCATTTGCATCATCATCCATAACCATCCATTTTGAACCTCTTTATCATGAGATCGACCCTCAAATCGAATCTTTTCGCTCGATCTCTCGAGGGGGCAATGTACCAGTGTACTTTCCGCTGGGGCATCCGAAAAATCAGAATCTTTTTTATTTTGATCGCGGCAAGTTATTCTTTGAACCAACACAAGTACATTGCTTGAAAGAGGGGAAAAATGTAGACACGTCAAATTGACATAATGCATTCAACTAGGTCATATTCATCCATTCGGCAAATAAATCAAGTTTATTTATCAATCTCCTAAAGTCATTAGTTTAAATCAAATAAATCAACTTGATCCCATCACCCCATTTTAATTAAATAAATCAAACCTTTTGTTTAATTAAATTCAAATCATTTTCCATCCTTTTCTGATTTAAATCAAATATTTAAGTCTTAAAAGTCAAAATCATCTAAGCACCATTAAATCAGCATAATCATCATCTATTTAATCTAACCCTGATTAAATACTCACCCACTTGCATTCTCTAGATTTGGCCACTTGCACATGAAATTGCATTTAATTGATTTATCAAAATCTTTATTTTCAACTTGGCATAAAGGAAGAATATTCTCCAAGTTTGAATCTCCCCCCAAGTGGACATGTACACCTAACAGAGCATTTATGAGGCCTTACATGTCTCTTACATGTCCCCTTCGAAAGTCAAACTCAACATTTATTGGAAAATTCAAATTCAAATTCTCCCTCTCATGGGCACTCTTCCCAAATCTTGCACATACATTGACCAATCACCACTTGACAAGTGGCCTTATCTTATTGGCTTGATCTGTGTCCCACATTGGTCTCTCTTCAACATTTAGCATCAAGAAAATCTATAAAATAGAGGCTTCATCTCTTATCAAATCCTTCACCATCTCTCCACAATATTGCAAGTTCAATCTCTTCATTTGAGATTTGATCTTGTCCATTTCACTCTTCATCATTTGGAACATTTAGCTTATCAATCAAGGATTGGGAAAGGGTCACTAGCACACTTGACACCAATCCACTATGAGATAGTATTTTCTTCATGTTTTGTTGTATGCTTTCAACTAGTTTATCTAATCTTTTGTTGTTTTGATGGCATCATGAAGCATGTTGATTTATTTCATATGGATGTTGAGGGTTCGCTTTGCTTGAATACTAATCATGCTTGTTTATGTTATTTTTTAACCAAAATGCAGAATTTCACATACTACAGGAATTACTCTAATACTATTTGTAGACATGCAAAATTGGCATAATGCATTCGATTAGGTCATATTCATCCATTCAACAAATAAATCAAGTTTATTTATCAATCTCCTAAAGTCATCAGTTTAAATTAAATAAATCAACTTGATCCTAACATCACCCTTCTTGATTAAATAAATCAATCCTTTATTTAATTAAGTCTGAAATCACCTTTCATCCCTTTTTTATTTAAATAAATCAAAATATTCAAGTCAAAGGGGTCAAATCATCAAATCATCATTAAGTTAATCTAATTCTGATTAAACTAACCTAACCACCCATCACATCCTCTAGCTTTTCCCACTTGCACCAATATATCATTTTAATTCATTTATAAAGTAATTCATAGGAGTATTAATAAGTTTGCATTTGGTATGAACTAACCCATTTCAATGAATGTTGAAGTTTAAGGGCTATTTGCAGGTTTACGGTGCTCAAAATATTAAAATAGAGCCAATAAATTTGAGTGAAAATACCAATATAAATTTAAAAAATTGTAAGCCAAAAGGGTGAACTTGAATTCATCATATGATGAGTATTCCAAGGAATTTTGAAGAAACCAAATTCCCAAAATTGGAGGGAAAGGTTTGTTCAAAATTCATTAAAAATTTGAGAGATAACTACCTCTCTAACCACCAACTTTCCACCTAAGTAAGTGATTAACCTTCAATTGTTTAGTAAATTATGTAAAAGGTTGATTTCATGCAAACTATTTAAAAATTTCTCAAGGTCAATGTTCTTTTTGGGTATGTGCATGATCATGATGGGCCAAAAAGTGGTGATATGATGGGTATGTGTAGGGTATGTGGCTAACGACCTTTTTATTACCCAAAATTGATGAAACAAAAAGGGTTTTCAAACAATATTCTCAGCTTCCCACCAATATAAATTATGCTTTACTTCAAATTTAATAAATAATTATTATTCATTTTCTATTTGAATTACAACTAAAGTCCTGATTGATAGGCTGATTGAAAAACCTCTATAGCTTTCAAACAGTAACACATTTTTTGAAATTGAAACATGTGTCACATTCTATGCTTTGCATACTATAGGATTAAAAAAATTAATTAATTTCATGAAGTTTTGACCAAGTTAAGGTGGTCTAACATATGAGTTTTTATATTTTTTAAAAGTTGTAATAAAAAATTCATAATTAATTCTTACTTGGAAAAAAATTACAAAATTATATAAATCACATCGAGACATGAGTCCTCTACTTATATATCTAAAATCTTATAAAAAATATTATCATTTTATTGTGGTTAAGGTGGTCAGACAGACACCTACTTCTTATTTTTTCCCTAAAATTTAAGTACTACTACATTGAAATTTCAAATTTTCAACAAATAGATTTTTTTTTTAAATAAACCTAGTAGTTTAGAAACTGCATTCAATTTGCTACAAATTCTATTCTTACTTTTTTTTTAAATATATAGATAACTTATTCAAATTTTTACGTCAAGTTTCCTAACTCTGATTTTTGTAAAAAATTTGCCACTTAAGGGCCTATTTTTTCCATGATGATCTTGCACATACCCTTTTCTTTTTATTAATTTAATAATAAAATGGACTAACAATTGGTTTTCTACAGGTATTACATTACAAACCGATTGATAGAAAAGAGTGATGTTTATAGTTTTGGAGTTGTTTTGATGGAGATTATTAGTGGAAAAACTCCTCACTTTATAGACCACTCAACCTCTACTAGTGAACACATACACATTGCTAGTTGGGTATTTATAATAGATATTTTTTAAAATATTGAATTAAAATTAGAATAATTAAAATTTTATTTTCAATTATTATTTCAAAAATAGTTATGGACTTTGAAAACTTAAAATATCTAATATTAAATTTTGATTATTACTGCTAAATTATAAGCTTTTGTTTATGTCAGGTCAAAGCACCTCTATTAAAGGATGGCATAGAGAACATTGCAGATCCAAATTTGCTAGGAAATTATAATAAAGATGCAATTTTGAAGGTGGCAGAATTGACAATGATCTGTACTACACTTTATTCTGAGAATAGGCCTAAAATGAATGAGATACTATTCAAATTAAAGGAAGCAAGTCAAATCCAAATACATCACTACTCAAATGTGGATTACATGAATGGGCATCCCCTCATCCTCATCCTTCTCAAAAAATATCTTGTAATGTGGACTCAAATGTGTTGCTATATTCAGTTGGCAGATGAGGTAGAGGAGCATGTTACAAAATGAGCATGAGAACACACACAACGAATAAAAATAATAGTAATTAAATCCTAACTCTATAATGGATTTTTTCTTTGTTCTCACTTCAATAGATTATTGATGAATTTTTAAAAGAATAACATAATTAACATTTTATAAAAATATTTATTGTATGATTAAAGAATAATATGTCCACTCTTGACCATCTTGGTTTGCATTTTGATAGAAGTCTAGGATTTATTTTTTATCACCCTCCTCTTTTATATGCTAAAATTGAATCTGATTCACAAGTTGTCACTACTAAAAATGTTAAATATTTTCTCAAATTGTTTTATTTTTATTATTCCCACATATACCATATTTGGTGATATTATGTTTTCTTATACTTTCATTTTAGATACATAGATCCTAACCGTTTTATCTTTTTGCAATAATTTCTTAGCTTGTCATCTACATTATTTTTCAACCATTTTTAATGTGCAACAATTTTAAATACTTTTCTTTTTTCTTTTTTCCACTTAGGTGTCTTTTTACCACTTTGACATATGGATGAGCTAATAAGATGACTAGTAGAGCTATCTTCTTGGAAATAGGTGCTTCAAATTTCTAGTATCATTTTATCAATTTGTAAAATGATTATTATCACGTATTTATCACTAGGTTTGAAACTGATTTGTGTATGATAGATACTATCAAATAATTTAGCCAATATTCCAAAAAATACAAATAAAACTTCCATAATTGAGGGCTTTCTACAACATGCCATTTATGATGAAGAATAAAAAGTTTCTAGACTCCATGACTTATAAATTCCAAATGAAATACATCTTCAAGTGCTCAATCAGCTATAGGCTTATATAAATTTCCTTCCTCATAGTTATAACAAGAAGTTCATATCTTGCAAATTTGAATTAGGCAATCTAGTAGTTAAGGAGAACCAAAAGAATCAACAAGATTGTGAAAATAAAAATTGATTTTGATCCAAACTAGCAAGGACATTTCATTGTTACAACAACTTATGGATCTGGAGCATACCAATTGGATACACCTAAAGGTGAACCACTAGATGAACCCATAAATAGCATTTGCTTAAAGAATTTCTTGACATGATTGTCAGAGTATCCAAATAGAAAAATAAATTAAAAAATAACAAAAAAATATCAAAATTTAAGAGAAATAATCTGCCCTATGGTGAAAACCACTTCGGTGGCACCTTGGGTATGTACCATAGTGAAAAAAAAATTACTGGTGTCATGTGTAGAAGCCATTATTCACAATCTATAAGTGTCAAATAACGCACTCCATTCATAATAAAATCCTCTCATGCACCTATCACCCCTATCATGGCTTCATAAATATTGGTATTTAGAGTCTTTTCATTCCATCTTAGGTCATAATAAGTTTCATACTATTCATCCCCTAATAAACGAATCCTATACCTCACTAGGGGAAATTTCTTGAATTAGTGTTTGAATTGGATGCTTGGATTCAATATTAAAGGGAAAACCTTTCACAACTACCATGTCATACTCATATAATCCATAATAAATGAGTTCACAAGTATTAAAAACCATAATAAACATATATCGTGTTCTTCTATTCTCACCATAATAAAATTCCAAAGCTTATACATGACAATCAAGCAAGTATAAAACATGTATTACCTAAGGATATAGAGCATTTAGGATGATAAAATGGTCCATGATGATAAAAATCATAAAATAAATTTAGCACAATATCTATCAATATTCATATCCATCCAAATCAATCTATTTTTATCCCCATATCTCATATCTATCTATCTTACCTCATTCATCATATATTATTATGTGATATTGATAAAAAAAATAGCATATCATCACTATATTCTACCATAATAAATCCCAATCATACATGTACCATGACACATTTAAAAAATGAAGCACAATACATCCATATATCTTACATGCATAAACATCCTAGAATCTACAAACTCATATCATAGAAATATCCATCAAGAGATCATAAGAACTACATCTATAGATATCATCACATGGATTTATCCTACATCCATTATCATATACATCATATAGGTTATCATCATCATCATCATATCATAAAAAACACAAAAATAGCATAGCTCATTATATCAAATCAACATCTAGTCTAAGCATCATCAAAAATCTATCATATCATTCACCATAGCATCAAATAAGATCATTAGTGCATACATAGTAGAATCAAATAGAAATCATAGAATCATAACATAACAAACATAAATTTCACCACCAAAAATGAATCTCATCTCATATATCTCAAAAAATAATGTGTCATGATACATTGATATATAATGTTTGTACATGGGCTTATTAGCCATATATATACTACACATCAACTCGTAGGTAATAGTCATAACATGTCTACAAAATATAGTCAATGTGTATAACATGAGCTATAGGGAACTCCCTCCCTCAAAGTGGGAAGGGGCTGAATATTACAACCCCAATGGTCCTCATTGTTGTGAGCTTGATGGTAATGTCCCTCTTTATCCCTTCTGTCCATTTTTCCTTGACAAAATTCTAGGAGATCATTGTCCCATCACACCCTCATCATCAACCCATCATCAATAATCCTCTCAATCACTATTGCATATCCAATTAGAAACCCATAACCTCTCAAGTGTCATGTACTAATAATCCATTGGTAACTACTACTATTAATATTGGTAGTACATGTCAAAATGCACCTACATATATCCCAAGTTGATGTCATAATCCTCAATGCCAACATCATCAATCATAAACGTTTAGATCAACATGATCACTCCACTATCCGTATCATAAACAACTCACTCATTGTGAATCAAGATCCACAAGATCCTACACATGTCCTTGAGAGTAATGGTTGTCTCTCCACTAGGAAACAAGGACTTTCACTCACCATACCACCACTCAACTAGTGATTTCATCATCCCCTTTTTTACATGAATATTATGCATATATGTGATTTAATATAGTCCAAGCACTCCTGTAAATGTGTGCTCATCCTTGATGATATTCCACCTCATCTTAATTGCATCTAAATTTTTCTCTCCAGACATTAGAGGCTCATGACCATCCTGCATTTTTCACACACACTTTATTAGTCACACTAACCAATAACTTCCTAAATTCAGACCCTAATTATCTTTTGTTTCATTGATCAATAGCTAAATTTTTCAATTGTTCCATTCTAATGATTAGTTGTGACCTTAAAATTATTTGTTCCATTTCAAATATCAAATATGTGACTCTAGATATTTGTACCATTTATAGCATCAAACACCGTAGAATAAATCATCTACACAATATCTAGCATCATTTGTGTTATAAAATTCATATGGGCCACCCTATTTTCATTGTGCAATTGTAGTGAAAATGAAAAAAAGTGTTCCACTTGCATAATTTCATCCTTTAATTGCACAAAATTATAGAAAATGTACAATTTTTTACATTATTTGTGCTAAAATAATATTATGGTATATTTGAAAAAACCTAAATCTATGCCTAATAAATACCTAAAATGTAAAAAATCAAAAGTTGAGTAAGAGTGCATACCTTTTCCTATGTGTCATCTCATCATTTGTAGGTCCTAACCCTCTTCGTGTAATGATCACCTTCTGGAACACCTACCATTTTCTTCACACCTTCATTCTCAAGGAATCTAAAACTCTCAAATTATAAAATTCTAGGAGTATAAATGAGGAAAGTACCCACCCCCCCACCATCATGATATTTATAACTTGGCTAACCATAACTACATATACCCACCCCATCAACCTCCCTCCCTCTCATATATCCTAGATGTCCTTCACTGCATCACCCTAACATCACTTCAATATTTTTTTTTTTTTGTCAAAATCTCGAGGGGGCATCTTACCTCCATTTTTTATTTGACTAGGGAAAACTAGGGAATTTTGTCATGAATCCTTCATACATTTTGTGGACAATGATTTTGCATTGCCCACATTGCTTTAGCTCCTTCTAGGGTTTTTCACCTAAAAGGAGAAAGCAATGGGTGGGGTCCAAAATGAAAATTTCTACACTTAAAGTTAATGAAAATGAGATGCAATATGTCTAATTAAGATTTAATAGTGCACTGAGCTGGAAAGAAAATTATTTAATGATGCAAAACCTAAGAAATGCAAAGTGTTGGAAAAACACACAAAAATGGCTAAAAATGCAAGTGAATGA
Source organism: Sequoia sempervirens (assembly GCA_007258455.2). Lineage (NCBI taxonomy): Eukaryota > Viridiplantae > Streptophyta > Pinopsida > Cupressales > Cupressaceae > Sequoia > Sequoia sempervirens. The sequence continues at coordinate 739,655,032 of VDFB02000003.1, read as the reverse complement.
TGAAATGATAGAATAGAATCAGAGAGGTGCACCTGAAATCTGAAACTTGATGTTGGGAGATTTTGGAATCCTTAGAAATTGATTAAAAATTTTAATTGGGACACTTACGCCAGGCTGGGTGACTTAGTCCAAGTTTTGGGAAAACTTGTTAGAATAAGAATTTTCCAAATGGGTATCCAAAAATGAAAAAACCACTTTTCAGGCTTGAAAGTGGGACTAAATCACTAGTGGTGGCAACTTATTCCACCTATAGATTTCAATAATTTCGGGATAGAATCTTGTAACCTTAGGTATGCACTTGCTTTTTTGATAAGTGTCCACACTTGATTCTGTAGAAAATTGAATAAAAAGTATCTCCAAGCTTGATTTAGGGTTATTTTGACTTGATTAACTTTGGAGACTTCTTGACCACTTTCAACACCTATTTCTTTAACAATTTTTTTACAAAGTCTACAAACACACATGCAAAGAGGGAAAAATGGTTAAGGGTTAAAGTATTGGGATTTTCTTTGGTCAAATCCCTACTTTGGTAATCAAACCCTTGATAAAGAAATGAAATGGAAAGATAATGATAAATAGATAACATGCAATGTAATAAACTTACCAAACCCTTGATGTCTAAATTTGAAGATATGCAATGAAGTGCTCCAATGGATGACTTGATTATGCTTAGAATGTCTGAATACTTGAGAATGATTATGTTGATTTCTTGAGTGAATGCTTGAATGAATAGGAGATGAATGAATGGGTAGATGGGGGGTTAAAATGAGAGGAAAAACCCTTATTTATACTTGTTCTTACTAACTTTCCCAAAAATAATACATCACAGCCTGACCTCATGGGTTTGAGGACAAAATCTTGCCAAAAAATTGAAATAATTTTGAGTTTTGTGCCAAAAAGGACTAATTTTCCCCTATTGGCGACTTAGTCCCACTTAAGAAAATTAAGTGGGTGTCAAGAAATAAGGGGAATTAAGTGTTTTCCAATGGGAATATCCTTAAAAATGCACTTAAAAATAGTCATAAAGTGTATTAAAGGGTCATTTAAACATGAAAAAGGGTTGAATTAGTGAAGATGGGTCTAGAAAACCATCAAAGTGGGTTCCAACACTTTAGAACACTTTGAAATAAGACTTTGTAAGTGATAAAAAAGAGTTATTTACATGAATTATGATGAAAGGATCCTAGAAAAGTGTGAAAGTGGGTTACAACACTTCACAACACCTTTATAAGACAACCTAGAAGTCTTAATGATTCACAAGGTCTGAGACCTAATGTGAATGTGTTGGCCACATTACAACATTAAATCTAGGAAAAATCAAGTCAAATTCCAGAAGAGAGACTCAAGTGAGCATAAAAATGTTAACTATACATTTTTTGGTGACACATTAATCCCCCACTTTAGTGAGAGGATGAACTTGCTTCAAACTCTCGCTAAAGTATCCCAACATGCACATCGAGAGGGATTCAAATGCACTCATGCTAGTGAGATGAAACAACAATAATAAAGAGGGATGATCAAGATCTCATGGAAAACCAAACATAAGCACAAAGGAACACACATGAAGGTGAAAAGAGATAAAAAAAGTTTCAATCATATTTCCAGCTTGTTGTGGATCAGATCTAGGCCATTTGTTTTGAAAAAGAAATGTGTACTCACTCTATGGTGATGAAACTTGTGGTTTTCCATCGGGTGAGAATTCCCAAGTATACTCACTCTAGGGCCACAAAACTTCTAGTTGTCCACGGGGTGAGAAATCCCAAGAGGTGAGAAACATACACTTAGTTGGCATGTACTCACACTAGTAGGTGGCTATGTGGAAAAGTGGTGTCATGGAATGGGATTTCCCACTCAACCATATCAAAGTTATACATCCTAATAAATTTTATAAGGAACCACAAACATAATGTTGTTTCATCCTTCATGAGACAAGAAAAGCTTTGTATGCTTAGAACTCATGAAAAAATGCAATGGCACCACAGGCATTCAAGTTGTGTTATGTAAGGTGGAAATGTAAATGAACAATGTAACATGCAAAGAAAACGTTCAAATGAGTCTTGTTTAGTTCATGCAAAGTCCATAACTTAGGGAACTTTGTGCCCAATGTCTCCAAGAGAGGACCAATCAAAGAATAGAATATTCACAACTTAGGGGATGCAATGTGTTGCATTAGGCCACCAAGAGGAGTGTAATATGCTAAGATAGATCATGCTCATGAAAGACATCACACCCAATGTCATCCACGAAGTTAAAAATGCATCATATGAAGTAATAAGGATGCACTAAGAGCTAAGAAAAAAGAAAAAAAAAAAGGATTATGCCAATGTATGCCGCCACTTAAAAGGAATTGCTACACATTATTTTGTGAGCAATTTCTTTAAAGTAGAAAATGAGAAATGAAAAAAGAAACAACACATGAGAGCCTACTTGGAAAGCCCCTATGCCAAGTAATACGTTTTCGAGTAAGGCTACATCATGTGAGGGAAAAAAGGAACAAAAGAAAGAGGGGTTGCCCACAAAAAGAAAAATGTCAAATACATAAGTGATCTATGGATTTGGGGTCAATATGTTTGTTGCTGCAATGTTTTTATGAAAGAGCTCAGAACTATCATCATTCCATGAATAAATAGATTTGGAAGAATGAAACAAAGAGCAAAAATAAAATAAAAATAAAATCCGTTTTGGGTCAACATGGAAGAGACATTTATGTCTCAATTCTTTGCATTGTCCCAAAAAGGAAAAACACAATCAACAAGAAAATGAAAAGTCAAAAGAAAAGGAAAATATTTTGGGCTAACATGAAGGAGACATGTTGGTCTCAATGTCTTGTGTCATCCCCAAAAGGAGAACACAAGAAAAGAAAAAAAATAAAATAAAAGGACTATTTGGGTGAACATGGAAGAGACATAGGGTGTCTCAATGCTTTGCATCATCCTCAAAAGGAAAACACAAAACAAGAGCGAAAAAGAAAAGATAAAGTATGACATATAGAAGAATGGAGGTATAGGAAGTGTACAGAGAGAGAGAGAGAGAGAACACCAAACATCATATTACAAGGGAACACATTATGCACATACAAAAGAAAAACAAGAAAGAAAAAATGAAAGAAAAAGGCTAGCAAGGTGAATGCAAATCAACCATCTAACAAGTCATTCACCTCCCAATCATGTTCAGTGTATTGCGAGGGTAGTTGACTGTCCAAAGGGAGAATTGCAAGTGTTGAACTAGGGGAGTACTAGGTTCTTCACTTGGTGTATGAGTTTTATCATTTAAGCTAATGGAAGAGGAAAATAAAGAATTCAAATCATTATGCACATCTTCATCTATTTTAGAGATCTCCTCATCATCATCATTGTCTAGATTAATCATGATGGGGGCACCAATGGTATTCTCCAATGAAGGATGTATCGAGAGTTGGGGCTGTTGTATCAAATCATTTTGTTGCGATGGTTGCAACATACTATCTTGTGGTTAGTCAGGAGGAGGAGGGTGACCAGGTATTGCTTCTATCAAAGGATGAGGTTGATTTTCTTTATTGGCTTCTTTTTGCAATTGACGAGCAAGAAGATGACATCTACGCCTACACTCTATAGCACCGTGGTTTCTTTTGATTCTATTTTGAATTTGTGTGGGTGGAAGAGTAGGTTGATCCACCATAGGCTCTTTTTCCTCCTGAGGGGTAAGAATGAAAGGAACTAAAGGAGATGGGTCAATCACTTTCTCTTTTGCTTTATACACTTATTTTATGTGAGGAGGTATGATAGGGTTGGTTTCATTATATCGAGGACATTTGGAGGAAGAAGGGGAAGTGTTGAGGGGTGGTTGATCTAAGTTTTCTTGTTCTGGTTTAGGTTCAAGCATTGTCTCATCAAGGATTGGGATAACAACAATGGATGAGGTTTGGTTGTGGAGGGACAATTCAAAAAATTTCTTTGCTTTAAACTTTTTATAAGAAATGAAAAATAAGTCTTTGTGAGGTGTGATAGGCTCCACGGGCTCTAGCCAAAAGGATTCTAAGGTTAAATTTCCTTTAGAAGACAAAGGGTTAAAGCCACCATGGTGGATAGTGAATATGTCATTGTCATGCAGAAACTTTAAACATTTGTGTATGAATGAAGGAACAAATTTCATCAAGCAAAGCCATGGATAGCCTAGCCAAAAATGATCTAATTGTAGAATGATAGAGAATGTAATATCCACCATCTTAGGTCCTATTGTAATGGAAAAATGATCGACCCAATCATAGGGCATGCGAAACCATTATGTGTTTTGATCCATGCCCATGGTTTGTCATAGTTATCTTGATAAAGATCATGTAAGACAAAAAATTCCTTAGTGATCACATTCTCACCATAGGTGGGATCTATGTGTATCCCATTAGTGGGCTTATCATAAATGTATTTCGCTATGTAGAGAGGACCATCAAGAAGATTTGGAATAATATCTTTAGAAGTGAAAGTAATATCAATATTCCTTTTAGTTGGCCCTTACGAGGGATAACGTCTATCATTCCCACCATTTCATCCATAGGATTAATAGGTGTAAGAGGATTATAATGTTAAGTATTTTTATGAACAATCATGACATCATTGTTTTGAGCTTCACTAGCTTTGATGAATGACACATTATGCTTAGGCATGGGATTGGTAAAAAAATTGAAAATTTTAGTTGGGTGGGACAATAGACATATTTCATTTTGCATTAAAATTTGAAATAGAGAGACATCCAGAGTCAATGAGGTCTTGCACTATATGTTTAAGATTCTTACATTACTCTATGTCATGATCATTTTATCTATGATAATGACAATAAGCATTACATTGGAAGGTTGGAGGTAATGGTTTAGTTGTATCTAATGGTTTAACAGGGGGTAAACAAATCATTTGTTGTTGTATAACTTGGGTCATGATGTTATGAAGGATGTTTGGTAAGGGTGTAAACTATCATTTTGGATCTCCATAACTGTAAGGAGCCGCAACTTTAATAGTTGCTACTTGGTTGTTGATAGGTTGAGGTGGTTGTTGAGGAGGGGGGTTGAATTGTAAAAACCCTTTGTTTGGCTTGTGAAATGGTTGAAAATTATTTGAAGTTTTATGTTTAGATTTGTCAATTTGGTTGGAAATGGACTTCGCATCACAACTACTAACCAAATTATGATAGTCACAAAGGGTTGTTCATAACTGCATGAAAGAAGGAAATTTCATCATGGTCAATTTATCTTGAATTTGAGTTTGCAAGTTTTCGATAAACATCTTTTGGAGATGTGAGATAGGAACCTTGAAATCTACTTGAGCATATAATGACTGATAGCATGAAATGAAATCAATGGATTTTTTATCCGTATTTTGTTTAGATCTCATTAAATCAACCATTTTGTTTTTGGGAGTCATATGGACTTGAAAATGACTTATAAAGGAATCTACAAGTTCATTAAATGATCTTATTGAATGATTGGTTAAATTTAAAAACCTCTCCAAGGTAGTTTCTTTTAAGGTCCTAGGAAATAGTTTAGCTAACATATTATCATCAAGGACAAAATCACTATAGAAGGCTATATAAGCATTGACATGATTAGTAGGGTCTCCTTTAAATATGTACTTCTCAAATCTAGGCATCTCCATTCCTTGTGGCATCAGTGTTTTTAAGATTTCCAAGGATAATGGGCTACTATGGATATAGTAGGTGGGTGCTGTGATTTGGTTTTGGTTTATGGTAGATATTTTTTGTTGCATGGAAGAAATGATTTGGAAGAGTTGTGTAATGAAATGGTGAGTGTAAGTGGTATGAGGCAAAAGAGAGAAAGTTGATGGAGTGTATGTAGTGTTGGGACAAGTGAGGGAGACACTAAGAGGGGTGAAGGTGGTGGATGATGGAACATTTAATGCCACAAAAGAACTAGGAGTACTCATTGGAATAGCAAAAGAAGGAGTCACTTGACTAACTTGTTGCATGGTTGTTGTAACTTTAGGAGTGGCATAGGTAGGTATGGATGCTACAGTTGAAGGAGGAGGAAATGGAAACCCCCCTTGGCTGACAATAGTGTTTATGTGTTATAAGCATGCTTTTGGTATATCTCAACAATTTATTTCATAACATCGAATCCCTCATCACTTTCAAGCATTTGATGGATTTTGTATATAGCAGGAATGGTAGTGGTTGAAATTTGCTAAATCCTCATGAATTTTAATTACTTTTTTCTTGCGGAATGTGGGAACTTGATGTGTTAACATGCATTGTATGTGAGGGTAAAGGTGTACTATAGGTAGTATCCATGCCTAATGTACCATTTCCCATACCAAGACTAGGAGCTCGAGACAACCCAAGGTCCATAACGAGTGTGTTATCGCAAGATTCTGTGAGTCAAGAACTTCTTCTCAGTATTAAAGTATTATCAATAGGGCACTAAAAACTCATAAAAACACCACAAGAGATGGGGTGGATGCAAATGCAATGAAATATAGGACTAATAAAATGAAAATAATATAAATTTTGTAAACTTGAACATAAATGCAATACTAGGAAAGAAAAGTACAAAAAATACCTAGAAATTACCAAAAAAATTAGTGCAAAATGTGCTAGAGGACTAAGTCACCCAGTGTGGCAATTTAGTCCTACTGATGATTTTTTAAATATTTTTCAAAAAAATTGAATGAAATTTTATGTCTTTCAAATGCACAAATGAAGCTATAGTATGAAAAGGCAAAATTTTATGATTTTTAATGGAAAAATGCAAGCTATTTGATCTTTTCACTAATGCAATTTTGAAAACCCTAGGATGTAGTTTAATCAATGCAATATCTAATGCAATGTAAATGAAACCTAGGATACACTTGAAATCAGAAAAGAATATGTTCAAAAGAAGTGTTCACCAAAATGTGGACAATGATTTTGGATTTCCCACACTATTTTAGCTCCTTCCAGGTTTTTTCACCTAAAAGGAGAAAGGGATGAGGGTCCAAAATAAATGTCCTCACTCAAAGTTAATGAAAATGAGATGCAATATGTCTAATTAAGAAGTAATAATGCACTGATCTAAAAAGAAAATAATTTAATGATGCAAAACTTAAGAAATGCAAAGTGTTGGAAAACACACTGTGATATGTAGAAATGCCTAAAAAATGCAAGTGAATGATGAAATTACAGAACAGAATCAGAGAGTTGCACCTAGAATTTGAAACTTGATGCTGGGAGATTCTAGGATCCTATGAAATTGACTAAAAATGTTGACTGGGACACTTACGCCAGGCTAGGTGACTTAGTCTCAGTTTCGGGAAAACTTGTCGGAATAGGAATCTGCCAAATGGGTATCCAAAAATGCAAAAAACACCTTTTAGGCTCATAAGCAAGATGAATTTTCCAATAGTGGTGACTTAGTCCAGCTATAGATTTTGGGAATTCTGGGATAGAATCTTGTAGCCTCAAGTCTGCATTTTCTTTTCTGGCAAGAGTCCGCACTTGATTCTATAAAAAATAGAAAAAAATGTATCTCGAAGCTTGAATTAGGGTTATTTTGACTGGATTAACCTTGAAGACTTCTTGACCACTTTTCAACACCTACTTCTTTTGACAAATCTATCTACAAAGTTTGCAAACACACATGCAAAGAGGGGAAAATGGTTAAGGGTTAGAGTATAGGGATTTTCCTTGGTCGAATCCCTACTTTGGTAATCAAACTCTTGATAAAGAAATGAAATGCAAAGAGAATGATAAATAGATAACATGAAATGTAATAAAATTACCAGACCCTTGATGTCTAAATCTGAAGATATGTAATGAAGTGCTCCAATCGATGACTTGATTATGCTTAGAATGCTTGAATACTTGAGAATGATTAAGTTGATTGCTTGAGTAAATGCTTGAGTGAATAGGAGATGAATGAATGGAAATATGGGGGGTTAAAATGAGAAGAAAAACCCTTATTTATACTTTTTCTTATTTTATTTCCCAAAAATTACATATCACAGGCCGACCTCAAGGGTTAGAGGACAAAATCTTGCCAAAAAAATGAAATAATTTTGATTATTGTGCCAAAAAGGACTAAATCATCCCTATTGGTGACTTAGTACCACTTAATAAAATTAAGTGGGTGTTTGGAATTACGGGGCATTAAGTGTAGTCCAGTGGGAATATCCTTAAAAACACACTTAAAAATGACCAGAAAGTGTATTAAAAGGTCATTTAAACATGAAAAAGGGTTGAATTAGTGGAGACAAGTCTAGAAGAGCATGAAAGTGGGTTACAACACTTTACAACACTTTGAAATAAGACTCGGTAAGTGATAAAAATGAGTTATTTAGGTGAATTATGATGAAAGGTTCCTATAAAAGTGTGAAAGTGGGTTACAACACTTCACAACACCTTTACAAGACAACCTAGAAGTCTTAATTATTCACAAGGGTCAAAAACCTAATGTGAATGTGTTGGCCACATTACAACATTAAATCTAGGAAAAATCAAGTCAAAGTCCATAAGAGAGACTCAAGTGAGCATAAAAATTTCAACTATATATCTTTTGGCGACACACTTTCTTTTAAATGGTGTTGTAAAAATGCATTATCACAAAGAAGGGAAAATTTTTGACACATAAACTTGACTAACATATTTCTTTTGAAAAATCATCAATTTTCATCATCTGGTTTCATCAATTCATATTCTACATTTAACTAAATAATTTCATTATTGAATTAAATTAACGCTATTTCCCTTTCATCTTGGATAATTAAGAATTTTCCCTCTATTTCTACCATAATTAAACAATTTTGAATTATTTAATTAAGCTACCTATTTCATCACTTTTACTCTACTAATTAAATAATTTTAATTATTTAATTAATTTATTAGTTTATTCCCCTTACAACCATAGATTTTTTGGCATGAGGCTTACAGGCTACCCTTGCACTCTTAGGATGTTTCACCTAAAAGGAGAGATAAACCTCATGCAAAATCAATGATGGTTCACTCAAATTATGGAATGTATGATGTTATTTAGACTAAATGAAATGATCTAAGTGCAATTGAATGAACTATTTGACTAATTATAAATGCAATTTAACCCAAGAATTATGCAATGTTGGAAAAAAAAATGCGATATTCAAATATGAACTAAGAATGAAAAAATGTAAAACCGAAAAGAAGGGTGATTCAGAGTGCACCTGGAGGTTTGAAGAAGATTATGGAATATTTTGAATGCTAACAGAGATCACTGAAAATCACTAGTGAGACTCATTCGCTACTGATGGTGAATCGGTCCTACTTCTGAAGAAAATAGTTGAAAACTAGTTTTTGAGTGTCAGGATCTAGAATCTAACAAATTCTAGATTTCCAACCTTAAGGTGGGACTCATTCATGACTAATGACGAATCAATCCTATCCCAAAATTCTGAGAAACCAAGAACCTATTCTGTAGCATTAGATCTAAGGTTGTCTTCTTGTCGAGTTGATGAAGTTAATTCTATAGAAAATGGAAAGAATGTCTTCTCCAAGCTTGAAATAGGATTGATTTGACTTTAGACACTTTGTTGACTTGTTTGCCACCTTTCAACACTTAAATATTTGTCAAATATGCATACACAAGTCTACAAATACACATGCAAGAGGGGGGAAATGGTTGGGGGGTTAGATAATAGGGGTTTGCCTTGGTCAAACCCCACTTTGGTAATCAAACCCTAAACAATGGAATGAAATGAAAAGAGTATGATAAATAGATAAAATGTAAATGTCATAAACTTACCACACCTTTAATACTCAAAATCTGAAGATATGTCAATGGTTGCTCCAAAATGCTTGATTGATGCTTGATTAAATGATGCAAAGTGCTCAAATATGATTTGAATGCTTAATGAATGACAAGATTGCATGAATGTGTTATGAGATGTAAAATGAGGATAAAAACACTTATTTATACACAATTGTGCCTTAGTAACCTAATGATACCTCATCATAGGCAAACATCAAGTAAATTTGAATAAAAACCCAAAAGAAAATTTGAAATATTTTGAATTTGGAGCCAAGAGGGACTCATTCACCACCCATGGTGAATGGGTCCCACCTTGGACTTGAAAGTGGGTGTCAAGAATTAAGTCACATTTAATGTTGTTTATCGGGTTTACATTCAAAAATACACTGACTTAAGCCTTATAAGGGCATAAAGGGGTCAAAAAAAGCATAAGAAAGGTGTAAATAGTGAAATTAAAAAGCGTGAAATCTTGTTACAAGACTTTACAACACTTCAAAATAGGAGTTGATAAGTGGTGAAAAGGTGATTTTTAGGTGAGTTGTAATTAAATAATTTATAATTATTTAATTAATTTATCTCGACATTAATCTTTCCCCATATCATATTAATTGAATAATTATTTAATCAAAACTACTTATTCTTCTCAACATTATCCTCTTCTAAAATATAAAAAAATATTTATTCTATTTATTTTCCCCTTTGTGCATGAAATAATTAATTATTTAATTTAATTGTTTATCAATTATTCATGCATTTCTACCTCACTAGTCAACTTCCACTCACTTCAATTCAACTCCTAAATCAATTCAATCCTTTATTCAATCTATTGTGTTTCACTACCAATCAATCACACTTATGTCTTCAATCAATTCTCTTAATTGGTCCATATGATTAGTTACCTCAAATCATGTGATCAAGTAACTCCTTGTCAATTCCTCTCAAATATTCTTATGCATTGATTTGTTCAATATTGTATTCAATCTCAATGATTGATTGATATCACCTAAAATCTATATATATTCAACTATCATTCATCTATTATTCGTCTCTCTCTTTCATTGGTAGAAATCTATATGCATATCACTTTAAAGTTATTTTTGCTAAAAATATAAGAGAAACCACAAACACAATTCTTCAAGCTGAAATTGAAAAGTAATGGAGTTAGGTGAGGTTATCACATAGGTTTGCATTGGTTTATTTACTTGAGTTACTTATCCTTCATTGTTGTTTTGGTAAATTTGAATGTGTTTGGTCATTTGTTATTTATTTCACTATCAATTCTCATGATCCACAATTGTTTGTGCTCTCCTCATTGCAAATAGTCAATCTCAAGAAACTACAAGCATGGAAGAAAAGGCTCCAATGAGTAGTATTTGTCAACAATTCTAAAAAAAGTATAAACAAAAATATTGTAACTATTTACATAAAAGTAAAAGGTTTATGGTGGTAAATTCTAACTGATCCAAAAACCACATTTTTGTAACCAAGTGGAAAGGGGATCCAACCAAGTAAAGATTATGGAGTACTCTTACAACATGGAAAATAAACTAAGTTTGTAAATAACATGATAAGGGTTCTAACTAAGAAGAAAAAGTGATATATGCCATTTTAAATAATGATAAATCATAATATGATATGAGAAAAAGATCAAAACTATTATAAACGCATCTTTATGTGCCATAGAGAAAAGGATCCTTTGCTTGACATGGATTAATTCATGATAAAATGGACTTAATGAGGTCTTAATCTAGTGTTGTGAGGCATTTTATGCATCCACATTAGGTCTTGGACCCTTGAAAATTGAATAACATACTTTTATTGATGTCTTGTAAAGGTGTTGTAAAGTGTTGTAAGATGTTTTCATGCTTTTCTACACTTAATTAATCTATTTTTCCCTAATTAAACATTATAAAATGTGTTTAATAACATTATTACATCAATATAGAAGGTTCTTAACTAAAACTTAATGTTAAACTAGTGTTGTAATGTGTCTTACATATTCACATTGGTTTTTGTGCCTTTCTAGGCTATGTGAACATCATTTTAGTGTTGTAGAGTGTATTTATTCATACTTTCACATTGAATTTTGTTTCCCAAGACCTATTTGGCATTCATATCATCACTAATAGACCCATCTTAAGCCATATTGTGCATCCTGGGGCTTAAATTGATCAAATATCTGGCAAGGTTGTATTTTGGACCTTATTTCCTTATCTCTTGGCATCTGAGCTATCAAATTAGCCCTTTGGGACCCATTCGCCATGGATGGAAAATTAGTCCCATCCAGGTGGGACCCATTTTCCATGTGTGGTGAATGAGTCCCATTTAGCCCAATTTTGAGCTTTTATTGGGATTAAAGTGAAATTTGAGTTTAATTTTGCTTCATGTCGGCCTGTGATGAGGTATTAACGAGTTACTAAGTCACAAATGTGTATAAATAATTTTTTTCTCCTCATTTTACATCTCTAATTCATCCATTCATCCATTAACTCCTTCACATCATTCATTCATCACCATTCTTCTATCTCAAGTCAAGCAAGCATTGCAAGTCACTAATTTAGCTTCCTATGACATCCAAGGGAAGATCTTGATTGCTTTATTGTATAATTTCAAGATCAATCATCATGGAAAGGTAATATATTATACTATTGCATGTTTCATTCTATTATTTCATCATTTTGGTTTAATTACCTAAATGAGGTTTGACCAAGGCAAACCCCCATGCCCTAACATTCAACATCTCTCTCTCTTCTATTGTGTGTTTGCAGATTTAGGAATCTTAGAAGCTTAAAAATTATTCAATATCAAGTTGCAAGGTTTCATAGGTCTTCTTCTCATTCAACAAGTCATAATATCAACAAAATCTCATTTTTAGACCTGTAAATTGGAGTTTTGGAAGCACACACCTATAGGGCATCAAAGTGTGAATCAGAAGCTTTAGAATCCACATTTGAAAATCCAAAAATTCAAAAGTGGAATCATTCACCATGGGTGTTGAATGAGTCCCACCCCAAGGTCATTTTTTGGATTTTCACATCTTTAAATACCCTTTTGTCAAAAACGGGTTCTAGTATAGTTTAACAGAACTAGGATTAATTCACCCAAAATGGTGAATGAGTTCCTCTAGGCCTGAAAATTAGGATTATCAGCATTTCAGAGGCTATTTCCAATCTTGATCCACATTTTAGGTGCACACTTTCAATTTGTTTCAATTATGTTTAGTTTTGAATTCGTTTCAAAGTAATCTTGCATTACACGATGTGTTTTCCAACATAGCATAATTCTTAGATTTTACATTCATAATAAATCAATTAGTTCATTTAATTGCATTTAGATCATTTCATTTATTCCAAATAACATTCTTCATAATTTGAATGAACCCTTAGCATTTTTGGGCCCTATCTCTCTCCTTTTAGGTGAAAAACCCTAGAAAAGCTAGAGAAGTACATAGGAACCTAAAAATCTACAGTTCATTTTGGTGAACCTACTTTTTGAATGCTTTGTTGACTGAGTTGGATTCCTTCATCATCAAAAATATAACTTTCATTAGGGTTTGTATGATTCATTTGCACGCTAGGTGTTAAATTTTACATTCATAAAAAGTGCATTTAGGCTGCATTGTTGGCATCTAAATTCATTTTCACTCACTAAAATTCTACATTTTTACTTTAGGTGTGCATCATTGTACTCTAAAAACATTAAAATTAGTCAAAAATTTTTGAAAATTATGAAAAAAGTCCATACAAGGACTCATTCGCCACCCTGGGCGAATCAGTTCCTTCTAACCCTTGAAATTGCATTTTACAGAACTCAAAACTCTATTTTTCAGCTTTTGTTTGGTGCCTTAACGTACCTATATTAGTTAGTTGCATTTCTATAGCATGAATTTCATAAAATATAGCCTTAATTAGCTCATTTCATGCATGGTTTCACTTTCAACTTTGCATTCTCATCTTGTTACATCTCATAATCAGTCAATAGTCACCTTTGAAATCTGAAACATTATTCTTCATTTGCATCTTTTCTTTCACATTTTATCATTTTAATATTGTAGATTAATCCTTCCATCATGTTTTCATTACAAAATTCTATAGTTCTCATTTTGCATGTTCTCTTTGTAGATATTATTGCATGTTATAAGCAACTTTTTTTAAGAGCATATGAATATGAGGTCCTTTCCCCTCTCTTTTTGTCCGTCATAGATCCCTCTCCTAGTTCTCCTTTTGTGGATGAGGTTAGTTTAGTGAAAGAAACCATGTATACTCATAACACTTACATTTTTTCTTCTCCTATTATCTCTCACACTTGTGAAGTAGATATTTTAGTGCTAGAAGAACCAATTGATGAGAGTTGTGACAATCTAAGTTGTTTCTCTCCTCTTAACTCTCCTATTAGACATAACATTACTACAGAAGAGGAAATCACACTAAGTCATCATGATGAACACACAACACAACATGACAATGAGGTCCCATAGATTCATCTCCCAACTCCTCCCCTATTTGTGAGAATGTTTTTGTGAGCAATCATGTAAATCACATTATTTGTGAGGAGGATATGTTGAAATTAATCAAATCTTTGAGACCTATGACAATCCTCTTTATTTTTATTTCCCTATTTTAGAAAACATTATTGGACAAAGGGAGGTAATCATAGATAATCATTAGCATCTTCTTTCTCCCTTTCCTAATTTTTCCCCCATCCAAGAATACATACTTAATCAAAAGGATCCAATCATTGAAAACCAAGAATGTGATGCTTTTTCTTCTCTTGATGTCTCTCCCACTTGTGATGAAGCTACTTTACACATTTCAACCTTAGATGAACATATTACAAGCTCTCTGGAACAAGAGAATGATACATTACAAACACCGAATGATTTTATAGTCTTCCCCTAATCTCCCCATTATCAATAATCAAATACATTCAACCATTAATAACTCCTTTGGTTGTGATGAAGCTATTTTGGATGAACCAAACCTTAATTGTCGCAAAAATGTGGTTTGTTGTTCTCCTAAGATCTCTCCTTCTAGGGAGGATATTATAACCCAAGAAAAAGATAACATTCCCTTCAAAGATAATGAAGACTCTCACTTATATTATGACAAGTTAACATTATTCAACCTCCACTTATAATTTATCCTCGTTCATATAAACCTCCACCTTAGAAAAAACACAAACTTACTCTCTACCCACCTTCACATAAACAACAAACTCAAAATAAACCTCAACTTATTCTCTACCCACCTTCACATAATCTTCACCCCTCCAACCAACCCCGGTACACCCTTTACACCCTAACACCAATGTATTGCAGCAATCTAGTAAAGATACTATTGCTCATACATATAACACCAAAAGAAACCCACAACCACCACAACCATCCCCACCTTCTTTACCCTTACCTAATCCACCTAGTGCTCCTTGGTATAGCCCACACACAAAGGAGTATGATCTTGTTGAACAATTAAAGAATACTCTTGCCAAATTTTCCC
This sequence comes from Sequoia sempervirens, assembly GCA_007258455.2. Taxonomy (NCBI): domain Eukaryota; kingdom Viridiplantae; phylum Streptophyta; class Pinopsida; order Cupressales; family Cupressaceae; genus Sequoia; species Sequoia sempervirens. The sequence goes on along the minus strand of VDFB02000003.1, from coordinate 739,639,801 downwards.
TTTGGGATTTGCTTCAAAACTCACCAAATTACCACAATATTCTTCAAACATCCTTAAAAAAATTTGAAGCTCCTCATGATACAACTTTGAATGATGTGGTAGCTCTAATCCATAAAATGAATCAAACTAATCTTGACATTACTTTCCATCAACATGAGCTCCCTCCTTTAGAGTTGCAAAAACAAAATGACACTTTCATGATAATTGCTCGATACAATAGGATAGGGATAAAGTGCACTCTCACTGATAATGGTTTCTCACTTAATGTGTGTAGTGTGACTATCCTTGATCGATTAGATGTTGACAGGTCACAAATAATACCTTATTTCATACCTATTTGAGGATTTGATAATTCAATAAAGCAACCACTCAATGTAATCACTTTGCCTATTATGGTTGGGCTAGTTGTTTTGTAAATTCCTATTCATCTCATGTCTTACAATATTTCATACAATCTTCTTTTAGGTAGATCATGGATTCATGAGATGCAGGAAGTCCCTTCAACCATTCATTATATAATGAAATATGTCTATAAAAATAACATTTATCAAGTTGAAGTAGATCTCGAACCTAAAAGTTGCTTGCAGCTTGAAAAATGAACTACAAGTCCTCTAAAAACATTAATTCCAAAATCCAACATTGATCCTCTTGAAATTGAACACAATGATGAGGAATTACCATCTAAATTATTTGACGACGATTGGGGATCCTTCAAATGTACACCTTCATCTATGGGAGAATACATACTCACACAAAGGAAAGATGAGAAACAAGCATAACCAACCATCATATCAATGCAAAATTACAACAACCTTTCAAAAGCATCTGCCTCAACCACTTTAGACAAACATAGAAACTAGACAACAACCTTTGACGAACACAATAATGAACAACCACTTGATTCCAAAGTAATGAAACAACTTTATGGAAAAGGGTATGAACTCACAAAACAACAAGGATATAGTGGAAAAGGATGTGGTGCTCGAGAACAAGGTATCCACAACCCTATAGAGCCTAACACACAACAAAAAACCCATGCTATTGGTTATTATCCTTTGTCCCAACCTTCACTCAACATCTAAAATCTCACAAAACACACTCCTAAATCATCCATCACAACTAATGGTCTTGAACGTCATCCTTTACGAAACATGCAAAACACAACTATGCCTTAGCTTAATGTCAATGTCATCTTGCAAACTGATCATGATTTGAATTCGTTAGATTTTATATCGTCCTATAATGGGAAGAATAAAATATCACAAGCTAGAGACACTTGTGTAATTATGGCATCTTCTACTAAGCAATATGTATCTTTGACACCAACTACAAGACCACCTTCTACCATTGATCAAGAGGGTATCTTGTCGAGCTCCTCCAAGATCACTTGATCACCCTCCCTCCAAGAACTCAAAATAAATGTTATAAAAAATCTTAATTTTGTGCCTATCATAGAGTTCATGGTCACTCCACTAATGAATGTCATGCTTTGAATCATAAAATACAACATTTTCAATAGTTGGTATGCTTCCCTATATGGGGGCACCTCATCCCTCTAATTTATGTTGATTTTCAATCTAGTATATATAAATCTCATCAACAATTTCAGTTCACCTTTGTCCTGTACTAAGTGGGGGGAAGGGGTTTGATAGCCTTGTCCTTGTATGTCACTTGTAGTGGCATCCTTTGGCTAGTTGTTAACTTTTCATGAATACATAAGTGTTATCACTTGAAATTGCACCCTATTGAACCTGATGTTCAACACCTCAGTGTAACATGGGAAGACCTCTACAGATGTGGGTTTCTCATAAATAGAGGTCAACCTCTGGAGAAGGCCAACTTCCTTTGGTGTCACCTAAACTACTAATTTTGTAAAGGAAAAGGGAGAAGGAGTGCATAAAAATAAAACTAAATACTATGGTGATACACCGAACTGATAATAAATCATGAAATGAAAACAAGATGAACATACACTGGAAAACTAATGGTAGCTATTTCGTTTACTCAACATAACCTCTTTGAACTTAGGTATCATTCTTAAAAAGGCTTGATCCACATACATATTTTAAGAAGGAAAGATGAATTTCACAGCTTTAAGGTATGAATGCAGACTTAGAAAACTGTAGTTGAAAACTTAGATAATCAAAAAATACAGAAATGAGAGTAGTCTGAACACTAACACTGGCTTCCAATGTAAACTATGTGTTTTATATTCCAAAATTGAAATGACTTACAAAGCACACATCAGCTGAGAAAGGATTGTTAAAAATCACTAACTCTTGAGAATGCATAATCCGAACTCCTTTCAAAGAGGAAAAAATGTCCCATATACAAAAAGATGTCAACCCCTAGGGCTTACAAAAATATCCGTCTTCAGAAAAATCTTCCCTTAGATATTTTCAAAATGAAGTTAATGTTGCATTCAAGTGTATCCCTGCTATCCATGTCGGTGTGAAAGATCGTCCTCAGGAGGAGCCTTCAGATCTTTTGCAACCATAGTATTAACTTCATGGCCTCTGTGTCCACCCTCAAACTTCTCTACCAAACTATCTTGAATGCCCTGAGGTACTATCATTAATGTCTATCGACCCTCTCCAGTTGACACCCCAGCTGTCCCTGTGGTTTCCGCCCTTCTGTTTACCGACGACACCTCCTAGAGATCGAACCGATATGTCGCTTTGTTCTCTTAGCAGACCCACATTACTTATGTTCTACTAATCTTCTTCACAGGGGTCAAACTACCACGCCTCTCCTGTAGCCTCCTCTGATTGGCTGAACAAATGTTACATGGGATCGCTAGACGGCCAAAGGTCGCTCATATTAAATCACATGTCGATGAGACACTTAACGTGTCTCCTTGATGCGATTATACTCTACAACAGCATCGACAAGAATTCACCCATCGGTGAGAGTTTACATCGAGCTACAAAAGTCATATCAACATCTCATGAAACCATCGGCAAGACTTTTACCTTCAGCAAGCAGTCATAGCGGGCGCCAAGAGTCATGCCGATACCCCTTTTCGATTGGCAAGTCCATCGCTACCAAAAAAGAATCTCCAATGTTAGTAAGAGCTTTCACCGAGCCCTTCATCCTTTGGCGAGACACCATTGGGTCGGGGAGGCCTTTTAGCGAACACAAACCACTTTCCTCGGGCTTAAACATTTCTTTTAGTGAGACACTGGAAAGTCAGGAAGACCTCACGCCGAAGCCCCATCATTATATCGATGTGCTTCTTCGTCAACGACACACCCATGTGTTGGTGAGACCTCTTTCCAAAGGCACAACCCTTCTCCAAGACCCCTCATTGGTCGGCAGGACCTCATAGCAATGATGTCTCCTTTCGTCGGCGAGCTCAACTTCATCTCGAGGAGACCCCATCCTGTCGGCCAGAGGTCATATCGATGAAACTCCATGTCGGTGAGACGTCACGCAATTGGCAAGACATCTCCCCGAAACCAACCCACTTTGGTGAGACATTCCATCATCGGTGAGACCTCATACCGAGCTTAAAACCTATCGCTGAGAGTTCTATTCGCTTTGATGAGATTTTCCCTCATTGACGAGATGTTACACCAACTGCCTCCATTTTTCCGAGCTCGAATCCTCTTTCGGTGAGACTCCCACTCCGTTGCCGAGACATCTCCCTGAACTCAACATTATGCCAAGATTTCCATGTTTCGGTGAGACTCTGCTTGATCAACAGAACGTCACTCTGAAGCCACCTAGTTTTAGCAAGACCTCACCCGATGACATCCTTCTTTGGTGTGACATCCTGGCAGTCGTCAAGACTTCTCAGCGAGATGACAATATTTTTGGCGAGCTCATACCATTTCGGGGAGACTCCCATGCATCAGTGAGACATTATGTCGAAGGCAATCCCCGTCGGCGATACTTTGAGCAGTCGCAAAGACATTACCCTGATCGAAATCATTCCCCCCAATGCCACCCTTGTGAAAAACTGTCGGCATGACCTCCCTCCAAGTGGAGAGATACATGAAGACTCATGGTGACCTGAATGTCCTGGCGACGGGTGTATTAAACCAAGTAGAATGCACTGCTAGTCAGCAAAACAATAGGAGGGTCTTGCCGACTTTCTTCTCTGATGAGTCTTTTGTGCCAAAATTGATCGAGGCATGCCTTCCAATAGACCTCCTTGTGAAATATCCTTAGGTGCATGATCTAACCCTTGATTCAAATTCCTCATTTGGCTTTTTTGAACACCTGAAACATAATTTTTTCTGCCTGATGAGCCCGTAGGTGAAAATGGGGCAACATTTCTGGTGACCTTTGTTGGATGTTTTCCTACTAAACATAGAAACCAGTAGTGAAAACTTGTCCATTGGGCATGGGGACATTAGGAAAACTCAAAACATTCAAAAGCAGCCTGCATCTTCTGTAACTCACTTGAGACTCATAGAACAGATCAGGATAGCGAAAACTTATGAAACTTATGAAACTGAAAAGAAACTATTTACTGTGTTGGAAAAACAGCTAGGGAGCGAAACAACATTTAAACTAAAGTGTCGAACCACTTATTGAAAGCATAAAACCTATTCTACTATGTACAATGATAAATCATACCTCAAAACAATGTTTGAGGTGAATCCCATTAACTAGGATTGGTAAATTTTCTCCATTCATGTTTGATAACTAGAATGCATTATGCTCCTTGCATTCAGTAATAACAAAAGGGCCTGCCCAGAAATGGTCAAATTTTGTATGTTTTCCTAGACCACTCTTTAGTACATCCCACTTGAGAACCGTATCCCCTTCCTTGAAAACTTTGGCTGTAGCTTTTTTGTCAAATTTTTTCTTCGTTTGAAGCTAATGATACTCCAAATTTGTCATTGCCTTGTCTCTTGATTCTTTGAGCTCGATGAACTCTACATATCTCACGGACATTGGGTCCTGCTCTTCATACATCTCCAACTGATGAACAATGTCTAGAGCTGGAAGCTCTACAGATAGAGGTAACCTAGCATCTTTACCATAAACAAGGATGCATGGAGAATTACCCACTGATATCTTAGGGGTTATTCTATCTACCCAAAGTGCAGATTTCAATGTGGTATGCCAAATTTTTTGATTCTCTTCCATAGTCCTCTTAATGATTCTAATCAAGTTTTTATTTGTACTTTTAGCTAATCCATTACCCTATGGGTAATAATTGGAAGAGGTATTCAAATGAATTCCATGGTTAACAGCCCAATTTGTGACTCTCAATCCAACAAATGCAAGAGCAATATATGAAATGATGGAGTTAGGAACTCCAAACCTGGTGATTATATCTTCATAAAAAATCAAAACTGAAAATTCATTTGCTTCTTTCAAGGCTGCTGCCTTTGTCCATCGTGTGAAATAGTCTGTAGCAATAATCACCCACTTATGACTAGCACTGGATGGGGGATTAATTGGCCCAATAAAGTCAATGCCCCATCTCATGAAGGGTTGCTCCACCTGAATTGGATGTAGAGGCATAGTAGGCAGGTTTTATTTTCCTGAAAATAAAGCACATTTAACACACTTTCTTGACCATTCATATGCATCTTTAAACAAGCTGGGCTAGTATTAACCAACTCTCATGATTTTCCAAGTGGTTGTCCTTGGAACAAAGTGCCCTCCTGAAACTCCATCATGCAACTCATGTAGTACTCTTTCTGTTTGATCAGTATCAATACACCTTAGTAAGACACCATTCAGATCTTTCCTGAAAATGATATTATCAATAAGGACATAAGGAATTGACTGCAATTTGAAGTATCTTCATTTTGCTCTATCCAGACCTGATGGACATTCACCAGTATGAAGAAAGTGGGTCATTTCTTGAACCCAACTTGTTGTTAATGCAGGTGCGACGTCTCGAACATTTTGAGGCTGATCAATATTAGCTAAAACAACACCAGTTTTTGATTTATGTGCATCTTCAAAAGTGGAGGTAAGTTTCTCACAAAGTCCTCTACCCCTAACAAGTTTTGCGATGTTGATGTTAACATCAAATTCCATTACTTTTGTGATCCACCCTGCTCTTTTCTCACTCAGATCTTTGTTCAACAAAAATTCCTTCACACTTGAGTGTGCAACCAGAATATGAATTGTATTGTTTCAAACTAGAGGCTTAAACTTCTTTAGGCTTCTAATCACAGTGAGAACATGTTTCTCAACAAATGTATACTTCTCTTCATAATCAACAAGTACTTGACTAAAGAGAGCTATTGGCTGCTCTAAATTATCACTATTTTTCTGAACCAGCATAGTAGAAATTGAACCAACGTTGTCAAAAACATACAAGAAGAAGTCTTTAGAGAAATCTAGATTTACCAGTGTTGGAGCTGATGCTAAATCTTCCTTGATTTCTTCAAAACTATGTTTTTCTTCTTTTGTCCAACTAAAAACTGCATTCTTTTTAAGCATGGCAGTCAAGGGCTGTAGTAAATTTGCAACATTAGGAATGAATCTTCTTAGAAATTTAATTCTCCCTAAAAAGCTCTACAATCCTTTCTTGTGATTGGGTAATGGAAGTTCAAGTATAGCTTTAACTCTTTCAGGATCAATCATAACTCCATCTTTTGATACTATATGGCCTAATAGTTTACCTTCATGAACTGCAAAAATAATCTTTGTCAGATTGAGAGACATTCCATATTCTCTAAATTTCTCAAAAACTTGCTTGAGATGTGATAAATGTTCATCTGCATTTTTTTAATATATAGTTATGTCATCTAAGTAAACTAGCAAAAATTTCAGAATTAAATTTTGAAATGCCATATCCATGGCACGCCGAAAGGTGGCACCAACATTAGATCAGCCCAAAGGCATTCTCTTGTAGGCCATGGTGCCCCATTTTGTTGTAAATGTTGTTTTATACTGATCCTCCTCTTTGACTATAATCTAGTTATAGCCAGAATATCCATCCAGAAGAGAAAATCTTTCTGATCCAGCAACAGCTTGGAGAATTTGTTCCATAGACGGTAAGGGGTAATGATCATTCAGAGATGCTCTATTAAGATCTCTAAAATCTACACATAATCTTATCTCACTGTTCCTTTTTCTAACCAGAACAAGGTTAGAAACCCAGGATGTGTGTTTAATTGTAAAAATGATACTCCCCTCAACTAACTTGGTCAGCTCTTTGATCATCAAGGGTTCAAGCTTGGGGTTTAATGGTCTTTGTTTTTTTCTAACAGGCTTGGCATCAGGTTCTAACTCAATTGTATGTTGTGCAATATGAGGATCAAACCCTCTTAAATTAAAATATTGCCAAGAAAAAACATCATGATATTCTTGGCATAAAACAATGAAAGCTCTCTTATCTTCAACTGAAAAGATTTTTCCTAATTTGAGAAGCTTACCTTTAAAGATTTCCACTTCCTCATAATGATCCTCTTTCACTTGAATGCCGACTTTGTTCTTCTTAAGTTGATCATCAGAATTGAATATGGATTCCAAGGTAACTAGCCCTTTGGGAAGTTTATTTGTCTTTAGCTATATCATTTGATCATCATACTACTGTTTGATCTTTTCTTGGTTTACTATGGAAAATTGATCTTCTTGGAGCATAAAGGTTAAAATTTGTTCATTGTTTTCAAATACCTGCTAGTTAATGTTGTTGTCAGGAATTGACGGCCTGATAACCACCTTAACATACTGTTGTATTTTATATTTTTTAATATCGCCTGGGATATCAAACTATGCTCCAATTGCTACAAGTCTGTCAACATGCTTATTCTAATTTTGTGGAATAGAAATCATATTGAAGGCATTAAATTCTTCAATTATGTTCCATACTCTATTTCTGTAAGACTTCAAAGCATCATTCCTGGCAACATTCAGCCCCCTGACCTGATTAACTATCAATTCACTATCTCCATAGACCTTCAAACAGTCGATTCCTCTTTTCCTTGCCCATTCAAAGCCTTGGATAAGTCCTTCATACTCAACACTATTGTTAGAACATGCAAAAGAAAAATGAAAGCCTGAAAAATACTTGTCACCCTGTGGAGAAACCAGCATTGCAACTCCACCTGATCCATTCTTGCTTCTAGAACCATCAAATTTTTTTCCCTAAGTCCACCTTGTTGTTGCAACAACTGATCTATACCTTTTTCAAGGTTTGGAATCTCTACATCAGGTTCAAGCATCACATAATTACCCATACCAGCATCTTGAATAAAATCTACAGGACTGTCTAACATGCTTTTAGTCGCCCATTCATGTAGTAGCACATCAGGAGCAACTTCTTCTTGAAGTTCTTGAGCAGCAGCCAGCTCACTGTCAGTAAAAATGACACAATTTGCATCTACAGCAGCAGGAACATCATTGATAGGACTTGGGTTATATGGCTCAATGTGATTTTTAGCCAAACTCTCAGATTTAATGGTAACCTTACTTCCATATCTTATTCTAAACAACATATGTGACCAATCAGTTGACACATAACCACCTATCTTAGCTGTAAAGTATCTTGAGAGGCACAAAGAAAAGAAAGGTGGGAGATCTATGACACATATGTCCTGAGGAACTAAAAAATTAGGACAAGCATGAAGGGTAAGAATCAAATCTTTAATAACACCCAATGTATTAACAAAAGTACCATCCAATTGAATTACTCATTTCTCTAAAGGGTGATATTTAAGTCCAAGTTTGTCAGCAATTTTCTTTGGCATTACTGAACTACTAGCTCCACTATCTACCATACAGTTATGAACTAACTTATCACCTATGATTACATATACGTAAAATGGAGGTGGTTTGACTTCTTTTCCTATCTCTTTGTTGGGCTATTTATCCTTTCCTTGAGAATTATTTGTCAACACAGTTATAACTTGACCTATTGGAGACTCAGATTCATCAAACACTTTAAAATTTGACAAAGCTGAGTGTAACATATCTTTTTGACCTGGGATAGCTAATGAATCCCACATAGACATCATTACATTTTTATTTTTCATACTATCAAGAATGTTATAGGGTACAACTGGATTTAATTTATGATGTACCTTTATGCTAGCATGGTCAGCTTGCAAGCATGGCTGCTCCTTCATTGGGAGTTGTTGATTTCTTTGCAAATCATGAGTCACTTGAGATGTAGATGGTTCTGTGGCTACTAATTTTCAATTACCAACTGCTTGATCCAACTCAAAAGATCTTTTCTTCGCCCTTGTGTTAGCTGCAACTAGAGAATTATTTACATTCAATCCATAGAATTCCTCACCTTGCGAGTTAAGTAGGGTAGTAGCATCGATAGGTTGATCTTGGTGTTGTGGAAATGTATCATTGAATTTATTCTATTGTGAACTCGAGGCATTCTGTACCATAAGTTCCTGATTAATGAGTTCATTTGAGCAAGTGACCTGATTGTGAGATTGGTTACAAGGGTAACACCACTCATAAGCTGCTGCTAAGTTATTTTGAGTAGGGTCAAGATCCTTAACTACACTAATAGGTGTTGGAACATAAGCCTGAAAAGGTAGATTTTTTACACTCTATCTTGGGCCCTTATAGTTGCCTTGATAAGCTTGTCTATTAGCTTGATACTGTTGTTGCTGACCTAAATTATGCTATTGATAGGGCCTATTGTATGTTTACTGCTTCTCCAAGGTCACAAGCTTATTTCCAAAAGTTTGTAATAAAATTTTGATCTCCTGTAGCTCATTTGAAGATCTTGAAATAACAACTTCTTGAGTTATGGCAGCTGGAACAGGTGGCAAAGATGCAAAAGGTGGTATCTGTAAAGGGATATTCAAATGAATATCTAGAAATATAGGCATTGGTGGCCTAGGAGCAAGTTTACTAGCTTGTATTACATTTTTTTCGGCTCTAATTGCTACTTCAAATGCATCTGGTAGAGAAACACCCCCCATTGATTGTATCATAACGACTGTATCGCTGTGAAGGGCCTTCAAAAAATACAAAAATGCATATTCTGAAGGTGGTCTCATTGTTGTAGGAATCCTATCTTAGGTTCTTTGAAATTGGAAATTGAAATCATTCATTTGCTCCTGAGGAGCCCTCTTAAGCGTAGTTAATTGTTCCAACAAAGATAAATTATCAGACCTATCCTAAAACTGTATGTGTAATTTGTCACCCAACTCACCCCAAGTGGCAACTGAACCCACTCCAAGGCTCTTGAACCATTGTAATGTTCTTCCTTTGAATGATGTTGCAAGAAGTGTTACAACTATGTCTTCTTGTGTAATGTAGTGCACACCACATAAGGAAGCCACATCTCGTATATGCTCAATCGGGGTAGTCTGGTCTTCTCCAGTGAAAGTTGGCAAGATTTTCAAAGCTGCCATTGGAATGTCATTGTGTTGTGTCAAATTTAATGGACTACCTCCATTAAATGGCACAAAAGGCTGATTCCTGGGAACAGCCATTAGAGATGGATTTTCCTGCACTCTTGGTGAAACAAAAGTCGGGACAACAGTCTAGAATCTCACAGATGGAGGAGTAGATTTGATTCTTCTAGAATAGATAAATGTTGTCCCCAACCTCTCTGTTACCTTGCCTTGTCTTTTGGGTGGTGACAACTACAAATATTCATAAGGAACTGAGCTGCTCCTTGTCTGAACTCTTCTCATAAACTATAAAAGCACTGATTCTAAAGTTCTTCCTCTTTATGGAGTCGCGAAGTATGCAAGAATGAATTCTATAAAGTTTGAACTTATTGGTTGCATACCAAACCAACAGTATAATGTGGAACTGGTCCCACCAGGCATGCCAAAAATTGTTAAAAAGGCTTGATCCACATACATATTTTAAGAAGGGAAGATGAATTTCAAAGCTTTAAGGTATGAATACAGACTTAGAAAAGCACAATTGAAAACTTGTATAATCTAAAAATACAGAAATGAGAGTAGTCTGAACACTAACACTGGCTTCCAAGGTAAACTTTGTGTTTTATATTCCAAAATCGAAATGAGTTACAAAGCACACATCAGCTAACAAAGGATTGTTAAAAATCACTAACTCTTGAGAATGCATAATCTGAACTCCTTTCAAAGAGGAAAAAATGCCTTATCTACAAAAAGATGTCGGCCCCTAGGGCTTACAAAAATATCTCTCTTCAGAAAAATCTGCCCTTAGATCTTTTCAAAATGAAGTTAATGCTGCATTCAAGTGTATCCCTGTTGTTGATGTCGGTGTGAAAGATCGACCTCACGAGAAGCCTTCAAATCTTTTACAACCACAATATTAACTTCATGGCCTCTATGTCCACCCTCAAACATCTCTGTTGAACTGCCTTGAATGCCCTGAGGTACTATCATTAATGTTTATTGATGCCAATTGACACCCCAGCTGTCCCTGTGGTTTCTGCCCTTTTGATTACCAATGACACCTCCTAGAGATTGAACTGATCCATCACTTTATTCTCAGAGCAGAGCCACGTTACTTATGTTCTGCTAATCTTCTTCACAGGGATCAAACTGCCATGACTCTCCTGTACCCTCCTCCAATTGGCTGAATAGATGTTACATGGGATCGCTAGACAGTTAAAGGTCTCTTAGATTAAATTGCATGTCAGTGAGACACTTAGCATGTCTCCCCGATGCGATTATACTCTACAATAGCATCGGCAAGCATACACCCGTCGGTGAGAGTTTACATCGAGCTGCAAAATTCATATCGACATCCCATGAAACCATCGACAAGACTTTTACCTTCGGTAAGAGGTCATAGCAGGTGCTAAGAGTCATGCCGATACCCCTTTTCGATTGGCAAGTCCATCGCTATCGGCAAGACTCTCCATTGTCATAAAGAGCTTTCACTAAGCCCTTCATCCTTCGGCAAGACACCATCGGGTCAGGGAGGCCTTTTAGCAAACAGAAACCACTTTCCTTGGGCTTAAACATTTCTTTCGGTGAGACACTGGTAAGTCGAGAAGACCTCACGCCGAAGCCCCATCATTATACTGCTGTGCTTCTCCGTCAGCGAGACACCCATGTTCCAGTGAGACCTCTTGTCGAAGGCACAACACTTCACCAAGACCCCTCATTAGTCGATAGGACCTCATAGCGATGATGTCTCCTTTCGTTGGCAAGCTCAACTTCATCTCGTGGAGACCCCATCATGTCGGCCAGAGGTTATATCAATGAGACTCATGTTGACGAGATGTCATGCAGTCGGCATGATGTCTCTGCGAAACCAACCCACTTCGGTGAGATATTCCACCATCGGTGAGACCTCATACCGAACTTAAAACCTATCACCGAGAGTTCCATTCGCTTTGATGATATTTTCCCTCATCGATAAGACATTACACCAACTGCCTCCATTTCTCCTGAGCTTGAATCCTCCTTCGATGAGACTCCCACTCCGTCGCTGAGACATCTCCTCGAGCTCAACATTACGCCAAGAGTTCCATCTTTCGGTGAGACTCTGCTTGATCGACAGGACGTCACTTCGAAGCCACCTAGTTTTAGCGAGACCTCACCCGATGACATCCTTCTTTGGTGTGACCTCCTAGCGGTCATCAAGACTTCTCAGTGAGATGACAATGTTTTGGAAAGCTCAGATCATTTCGGGGAGACTTCCATGCATCAGTGATACATTATGTCGAAGGAAATCCCCTTCGGCAATACTTTAAGCAGTCACAGAGATATTACCCTGACTAAAATGATTCCCCTCAACGCCACCCTTGTTAAAAACTATCGGCATGACCTCCCTCCAAGCGGAGAGATACATGAAGACTCATGTTGACCTGAATCTCCTGGCAATGGGCGTATTAAACCAAGTAGAACACACTGCTAGTTAGCAAGACAACAGGAGGGTCTTGCCGACTTTCTTCTCTGATGAGTCTTTTGCGTCAAAACTGATCGAGGCATGCCTTCCAATAGACCTCCTTGTGAAATATCATTAGGTGCATGATCTAACCCTTGATACAAATTGTGAGCATGCTTTTCAAAATCTGCAAACACTAACTTCAAACAAGGGTTAGTACCTACAAATCCTTCAAGAACACTCCTATGAAATACCTTGCAAAATGCTTAAAACATGCAACAAAGGATGAAAGAAAGCTACAAGCATTATGAAAGCAACCACAAGTTACCTATTCCATAGTAGATTGGTGTCACATGTGCTAGTGACCCTTTCCCAACCCTTGATCAATAGCTAAAATGATGAAATGCAAATGGAGATGATGAGAAAGATGAGTTTTCAAATTAAGAGAGTAACCTTGCATAAAAGTTGTGGATCCAATGAATGAGGATTAAGCCTTCTTTTATAGATTTTCTTGATGAGAGATTGACCAAGATGGTGAATGTGGGACTAAACATCCTCTAATGAGAATAAGACACTTGTCAAGTGGTGAGTGGTCAATGGTTGTGCAAGATTTGGGAAGAGTGCCCATGAGAGGGATAATTTGAATTCAAATTTTGCCATAAATTTTGAGAGGGGGACAAGAAAAACAGCAATAAATGCAATGTTGGACTTGTCATGTTGAGGGAAAATGAGGTTTTTTTAATAAATCAATAAAATTGATTTATTTGTGCAAGTGGAGATATCTAGAGAATGCAAGTGGGTGACATTAGTATTTAATCAGGGTTAGATTAAATAGATGATGATTATGTTAGTTTAATGATGATTAGGTGAGTTTGACTTTTAGGACTTTGATATTTGATTTATTTAAATCAGAAAATGATGGAATATGATTTAGGATTTGATTTAAATGGATGTTTGTATTATTAAAAGATTGATGATAATGCTTATTTGATTTTAAATAAATAACCTTAGGCAATGAGATTATTTAATGAATGGATGAAGGTGATGAATGGATCTAATGCGACATCTAGTTCAGTTGATGAATGATCCTGATCAAATGCAAAATGTTGATTTTGCATGTCTACATTTTGCCCCTCTTTGAAGCAATGTACTTGTTGCATTGGTTCAAAGAATAAACTTGTCACGTTCAAAATAAAAAAAAATCTGATTTTTCGGATGCCCTAGTGGAAAGTACATTGGTACATTGCCCCCTCGAGAGATTGAGCGAAAAGATTCAATTTTGAGGGTCGATCTCACGATAAAGAGGTTCAAAATGGGTGGTTATGGATGACGATGCAAATGAGATGATTTTAAGATGCTTAGAATAACAAATCTATATTATTCTAAACAACTTAAATGATGATATGATATGAGATGGATGAGATTGATGAGGTGATATGCTATGATTATGCAAATGTATGATTTATGAGATGCTTAGATTAACAAATCTATATTATGATAATGATATGAATGCATGATGGATGCATGATGGATGCATGATGGATGAATTGGTGATGATGATTAACTATTCATGTTGTGATGTTAGTGTGGAAGACGAAGAAATTAGATGATGACAAGAGGATCCAACAAACCAACATTATGAGAGGTGACGATGAGAAATGATGATGAGAAATGAATGATTTGCTTATCAAGGATTGGGATTTTAAAAGGGTCACTTACTTTATGTTTGATAACACGCCTAAGCATGATGCATCAAGGTATAAAGGACCAGGATGGCGTTGTACTTAGTGTGATGGACTTTGACTCGACAAATAGATAGAGTATTCTTGTTCACACCGACATACGAAAACCTTGCTAGGATGTACTTTAGAAGTTTCAAACATCTCAACCAAAACATGGAAAGGTATAACCAATCAATGCAATAGTCAACAAGCAATCCAAAACATCCTCTATACATATCTAACAAAGCAAGTATTCGCCAAGTTATTTTACAAGAACGCCCAACAAACGTGAGTAAAGGATAATGATCGTTGCCCCATTCCTATCTCTCTAAATCCTTCGCTCGATATCATCGAGAGGTCCTTGGATTGAGCGCAATAAGATAAGTCAAAAGAAAAGATAAAGCACACAAACAAGTTGATGTTCTTCAATACCGCTAACCAAAAGGGAATGTGTTTTAAGGATAAGAACGAAACTATTGCCAAAAGATAATGCCCATTGTAGGAAGGATACATCCTAGGACATGTTAGTGGATGGTATGCACGCCATTTCATTTATCCAAAGTGTTCTTCGATAAATAATGCCCCTTGTAGGAAGGATTCATCTAGGACATGATGTTATCGGATGATTGATATGACTGTTTGGATGATGGACTATCGACACTAAGACTTGATGAACTTGTTTCACTCTGTTGAGACTTGAGACTTGGCCGCTTTTGAGTTTTACTTTTAACACGCTAGACTTGTTTCTAACTGTTTCACCAAAGGTTGAGGTTGACAATCGGTTTGTATGATGGTGTTTATTGGGTGCAAGTGAGATGAGGTGGATGGATTTTTTCAAATATTTGGATGTTTTTGGCATTTTGCAATGTTTTGAGGCTATTTTTGGTATTTTTTCGAGATTTTTAAATGTTTTGATTTTTTCAATTTTCCAATGTTTTTGGGATTTTCTAAGATTTTGACCAAGAGACTAACCTAAAGACCTATCCTAGGGACCTCGGGGGCTGATCAACAGATTAGCCTTGCCTACGTTATACACGCAGAGACCACGTAGTTCGACTGACGACATGACTGATTTACAAATGATGATATACATGATGAAATGTCAGTTTATTATGACAGACTCCTATAGGACTGACCTAAACGTCTCGGGGGATGATCAAAGATCAACCTTGCCTACATTCAAGCTCAGAGATGATGTAGTTCGACAAGACGACCTTGTTTTTGATCTTTTTGAATGACTTTTTGACCTGTTTTTGGATTTTGATATGTTTTGAATGTTTTTGGATTTTCTGATGTTTTGATGTTTTTGGATTTTCTGATTTGAGGATTTTAAGATCATACACGAATTTGATCCGATGGGAACATGCCCCCGGCATGATGCAATAGACTACTCCGATAAAGGCAGGACAAACTGACCTTGAGGATGGGCTGAGTAGTACTAAGAGGGATCATGATACGAATGCAGGACCAAGCTATGGTGCGAATGTGAGTGGATGTGTGATGGATGGAGACTTGAATCACGATGGATGATGAAAGGAAAATGGAGGGATGATGGCGAACAAGCCATAAAGGTCCTAGTGGATGAAAAGTACCTCTTTACACAAGGCGCTTTGTTTGCAGTTTTCACCAAGGTACTTGCCCAAAGTGCCACCAAAGTGGTTTTCACTAGAGGACGATTTTTTTGATAATTTTTCTAATTTTTTTTTAAGATATTTTTCTTTTTCTGATTTTTTTGTTGTTACCAAGACACCTGGTTGCCAGGTTTTTGCCGAAGTAACCATTTTTTTAGGACTTTTTTTGACTTTTTTTTTTTGGATTTTTTGGTTCTATACTTTGGAAGAATTAGGCATAAAATTTTTTGAGATGGGAGCTATTCATTGGCTCCTGTAGAGGTTCCCCTTCGGATGTTGATAACTGATATGCCCCTGATTTATAGTTTGTTGTGACAATGAAAGGCCCTAACCAATTGGGTTCGAACTTGCCTTTGCTGCTGGGATTCGGGACATTCTTCTTATTTTCTTTTAAGACCAATTCTCCAACTTGGAAAGTCCTGCTTCTGATCTTCTTGTTGTAGCTTTGTTTGAGCCTATTTTGATAGACTTGTAGATGATTCAAAGTATCTATGCGTCTCTCATCCAGTAACTCCAGCTCGTTTAATCTTGACACCCAATAGTCCTCATCAGTGATGAGATTTTGCAATGATGTTCTAAGGGATGGGAGCTCGATCTCAATAGGTAGTACAGCTTCTGATCCATAGACCAGGGAGAATGGAGTGGTGCTAGTGGGTGTGCGGATGCTGGTTTGATAAGCCCAGAGGGTGGGATTAAGCTGCAAGTGCCAGTCACGACCTGCGTCATTGACTGTTTTCTTGAGGATTTTGAGGATGGTTTTGTTCGTGGCTTCTGCTTGGCCATTGCCTTGGGGATAGTACGGGGTGGAGAAGCGATGCTGGATTTTGAATTTCTCACACAAGTCGTGAACCTCTTGGTTCTTGAATGGTGTGCCATTATCTGAAATAAGGGCTTGTGGGACACCATAAGGACAGATGAGATAGTTCAAGATAAATTTTGAGATTTGCTTCCTAGTGATATAGGTCATGGGTATGGCTTCCACCCACTTTGTGAAGTACTCAGTTGCAGTTATTATAAACTTATGGCCATTGGATGAGGTGGGTGTGATTTTTCCAATGAGTTCGAGTCCCCATTGTGAGAAAGGCCATGGTGTGACGATCGGATGGAGCTCTTGAGCTGGTGCATGGATGAGATTCCCATGCTGCTGACATTGTAAACACCTTTTAACATGATCATGCACTTCTCTTTCCATTGTGGGCCAGTAATACCCCAGCCTTAGCAGTTTCTTGGCAATGGTCATTCCACTCGAGTGTGAGCCACAGATACCGTTATGAACCTCGGTTAGAGAGGTTAATGCCTCCTCAGCATTTAGACAGCGTAGTAAGGTACCTTCTATGCTTCTACGGTATAAGGTATCTCCTAGGATGACAAATCTAGATGCCTTTTTAATAAAGGTTCATTTTAGGATCGATGGTAGGTCAGCAGGTATGAATCCTATTCGAAGATAAGTGTAGATGTCATGATACCAAGGATCGCGAAGACCAACGATTTCACACACATACTCTGATTCTGGTACCTCGAATGTGGGAACGAGAAGCTGCTCGATCAGAAATTCATATTTCAGCATGTTGTGAGGGATGTCTACTAGAGACCCAATTGTAGCCATGGCGTCAGCGACTCTGTTGTTGGTTCTTGGAATCTGCTGAAATGTTATGTCAATGAAGGATTCCTTGAGAGTCTCCACCAATTTCTTGTATGGAGTTAGTTTGTCATCCTTAGTCTGATATTCATCATTGACTTGATTTATGATCAACTGAGAGTCTCCGTAGACTTTGAGGGCTATGATATTCCATTGCACTGCTATCCTGAGACCTCTAGTCAAAGCCTCGTATTCTGCTATGTTGTTCATGCAAGGGAATGCTAGTTTGTATGACTATGGTATGCAGTCCCCTTGGGGGGTGATGAAGAAGATACCGGCTACTGATCCGTGCTGTGTGTATGAGCCGTTGAAGTATAATTTCTAGTGATCGGCTACATTGAGGTTAAAGATGGATTCATCTGGAAATTCAGATACAAGAGGATTCTCAGAATATATGGGTGCTTCTGCTAGTTGATCTGTAATAACTTGACCTTTAATGGATTTTCTTTCCACATACTCGATGTCATACTCTAATAGTATCATCACCCATTTTTCCATTCTACCTGTGAGCATTGCCTTGGATAAGAGATACTTGAGGGGATCAATTTTTTCAATGAGCTTTATCTTGTGTGCCAACATGTAGTGTATGAATTTTTGGGATGCAAACACTATTGCGAGGAAAGCTTTTTCGATGAAGGAGTAATTTAGCTTGTGACCGACCATTGTCCTGCTAATATAGTAGATGGCCCTCTCTGTTCCATTTTCATCATGTTGAGCTAGGAGAGCTCCAAGGGCTGCCCCTGTTGTTGACACATATAAGATTAATGGCTTCTTTGGGATAGGCGGCATTAAGACTGGCGGTGTCAGTAGATATTCCTTAATTTTGTTAAATGCCTTTTCACCCTTTATATCCCATTTGTATACTACCCCCTTGTGGAGTAGGTGTGAATACAGATTGTGCTTGTTTTCCAGTTGTGCTATGAACCTTCTAATGGATTGGAGCCTTCCTTGGAGGCCACGCAGTTGTTTTAGATTCCTTGGTGCTTCCATCTCAAGGATTGCTTTGACTTTTGTAGGATCCACCTCGATACCCCTCATGGAGACTATGTATCCTAGTAATTTTCCTGATTGTACGCTGAAGACGCACTTCTTGGGATTTAGTCTGACCTTCTATTCCTCTAATCTTTCAAAGATAGCACTTAGGGTTGCTATATGATCTTTTCTCTTTTTTGACTTAGCTAGGATGTCATCAACATAGTCTTCGACTTTTTTGTGAATCATGTCATGGAAGATCAATTTCATGGCCCTTTGATATGTTTCTCCTGCATTCTTTAGGCCGAATGGCATCATGTTCCAGCAGTAGGTCCCCCATGGACAAGTGAAAGCCATCTTGTGTTTGTCTTCTTTTGCTATCATGATCTGGTTATATCCTGAAAATCCATCCATTAACGATAGCATCTCGTGCCCTACTGTCATGTCTACTATCATGTCGATGTTGGGAAGCAGGAAATCATCCTTGGGACATGCCTTGTTCAAATCTCTAAAGTCCATACAGATTATGATGGCTCTGTCAGGTTTTGACACGGGTACCAAGTTTGATACCCATTCTGGATAATCAATTGGTCGGATGAATCCAGCATCTAATAGCTTTTTCAGCTCCATTTTGACTAACAAAGCAATTTGAGGATGCATTTTTCGAAGCTTTTGTCTAATAGGTTTTGCATCTGGATACACTGCTAGGTTGTGGACCATAGTATTTGGATCAAGTCCTAGCATATCAGCATAGCTCCATGCAAATTTTATTTGTCTTTCCCTTAGGAATGTTGCTAGGAGTTCTTGCTCTTCTGATAATAGTGATTCTGAATAGAATGTGATATGTGGGGTCTCCTTTGTTCCTAGGTTGACTGGGTTGCATTTTTCGGCCAAGACTGCTGACTTCTCTTGATGAATAGCTCTTAGGGGAAGATTGAATCCTTCATCCTCAGGTGCCTCAGAGAGGTTTTCACCGTTGGATACATCCTTTCTTTTTACTATTTTCTTGTCAGAGAGTGCCATGGTGTTGTTTTCACTCAAGGACTTGGATATGATTCTTAGTTTCTCACTTTTGCGACTGAAGGATTCAATTGTTTCCCCGTAATAGGCATCTATGTCCAACTCCATTATGAATCCTGCCTTATGATCTCAATATGGAATGTTATCCCTCAACCCCATGAATTCTGAGAGTGCCTCATCATTTTTGAATGTATCAAGAACTGGTGGTCCTCATTGGTCATAATCGATCAGTTGGGGGTAGACTAAGCGGATCTCATGATTTTGACTATTGTATTTGAAGGAGAGGGTACTAATCATACATAGAGTGGTATCTTCGAATAACCTAGGGAGATTGGATATGATATCTTTGTCATTGCTACTAATATAGGGCTCAGTTATGAAGTTATGTGTGTTGCTACTTGTGACTATTGGTGAGTGTACTTGTACTAGCACTGGCTGAGGAAAGTCGTTAACTGCTCTAACCGGAGGACCTCGGCCACGTATGGTTATCCTCAGAGGGGTACATCCAAGACCAAGATTTGTTATGGGTCGCGTCTCTGGCATGATAGGTACTATGAGGCCGTTGTCATTTTGTCCCAATCTCTGGTTTCGGTCATAGCCCATTGCAAGCATCATGTGTAAGCCTTTGCTTGTCTCATCCATTGGTAATTCAGGTGTCAGTCTTTCATCTTGATATAGCATGTGGGATGGATCTGTCTCAATAACGTCTTGACCAAGGTCTCCCCAGCTTGTGAATTCAGGATAATCCTCAGGATTTGTTTGTGATGTAGAAGCTTGATTTTCTCGTGGGCGTCCCCATGATCTAGGAGATTGCGGTAATTCTCCTATCACAAAAGCATTATTAGGGAGCCTATAGCTTCCACAACCGTCCTCCTGGATGATGAGCTTGATATTGGATATGGTGGGAATGGCGGGTGTCTCTGTCACAGAAGTGGATGTGAGAGTGGCGGGATTGATGTATGATGTGGATGGGCCCTCATAATTTTTTGGCACTTGGGGGATTTTGTAATATTTGGCCTCAAGATTCTTGCAATATGAGAATGGCTCGGGATCTCCATGGATGGTAACCTCTTGTCCATTATGTGTGAATTTCACACATTGGTGGAAGGTTGATGCTACGACTTTCATCGCATGGATCCATGGGCGTCCCAGGAGGATATTGTATGGCAAGTCAAGGTCCAAGACCTGACAAGTGGTTTCCATGAGCGTTGGCCCTACTTGAATAGGGAGTTTGATTGTTCCCTGAGACACTCTTTCTTGGTCATCGTATGCTCTTATTGTGATGCATTTCCCTTTGTCGATGGAGTCTTCTGCTATTTTCAACTGCTTAATGAGGCTAAGAGAACAAATGTTCAAACCTGCACCTCCATCCACCAAGACCCTTTTGATTTTGCTTTTATTTACGATGGCTTCCAAGTGAAGTGCACGATTATGAGATGGTTGGGTGGGAAAATATTGGTCGAAAAATGTAAGGAGGTTAGGCATTATGATGTTTCTGACCATAGCTTGGAATTGCTTCGCATCGAGGTCTGCAGGGACAGTGGATGAGGCTAATGCTTCCTCAAGGATCTTTTTATGCGCTAATGAGATTTTTAACAACTCCATGATGGAGATGTGTGTTGGCGTTCTTTTGAGTTGGTCTACAACATTGTAGCTATACAGAATGGCTCCTGATGTAGGGACTCTATTTGGTTGGGATGATCCTGCAATGGTGACTTTTCCACCTCTTGTGGTGACTCCACAATCTTCGGCATGGGCGCCCTTAATGGTGATGACCATGCAGTTTTCATTAAGGTTAGTAACAACTGTTTCATATACATGATTGACACTGCCCTTTCCTTTATCCTTGTTATTCCCTTTGTTTCCATGATTCGGCATCGGATTCGTGTAGATTTTAAGATCCTGATTCCCAGTAGGTGTTTCCACATTTATGATTCTTTTGTCGATGAGATCTTGGATGATGTTCTTGAGTCTCATACAATTGTTTGTGGTGTGGCCTTTGATTTTGTGGAATTCACATAGTTGATTTTCGTTGTACCAAGGAGGTTTGACATCAGGTTCTTGGTAGTTCTCAAATGTAGGAGCTTGGATGAGTTTTTCGTCGATTAGATTTTTCATGATGTCCTCAAGTGGTTCTCCCAAAGTAGTGTATTTTTGTTTGGGATAAGTCCTGCATTGAGGTTGTCCTCTTTGGTCATTGAGGTTATTGATGGTGGGATTATTGTTGGACTGATGCATTATGTGATGAATGTTTTGATTTGGTGTTTGGATTTTTTGTGTGGATGTGTTTTGGCATGGACCACTAATGACCACCTTGGCATCTACGACACCATCATTAGTGATTTTTTTGTTTCTCACCCATGTGCGAGGTTTATCATTGTAGTTTGATGACGAGCGGTTGTTTTGCAGTTCGTGATAAGATGTTGATTTGATGGGTTGAGTCACAAGGGCTCTTTCGATGCTAAGTGCCTTAGAGATCAATTGATCGTATGTGGTGATACCCTGAACTTTGAGATGGAATGATAGGTGACTTTCAAGGTTGGCTATGATTGTGCAGACTTGTTGTTCTTCTGGCATGGTCCATTTGCTCTGATTGGCCTTGGATCACCATTGTTGAAGGAATGAAGCGAAAGATTCATTCTTTCCTTGTTTCAGAGTGTATAGTTCTTCGAGACTAACATCCATTGCAATGTTACATGCATAATTCTTAATGAATGCATCTCTAATTTCTTCGAATGTCCTAATGCCTGAAGGTAAGTGAGAGAACCATTCTATAGCATTGCCTGCTAAGCTCCTAGGGAATAGCCGCATCAGATAAGTATAGTCATATGCGACCTCCATACAATGAACCTGGAATTCCCTGATATGATCTTCAGGGTTTCCCATCCCTTGATACTTGTCAAATTTGGGGATTTCAAATCCATTAGGGAATGGTTTCATGTCTAGGCTCCTATCGAATGGATAGGGACACAAGTTGCTCTACGTTTTTGTTGTCTGCCCCGATTGAAGGTATAGCACTTGTTGCGAGAGCAACCTGAGTTGTGTCGTCACATCATTCTGGGGATCAGGGGGTGGGATGAATGTGTTTTGAGGTGTTGCAATTGTGGTTTGGATGGATGGTTTGGTTGGTGCATTGTTCAATGGTATCAGTATGTTGTGGCGGGTGAAGTAGGCTTCTACTTGCTTTTGGATGAATAATGCTTATTGTTGCTCTTGTTGTTGTTTTGCTAGGATTTGTGCTTGTTGTTGTGCTTGTTGTTGTTCCAACAACGCTTGTTGTTGTGCTTGTTGTTGCGCTTGTTTTTGTTCTAACAACGCTTGTTGTTCTGCTTGTTGTTGTTCCCACAACACTTGTTGTTGGGCTGCCAATTCTGCTGCTTCTTGTTGCTCTTGATATTGATTTAGTGCTTGCTGATATTCTTGCATTTGTGCTACTTGTGCAAGAATTTGTGCTTGAGCTTGTGCTTGTTGTGCTTGAGCTTGCACTTGTGCTCGCCCTTGCGTTGCTTGTTGTTGTAATAAAAGTTGTGCAGCTTGAGCGACCCTTTGTGCTTGTAATGCTTGTACAGCTTGGGTGGCTTGTTGTTGTTGTTGTTGCAATAAAGCTTGGGCTTGTTGTGCTTGTTGTGCTTGTAATGCGGCTTGTGCAGCTTTAGCAGCTTGGGCAACTTGAGTGGCTTGTTGTACGGCTTTTTGTTTCTGCACTTGTTGGTATCCTCTTTGAAAAGTGGCTTGTAATGTTGCATTGAATTGGTTTGATGTGGTGAACATTGGTGGTGGTGGAGGTGGTGGTGGATTTGGAAAGGTGGTAGATGATGATGTTGTGTTGATTATTTGGTTGGTGGATGGTGTTGTTGTGTTGATTACGTGACTGGTGGATGGTGTTGTTGATGTTGTGAGTGGCCTCGTTGATGTGATTGGCCCTTGAGAGACCTTGCTTTGCAATGTTATGGGGGTGTTTTATGATGTTGCCATTGCTTGTGTGTTTGTCGTTTGTTGTTGTGATGTCAACAATAAGTTTTGAGCATTTGGCAAAATGTTTTGATTGATGGTTGGGATATTGTTTTGATTGATACTCGGTAGAGGGGGAAGCCCTAAACCAAAGAGTGGTGTTGATGACAATGGTGATAGTGGGAGAAGTGGAAATGTAAGGGGAGTGAATCCTTGCAAGAGTGTTGTGGTGTTGAAAATGCCCCCTAGTCCAAACATGTCTCCCTCTTCTTGTGAATTTGTGAGAAGAGGTGTTTGTGGTGCTCTGTGAAAAGATGTTGATGATGGGTCATAATGTAAAGTGAGAGGAACATTTTGGTGTAATGGATTATGAAGGATGTTTTGTTCCACTATGGTGTTTGTGTCCAAGTTTTGGTTATTCACAAGGGGATGTGATTAAAGTGCATTGAGGAATGTGTTTCCCTTGTTAACATTGGGTTGAGTAGGAGAAAATCATGTTGTGATTTGCGGGATATTTTCCATGACATTTTGAGATGGGGGTGTAGATGAAATGGGGATGGTGGATGAGATTGGTGGAAAAGATGTCTCTACTATAGTGCTCACATCAAAATCCGAAGGCAACTTCGCCCCTTGTTTTGCTAATTCAAGCATGTACAACGAAGGGTTAAGTCTCATCATGATGTTGATGATTCTATGGTTGTCCGGATTTTGGAGCATTTCAGCTATTTCTTCGTGAGACATTCCAAAGGTAAGATCCTCCCCTTGGGTTTCCTCTTGTGGGTTTTGTGATGATGTTGGAAGGCTAATTGTGAGATTTCCATCCCCAATGGGAATCATTTCAGGAGTGGTTTGGCTAAGATCACTTGAAGCGGGTGTTTCTTTGTTGGCTTCCATACTCTTCTTGTATTGAGATCTAGTTAGAACCATAAAACGGGGATCAATCTTCGAGAATATATGGGAGATGCATCTCTTGATTCTTTGGATTAATCCCTATGTTATGTCCCAAAGTGAATTTTTTTAGGATGCTTTTTAGGATCAAAAGTGATGATGATATGATGATGATGTTTAAGGATGTTATGGATGTTTTTTGGCTTTTGATAAATCTTGAATGAAATACTAGGCTTTGGATTTTTTATTGGCTTGATTTTTGGGTGCTATCATAATAGTGGTTTACAATTCCTGAGAGGAACGAATTTTAGCTGAAATTGCATATTTTTAGAAAATATAATGATTTAATCCTTAAAAAGTTCAATTTTAAGGATTCCAATTGAAGAGGGTTTGATCAAATCACCTTAGATCAAACCCCCTTGGATAAAACCTCACTAGTTTTAAACCATATCTATAAATGCGTCTCCTTTACACCTATCAAAAAGTGTGGGGCGGCTTCAGAACGACCATTCTTGCACCAACAAATAGATCAAGGATTTTGGCAATTTCTAGTACATGGGTTCTAGTAAGGACTTTCCGTTCGTGGAGATTGACCCATTGGGCAAGAGTCCCCTTTCAGATCCATCTTGTCGAAGCCAACCATGTGATAATGGCGTTTAACCAATACCCACATTTATATCCTAGATGGAAATACTCTTGGCTTTAGAGTGTTACCGGTTGAGTCGTTCCCTTGGGTGAGTACTTTTTCCCCAAGGAGGGCCCTCTAAGATAAACAAAAGCAAGCAAAAACACAATCTGTAACTCGATCAATCTTTGATGGCACAAAGAAAGAGAATGTACGCAAAAATGCCCCTACTCACACTCGTACAAGATGTTCAATTTTTAAGCCCAAATCGAAGTGTTTCAAAACAATAAAATGCATTTTGAGTGTTTCTCTTGCACCCTAGATCGCATGAAGCGCAAGGGGAGAGGATACACACTCAAAATGCACAAAAGACAAAATCACAATTCAAGCACTTGTTCTTTTTATAGCCTTCAAAAGCAATTGTGTGATTCGTTTTAAGCACCAAATGAAATATGAAGATTGCTTGTCCAATTTTTAGCCCAAAATGAAATCTAGTAAGTGTCTAAGCTTGAATTTTAGCCTTTTGCGAATGGAGAAAATCAAATTGTTCTTTTTAGACCCAAAGGAAAATTAGTGTCCTAGGAGCGAAAAGGTAACAATTTCGTAAAGAAGTGTTGAACAAACACTTAAAGCGTTTAAAAACACTGAGTTTTCAAAAAAAAAAATCCTCCTCCTTTCGTTTTCCCTGTGCCTTGTGCCTTCATTGTTCGTTTGTACCTTTGTTGTCCTTCATTTTCTTTTGTACCTTTTCGCCTTCACTTTTTCTTCGTTTGTACCTATTCCATATTACAAACAAGAGTTATGTATGTATTTGCAAAAGTATACACAAGATACGTCAATAATTTGAAGAAACCTTTTAAAGAGAGGAATAAAAATAAAATTATTTAGACAAAAAGCACATGAGCTCTTTATGATGTAAATGTCAATAAAATTGTTAATTTTACCCCCGCTTTTATAAAGGAACAATTGATTTTTAAAACCTTGTGTAAAACCCAAATGACACCCTTAGTATGTATCATAATCATTTGAATTCATAGATGACACATTTTAGCTTTCCTTTAAGACATTCCATTCAATAGTTCATATGTCCTAATCACCATTTCATGTTTTTCCTATTACTTTGACTTCAAATAGACTTGATTGATAATCCAATGCAAAATAATTGTTAGTAGCTTTCAATCTGGGTTTCAAAATCAGCATAGCACACAATTAATTTGATAAAAGAAAACAATCCAAATCTATCCTATCAATGCCACCCATAGATAGAAATAAATACGCAGGAACTGATGTACACTAAAAGACAACAAAAATGCGTACAATCAGAGCATAAATGTAGAGGCAATAGAAATAACTACGTAGGAACAAGTGTTGCAACGTAGGTTATGATTAACAGTGAATGAAATACAGATGTAGGAGTGCAATCAAGAAAATTAAATTGTTTGACAAGATATTTCAACAAGATGTTTATCCTACAGACTGAAAGGATTGGAGGATCTACACAAAAGATGTATGAAATTTTCAAGCAATAAATGCGCAAATCTATGGTTTTGAAAAATGCAAGCAGTGTACGTGTCAAAAACTCAGATCTTTAATACCAATATCCAGCAAACCATTTCCAACGCATTTAAAACAAAATAGAAACTATAATTAACAAATGGAAAAGATCCTGCGCATTTTATTCAAATTTTGAGTGCGAAATCCATGGCAGGAGAACAGTCAAAAAAAGGATAATCCCGTGAGACAGACACCATTAATTGTAACCAATAACTCTTCCTACTGTTGCTTAATTAATTCTGACCTATCACTCTATGTTCTAGAATACACTGCCTCACAGCTACTGTTCGATGGTGATGGGAAAAAGTTTAGGATCTTAACTGCCCGTGCTTGAGTTGTTCCAAGTGTGTACATACAAAATCAGCCATTTCTCGGATAGTGGAGGCTCTAGCGCATGACAAAGAGAATGTGAACATGTTGAAGATAGGGAACTTTCATCCTAATGAATATGAAGTAATGGTGGACCCAATCTACTGAAAAGAACAAGTTCAGATGCTTCTGCAAGAGTGTGTATAGAGAAGGCAAAAAGAAAGAGAATATGCCTGAGTATAAAAGATGTAGAGTGCATGGAATATCTGATAGAACGCTTTATGCATAAGTGAGTGTCTACTAAAAATATGTGAATGGAAACACCTTTTTGATGAGACAAGTGGCATGTGAGTAAGTATGCTTATTACAAATGACATCCATCAATCGAATTCTATTAATACTTGCTGCGTAGGCAGTGACAGTCATGAGAACAGTAATAGTAAAGCACACAACAACAAACTTGTCTGACAGAGTGCCTAAAAGAAGTGTCCTTCATTCTAAACTAGCATAGTCAAATTCTGGTGAAAAAATAAATAAATAAATACCTACTACCCAATGTATTTCAAACACTGTAAGAAAATAGATGAGTGTACCCATTTATTTATTTATTTGTTTTTTTCTTGCCTAGGTTCAAAAGTATGCATAGACAGAAAACATTCCCATAATAATAACATTCATTCCCATCACGTCAACAGTAAGATGCCCAAAGAAAAGTCTAATGAAATCTTATAAAGATGAGATTAATCATGGCATGGGTGAATCATGGTAGCCATCCTTCTAGTGCCAAATTGTGACCATGCTTTTCAAAAACTGCAAACACTAACTTCAAACAAGGGTTAGTGCCTACAAATCCTTCAAGAACACTCTTATGAAATACCTTGCAAAATGCTTAAAACATGCAACAAAGGATGAAAGAAAGCTACAAGCATTATGAAAGCAATCACAAGTTACCTATTCCATAGTGGATTGGTGTCACATGTGCTAGTGACCCTTTCCCAACCCTTAATCAATAGCTAAAATGATGAAATGCAAATGGAGATGATGAGAAAGATGAGTTCTCAAATTAAGAGAGTAACCTTGCATAAAAGTTGTGGATCCAATGAATGAGGATTAAGCCTTATTTTATAGATTTTCTTGATGAGAGATTGGCCAAGATGGTGAATGTGGGACTAAAGATCCTCCAATGAGAAGAAGACACTTGTCAAGTGGTGAGTGGTCAATGGTTGTGCAAGATTTGGGAAGAGTGCCCATGAGAGGGAGAATTTGAATTCAAATTTTGCCATAAATTTTGAGAGGGGGACAAGAAAAACAGCAATAAATGCAATGTTGGACTTGTCATGTTGAGGGAAAATCAGGTTTTTTTAATAAATCAATAAAATTGATTTATTTGTGCAAGGGGAGATATCTAGAGAATGCAAGTGGGTGATATTAGGATTTAATCAGGGTTAGATTAAATAGATGATGATTATGTTAGTTTAATGATGATTAGGTGAGTTTGACTTTTAGGACTTTGATATTTGATTTATTTAAATCAAAAAATGATGGAATATGATTTAGGATTTGATTTAAATGGATGTTTGATTTATTAAAAGATTGATGATAATGCTTATTTGATTTTAAATAAATAACCTTAGGCAATGAGATTATTTAATGAATGGATGAAGGTGATGAATGGATCTAATGCAACATCTAGTTCATTTGATGAATGATCCTGATCAAATGCAGAATGTTAATTTTGCATGTCTACACAAATTCCCCATTTGACCTTTATGAACACCTAAAACATAATTTGTTCTGCCTAATGAGCCTATAAGTGAAAATCTGGAAACAATAAGAGAAGGCTTGGGATGTAGACGAAATGACTTAAGTTGGCTCACATATTGTTCATGTCCACAAAAGGATATAAAAGTCATAGCAAAACCTAACCTAGGAATTGGACATTCCAGCAAGCGACTAACATCTTATGGTCATTCATTTACATTGTCAAACCAGGGAACGTATACTTAAAATGGAGCGGCATTGTATGTGCACTAAGAACCAATTTCAATCACGATTTACTAGAAATAAATGTGTGAAAGGAATTCTACTTATGCTATAGGAATGTAATGCGAAGCCTTCTAAACTTAAACAAAGCAAAAATCATGACAACTATAACTAAGAAACAAACTATGAACTGGCCTTATGCTGCAAGAACAAACACAGGGATGGATTCTCGATGTTGCAGGAACAATATAACACTAAGTTTGCATTGAAACTTTCAAGAATGAAATCTAACTTATGATCAATAGTAAATACACGACTAACTAAGTAGAGATACTTACTAAGTGGGCTCCCTTAGCAAGCATCAACTAGTTATGCAAGAAGTGAACTCAAAACTTTATCATCTTTTATTCATAAACTTAGAATGATATACATTGTTCTGCTCATATGAAAAACTAACACAGAAAAACTATCTCTTCTTAATAATACTAACTTTTACATACTCTGCTTGCTCACTCACGTAGGAGGAACACTTATTTAAACCAAAAAAGCAACTAACTACCTAACTCTAACAAAGAAGACGTGGACATAAATATATCCTGAAACCAAGGAACAAACTCCTCATAAATGAAAGCATATCCGTTCAACACGATCAAGGGAGAAAATTTAGCATTCCACTCTTTCCAGATTAAATGATCATTTAGGTTTCTTCCCAACGACTTGGCCAGAGAGTCTTCGCTAGAACAACTTCCTTGACACTGTGCTGCAAGTGGACTTTACTGCAAGGCCGAAGTCTGTTGCACTTCACTCATTCATGCTCCCTTCAACAACCTGCGATGCACAAGGAAACATAAGCAAAAGAAAACATGTGTGGCGAACAACACGATACATTCATTAATCACATATTAAATCTATCCCATTATTAAAAAACCACATGCATTATATTAGTCATTCGGGAAGTCAAACAGGGTAATTAATAAGACACATAGAGATGTTAGGGTGCAGGAATATAGGAATGTATTGCTACAGGATACTACCCATTTTTAGATAAAAAGTCTTTAATAAAAGAGTTAAAACATCCATTAGCAATAAAGGTAGAGATATTAAAAATACATCATGATACTCAAATTATGAGCATATCCTGAGCTCATCATTTGTCCCCTACTTAACCTAATGATGGTCCACCAGCATTAAGTTTCCTGGTTGTTTCCTTGAAATCTGTAGGAGCAGTATGGCTTTGTGGTGCAGTCCCAAATTTATAATAGAAACCTCTGAAATGTTGCCATCTTTCATATCTGAGGGTTTTTGTATCCTTATTAACATATGTAGCTCAATAGGGATAAAGTGGCCACATTAAAACTAGAGGTCGAAATGTTATTGGCAACCATAACTTGAACCTCTTCTGAAGACCAAGTTTTATGTACTTTTCTATCCTTCCAAGGGCTGCTTTAAAATTCAGGGGGCTATGTGGCTTAGATTTCCTTAGCCTAACAGTCAATTTCTCCCATCTCTTTTCAATTCTAGAAAAGGAAAGCTTCCAAAACAAATATGGTTGGCCTTTGAATTCCTCATACACTTGCTTTTTGATATCAAATATTTTTATTCTTTCTATTTGATTGTTGAACCCATATGCAACAGTGAGCCAAGTTTTCACCATTTTGTAGAGATCTATACTTTTTTATCGCAGTGGTATAGGCTCATCCCTTTCAGCTTCTTCATAGGCTTCCAATTGTCTTCCATAATTAGTTTTATTGGCCGCCCATGACATAAGTGACCTCAAATGAATATCACCAATATAAAGAAGTGGATTCCACTCTGTTTCAGAGGGAATTATTAATCCATGCAAATAAAATTCACACAAAGAATTCTTTAGCCAACTAGGAGCCACTTGGTATGCATCATAAAATTCTTTGGTTGTATGAATAACATGGTCTAAATTCCTTGAAATTCTCATTAATTGAAACCAAAGAAATTGTTCCTTTAGGCACATAGCATAGACCCTAAGTGGTGGTCTACACTCCACAATCTTACCAGTTATTTTCATCATTTCATTCATTTTCTCTTTCATTTCCTGGATTTCTTGTTTTTTCCTTACAATTTCTCTTTTCAGTTTCTTCTTCTCTTCCTCCCAAAGAATTTTTTGAATTTTAGTCTTGGCTAAGTGGCAAAAACTCAAGGTTTGAAATGTCACCGGCCTCCATTTCGTCCTAAGGTATTCCAAAAATTCAATCAAAAATTTCTTTTTATAGACAACCATCGCTTGAAAAGTTGCAGGGGGTAATGAGGCTTCATTGCACACTTCCTGTAGACACACAAAATTAGCATTATGCATATGCATTTTCTCATTCATAAATCAAATTCACATTCATCCGCTCACTAAATAATTCAAATTCACACTGATCCATTCAGTAGGAAAATTAGGTTCATCATCCATTTAAATTAAATAAATTAACTTTATTTGATTTAAGCCTACCATTATCTCATTTAAATACATCAAATCCTAACCTTTCATTAATCCACCTTTATCTTGCATCATCCCTTTTGATTTAAATAAATCAAATATTTGAGTCAAAGAGGTCAAACATCCTAATCATCATTAAACTAATCTAACCATGATTAAATGCTAATCCTAACCACTTGCATTCTCTACATATTTCCACTTGCACAAATAAATCCATTTATTGATTTATTAAAACAACATTTTCACTCAACATGGCATCCATGAGGAATATTCCATCAGGTTTGAATTCAAAAGGAAAGTTGAAATGTACATCCAACAAGTCATTTATGGGTCTTACATGTCTCTTACATGTACCCTTCCAAAGGTCAAACTCAGCATTCATTTCACAAATTCAAATTTAAATTTCCCCCTCTTGGGCACATTTCCCAAATATTGCACATGCATCAACCACTCACATGATGACAAGTGGCCTCTTTTCATTGGCTTGTTTCTTAGTCCCACATTGGTCCCTCTTCAACACTCAGCATTTGAAACTCTTTAAATAGAGGCATCATTCTTTATTAAATCCTCCACAAAAATATCCACAATTCTATCATTTCATCTTCACAATCTCTTGCAATGTCACTCTCCTTGAGAATTGATTTTTCCCATCTTACTCCATCATTATCATTGGCATTATATCATTTATCTTAGCTTAAGCAAGGATTGGGAAAGGACTTCTTTCCATAGAAGCACCAATCCAATATGAGATGACTCACTTCATGTTTTTCATGTGCTTATTTAGCTTGCTTTGGTAATTTGTTTGCATTTGAAATCATTGATGTATCATTTCATATGGATGTTGTTATTTTCTTTGTTTTAAACTAATCATGCTAATGTGTGTTGTTTGTTTTGAGCAAATGCATATTTAACCATCTACATTTGGCACTAGAAGGAGGGCTTGTTGTGAACTTTTGGAGGTTGCATGAGTAGGCTTGTGAAATGATTTAATATAGGCTTTTAGTATGCTTTTAAGCATATATTGTTCAAAAAGATAACTATGGGCACATACCTTAATATACCTCTAACCTGCTCTTAATCTGTCTTGAAATGGGTATTTTCTGTTCACTTCAAATCTGCATTTTTCATTGTTCAAAGTGTACTAGCAGAGATCTTTATTTAGGGTGTTGTTCTCATCCTATAAGAAGTAGTTAATAATATTTCCACCTACTTTTATTCTTTGCAAGGGTCCTACATAAATAGTTAAGCAATTGGCTCAAATAAATCATGATAATAGTTGAGCTTTTTTTACGATCAAATTGCTTATCTATCTTTTGAGAGCCATGAACTGTATTAGTGAAGAAAAAATCTATTTGTTGTAGTACTTTCGCATATTTCTATCTGTAGAGTTGTTGGGACTATGACATTAAAAGCTATGTGAGAATATTCCTCTGTTTTATATCTGTAGATGTCATCAAGCTACAAAAAAAAAAAATCAAACGGGAAATAAATCTGCATGTGATAACTCAGTGCCTAGAATAAGATAAGATAGCTTTTGAAGTCTTCAGGCCAAGTTACTTTCCAGTACCCATCAAAACACAATAGTACATCTGTGCATTTGTCTCACAAAAATCTGTAGCAAAAGATCCATGCAAAAGGCATTAGCACCTACAACTCACAAAAAAATTTAATGTTGTTTGAGCATAGCTAAAGACCTCTTGACTAAGAATACAACTTCTTTCATAATCTGATATCATTTTAGTCGAAGTGAATTCATTTGTGCATATGTCTACACCTACAAATGTGTTAGTATCTTTCATTATAATGTCTTATGCATCAGAGAGTGATAGTGAAGTTATTGCAGTGATGCCTCTTGTCTTCGCAATACCAAAGCTGCTAGATGCATGAGAGGTGCTTGGACATGAAAAGTTGTGACTGCAAACTCCAATCACCCCCTATTCTTCTTGCCATGGTTATCATCTGCCAACCATAACATCTATAAGGAGTTTCATTTCTGTACAGCCGCTACATGACTAAGAGTTATTTGTGGAATGGCATCAGAGATATTGCTGATTTCTAGGTTTGAGTAAAGTATTGGTATGAATGATATTTTGCTTCATTGCTGTCATATTTCCTAATAATGATTTGCTTCATTGCTGTCATATTTTGCTTCATTGTTGTCATATATAAGTGCCTGAAACTACGTATCTTTTTGACTAACTTGGTGCTACCTAGCATATAAAACTCTTTGATTTCATATTAGACTAGTATTAAATGAATGAAGGTGTGTCATCATGGCTACATTAGATAGGTTAAACCTTTAGTCAACCTCAACCATTGGAATGGTACTAGGTGTCTGTGTTTTAGTCATGTCTTGAGCCCATAATCTCACTAGTTTCATCACTAGTCAAGATAGATACCAACATGAATGAGGGGGCTATGAATAAAGTAGATACTTTCAAATGATTTTATCATTTAATGTCTTTGGTGCGCCCCACTGTTTCTATTGATTGATTGCTCTTTGTAGCAGGAATTTTGTTGCTGATGGCCTCGTAATGGGGTATTTCTTATTTGTGCATCAAAACATTAAATTTTGGTTGGTCACCTCAATCCTTCTACACTAGTTATCTATTGCTACCTCAGGAATGGTTTAGTTGTACCAATCATCAAAGACTTTCAGTGACAATATGATCTATAGCTTACTCGTACAAGGTTCTATGTTGGGCCTTCGAAAGGAAAAGATCATTACCAAAGGTAAAAGTTGGTGTTTTTCTTAATGGCGACTGGTAGGGTCTATCTTAAAGGACTTCATTCATCGATGGCCATATATTAAGGGGTTGTCTTAAAAGATCTAGCCACGAGTCTCGAGCAGTGTAAGATTGATTGTAGTAATTCAAGTGTAGCATAAAGATCATAATAAAAGAATCTCTATAGCCACAAGCATGGAAAAACAACTAGGATGAAAGTCACATTCAGCTTTACTACATTTCAAAGGCGTAGTAGATGATTGCGTACAAGTTTAGAATGGAGCAGATGAGTCAAAGGTGTTGAGATTATGAGCATTTCATAGGGATTAGGAGAGTAGCGACTGTTGCACTATAGAAAAAATCATTAATGCCTTCATCTAATATCTGCCTGTTCAAAAGTTTCATCATTTTCCACTCTACTAACATTAGACACTAACCTCTTTGTTTATCTTTGTATTGAAGTTGGCCAGGTAAAATTGTCAAGAAGAGACCAGACATTAATCTTAAAGATGTTATGGATGATGAAGCAGTAGCTAGGTGACAAAGTAGGATGTATTGAATTTCAATAAAGTCTACTTTAAATACATTAAATCTTGCCTTTTTTCTACTTGGCGTTATTCATTTAAGTTCTTTTTCCAGTAGATTCCAAAAAGACTTTTTTCCAACCTTTACTTATTAGCAAAATCTTTACCTGCCTACATTAAATGGTCTAATTTATTTTTATTTTTATCGATGACCAAATATTTTAGCTAAGATTTTGGTGGAATGAAGGATTCTTATTAATGTGACATTATTTTTATCCCATTAGTCTTTTCCATTTAAAAAAAATCTTTTTTTTTAAGTTAATGATTAAAATGATAACTTGATTTTGGTGCTATTTTTCTTTCTTGATAGGAAAGCGAGGATAATGAAGGTACAAACAAAGGTGAAAATGAAGAAGGTAAAAAAGAAAACAAAGGCAAACGAAAGTGAACAAGGTACAAACGAAGGAAAATGAAAGGAGGACAAATGAAGATGAAGGCTTGAGAAGATTAAGTGTTCTTTAACACTTTAGTGTTTATTTAAACACTTTTATGAAATTGTTACCTTTTCATTTTTAGGACACTAACTTTCGTTTGGGTCTAAAAAGAACACTTTGATTTTTTTCATTTGCAAAGGGTTAAAATTGAAACTTAGACACATACTAGATTTCAATTTGGGCTAAAATTGAACAAATCAACTTCATCTTTCCTTTGGTGCTTAAAATGAATCAAATCATTGCTTTGAAGGATAAAATGAATGTGTACCTTTATTGTTTTGTAATTATTTACACAAAGTAATATCATCAAAAGACGTATGTGCTTCTCTCGCACCTCATGGCAATCTTGAGAATCAAAACATTTTTGGTGACATTAAATTGTGTAAATAATTGCCTATACACACTTTGATTTGGGTTTAAAATTTGAAAAAAAACACTTTGCGAGCGTGAGTTCTCCCTTTTTTTCTAAATGAAGGTCGATCGAACTACGAATGTTCTTGCTCGATATTGTTTACCTTTAGAGGGGCCTGCCTAAGAGACACATCTGAAAGGAGAACTCAAAGGCGACTCCAACCAATTTTTCATTCAAGCCAATATATAAATGGATAAGACTAAACTATCAAGTCCTCATGGTATGTAGGCCTTAGCCGTACAGTGTCTTTCAGAATGGGGTACTACAATAAAACGTAGAAGAGCCCCTAGTAGGATTGATTAAAGCCTTTAGTGGCTTGCTAGATGCTCGCAAGGTGCCATGTCCCTGATGTTGTGTCATTAAGAACCTTGTTTGTAGTTTCCATCTAGTCCATCCAACAAGTTTATCAAAGTGGTGCATTGGAACTTAGATTCCAAGAAGTTACTTGCCATGTCCGATCTTGGTTGAAATATAGAGGTTAAGACTTCATTCTAAACATACCTTTATATTTTGTCCTTGGTTGCATGTAAAATCATCTCTTCTACTACGAAGGGCATGAGGCAAGCCCACCAAGAAAAACGTACCAATTGAGCTAGGATGTGGCATTGCTTGTGAGTCAGTTTGAAAACACAGTGCTTTTATCGAAAACATTGGAAAACCAACATTCAACGAATCATCAAAATTAAAAACCCTTTAGGAGAGGCAAATATCCTTGAAAAAATTCACATTTTATTGCTTTCCCTTGGGATTTGTGTCCTTAGAGGCATCTAAACATTTGGATTTCATCTCAATTTGCTTCTACTAAAGTCAATTTTAGGTAACTCTTGCCTGAAATTTCCTTGGTTTCCGAATAATACACTTTCTGGGATAAGGGGAAAGTTGAGACATTAGACATCTAGATTCAAAATATAATCAAGAGTGTGTTTGTGGTAAAAAGAATCCATTAAGAAAAGATTAAATCAATTGGACCCCACATATGTGCTTGGCATCTTTTGGTTATGTGGTTTTCATACAAACATTGGTCTTTTGATTTTGAGTTACTCTTAGAGAAAGGAATGTTCTTCACTATCTTGGCCTAGTAAAGAAGTCCTTCCTAGGTTCATTTAGGATCACATCAAACACTTCATCCATCAAAACATTTACCATCTTCATCCCACAAACAAATTTAGAGCTTTGGAAACATCATTCTAGACTTGGGTAGATCATCAAAGTCAAAATCACCTTGTTTAGTTATGAGTATGGGAATGCATCATTTTTCATCCCTCTAGTTAAATTAGCACCCCTTTGAACAAGTTCATCTTAAGATAACATCCAACATCTTAGGGTTTACAAGTTCATTATCCAATCAAACCAATCAAAATCAAACCCTAAGTCTAGCATTGATCCAAAGTTCCTAAACGTTCATCACTCATCATTTACACCTTTCATCATTCATCTCGTCATTAGTCCTAAGAATATTATAGGTCACTTTTGCAACAAGGTCAAAACACAAGAGGGACATGGAATACAAACTTGATCCATACATCATGAGTAATCCAAATCAATTGAACTTTCAAAGCCTTACAATGTCGATTGATTATCGAAACTCGCACTTAGACAATCCATACATGGGATCATTACCTTCTACAAATGTCAATGGCACAACGAGTGTGAGTATGGCCAAATCATAGATTGGAACACATTTCTCGATGGTAGATCTAAATCCAAACCTACAAATCCACCAACCAAACAATCAAAGCATGAGCCTTCAAACGAACAACGTCATCCCACCAAATCCCT
This sequence comes from Sequoia sempervirens, assembly GCA_007258455.2. Classification (NCBI taxonomy): domain Eukaryota; kingdom Viridiplantae; phylum Streptophyta; class Pinopsida; order Cupressales; family Cupressaceae; genus Sequoia; species Sequoia sempervirens. The sequence continues at coordinate 739,602,392 of VDFB02000003.1, read as the reverse complement.
ACATGCCAAAGGAGAATGTACCAAATACAAGTTTTTGAAACATGAATCCAAAAAACTTTGGGATAAATATGTTTGCAAACTACACAAATGTTGTTCAGAATCCAAACAAGATGTTGACGACTCCAAAATAAGGCAATGTGATTCCCAACATGAACAATGGTCATATTCAACCTATCATACCAAATTTGAACATCATCCCAAATCAGAACATTGTCCAAAATCAATTTGTCTATGATCCCATGCAAAAACCACAAGTGTACATCCCAAATCTGCTTGAACAAAAACCAAAACAAGGGAATCAAATGCAAAATCAAGATCAAATTTCACTAGAGAAACTTGCTTCACATGCCAAATTAATTGAATTATTGAGCCAAGAGATATCTTCTCTCCAAAATCAGTACATTCCTCCATTGGTGGAACCATGTCATCAAAGCATTGAGTTATGTCCACAACTACATCAAGAACAACATCTCCAATGGCAAGAAGTCGGATATCAAGATCAACAATATCAACAACAAACCCTATCACCACATCTCACAACTCAATCACCACATCTCAAAAATCAATCACCACAAGGTCAATTTAAAGTGCAAATCTCACAAGGAAACAAGCAAAAATACACACCACTTGGGAGACCAATCGAATCAGTCCTACAACAATTGGTACAAGAAAATCTCATCAAGCTCCCCGTCTATGGGAACTATCAAGAACCCCTAGTTAAACCACCAAGGTATAATGAGGAGCACCATTGTGATTTTCACAAAATAAAAGGACACACAACATCAAGTTGTATTCGACTCAGAAATATCATCCAAGACCTCATTAACCAAAAGATAATCACTATTGGGGATAATGATGAACATTCAACCATTGGTGATAGCATTAACAATCTCCCCACCATAATGGCTAAAAGCAATGATCAAGATCTATCCATCCAAGAGCACATTGAAGGCATTTCTACCTCGTCTGAAGATCAAACCAACATGGGTCAAGAGTCAATTTTCAATCATGATCAAAATCCACCAACCAACAATGATCCAATTCAAGAAATGTCAACATCACTTGACCCTATGGTTGAAGGCATTGGAAATCCCTCCACCACAATTGGTGAAAACAATGATCAAGATCTATCCATCAATAAAGATGCTTTCACTTCATCCAATGAGGCATCGACCAATAATCATGTTGAAAATGTCTCTACATTGCATTATGAGTTAGAGGGAATATCTCAAGAATTTATTCCAAAGTATGATCAATGTCTTTCACCAAAGTCTAGCAATGGTCCTTTCCAAGACATATTGACATCTTTCGACCTCATGATTGTCGATATTGAAGGAATCTTTAACTCGACACCTGATCCAAGTCCACTCAAAGATCTAGAGGATATTAAGCCACTTCCCATGCCTAATGAAGATATCCAAGAACTATTCGTAAGCAATCCATCCTTTGAAACTGACTCATGTCAAGAACTTGATCCAAAGCATGTCGAAAGCAACTCCAAAATCATTCAAGATCAAGAATTTGTATCTTTGAGCTACTATAATGATCTAATGGAAACTCTTCTATCCATACAAGATGTCGCAAATGATGATCACATCATCATAATGCATATTCATCCATCTACCCATGAGATGCTTTCTTTGGATGGACACATCGATGATCTTCATTCATAATAGAATCCCTTTACTCCTGACACTATCACACAAAAGAGCAGGTTATTGATTCCTACAATCAAACAGAGTTGTCAACAACAATATCAGATATATCACAAATTCAGACTAAGGACATAATGAATAAAGATATCAAGCATTATCCACTCAAGGAAGCAAGTCAGACAAAATAGTATAATCCAGAGATAGCAGAGTGGAAAATGGAAATAACATCATCTACAGTGATCATTGATCAAAGAATGCATTTTGAACAAGAGCTCTTAGAACAAGTGAAATCAAAGCATGAAGGTACTACTACCACCATACTAGGGCAACTTTGTCTAATGCAAGCATCAACATAGGGAGCATGAAGAATCCTTATGATGACACCGATGCCAATATTACAACTAGCCACGTCATGAATCTTCATCAACCCATCACCCCATCCATGAATTGGGACCAACGTCAAAAGAAATATTTGAATCAAAGTACGAAGAATGCTATCAAAGAAAAAACAATTGAAAAGAATCAAATACAAATGGATACCAAAGAATACAAAGAAAGATCATCCCTATCAAACTCCATCAGTAAAAGAAACTGTGGGGAAAAATAAAAAAGGGGAAAATATCCATTAAAGATGTCCACAAAAGCAAAAGTAGTCTTTTCAAGCGACATACAAAGTATATCAAGTGGTTGGTCCTAATTCCATGCACACTTTCGTATCCACCCATCATTGCTCATCTTCCCAAGTTTGGAGAGTCAAAAGTTCCAAACTGTCAACCAATCCATCTCTTATCCCTAAACACACTCCATCCATGCCTCCACGCATGATATCCAATTCTCAAATTGACCATGTATTAGAAACGACCCTTCATCATAAGGATTCTGAAGGCACTCTATCACGATGTGTGCACAAAGACATAGTTAATTCCGGTATCGATGATGCAGATCAAGAATCTCAAAAGTTGCATTCAAGTGCACATATCTTAGCAAAGCAACTTCTTCAAGAAAGATATCGATGGAACATTATGAAAGGGGCATCTAAATCAACAACACCTTGTGGTTTAGAATGAGCTTTAAATGTTTCACAAAAAAATACAAAAAAAATCAAAAAAGCAAAAAATCCAAAAAAAATTAGAAAAAGGATTGAAAACAATAAAGATAAAAAAATCGTCCTCTAGTGAAAACCGTATGGGCGGCGCTTTGGGCAAGACCATGATGAAAATCTGGAAAATAGGCATCATGTGTAGAATCGAGCATCTACATGTACCAATTTAGGTAGAAGCACCTCATCCCATCCTCAATAAATCAAGCATTTCATCCATGAACCATTGATCCAATCCATTTTCATCCATCTGCATCCATCATCCAAGTTATCTTGATCTTGATGAAAGTTTGGGGCACACTTTACACTTGCTTATGGTAAACATCTTGACATGGGTCGCTTTCATGGATCCTATCCTATGTAGCATTATCTGAGCCATGAAGCATAATCCAAATGAGAATTCCTTCATTCAAACACCTTATCTTATTGTAAGATAATCCTTGGCATCATTTGCATACTTGCCATATCCATCCATCCATCGTATTCCATACATTGCTAGACACTAGGGGTAGATATGTACATCTTGCTTCGAGAATAAATCTTGATCTATATCCTCCAATTTATGTGGTGATCCGAACATTGGAAAACTTGAAATAAAATTGGTCCACCACTTCTGAGAAAACATCCAAATCACTAGCCCATGGCATATTTTGACGAGAAGACATTCCTTATCAGTCTTCATCTTTCAATGGAACATCAATCCAAACAATCAATATCAGTCACATCTAACGCATCCTTCAATGTCACATCAAATTATCCAAAACATCTTTTGTTCCAAACCAAGCTTCAAATCCCATTCAATCGAATCCAATCAATCCATCATCTTGGGATATCCATCCTAATCATTGTGTTGCTTAACACTAGCCTTACATTGTTGTGCATCCTCAACAATGTTATCATCATCCATCCTGATCAATTAGTCCTTCCATTGTTGTGCATCCTCAAGAATGTTATCTTCATCAATCAAGATCAATTAAATCCTTGCATTGTTCTGTATCCTCAACAATTTTCATCATCATCAATTCATCAATCTGATCAATCAAACTTAGCTTGGTTTTTAGAAAAATCCCAAAATAGAGCACTGATATCATCACACATCCTTATCCAAATCATCAAAATCGTGCGAAAATCCAAAAACATCAGAAAACTAGAAAATCTAAAAACATCCAAAACACCCAAAAATCCAAAAAACATCCATAAAACAAAAAAAATCAAAAAACATGATATCTGAACTACGTCATCTCTGAGCTTAAACATAGGCAAGGCTAATCGGATCAGCCTCTGAGACATCAAAATCAAAAACATTCAAAAACATCAAAATCCAAAACATTGAAAAACATCAAAATCCAAAAACATTCAAAAAAACATCAAAATCCAAAACATTCAAAACATCCAAAAACATTCAAAAAACACAAAATCCAAAAACATTCGAAAAATAAAAAAAATCAAAAAATTTCTAAAAAATTTGAAAACATCAAAAACATCCAAATATTTGAAAAATCCATCGTCTCATCTCGCTTTCACCGCAATAATCAATCATCCATAATAAATTGATCATCACCTTCATCCTTTGGCAACGCAAAGAAAAAAAATCATAGCAGGCAACAAAAGCAAGCTTCAATCATAAAATCAAAAGCAAACAACAAACTGTTAAACACAAAATCAAACTCTTGATCACTTTCAAACATGTCAGTCAACCTTATATCAATAGCCTATCAATCACTTATCAAACCATCATCATCCTATAGAATGCATGTCCTAGGATATATCATTTAGACAATGGGCATCATTTTGGATATCACTTGGATCCTTATCCTATCAAAACACATCCCGTAGGCTGGAGATATGAAGAACATTGGCATGTTTGCGTACTTGATCTTTTCTTTTGATTTATCTTATTGTGCTCATTCCAAGGACCTCTCGATGATATCCGAACGAAGGATTTAGAGAGATAGGAATGGGGAAACGATCATTATCTTTTGTTTGCTATGCTTGTTGGAGGTTCTTGTAAAATAACTTGGCAAATACTTGCTTTGTTAGGTATGTCCTAGCAAGGTTTTTGTATGTCAAGTGTGAACAAGAATACTCCTATCTATTTGTCGAGTCAAAGTCCATTGAACTAGGTACAATGCCATCTTGGTTCTTTATACCTTGATGCATCATATCTACATGTGTAATCAAACATAAGGTAAGTAGCTCTTTTAAAATCCCAATCCTTGATAAACAAATCATCATCATTTATCATCATCATCGATGTCTCTAATAAAGTCTCGTCAGATCATGGACTTGTTGGATCCTCTTGTCATCATCTCATTTCCGCGCTAACATAACATCACCAAGGCATCGCCAATACATCCATCCTGCATCCATCCTGCATCTACAAACCATCAATATTTTGCATATCATCTCACATGCATATCATCATCATAATATAGATCTATTAGTCTAAGCATCTGCATAAATCATCCATTGCATAATCATAGCATATCACATCATCCATCTCATCCATCTCACATCATATCATCATTTAAGTTGTTTAGGATAATATAGATTTGTTCTTCTAAGCATTTTAAAACCATCTCATTTGCATCATCATCCATAACCATCCATTTTGAACCACTTTATCCTGAGATCGACCCTCAAATCGAATCTTTTTCGCTCAATCTCTCGAGGGGGCAATGTACCAGTGTACTTCTTTCTGTTGGGGCATCCGAAAAATTAGGAATTTTTTAATTTTGATCACGGCAAGTTTATTCTTTGAACCAACGCAATAAGTACATTGCTTCAAAGAGGGGAAAAATGTAGACACGCAAAATTAGCATTATGCATATGGATGTGCTCATTCATAAATCAAATTCACATTCATCCGCTCACTAAATAAATCAAATTCACACTGATCCATTCAGTAGGAAAATCAGGTTCATCATCCATTTAAATTAAATAAATTAACTTTATTTGATTTAAGCCTACCATTATCTCATTTAAATACATCAAATCCTAACATTTCATTAATCCACCTTTATCTTGCATCATCCCTTTTGATTTAAATAAATCAAATATTTGAGTCAAAGAGGTCAAGCATCCTAATCATCATTAAACTAATCTAACCATGATTAAATGCTAATCCTAACCACTTGCATTCTCTAGATATTGCCACTTGCACAAATAAATACATTTATTGATTTATTAAAACAACATGTTCACTCAACATGGCATCCATGAGGAATATTCCATCAGGTTTGAATTCAAAAGGCAAGTTGAAATGTACATCCAACAAGTCATTTATGGGTCTTACATGTCTCTTACACGTCCCCTTCTGAAGGTCAAACTCAGCATTCATTTCACAAATTCAAATTCAAATTACCCCCTCTTGGGCACATTTCCCAAATCTTGCACATGCATCAACCACTCACATGATGACAAGTGGCCTCTTTTCATTGGCCTATTTCTTAGTCCCACATTGGTCCCTCTTCAACACTCAGCATTTGAAAATCTTTAAATAGAGGCATCATTCTTTAGCAAATCCTCCACAAAAATCTCCACAATTCTATCATTTCATCTTCACAATCTCTTGCAAAGTCACTCTCCTTGAGAACTGATTTTTCCCATCTTACTCCATCATTATCATTGGCATTATATCATTTAGCTTAGCTTAAGCAAGGATTGGGAAAGGGATTCTTTCCATAGAAGCACCAATCCAATATAAGATGACTCACTTCATGTTTTTCATGTGCTTATTTAGCTTGCTTTGGTGATTTGTTTGCGTTTGAAAGCATTGATGTATCATTTCATATGTATGTTGTTATTTGCTTTTTTTAAAACTAATCATGCTAATGTGTGTTGTTTGTTTTGAGCAAATGCAGATTTCACTATCTACACTTCCAATTGTTTAGGTTGTTCTTCCTCTTGCTTTAGGATAAATTCCTATTGATGTGCAGAAGGAGATTGTACTTCCTTTGAAATTTGCCTAGCTGCCTCAGCCAAGTCATCAAGACTTGGCATTCCCCTTTCATTACTAACACATTGTGCTTTGTCAAATTCCATTGGCTCATTTTGGATGTCCTCAGAAACAACATATGGGCTATGTGGAATATTCTCAGTTACATTTTGAGAATCATCATGACTGCATTCTTTAGAGTCCTCTGAAATTATTATAACTTCAGGTTGAGCAGACGTTGAGGTGACTTTACGTTGTTTCTTTGCTAAAAATATTTTTGGTGTGGCTGCCACAGTAGGCACTCTTGTGGCTTTCCTCTTTCTGACTTGTCTAGAGGGTTAAGACTCGATAAAAGAAGATGATGGTGAAACTGCAGTGGCAACAGGTGTTGCTGCAGGAAAGGGACACTGTTGTCTTTGAACATGAGGGTCAGACTCTAGGGTTTGTTCTACCCTAGATGACTCCCCTACCTTTTTTTTTCCTTTTTCTCTTCTACTAGTAGACCTGGTTTGTACTCGGGTAGAGGGCTCTGGTGTGGAGGTCGCAGGAATAGATGTTGCAGGGGTAGGTGCTGCAGGGAGTGCTCTAGGAGGCTCTGAAAGTTGTAGACCCTTTTGGGTAACAAATTCTTGCCAAGAAAGGGGTGATACATCCCTCAAGGAACACTTAATCAACAATTCAGTGAGGGAATGATGGGCAATAGAGTTGTCCCTTCCCCTCTAGGTTTCATGGGCACTTTGTTTCAAAAGATTCAACAAAAAAATTGGGACATTAATGGCTAAACGGTGCCTCATATGACTTAATAATTTAAAATGGTAGGAATGTAAATAGGAGAAGCATCCCTCACATGTTAAGTACCTGATTATGAATGTAGCATATTCCAAATATGGAAAAGGTAGTGACACTCATTTGCATCCTTGTTTAGAGACCTCCAAGGGTCCATCAATTGGTACTGTAAATTCTGCCCTAGCAGAGACAACATCTGAAGAGAAATTTTCTCCTACTGCTGGAAGCCCAGTTACTTCTACAATTCATTCTTCTGTTACAACCACTATCAGACTCTGCACTGAAGCTTCCCCTTCTGCAAGAGTTCTTAAAAAGTCACCTGCAGCTTCCTCATTAAAGGAATCTAACCTCAGAAAATAGTTTAGCCAACCACAATTGCTAAATGGCTGAACTGTTTGAGGATTATATGTCAAGAGTTCATGAGCTACAGGCTCATGTCTTACCAATTGGCCACCCATATTTTCAAATTACCCCTGTTGAGATTCCAGAAACTCAAACCTTTTTTGAAAATTCAAAAGAAAATTCTTCTGCTATGCTTCTTTTTGCTTCTTTTTTTCCTGCCATCACTTTTCTCTACTTTCCCAAGAATGACTCAAAAGATAATTGCATGAAATGATTATTAGGAACTACTCATATCAAGTAGTTAATGTTGTTTAGGATAAAACACGTAGCCATATTTGGAAAGTACAAGAAAATAAAAGTATCTTATTAGTTGTGATAGTGACATAAGAAAACATTTGAAATGGATTATCCCGCCCCCTACTAAAAATTTGACATGTGTCCACACATGTGCGAAAGGACAGACAAAGAATGGGTGATAAAGACTAATATGTACATAGTAGTTGATGAATAAATAAAATAAATAAATAATGTGATTAATAAAAGATATCGCGTACCTTATAATTAATGCCCATACGTGTTGGGAAAGATCACAACGCAACATGAAATGATGACTAGAATAGAAATCATGAATGCGGGTAGTACGACAAGATGGATGACATGGAAGAAAAGAGAATGAATGGCAGTGGTGGATGGAAAATGGAGAACGTGGCTTCCTTTAAAAGAAAAACTTTATTATAAGCATGCATCGTGGAAGTTAAAGAGATGTTATAGGAGAAAGACTAGAGCCTTTCACTGCAGGAAGATCAGTGGCTGTATCCGAAACAAACTGCTTCATAAATTTATCTTTGGACACTAGGTTATGATACAACCGAAGATGGTGTCCATTAACTAGTAGCTTGAATCAGACTGGATCTATTGTAGTTAACTGCACTAAACCATTATCAAACACATTTTTTATTTCATAAGGACCAAGCCATCTTGTGGCAAGTTTACCTTGATTTTCCTTGTATTTGGAGTCATATAGCAGCGCCCAATCACTGGTAGAGAATTGCTTAGTTCGAATATGATTTTCATGCCATTTTTTTCTTTGCTATTGGATAGTTTCAGTATGTTGCAGGGAAAATTTCCTTATCTCATCCAATGTGTTCAGCTATAGGAGGTGTTCCTTTTGAGCCTCGGAGATATCAATGTTAAGCTGGAGAGCAGTCCTTAAGGTCTTATGCTCAAATTCAATTGGCAACATGGTAGTCTTACCATAGAGTAACTCAAAAGGAGTAAACCCTATGGTTGTTTTCCATGTTGTCCTATAGGTCTAGACTGCTTCAGGAAAGTGACTGCTCCAATCCTTCTTGTGTAATTGGACTATCTTTGTAAGGATTGCCTCAATTTCTCTGTTGGTAACCTCTGCCTAACCATTAGCTTGAGGGTGATAGGGGTTAGACTTTCTATGCCTGATCTTATAATCATTCATAAATGCATTAATTAATTTGGATGTAAACTGAGCTTCTTGATTAGTAACAAGTTCCCTTTGGACTCCAAACCGAGTAAAAATCTGCTCATACAGGAACTCAACAACTTTATTATTATGAGCATTTGTCATTGCTTCCACTTCTACCCACTTGGTTACATAATCAGTACACACCAAAATGTATGATTTCCCATTGGATGGAGGATCAATAGGCCCAACAAAATCCATGCCCCATTTACCAAAAGGACTGACTACCACTTGTGGATTTAGGGGCATTTCATCAGACCTGGTTGGTCTCCCCATGCGTTGACATCTGTCACATTTCCTGGTGTAGGCTGCAACATCTTTGTGTAGTGTGGGACAATAATATCCTACAATAAGCACTTTCATAGATGTTCTCTTGGTAGCAAAGTGCCCTCCACATGGTTTATCATGACAGGCATGCAAAATGTCATAGGTCTCATTTTCCCTAACACATCTTCTCATGACTTGGTCGGGTCCTGTGTAAAATAAATAGTCTGCAATCCATAAAAGGTTAAAACTTTTCTCTACCAACAATTTCCTTTCTTTTGGCGAGAAGTGTGCTAGAATTTCATTGGCTGCTAAATAATTTCCAATATATGCATACCATGGAGTTTGAGCAGCAATAAAAAACAAATTTTCATCAGGAAAGCTATCATCAATTACCTCAGGAGTGCCAGGTGTAGGTGTTTGAGTCTTAACAAGAAATCAGCCACCACATTAGCTCGGTCTGGCTTATTAATAACTGTGATATCAAATTCCTGCAACAATAGGAGCCATCTTGCTAATCTGCCAGATATAGTAGACTTATTCATGAGGTACCTTATTGATACATGATCTGTATGAACAAATATTTGGTAATCAGTGACATAATATCGAAACTTGTTCAGGGCATACACAACTGCTAGCAATTCTTTCTCTGTGACAATATAGTTTAATTCAAGGCCTTGAAGGTTTTTTCTAATGAAATATATGGCGTGCTCAATGTAATTCTCTTTCTGTCCTAAAACTACCCCTATGACATGATCAGAAGCATCTGTGTGTATATAAAAGGGCAGACTCCACTTCGGTCCTTGAAGAATAGGTGTTTGAGTAAGTAGGTTCTTAAGCTGCAGGAAAGATTTGTCATAGGCCTCAGTCCAGTTAAATTCAGAATCCTTGGTCAATAAGGAATATAATGAACTAGCTATTTTGCTAAAATCTTTGATAAATCTTCTATAATATCCAGCATGTCCTAGGAAACTTCTAACATCCTTTTGTTTTGTAGGTGTTGGAAAAGTTAGAATAACTTCTATTTTTGCAGGATCAACTTGAATTCTTGCTTGAGAGACATGATGGCCTAAAACAATTCCCTCTTGCATCATCATAAATCATTTCTTACTATTCAAAGACAAATTTTTCTCTTGACATCTTTTCAACACTTTTTCCAAATTGGTTAATGCTTCTTCATAAGTAACTCCATAAGTAGTGAAGTCATCCATGTAGATTTCCATAGAATCATGAGAAATGTCAACAAAAATATTGATCACTGCCCTTTGAAATGTTGCAGGTGCATTACACAGTCCAAAAGGTAAGACAGAGTAGGAAAAAGTACCCCATAGACTGGTAAAAGTTGTTTTGTCTTGATCCTCAAGGGCAATTCTAATTTTATTATAGCCACTATATCCATCCAAAAGGAGAAATTATTTTTCGTAGACAATCAGTCTAGTACTTGGTCAACAAATGGCAATGGAAAGTGATCATTTTTAGTTTTTATATTCAACTCACTGTAGTCTACACAAACTCTCCATTTTCCACCTTTTTTAGGGACAATCACCAATGGAGATACCCACTGACTGTCTGAAATGGGGTAAATAAAACTAGCATCAAGCAATTTTTTAAGCTTTTTTTTAACTATTTGCCTGAGTGTTGGGTTTATCCTCCTTTGAGGCTATCTAATAGGTAAATAGTCTTCCTTAATGTAGATCCTATGAGTACAGAGTTGAAGATCTATCCCCTTCATATCCCCATAGTCCCATGCAAAAGCTTTGTGTTGATCTTGCAGCATTGTGACACTTCCACTTGCTTGGTAAGATCATACATAGAGACTATTGAGAAAAGTGGTGTTTGTATTTCATGTGGAAGCAAGTTATGATAAATTGTAGGAGATTCAGGTGACAGGCTCTTAGAATGCAGTTGTAGCAGGAAACATTGCTAAGGACAGCCATCTACAGCAGATGGGCTACTCAGATCAGAGTTGGACTGCAAAATTTGTAAAAGCAGGTTATCCTCACTCTGAAGCTGTGAAAATGGATTAGTTTGCAGTATCATTAGGTGGGCCAATGAATTGAATTCTTCAATTTCCTCTCCTAAATCTGGCCAAATTGGTTGACACAAGTTTTCCTGAGGTTGGGCAGGTGGATATAAAGCCAATTTCCTTCTTGACTGACCATTATAAATTGTCATATCTCCTGAATGACATCCTATAAAAGCATCAACCATAGCTAACCATGGTTTACCTAGGATAATAGGAATATCCTCTCAAAGTTGCCTTAGTGGACAATATGGTGAAGTTTGTTGGGTATTCCAAAGACTCAACGATGACAATGATATCTTCTACCACTCCATCAGGTTTTACTATGGAACTATCAACAAGTTGTAGGATGGTAGGTGTAGATCGAATTGTTGGAATTTTCAAGCATTCCATTGTATACTTGGTCATTACATTGATGGGTGCACCAAGGTCTATCAAAACATTTTTTACTATTTGGCCATTAATATTTATTTGTACCACATGACTCCCTGGGTCAGTATATTTTGGAATGACTACCTTTCCTAACATAATATATGCCAACTGTCCTAGAACATGGATGGTTTGGGGATCCTTTTTCTTTCTTCCTTGTTTCTTTAAACATGTCTCCTTAATGGATTTTCCATAAATTGGGACATCTTTAATGGCTTGAAAAAGGAGAATTTGAATGTGTACATTCTTCAGCTGATCCAAAATATCAAAGGTAGGCTCTTCCATAGACTTTGATGTAGTAATTTGCAATCTCTGAGGAAAAGGCGGTTTGGCCTGATGCTACAGGACAGGTTCCTTAGAGACAGTATCTGATACAGGTATATGTTCTGCAGAATTAGTAGGTTGTTCAGAGGCAGAATCTGGAATCTCTGTAATTATAGGCGACTGTGGAGCAGGAAGTGTGGTTCCAGATCTGAGATGGATATCATGAATATTTAGGGCATAAGTTGGATATTGATTGGCTACTGCAAGATACATAGGCTGTTGTTGTTGCTACTACTTATTATTAGGATTTGGCAATAGTTGAGCAGGCATAGGGGTTTGTTTTGGAGGGCTAGTATTTGTTGCAAGTGTTGTAGGAGGTGGCATGTGAGCCAGAGGTTGTGGCTGTTGAAGCTACAGGGAGCTAGGGGATTGGTTATGCCATTGTTGTGGACTTCTTCATTAAGGATTTTGCTACTACTTACCTGGGGGTGGAGTCCATTGTCCTTGTGGCTGCTGCCAACCTCCTTGAGGAGATTGCCATTGAGGACTCTAATAGCTAGGCCAGTGAGGCTGAGAAGTATTCCAAGGTGGTGTTGGGCTATATGTATGTTTCCATTGGTTATTGTAATTAGAATAAGGATTACCAAAAGTCAAAGGGTCTTGAGGCATACCTTGTCTTTGAGCCCATGGTCACCTTTTTGCGACAAAGAATACTTGGTCATCATCACCTTCTACCATCTTAAAGTCAATAGGTAACTGCTTAGCCTCCAGGTTAGCCACCATCTTACATCTGCAGTCACATTTCTTTTGTCTACAATGTGGACAAAACTCAACCAAGATTGCTTTAGCTTCTTCATGTTTTTTTCGAGCTTGCATAGTATCCAACTATGTAGCCATATTGTTTATGATATCCTGCTTGAAGTCAGATAGAAAATTTGTGATCTCCATCCATGAAACTCCATTAGTGGAAGACTTTCCCACTATGGCTTGATGACCTCTACCCTTTTTAACAATTTCTTGAGAGTAATTGAGACATATCTTCTTTATATCATCCCAAGATAGTTGGGTTATGTCTCCTATTCCCATCAGGTCTAGGACATCTATACAGGTATCACTGATTCCTCTTTGGAAAAGTAGTTTTTGAGATTCTTCATTCAGAGTATGGTTTGAATTCTTTTTCAGGGAAAATAGGAATCTTGAGATATAGTATTCCAAGCTTTCATCCTCCTTTTGTTGAATTCTAAATATATCATCACCCTTACTACCCCTCTTACAATATTCCTTGTATTTCTCAAGAAATTTTGCTTGCATGGCTGCCCAACTATCAACAACACCTCTTCCCAAACTCATAAACCATCTAAGGGCTCCTTCTTTCAAAGTAGCAAGAAATAACTTCATCCTGTGAGCATCTAAATTGTAGTCATAACTACGACAGAGGATATCAAACTCAAACAAGAAAGTGTTTGGGTCCTCTATGACTAGTCCATAGAACTTGGGAAGTAATGAAGAAGGAATATTTTTAAGTTTATCATTATCTTGTTGAGCAATGATGGGGAATTCAAAAGTAGGAGGTTGATTGGGTGGATTACATGCCATAGTTGCTTGATGGAGTATCAAAGCAAATGGATTTTCTTTAGGTTCTTCGTCAGTTAGATCAAATGGAAGTTCAACAAGCAGGTTTTTAGCAAGCAAATTGATATCTTGATCTCCTCCTTCCTCAAATAGATTATAAGCTGGTTCAAGATTGTTATCAAGGAATGGAAGGTTAGGGAGGAATCTTCCCAGAGCGTCTCTTCTTTTATGAATCCAATAGAATGAATTTTGAAAATGCTTGAATAAAAAACTAAACTACTGCTAACAATGACTTATGACAGGTTCTTAGCTTGACACCATCCCCAGAAATGGCACCAAAAATGGTCATGTCCAAAAAAGGATATAAAAGTCATGAAAAATCCTAACCTGGGAATTGGACATTCCAATAGGCGACTAACATCTTCTTATGGTTGTTTATTTACATTGTCAAACCAGGGAACGTATACTTGAGATGGAGCGACACTGTATGTGCACTAAGAACCAGTTTCAGTCAATATTTACTAGAAATAAATGTGTGAAAGGAATTCTACTTATGCTACAAGAATATAATGCAAAGCCTTCTAAACTTAATCAAAGTATAAATCATGACAACTATAACTGAGAAACAAAATATGAACTAGCCTTATGCTGTAGGAACAAACACAGGGATGGATTCCTAATGTTGCAGGAACAATATAAGACTGAGTTTGCACTGAAACTTTCAAGAATGGAATCTAACTTATGATCAATAGGAAATAAACAACTAACTAACTACAGATACTTACTAAGTTGGCCCCCTTAGCAAGCATCAACTAGTTATGCAAGAATTGAACTCAAAACTTCATCAGCTTTTATTCATAAACTCGGAATGATATACACATTAGGTGTTGTCATAATAGTGGTTTACAATTCTGAGAGGAATGAATTTTAGCTGAAATCACATATTTTCAGAAATATAATGATTTAAGCCTTAAAAGTTCCATTTTAAGGATTCCAATTGAAGAGGGTTTGATCAAATCACCTTAGATCAAACCCCCTTGGATAGAACCTCGCTAGTTTTAAACCATACCTATAAATGCGTCTCCTTTACACCTATCAAAATGCTGATAAAAAATAACTTTTGATTTAGATTTTGGGGATCAAATGAATTCATTTAAAATTTATTTCAAATGATTATGGTATTCCTTAGAACAAGCTATCCAATGAATATAATTTTAATATGTTTTGGTTTTGTTATGTATTTGTTTTAAGTTTTATTAAACATAGGTTTTTCATCAAATGAATTTATTTGTTCTTCACATGTGGAAAAATAGAAGATTATCAAAAAATTGAAAATATGAGTGCACCAGATATTGAAGTCTTTGATCCAACAAAAAAAAAAAATTTTGACATATACAAAAAAAGTTACGCTTTATACACGTTGTGTCTGAATTGTAATTCGTTTGACTTTGAAACTTGATTAAGGAAAAAATATTCAATAAAAAACTATCTAACCAAGTGGAAGCACTAGATATCAGAGTTACAAATCTAAATTTGAAAGAATAAGAATTTTATCCTTCATGGAAAAAAAGTTATGCGTTATACGGTGTGCGTCACTTTTTAAAAATGTTGTTTTCTGAAAAAAATCTATTTTTGTGGGAGATGGAAAAAGAAGTGCAATTTGATTCCAAAATTTTGAAAAAAAATTATTTTAGAATCTACAGACAAAATTTGATGAGACTCTAGTTTGCATCTTCAAATTCCTCACAGTTTAGCCACTATAGGTGCCAAATGTGAAGATTTAGTTAAAAATAATAATTTCAGTGTCCAGTTTGGCCAAAAATTGTAAACCACTATTATGGGATCACCCTCTGCTCATATGAAAAAATAACACAGAAAAACTATCTCTTCTTAATAATACTAGCTTTTACATACTCTTCTTGCTCACTCGCGTAGGAGGAACACTTATTTAAACGAGAAAAGCAACTAACTACCTAACTCTAACAGAGAAAGATGTTGACATAAATATATCCTAAAACCGAGGAACAGACTCCTCATAAATGAAAACATATTTGTTCAACACGATCCAGGGAGAAAATTTAGCATTCCACTCTTTCCAAATTAAATGATCATTTTGGTTTCTTCCTAATGACCTAGCCAGAGATTCTTCACTGGAACAACTTCCTCGACACTGTGCTGCAAATGGACTTTACTGCAAGGCCGAAGTCTGTTTCACTTGACTCGTTCATGCTCCCTTCAACAACTTGCAATGCACATGGTAACATAGGTGAAAGAAAACATGTGTGGCAAACAATACGATACATTCATTAATCGCATATTAAATCTATCCCATTATTCAAATTTACCACATGCATTATATCAGTCATTCGGGAAGTCAAATAGGGTAATTAATAAGACACATAGAGATGTTAGGCTGCAGGAATATAGGAATGTATTGCTACAGGATACTACCCATTTTTAGATAAAAAGTCTTTAATAAAAGAGTTAAAACATCCATTAGCAATAAAAGTAGAGATATTAAAAATACATCATGATACTCAAATTATGAGCATATCCTAAGCTAATAACATATGACATACTTCTCTTTTTCATGGCATAGCTTATCGGAAACACATGACTTCACATGGGGCTTTCTGAGTTAGCTCCCATGCCTCCTTCTTCTACTTTAAAGCAATTTCTCATATTATGGGTCCTCGCAACTACTTTAAAGTTGGGGCATACATCACCACTCACATTTCATTGTGTGATTCCTTTCTTCTTGTGATGTGTTATTTTCTTGGTGGAGTCAGTGGGCTTGATTCCCTCCAAGAGTGTGATACTTATTTTGACTTATCCTCTCTTGGAGATATTAAGCATGATTTTCCCTAAGATGAGACATTACATGAACTAAGAAAAATCCCTTTGAATAGTTCTTACACTATCTTGCATTAACAATGTCTATCAATGTCAAGCATACAAAGTTTTACTTACCTCATAGAGCTCGGAAATTAGTTTTCCTTTCTAGCTCCTTATTAATATTATAAGGAGGTATAACTTTGGTATGGTTGAGTGGGAAGACCATCTAGTAGCACGACTTTTCCCCATAGCCTCCTTTTTATTTGTGAGTGCATACAAACTAGTGCATGTATTTCACTGTTTTAGGATTTCACACCCCACGGATGATCAAAAGTTCCATGGCCCTAGAGTGAGTATGTTGTGGCCTTATCACCCAACAAATGAACTAAAGTTCTATGACTCCAGAGTGAGTGCATCTTTTCCACCAGATTTTTCCTCTCATTCTTGCCATTACATGATTTTATATCTTGGGGGCTTGACTTAGGATCTTGGATTATGGGAGTTTGGCCACCTCCTTTGATCTTTGTCATTCTTTTTCATCTACACCTTTACACTTGGATCTCTCTTCAATGTCTACTTTAGTGTGAGTTTGAAGCAAGTTCATCCTCTCACTAAAGTGGGGGCTAAATGTGCCATAGAAAAAAGGACCCTTTGCTTGACATGGGATTAATTCATGATAAAATGAACTTATTGAGGTCTTAATCTAGTGTTGTGAGGTATTCTATGCATCCACATTAGGTATTGGACCCTTGCAAATTGAATAATATGCTTTTATTGATGTCTTGTAAAGGTGTTGTAAAGTGTTGTAAGAAGATTTCATGCTTTTCTAGACTTAATTAACCTATTTCTCCCTAATTCAACATTATAAAATTTTTTTAATAACATTATTACATCAATCTAGAAGGTTCTTAACTAAAACTTAATGTTAAACTAGTATTGTAATGTGTCTTGCACATTCACATTGGTTTTTGTGCCTTTCTAGGCTATGTGGACCTCATTTTAGTGTTGTAAAGTGTATTTAATCACACTTTCACATTGACTTTTATGTCCCAAGCCCTATTTAACATTCACATTGAATCACTAGTAGACCCCTCTTAACACATATTGTGCATCCCAAGGCTTAAATTGATCAAATACCCCACAAGGTTGCATTTTAAACCTTATTTCCATATCTCTTGGCATCAAAGCTATCAAATTAGCCCTTGTGGGATCCATTCACCATGTATGGTGAATTAGTCCCATCCAGGTGGGACCCATTCACCATGTGTGGTGAATGAGTCCCATTTGGCCTAATTTTGAGCTTTGAGCAGGAATAAAGTGAATTTTGAGTTTAATTTTGCTTCATGTCAGCCTGTGATGAGGTATTAATG
This sequence comes from Sequoia sempervirens, assembly GCA_007258455.2. Classification (NCBI taxonomy): domain Eukaryota; kingdom Viridiplantae; phylum Streptophyta; class Pinopsida; order Cupressales; family Cupressaceae; genus Sequoia; species Sequoia sempervirens. Next base: position 739,584,321 of record VDFB02000003.1, on the reverse strand, counting down.
AGTTACTATTAACGAGTTACTAAGGCATAAATTTGTATAAATAAGTGTGTTTCTCCTCATTTTACATCTCCAATTCATCCATTAACTCTTTCACATCATTCATTCATCACTATTCTTCTATCTCAAGTCAAGCAAGCATTGCAAGTCATTAATTTAGCTTCCTAAGACATCCAAGGGAAGATCCTTCATATTTTGTTGCAGACTTTAAAGATGAATCATCATGGAAAGGTAATCTATTCTAATATTGCATGTTTCATTCTATTCTTTCATCTTTTTGGTTTAATTACCTAAATGGGGTTTGACCAAAGCAAACCCCCATGCCCTAACATTCAACATCTCTCTCTCTTACATTGTGTGTTTGCAGATTTAGGACTCTTGGAAGCTTAAAAATAATTGAAGATCAGTTTGAAAGGTTTCTTAAGTCTTCTTCTCATTCAAAAAATTAGAATATCAACAAAATCTCATTTTCAGACTCGTAAATCATAGTTTTGGAAGTAGACACCTGTACGACATCAAAGTATCAATCAGAAGCTTCAGAATCCACATTTGAAAATCCAAAAATTAAAAAATGAAATAATTCACCATGAGTGTCGAATGAGTCACACCCCAAGGTCAGTTTTTAGATTTTTACATTTTTAGATACCCTTTTGTTAGAAACGGGTTTCGATACAGTTTCGTAAAACTAGGACTAATTCACCCAGAATGGTGAATGAGTCCCTTCAAGCCTAAAAATTAGGATTATCAACATTTTAGAGGTTATTTCCAATCTTCATCCACATTCTAGGTGTAATCTTTTAGTTTGGTTCAATTTTGTTTAGTTTTGCATTCATTTCAAGGTGATTTTGTATTACACAATGTGTTTCCCAACATAGCATAGTTTTTAGATTTTGCATTCATAATTAATCAATTAGTTTATGTAATTGTATTTAGATCATCTCATTTAGTCCAAATAATATTCTACATAATTTGAATGAACCCTTAGCATTTTTGGGCCCTATCTCTGTCCTTTTTGGTGAAAAACCCTAGAAGAGCTAGAGAAGTACATAGGAACCTAACAATCTATAGTTCACTTTACAACCATAATAATAAGGAACTTCAATGATAATAAATGTCCTCTTCTAATTGTTTGCATAAAAAGGATGCAGGGGATTAGCAATGTGGACACTAGAAAAGTAACCCTTCTACTTTTTTTGTCTCGTTTGGGTCCTCCTTGTGACTTTGGCATACTTGTGCCTTTTATTTAATGTTGTAATGTGGATAACACATTCACATTAGCTCTTGAGCCCTAGAAAATTAAAATAATTCAAGTGGTGCCTTATTGAAGAGTTGTAACATAGTTTCACACTTTTCTAGGACCTTATTAATATAATTAACCAAAATAACCTCTTTTTATCACTTACCAAGCCTTATTTAATTGTTTTGTAAAGTGTTTTAGCAAACTTTCATGCTTCTCTAGGTTTTTCATCAATAATTTGATCCTTTATTATGCTTAATTGGCCCCATTATACACTTACAAGCCTTACTTAAGTGTATTTTTAAAAATAATCTTGTTAAATATCATTTAATAAATCTTTATTTTTGACAACCACTTAAAATTCCTAAGTGGGACCCATTTGCTACTAGGGGTGAATGAGTCCCATTTGGCTCAAAAATAAAAATAATTTCAAATTTCTGGTGGGATATTGTTCTCTAAGGCCTAAGGTCGGCCTGTGATGTGGTATTTTCAAGAAATTTTGTATAATCATTTATAAATATAGGTTTTTCCCTCTCATTTCACCCCTATTCACTCAAAAATTCCCTCAATCAATCAATCACTTTGGCATTTTAGGCATTTACAAGCATACATCCATTGGAGCTTTTACTTGCATGTCTTCAAATTTCTACTTTAAGGGTTTGGTGAGTTGTAGCATTGCATATTGTTTATTCATCATTCTCTTTTCATTTCATTTCATTTCATTTTCAAGGGTTTAATTACCAAATTGGGGCTTGACCAAGGAAAACCCATATTCACTAACCCTTAACACTTTTTCTTCTCTTTGCATGCATTTTGCAAGTCTTGTGTGCAGATTTGTCAAAGAGAAAGATGTGAAAAGTTGTTAATAATTTTTCAAAGTCATTCAAAGTGGTCAAATCCCTAAAAGAAGCTTGGAGAACACCTGCAAGTCAGATTCTACAGTTTCAAATCCAGAAACCTATCAAGACCTGAAGTGCAAACTAGGAGCTACAGATCACACTTTTGAATTTCCCAAAATCTAGAAGTGGACTAAGTCACAATTAGTGGTGTATGAGTCCCACTGCTAGGCCTGAAAAGTGGTTTTCTGCAGTTCTGAGTACCCTTTTGTCTGAAACCCATTATGTCAGAATTTCCCCAAAATAGGACTAAGTCACCCAGCTTGGCATATGAGTCCCATTTGGCCTCAATAGTGATTTTTGTAGGATTCCAGAGCTCCTCTCCATCACTTTCTAATTTCTAGGTACATTTCTTCAATCTCATTAATTTATGTTATAGTTTGTTTGCATTCTTAGGTCATATTGCATATCACAATGTGTTTTCAAAAATCTTGCATTTCCTTAGTTTTGCATTAATAGCTTATCTTCTTTATCAATTTCCTTCCTTAAGAACAACCTCCTTTGATAGATTTCAATCACTTTTGCATTGAAATCTCATGAAATTGTTCTTGAGTGTGAACTTTGTGAAATTAGATTCCTCTTCCTTCATTCCCCTTTTAGGTGTGGATGAGCGAAGTTGTGCATTCCATTTCCATAGTCCACATTTTGATGAACCCAACCTTAGAACATCATATTTCTGATTTAAAGTGAATTTACATCCTAGGAATAGATTGCATTGCATTGCATTTTGCATTGTTTAAATTGCATTCTAGGGTTTTAAAATTTGCATTAGTGAAAAGCTCATCTAGCTTGCATTTTTGCATTTCATTTCATTAAAAATTGACAAAATTCCACATATTCATATTATACTTGCATCTAAAAACCTAAAAAATCATAAAAACCAATTAATGTTTTTGAAAATTTTCTAAAAAATCACTACCTGGACTCATTTGCCACCCTGGGCGACTTAGTCTAGCTGCACATTTTTCACTACATTTTTTGTCATTTCCAGGTCATTCTCTACATTTTTGTTTTATGTTATTACATTTCTATTGATGTTTCTAGATTTGTTGTTTCATTTAATTTCTTAAACTTAGTTTTCTTTCATTCATTTGCATCATGGATATGTGTTTTAATAAGCTTTGGATGTCATTAAAATCCTTAGTTGACATGTGAAGCTATTCTTTTGGAACTGATCCTAATGACATTGAACTCACTCATGCTTACTCAACTCCTAATGCATGTCCTCCTTGTGATGTTGACTTCATTGGAGAAGATGATGATAGCATGAATAAGTTCCTAAATGAATGCCTTGACAAGCTTGAACCAATGCATCCTTTTATCCATCCATGAACCAACAAGACCTTCTTGGGCTAATGCAAGAAGTTGGGTCCACAAAAAGCTCAAAAAGTGGAAGTGTTTTTGTTGTTTTTCAGAATTTTTCACATTTGGACTAAAATTTTTAGGCACTTACACAATGAATCTTAAAAAAATTAAGTATTATGAAATTTAGCATTTTGAGTCTAGTTTCCAAATGTGTAATTTATTCAAATACCTAGATGATAGAAATTAAATTTTGATAGGGATGTATAAAAACCACTTTTTAATAATTCATTTTTCTTGCCATACCATGCATGTGTATGGACACCACTTTTTGACCCAAATAAAAGTATTTTTCTAAGTCCTTTTTGGGAAATATAACTAATAACATGAATATTGATGAGGAATTTTTTTTGTAATTTTGTTTTAATATTTTTTTATTGAAGTTTTATTGGTTTTAATTGGTGTTTTTAAAAATCAATGTGTACGGACAGCATAATTGGACCTAAACTAAACATTTTTTGAATATTTTTTCTTCTATTGTGTAGAGAATTGTCTCAAGATTGATGCCATATAATTTTTTTACAAGAAACTTAACCAAAAAATAGATTAAAAAACAAAAAAATCTTGATATTTCAAGTTTAAGGACTAGCTTGCTTAGAAATTAATTAAAAAATAACAAATATAATCCAATATTAATAAAAAATTATATATTTTGAAACTAGACATCATGTTCTCTAATGGGTTTTAATTTTATAGATTGATTCAGAAAAAAGGTCCATCAGCCATATTGCCAAGGTTGGACATTCTTCTTCAATCTGCCTTAGTTTTTTAGTTGTAGTTCAAAGGCTAAAGGTCAGTTTGCCAAGCCTTTCTCAAGCCTAAAAACAAGGCAGCATGTGGGTTGGGAATTCAAAATTTTAAAAATGCATATGCATTTTGAAAAAAAGCGTACACGTTACAAAACACATAAGTGTTCTTTATTTTCTTGGTTATTTAAAAAATAATACTTTTTAGAAACATGTACACATTTTTAAACACATACATGTTTTGTGTTACAAAATGTGTACACGTTTTAAAATTCACATACGTTTTTCATTTTAAAATGCATACGTGTATCTAAAAAAAACTACTTTTTAGAAACACATACATGTTTTTAAAAACATACATGTTTTAAAACACATACATGTTTTCTGTTACAAAAGATGTATGTGTTTTAAAACACACATGTTTCGTCTTTTAAAATGTGTACACATTTCTAAAATGTATTTAATTTTTTAAATAAATGACTTGTGTGTGTTATAAAATGTGTATGTGTTATATAATGTATACACATTATAATGCATATGCGTTGTTTAGTGCAAACGCATTTTTTTAGGCTTGAGTACCCGTAGCATAACTCATATGCATTTTTTTAATAATGAGTACACATTTTTTGCTATATTTTTTTTGGCCAAAACTTCCCCTCTTCATGAACCCAACTTCTTGATTTTACCCTCCTACAATACCACCTCCTGAAATATTTGATTGCTTACATCCTGAAACAAAAGCTAAACCTAATTCCCCTACACAAGGTGAATCTAGCTCTTCTAAATAAAAAAACATTCAACCATTTTATGATAACAAAGTAACAAACACTCTAATCAACCTTGAAGAAACATATTGCAAAGGTTTAACCATTTTGAGCAAACAAGGATGTGACACAACAACTGAACATGACATTCATCAACTCTTAGAGAAAAATCCAAAAGATGAAAACACAACAAGGTTAGGGTATCAAGATCCCTCTAATAATAGCAAGCCTTCTAGAGAATATTTAAAGCTTCGTGATGATGGTATGGTGAACTTTGATTCTCCTCTCGACCTGAATTTCCTTCCTAGCGAGCAACCATTAATTGATAGCAATGACAAGGATAAGAGGATCATTTTGGGTCCTCCTCCTTCCATTTGAGAAAACAATGAATCTAGCAAATGCAAGAGGCCTTAAAAGTTACAAAAACTAAAGTTTCCTCTCCTTTCACCACCTGAATGTGAAAGGAAATTACAAATAATTTTAATCAAAGGACTCATACTATTACCACCTATGAATAGGTTGGCAATATATCCTAAAGATGCCAACATTCCACATTGTGCATATCATCATGTTCTTAGACATCGTAGTGATGGATATTGTCAATTGAAAGAAATACTAAACAAGAATCATTTTGATGGTGATAATTTCTATCCCCTAAATCCATAAAACACTCTCTAACTCTTTGTCATGTAATAGTTGTAGAATATTCCCTTCTCACTATTACATGACCTTTCCCATCACCTACCTAAGCTCATTTTTTCCTTGCACCCAGTGTGGGAAAGAAGTTGCTAGCCTTGTCCTAGTAATGCATTTTTCATTGTCCCTAAAACATGCTTGGAGAACACCTATAGGTCAGATTCTATAGTTTTGGATCCAGAAACCTATTAGGATCTAAAGTGCAAACTGGGAGCTACATATTGCACTTTTGAGTTTCCCAAAATCTCTCTCTCCCTCTCTCATTCTCTCACTCTCCCCCCCTCTCTCTATATTTATATATTCCATCTCTATCTATCATTTTGTACTCTCTTTATCTCTCCCTCTCCTTCTCTGCCTATCCCTCTCCTCCATCTCCATCTCCATCTTCAACTCCATCATCTCTGTCATCTCCACTCCATCTCCATCTCTAATTTCCTCTCAATTTATTTTTCCTTACCTCTCTATTTGTTTCTCTCTTTCCCCTAATCTCCCCCTCTTTCTATCCCCATATCTCCCTACCTCTCCCTCTCTCCCTATTAAGAAAAGAACATGTGCCTATTGGTAATGGAGCCTTATTACCTTAATTATTTATAAATTAGCATTCACCATGTCACCTTATTATTCTTTAATCTATATGTCAATATTCCAACATATACTAAATAAAAACTGTCATTACTGAATTTTCCTTGACTTAATCAAAAGACCATATAATTAAAAAAAAAGTTTTTCAATGATTTATTTTTTTATGTGGAATTTCCTTTTGTCTTTTCATTGAATAGATTTAAGCCCTGATTCTATTTTACATTTTAAAATTATATTATTCTAAGAATAATATAACTCTATTCGATAAAAATATAAATTTACAAAATTACAAGCCCTGTATAGGGAACCTTGGTGTAAAAGCTACAATATTTGTAGCAAGGAAAAGAGTAACTCATTCCAAATACCTATCGGGGAGCCCTGATATACTCCAAGGGCTACAATCTGCATATGCATCTGAATGAAAGCTGCAATGTTTGTATAATCTGCATAAGCATATGAATGGCTCTTCTGTTGAATTTGTATATACGAAGGGATGCGCATCCTTGCGATAATCTGACAGTCTTGTAATGTTCAAATGAAACCAACACTATCATTTGTGGTAGAATGCCCTCCACCACAGTCGTCTGCTGAGGCAATTCTTGGCTCATATAAAACAAATCATTTTGTTGGATAGGCTATGTTTGCTCGATGCACATTTTCCCATTTCCATCACTTGATCTCCTGTGCCATCGAAATCAAACCCACTTAGTCCCTACCACCAAAACATAACCAATATCATGTATTGAAAATAATTTGTTGTTACCTGGTATGAGTGGGTGATATGCTTGTGAAAAAAACTTGTGTATTGAGAGAATTTATGTTGAAATCTATCAAGTTTTCCCAAGTAGCCAATCCATTTGCATAGGCAAGCATTTGATCCATGTCTTGATATAGTTTTCCACCTAACTGTATAAAGTCCCATCTGTTAATTAATAGAGAGAAACATAAGATTAGATTTAAGTTTGTAGATGTTTATGAGACTGTTGGGCTTTGGGGTTGTATGTACAACTAGTAGAATGAAATCCAAATGAAAAAATATCTACTTACGATCTCAAAGTGCCTGTGTGTGCCCACTAGTGTTTGAATTGAATACAAGGATGTCGGCGTCTTTCCAATAATTTGCTTTGTTTTCAATGGAGTCGATTCGAAGAACTCTCTTTAACTATTTCCAACATATGTGTTGTCTAGGTCAACCAAAAATGGAGCCCAAAAAAACTCAACACTGGCATTGTAATTCTGTACAGAAGGAAATAAATAAATTTAGTCCCCAAATGGATAAACCCAAGTGCAAGAACAAATCTTGAGTTAATTTAGGATTATGAATGGTGAAGTCAAGTATAAATTCAATGGACAAACCCAAATGCAAGATCAAAATAGATTTACTTTATCAATTTAAAATCATTGAAATCCAAAAATAAATTATTATCAAAATGGTTTAGAATAACTTGAATTTTAAATAACAGTTCATACCACTCATTGGATTTGACATTTTGAAAAAATTGGTTAGTTATATCAGAAACAAAAACATATCAGAAATTTTTCTCACCAAGGCCTTAAAAGTTGCGAGAGGGTATCCAAGCGAAGCAAATTTTTGAGAATCTGGGATCACAGCTTGTAGCATGCACACCATAGACTCCCATTTGTTGCAAGTTAGAGAGTCTCCTACAAAAATGAGACTCTTCCCCCTCAGAACCTCTGGCATCTCATTTGCATTGAATCTGTCATTGTCATGCACCAAACAAACATCTTAGAATATAAAACATGTAAGAGTTGAATTTGTCATTGTCATGCACCAAACAAACATCTTAGAGCATAAAACATATAACAAGAAAAGGCAGTGCACAGTTTTATCTCACTTACCTAGGTGTGGCACAATCTTGAGGTTGCCATCTCCATTTGAGATAGTCTGAATCAACTAGTCTACAGAAATGTGCAAATTTGTTTCAAGCTGTTTAAATTCCATAAACCAAGCCCGGGATAATTTTAGAGATTAAATAAGCCTCGACCATTTGCACCAAGAGCTATGACATCAATTACCCAGACAACCAATACAAGGATGATGCTTTTCCTCCAGTTGGGCGGGGGGAAATCCATTAACCCTAATTTATATTCAAACTAACTAAAGTAGAAAAAATAATTGTTGTAAAAAAATGTGTAGATTCATTACAATCCCACATAGCTTGGAATCAATCCTCGACTGGTCTTATCATGTAAGACAGTCCTGGTGACATGCTGATGATGGGGTTGGTGTAGTTCAAGTCTGCATCTATCTACTATGCCAATTGACCATAGATCTTAGAACAGATGCTGCAACAACTTTGCAAAATGGTGATTTATCAAGAGTAGTTGATATCCAATATGTAAGTTATGAAAAACAGTTACGAAAGAATGCAATCTTTACCAATAACTATCTTATTTATGCCAATGCAAAATATAGATTAAAAAATCTATTATCTTTTTTTTATTGTTGCAAATTTTTCAGCAAAAGTAGCACATAACTTCCACCTGCCTATCATTTTCAATGCAGCTTCAAAAACTTTACGGAGAATATTCCTTGAATGCTTTCACTGTATAACGCCTCTCAGCGTAATAAATGATATAAATCAGTTTTTTAAGAGTAGATAATGCTGATAGTTTGGACACATGAAATATATAATGATGGTGGAAATATTTAAATAAACTACAAGATTTGAAATAAATTATGTGAATTATATAACAATGTTCTTACAACCTCTCAACCTCTAACATATTTGTTCTTCCTAGAACCTTGGTCGTGAGGAGGGCCTTATAGTCAAGAACAAATCAAACAATATTATCTTCAAAAAGAATATTATTATATATGTCATATTTCCCCATTACAAATGTTCTTGGACATAGGCCAACCGTAAACAAACAGAATTAAACGTACATGGATTGAATCTTTATATAAATCTGTGTTTTGTTACTCCACAATCGGCACACTTGGCGCTCTCTTAGATTCCCAGAGGTTCTTTTAGCAGTTGAAAAAAATAAGATAGCAGTAATGGCAATAGCATTCGCAACAGACAGGCTGTCTGCATTACCGGATAATGTACTTTTAACTCATATTCTGTCAAAGATTTCTTACAGAGATGTCGTACGTTCTTCCCTACTCTCTCGGAGATGGCGATTCTTATGGAAGAAAATAGTCAATCTCAATTTTCGTTGCCAAGATTTTGAGAAACAAAAAGATGACAAGATACGCATCATAATTAGTGATGCCCTGCTCCAACTGGATGCTCGTCTTTGCTGGTTGGACCTTCAAGTCGCCATGGATGACCCTAACAGTGCCGATATGGACAATTGGATTCGCCTTGCAGCTGAAAAACGGGTGGAACGCATGGCTTTACAAATCTCTTATAGAGATCCCAAGACTGGTAAGATGCTGAACGATTCTTCCATGGTGGAGCTTGGGGACTATGTTTTTAAGTGTGAAAACTTCATTGACCTACAACTGAGATTCATCAATCTCCCCAAGATACCCACTAATTTTGGGGTTTTCCGATCTCTGACAACATTTTATTGTTTCGATATTCCAAAAGTGGATGATGCTATGTTTGATGGATTCATGGACGTGTGCCCACATCTTCGAAATTTGGGGATTGACCGTTGTTTGGGGTTGAAAAACTTGAAGATACATGCTTCCAATCTCATGTACCTGAATCTTGGAGTTTTAAGCCCTGATATATCCTTGCAGATGGCTTGCCCTCGGTTGACGGAAATCAGCCTCATGAGTTGTGGGCAATACCAAGGGCTTAAATTATTACAACGAATTTCAAGAGCAGAATCTGTTAAAAGAATTACTCTTCATAATTATACTAAAGGCGTCAATCCAGGAATTCCTAGTATTATTGTTCTTAATGGGTTTCCTCAGCTTGAAGAGTTGACAATGCATGGCCAATGTTTCCAGGTTAGTATTTTGTACATTGAAGTTATATATCCTTAACTTGTGATGATAGATTTATATCAGGTCCTGTCTCCGCTGTGGAGAATGGTTCTTAGCTTCTATCAATAACAATATTAGGTATCTGCTGGTAAACACTGTTTCTTTAATTCTTGTAAACAAACGAAAGATGATGCAGGAGATGATGTCAGATGAGAAGCTACACAAGGGCGCACAGGTGACATTGCGAAATTTGAAGATGGTGCACGCCCATATTGGGCTATACAGGGGTGCACAGGCAGTGAAATTTCTAGGTTTTCTTCTCAGAAATAGTCCATTAAATGTAACAAGGGTTTCTCTGCCAGAGTACTGCCCTCGAATCATGCAAAATAATTTGCTGGCTCTGGAAAAGGAGTTTTCAAAAGCAAGATTATCCACTGCCACAAGAAGATGATCTATGATACGGAAAGAAGTTTGTGAATTATGTGAAAAATATCCTGAATATTAGTGGCAGGTTAGGAAAATTTGCAATACCTTTCTATTCTAGAGAATCTATTTTTATTAAAGCATAGTAGATGAAACAACCATTTCTGAAATATTAAATGCAATCTCTTCAAAGATTACTAGCTATTTTTTAATGGCCAGCATTGCTACGCCCAAAACAGATGTATTTTCATTCATATAAAAAATGGCATGGTTATGCTATTTGGATTTGCAATATTGTATTATGTTATAGGTTTAATGATTTTTTTAAAGATTTTGATATCAAGTTATTTGTTTACTGATATTTTATGCTTTTCAAGAAATTATTCATATTTTTTTCAAAATATGTTATCTGTAATTTGAATAATAGACAGAATTTATTAAATTTAGTTTACGAAGATTGAAAACAAATGATATTTTTATCATGATTTAAATTTAACATTTGCTTTAGACTTTCTGAAATCAACTTTCTATTATAAATAGGAACATAAATTTTTTGATCTTAAATTTTTTTAAAATAATAAATTAAAAATATTTTAAATGCAATTTAAATTTAAATTATTAATAAGAAGTTGCAAAGAAAATTGTATTCCTGACTCTATTTAGGAATGAAAGGTTTAATGTTATCAGCTGGCCGTACATATTGATTAAATAACATCACATTTAAAAATATTGATAGTTGCTTTCCGCTATAAAAATAGATATTGGTAGTTGCTTTCAACTATATAAATAAATATTGGTAGTTGCTTTCAATTATATAAATATATAACTTCTATATAGAAGTAATTTAATACTTCTACTTTCATCTTTAGAAATGATTGAATATATATGATTCAAATTTTTATTATATGGATGTTTTAAAATTTAATCGCTTTTATATATAACAAGTAGGAATAACATTAACAATGGAGAAGAAAGACACAACACTAGTGGTCGAAGTGGAAATGGTAGATGTGGTACTAGGAACATGGGTAATCAAGTGGTAGGGATAACATGGAAGATGGGTGAGACAATATTGGGATGAAAGGAATATGGAACATGAGTGGTGGGAATAATAATATGAATAGGCATGCAATAATAATTGCTCCCAAGAGTGTGCTCAAGAAGCTTGACTCCCTTAACAAAAAAAAATTATAGGTAGAGAATTTTTGCATTCAAAAATGGATTTTGGTGAGTTGGGATGAGGTTTGCAGACCAAAGGAGAATGGTGGCCTTTGGCTTAGGTGGTCAGAGCATAATAGTTTTGCTTTAGCTGCAAATCTATATTGGAGGTGGTGTAAATTTCCTAAGCAGTCATAGGCTTGCATTCTAAATCAAAAATACTTAGGAGGGGTGGCTAATGGGGATATTCCTCAAATGGAATTATTTGATAAAGGTTCTATGATTTGGAGCACGGTTAAGAGGGGTTCAAACCTCATTAAGGAGGGCCTTTTGTGGATCACTCAGAAAGGGGAATAACCTCTTTTTTGGACTGATTCTTGGGATGGTCATGCTCCAATTCTATCATCTTTCCCTCATCTCCGACCTTCAAGTGACACTTTTGTGGTTGTTGGGTGTTCCAAGGTGAGTAGTTTCAAAAGTTCTTATTTGAGAGGCTCAAGGGTTTATCAGTGGAAAAATTCTAATAGGTGCCCGGAAGGTGGTTCTAAAGAAGAGCAAGGTATTTTGCGCCTATTCTGGTTGATTATTCTTAATGTTCTTCATAGGAAAATGATTTGTTGGCTTGGGGACATTAGTCTAAGGGAATCTACTTTGTTTCCCAAGGGTATGCTACTTTGATGTCCCGCCATGCTGATGTGAGAGTTTATCCTTGGTGGAAACACATCTAGAATAAGGTTGGGTGGCCCAAGTGCAATATGTTCTTGTGGTTGTTGAGTCATAACAAACACCTCACCTAGGAGAATATCAGGAAAAGAGATTTTTCTGAGCCATCTCTTCATTTCTTATGTGGATGCGGTGAAGAAAGTATAGATCAACTACTTTTTATGTGTGCTTTTGCTTTGGAAATTTAGAGGTTTTGGTGGAAGATTTGGAAAAGCATTTATTTATGATTTATCTTTGCAAGAATTTTGGGAGGACTTGGGACATCCTCTAGCATCTACTTCTTGTTTGGTGGTTGCTTGGGAGTTGGGACCTTCTATTATTATCTTATAGATTTGGTTGGAGAGAAATCAACATATTTTTGTGAGTGTTAATAGATGGCTTTGCAGGTCTGGTACAAGGTGCAAAGTATTTTGAAAAAACCATTTCACCTATATTTGGCCTTGGGGAGCCTATGTCATCATCATACATTCATATAGCTTCTATCCTTGAGTTTTCTTCTCCCCTAGGCCCCCAAGTGAATAGGGGAAGTGGGAAAAACCCTCTATTAAGATGAATAGATTGGGAAGTGGTGTCCTCCTACTGAAGGTACTCTCAAAATTAACACAAATCGTTTTTCTCAAGGAAATCTTGGGGAAGTTAGGCTTGAAGGAGTTGTTCATGATAGAAATGGGGCCATGCATTTTTTTTTCTCCATCCACATAGGTGTGTAGTTTAATAATCAAATGGAGGCTTATGCTATTCTTAAGGCTTTGGAGATCCTATGAGCTTGGTTGGAGGGATGTGATTTGTGAGACAAATTCTATGATTTTGGTCTCTCTTCTTAATAAGAGAGATTTCCTAAACTCTTCATGGAGATTTGTTTTAATTGTGAAGCAAATTCTTCATCTTGCTTCAAATTTTGAAACTATCTTGTTTGTTCATATTCCTCGGGAATGTAACAAGGTTGTGGATTTCCTTGCTAAATGGACCTTTGAAGGTAGAGGGGTATGTAATGTGGTTGAATGGAGATAGTTGGACCTGGATAAAAGCAACGCTTTATCTAGATATCTTCATGGGGATAAGAAGGTGTAGCATAGTGTTAAGGTTGGATGGTATCTTTTGGCTTGGGGTGGGTTCTAGCTCGTCTCTGAATGGTTTTATTTTGGAGCTTGGGGGTAGTATGTCTTTCAATGACTATCTACATTTGGGCCTCTTGTTGTACTTGGTTTCCCTTTCTTGAATATAATTTTTCACCCTTTTTTTTTTAAGAAAAAAAGAAAAGAATAGTAACTCAATATTCAAGAGGATAAGCTAGGTATTTTAAATATTGAGGCATGGCTTGTAGTAATGAAAGATTTAGTATTTTTTCTCTCTCTTTGGATTTTTAAATTTTAAATATAACAGTTATTATTTCAAAAGTATTAATAATTTTGAAAAGAAGATTAAATAAATCTAAAAGTATGCAAAGAAATAGTTTTTCTTCCAAAAATTGTCAAAGGGTGTAGAACTTCTAAAATATTAGAAAAAATATTATCTTACATTAGAGAAGTTTGAAATATTAAACTAGTTTTTAATAAATTAGGATTTGGCTAAAGAAAGGATATTAAGGATATAATAGTATTCTAAGTAATTTATAATAAATTTAATGGTGGGGTAAATAAAAGTAATAAGAATAAAAAATATTAAAGTCATAGGTAGCGACTTGATCAATTAACAAAGTAATGTCTTTTAGGACCTATATTTACCTCTCAATATTCCAATAGTATGATTAAAAGTTTTAGTCATATAGAAATTATGTTGGTGCATTCAGATTCTTATTATTAAATCGCAGAGTCCACTTCTTAAGAAAAATCCAAGATTTTCCTATAAACCATGGGTCATCCAATTGAGTTAGAAAGCAATCTCCACAGCTTAGAAAGAGATTAAAAAGAATCCTTTCATTATAACTACAATTTTAAAATTGAAACATCAATTTTATTCTATTTTGACCCATTTCTTAAAACAATCAATTGTTGGGACCACCCCTAAAAAAATCTCTATGAGAGATTTCTCAAGCCTAGAGACAACTCTATCAATAACTAAGTCTAGAAACCTAATAGAAAAAGCTTGACTCTCCCCCAACCAAGACTAAGGATGATGACAAAGTAGAACATTGTTTAACTAAAATAAATTCAACCCTTAAATTTTACAAAGGCTACCCAACACTACAACCAACAACACCCACATTTGGCTATGCCTTGGATTTGTCATGTCCATCCTAGTTTGACACTAAGCATTGAGCAACATAACCCTCAACACTTGATGCCACATTCCTTTGCCCACTAGATGCATTTTGAACACCCAAAGAATCCACCCCAATGTTAGAACCATGTATAGAAGATTCCAACTTTTGGAAATATTATTTGATAGAAGAGAAAGTAGGGCCCTATCTTCAAGATTTTCTCATGATCCTCAACAACTACTATAACTTATTTCACAAGGCAACAAGAGGAGAAAAACATTGATGTGATCTAAGGGATCTAGCTCCTCCAATATCCATCCTAATGGATGGAAACAACATGAATCCTTCCTTATCACATAAACAAAACCACAAAGATAAAACAAAGGATAAATAGAAAACTTTCCTATATTGCAACCATTTCAAAACTACAACCTTCTTTCATTTTACTGTCATAAACAAAAACTGCTGCTCTCAGCATATATTCAGAAAATAATATGAAAAATACATCCCCTGTTTTTGTGTTTTCTTCTTCAAACTGCTACAACAGAGCACACTTAAATCCTCATAAAAGAAAACACAGTTTTTGCAGAGTTGTTTCTACAGCCAATATATTAACTTTTAACACATATATCTACCAATAAAAGTCTCCTTGAGAAATATGCACAAGCAGAGCAAATAGGAGACACACAAAAAATAATTAATTACAATTCCTTTATATGTCTTTTCCAGCATATATTTTTAAAATCTGAGGACTGATTTATGCATTTAATTGATAGGCAAAAATTGTCTTCATATAGAGAATGAGTAGACAAAATTGTGACGTGTGCATGAAGTAGAAGAGACTTTTTTTTCATCGCTGCAGAAAGGTACGGTGAAGTTAATGCTGGTGGGAGCAGTTGAGAGTAATTCCAACATGTGTGCTCGCATCTTCGAAATTTGGGGATTCGAAGCTGTTTTGGGCTGAAAAACTTGAAGATACATGCTTCCAATCTCCTGTACCTGAATCTTGGAGCTTTAAACCTTGATATATCGTTGCAGATGGCTTGCCCTTGGTTGACAGAAATCAGACTCATGGATCAGGGGCAATACCGAGGGCTTACACTACTACAAGGAATATCAGGAGGAGAATCAGTTAAAATAATTACTCTTAAGAATTATAATACAAGCAATGCCATCGATCCATTAATTCCTAGTATTACAGTTCTTGAGGGTTTTCCTCGGCTTGAAACATTGATAATGTATGGCCGATGTTTCCAGGTTAGTATTTTGTATACTGAAGTTAAATATTGACATTATTTCAGTCCTAGTTCTATATCAAACCTTTTATCAATAGTAACATTATTTCCTTCATCCTTGTATACATTATGTTTTATGCAGGAGATGATATCGAGGAAGATGCTAGAACAGGAGACAATGCCAAATTTGAAGATGGTGCGTGCCCATATTGGGCCTTACAAGGATTTACAGGCAGTGACTTTTCTGGGTTTTCTTCTCAGACAGAGTGAATTAATTGTAACAAGGGTTTTTCTATCACAACGTTGCTCTAGCATCATGTGAAATAAATTGCTAGATTTGGAAAGAGAGTTTCCAAAATCAAGACTGAAGTGCAGAGAAATTTGTGACTTTTGTGAAACACTCTGAATATTAGTGAGAGGTTAGCAGAATGCGGAAAACCATTTCCTATAATATTATATGCAACCTCTTCAAAGACTTCTTAAGTTTTCCTTGTCAAGAAACATCTCTCGCTATCTTTTTTAATGGTCAGTATCGTTAGATCCAAAAATATGAAAAATGGGATGGTTATGTTCTTGGATTTTATTTTGTAATTACTGAAGTGAAATTCTGTCATCAGTGTATTGATTTTTTTAAAATATGACGAAGATCTAATTCAATTATAAAGCAATATTATGTTGTTCTTTCAATATTTATTGTCGTCTGTTATGATTTTTTTAAAGTTTGTTGGAATATTATAGTTTACATGAACAATAAAATTTATTTATTGTAATATAGCCATTTTAATGATGTTGTAGTTTATTATTTAATATTCTTATTAAATCATTAGTTTTTGACAGATAGTTTGGAATAGTTTTGAGAAAGTTATAGAAATGTACAATTTATTGTAAAATCCTATATGAATTTAATGCATCATATTTATTATTCAATGTTTTTATTACTTTGCAATTGTGATTTCATTTCAGCAATATTTATGCTTTTCCATTTCCTACCAAACTATTCTTATTTACTGATGACATGATTTTCAAAATTTCTATCAATAATTTCTTGTAAAGCATGTCCTCCAATTTAAATAATAAACAGTCATTTTTTTTTTTGAAAAATTAAATAATATTTTTTGAATTATCAAGATTGAAATATGATAATATACCAACAATTTTTTTTTTTAAAATCACTCTTCTCAATCAATAGACATAATAAATTCTCAATGTCTTTGAATTAGAGACTATACATAAAGAATGTATACCAAAATATACTAATGGAAGATTGGGTATTAATTTTTTTTTCTAATTAAGATGTAAGATTACTTTGTACCATCTATTTTGGTGCTAGCTCAAAGAATGTAGAATGACTGAAAATTCTTAAAGATTATATATGGAAAATTATTTTAAATAAAATTTATATTAAAATTATAATTTATTAAAAAAAAGTTAAAAATAGTAGAATTGTAAAGTAGAGTTGCAATTTTTAACTGAAATTTTTGGGAAAATTATTTATCATGAATTTTATTGGTCTAAATTTTTAAGTGATATGGAAGGATTTTTTTCAGAATGGTAGACAAAGATAAAATTTTCTATTTTTTTTGTTTTATGTAAGATGAGGGTTTAGGGCCCACTCTCATATAGCATAAATGAACATAAAAATAAGAATGCTTCAAACCCGAGACTGGGGAGTAGAAAAGAAGACAAGAAACATCACAAATATTCCTACAAAACTAACACAGATTCACCAACAAAGCCACATGAGATCAACCTTTCTTTAGTTTTCTTTTGCTCCTAGTTAGGAACTCTTCCATTGTCCATTGAATGTAATCCTCAATAGTATTCATGGCATCCATTCCAAGTTTTTCAGCTTTTGAATTTCTTCCCCTACGCTTGCAATTCTTTCCCAAAAATGATTTCTCGCTTGTTGTCTAGGAGAAGGTCCAAGTGTCATTACAAAGCATGGCATTAGTTCTATCTAAGTCCAGATATTGGTCCTTTGAAGAAACCATGCACATTTTTATAGAATTTTAAAAGTGTCCCTTAATGTCTTCTCAATTAGTATATGCCACCCCATCTACTTGTGCTTGCTCAATGTGTTCCTTAAAGTTTTTTTCTCTTAGGATTCTAACAAAAAATTTAAACCCTCTGTCCCCACTATCAAGCCACTTAAGCTTCGACCTTATCTTGAGCCCCTGGATTTTGTTGTTTTGGATCCTCCTCAAAGATTTGTTGGTATATATGAGCTTGTTCCCCAAACTTCATTCTCGGGGTCAACTTGAGGACCAACCTCTGCTTGCAACAAGTCTTCCTGTAGGAGCCCCTCCTCACTCCTATTGTGCATAGCTCTCTTTTTCCCTATTGTTTGAAATATAATTTTCCACCTTTTAACATTCAAGTTCCACCTTTCAATGACACTTAGACTTTTGTCCATCCAGTAATTTATCATCCCAAGTCTCTTAATAACATCCACACAATCCTTGTTATGCAACAACTTTGTGTTAAGGAGGAATCAACCTCCCTTTTTCCTCTCACCCCCAAGCCCCTTCTTGAGGAGTATCCTTATCTTGATAGGATGATGGTCTGAGAAGGTGTATGGGTGTACTTCAATTTTGCACCCATCCCTAAGGGAATCAAGGAAAAAGTGCTCTTTATGTAGATAGAATTTTTCAAGGTAGTAGTAGATCCTCCTATTGTCCTTTTGTGCATTGCACCAAGTGTACCATATACTAGGAAAATCCTTCTTTTGCCCCTCTATAGGGTTGGCTAGTTTCAACTTGTTTTTCATCTTTTTCAAAAAATAATTCTCATTTACTTTCTATTCCATATCAATCCCACCATTATTTTCCTCTTGGTTCTCCACCATGTTGAATTCCCCTCCAAGAATCCATGGAAGGCTCTCTAAATCACACAACCATTTCCATAGTTTGATTCTCTCACCATACTCATTTGGAACATATATTGAGCAAATTCCAAATGAGTAGTCTTCCTTTTCTAGAATAACCCATACTACCCTATTACATGGGGAAATCCCAAAGCTAGAGACATATTAATACCATTCTTTTAAAATGATGATAGCATCCCTACCCTTTCCTTTCTCATGTTGGGTGACAAAGTGATATGTTTCCCTCCAAATGAAATTAAGGTTGATTCAAGAGTAAATATTGTTTCTTTAAGCTTTTGCAAGAGCACCACATCCTTATTTCTACACTGTCTAAGAAAACTCCCTACGATCTATTTTCTATCAAAGGATTCCAATCCCCTCACATTCCAAGATATGCAAAGGGTCATTGGAATCAAGATTATAGCAAGGTCCTTCTCTGACCTAAAGTTCTCAAAACACTTAGGCACCTTTGGCTCCACCTCCATCCTTTTGGCTATAGGACTTGAGATGAAAGCACTAGTTTATTGGAAGAATGGAGAAGAAACCTTTGATGTGTTGGCATTGATGCTAACATTGATTGGTAGCAGTTTTGTTAATTTGAAAAATTTGTCTGTGTTATTTTGATCTGGTAATTTGGTTCAAAAATTATCTAAGTAGAAGATCACTTCATAATATTTTAATATGATGATTAGGACTATGTGGTGCATCTCTAGACAAGTTTTTAGTGGTTTTTGTTGAAAGGAATGAAATTTATGAATGACAAAATTTTGCTTATAGTATTCTACTAAGTATTTGTGAAATTGGCATAAGCCTTCTTCTGTCTAACACAAATATGTTGTGTGTGCTTCTTTGGTGACTTAAAGAGTTTCTTATTAGGTCCAGGCTTACCTAATTTGTGCTTTACATGTTTTGCCTTGATGAAAAGGTGTTTCAAGTTAGGCCGACAAGCTACACTTTGATTAATTATGGGTACATCTAATTAGGCCGACCTAATTGATGTAAGAAGTTGTAATAGTGTACATATATATATGGAAAAAAAAATTATTAAAAAATATAGAAGTAGTGATGTGCGACTATTGTGTAAAATTTTATGCATTTGCTATGTACCTACAAACCAGAGCATCATTTTGTATTCTAAAGCCTCATTGGAACTAAACTCAACACACAAAAGGTGTATTTCATCAGTTTATCATTTTGACATTAAGCCACAATCCTTTTTTATTTCACTTCAAGTTGTGATCCTTTCAAGGACAACGAGTCCTAGCAATGTGCCTTGTAATATCTTATAACCAATTATAACATATTGTGAGCTAATCCTCTTTGTGGTTTTTCTCATTTTAGTTTTTCCATGTAAGAATCCTAGTGCTCATTTGTTATATGGTGTTATGCTTCCTTTCATGTTCTTGTTTACAGTTGTAGTTAACTATGTTTTTTTAATTGAATGGTTAGCAATTAAATGGTTCAGTAAAATATTGATTCACCCACCTCTCATTATTTTGGGTGTTCAACAATTGGTATCAGAGCCTGGTTCCTTTGGAAAAGTTTAACAACTTAAGGAAGAACTTGAAGTTTGAACACATGGCTGAAAAAAATTATCCTATTCCTCCGGAAGAGAACTTTGAAGTTGAAAAAATCCATGCTACTCTTGAACATCTAGATAGAAGAGAAGATGAGAAAGAAACTCTCAAAGAGAACTTGAAAGAAGCAAATGAATGCATAAAAAAATTAAGAGAGAAAATCAAGAAGTTAAAAGAAAGGAATAGAGAAGTTAGTGATAAGTTGAAGAAAGCTAATGAAGATATCACCAGACTGAAGGTGCAAGTGGAAGAAAAGAAAAGAATTGATGAATGTTAGAAAGCATAATTTTATAATAAAATTGATGAATGCAAAAAGATTGAAAAAGAAGTGGTAACTCTAAGGTCTCACTTGGAGAAAGAAAGAGATCATGAAAAAAAATTCAAAATAAGTACTACAATGCTTGATGAGTTGACTGCATTTTAGAAACCAGCTAAGGATAAATGTGGTCTAGGACTTGAAGAAGGAAAAAGTTCAAAGGAAAATCAGATTCCCAACAAAGTTGACAATCAAAGCAAGAATCAAGGCAATAATAAACAATTCAAGAACCAAAGAAGCTATACTAGAAGAATTCCTATTTGACAAGCTAATGCTCAAAGGTACTTATCTTTTAATGGAATTTGTTTCTCATATAATAAATTTGGTCATAGGGCAACAAAATTTAGGAGTAGAATGAATCAAAATGTTTTATTATTTTTTTGACAATTTTTTTCTTGCAAAAAGTTTGTACACAGAGATATTGAGTGTAGAGGTTAGATAATGATGAATAGATTCAATACTAGTGGAATGGCTCAACCTTTTCAAGGCTATTGCTATATATGTTATTTTTTTTTGGAGAAAAATCTAACCAAAGCAAATCAATGATAAATTCAAATCAATTTAGTCAAAGAAATGTTGTGTGATACACTTGCAACAAACTAGGGCATACCTCAAAATTATGTAGAAGAAAAATTGGGAAGAAACCTAATCCAGAACAAAAAAACAAACCTATGAACAAAGTCCAAATCCTATCATAGTAAGAAAAGAAAGAGAATATTTGGAAGAAAAATGAAGAACCTGAGAATAAGGATGACTTAAATGCATTTGTATCTACATCTGGTGCAGATGGAATTGATGAAAATGGGAGATGGGAGTGCTATCATATGGTTTATGACATAGAGCACACCCACTTTCAACTATTCCATTCAAGGATAACCCTAGAGATCTCAATGTAAAAGAGGAAGAGATCTTGCAATAGGGTTGTCCAAGCAGCTGAATGTAAACTAATGAGGGGTTTACCACAAAGTAAGAACTTGGAAAGAAAAATTAAATGCAAGATGCAACACTAAACCCTAATTCAATGCAATGACTTACAAAATGACCTAGAAATGTAAATAAAACAAAACATAAAGTTGTAAGATGGACTATGGGCACCTAGAAATCTAGAGATTTCTAGAAGGAGCTTTGAAATGGTGGAAATTTTGACTTTAATGTTGACTGGGACATTCACCAAGCTGGGAAAATTAGTCTAAAATCTAGGTTTCAGTGCAGGAATAGGAATCTGGCAAATGGGTATCCAAATCTAAGAAAATCTAAATTTTAACCAAAAATAGGACTCATTCACCAAAATTGGTGAACCAATCTACTTAGGGTTTTTAGAAACTTCAGGATCTAAATCTACTCTCCTCAATCTTCTCAATCTTCTTCTACAAGTTTCCAAATCTAAATCTCTAAAAATTAGCTTGTAGGTTCTCTTCAATATTCTCGAATGCTTAGTGACAACTTTTAGGCACTTTGACAACTTTCTCCAAACTTTGACCCCAATGTGTCTTCAATATAAACCTTCAAATCACACACTAAAGAGAGGGAAAAATGTTTTTTTGTTAGTGGATAGGTTTTTTCCTTAGTGAAACTCTATTTTGGTAATCAAACCTTGAAATAGAATGCAATAGGAATGCAAAATGATAAATGAAAAATATATGATGTTTCAACTCACCAAACCCTAGCAATGAAGTATTCCAAACATGTATGAGATGGATCCAATGGATGTAGATATTGACTCTTGCTTGAAGGTGATAGATCTTGAATGAAATGCTAGCTTGAATCATGAAACCCTACATCATAGTTGTTAGCTCAAAAACAAACATGATACATCAAATATTTGACATGATGCTTGATGCTTGAATGATGCTCTAAAATGATTGATAATCTACCCTTGAATGCTTTTGTGAATTCTTAAATGATCTTGTGAACTCAAACTTGCTATAAGAATGCTCCTTCAACTTCTAGGTGTAAAATGAGGGAAAGAAGCTGGCATTTATACTTAATTATGCAAGGATTCTTGAAATTACAACACTACAAGCCAACATCAGATCTAGGAGGATAAAATCCTACCAAAAATTTGAATTCATTTTGATTTTGGGCCAAAGAAGACTCATTCACCCAAGGTGATGAATGAGTCCCATTAGGCATAATTTTGGGGACCATTTTTAAAAATGCTTAGAAAGGTGTGAAATTAGGTTCGAGACCCAAAAACCTAGGCGGGACTCATTTTCCCAGGGTGGCAATTGAGTCCCAGATCACTAAATCTAAGTCATTCAACCTGAAAATACTTGAATTATGATTGGTTATTCATTTGTGTTGAGATCATCCTCAAAAATATGCATTAAATGAGTCTTTTGGAATGTTAAATAGGACCAATTAAAGCATAAGGAAGCCCAATTATTAATGAAAACACTAGAAAACTATGAAAGTATGTTACAATACTTTACAACACTCCAAATAAGGTAGGATTAAGGTTTATTTTGGTTAAAAAGAGGTTTATTAGGTTCAGTTAATTAATAAAACCTTAGAAAAGTGTGAAAGTGAGTTACAACACTTTATCAAAGTATCATCTATTTTCATTAGTTCACAAGGGCCCAAGACCTAATATGAATGTGTTAAACACATTACAACATGAAATCAAGGAACCACTAAGCTCAGTTCACAAGGAGGGAACAAACAAGCAAGCAAAAGTAGAAGGGATAATTTTTCCATTGCCACATTTAGCCCCCACTTTAGTGAGAGGATGAACTTTCTTCAAACTCACACTAAAGTAGAAAAACACACATTAAGAGGGGTCTAGGTGTGCCCATTCTGGTAAGATAGGATAACAGTTCAATCAAGAGGGGTGATCAAGCCCCCACGATGAAGATCCTATGGAAAACCAACATCGACACAAAAGAACACACATGAGAATGATATAAGAGCAACAAGAAAGCATAATAATGCACTATCAAAGACATGAAGAGAATGAAATATGAAAAAGGAAAAGGGTGGATCAAGCTTTGACCATTTGTTCATCATGATGTGGATAAGATCTAGGTTGTTTTTTTAGAAAAATGCATACTCACTCTGAGACAATAGAACTTTAGGTTGTCCATTGGGTGATAAATGAAAGAAGGTGAGACATGTACACACATGGCAGGTATGTGCTCACACACACAAGCAAGTGGCTAAGGGAAAGTCATGCCTTCATTTGACTTCCTATCAAAATATGCCATGTTTCTTGTGCTCAAATTTCTCTCTCAATGAGGGTTTCTATTAGAAGTATATTGTACGCCTTTGATACCACTTCATCTAGGTTTTCAATATTTGCAAGTCGCATTAAGATTTGATGATAAGTTTCCAAACTCTTTTTTGCTTTTGCTGCATAATTTGCAATATAATTTATTACATGTCTTGAAAGAACTAGTTTCCAATCTACATTTGCTCTGCATAACTGAAGTATATTACAATTATGTGTGTTTACTCAATCATCATTTCTTGTAGGTTCATATACTTTATCTCTTGTGGTTGGATCTTCAAATAATTTTGGTCCATCTAGATGTAATGGCCATGGTGCATTGTACCTACAAATAGAGAGTAAATTGTTAGCTTATATAAACATTATAGTTATTTAATGGTACAAAACATATGAAAGTATACATATCTTACCTACAAACCATTCTTCCTCTTTTTTTTCGAAGGAAAGCACCCTCTTTACACATTGTATGGAATTCAACACAATTGAGCAAATCTTCATAGTCAC
Source organism: Sequoia sempervirens (assembly GCA_007258455.2). Classification (NCBI taxonomy): domain Eukaryota; kingdom Viridiplantae; phylum Streptophyta; class Pinopsida; order Cupressales; family Cupressaceae; genus Sequoia; species Sequoia sempervirens. Next base: position 739,559,912 of record VDFB02000003.1, on the reverse strand, counting down.
GTGCCAAGTCTATTTGGCTTAGTTGTTGTGTATTTCGAAGGCATGGATGTTGTGTAAAATTTTGTAGGACCTATCATTCATGATATAACATGTTTTATTAATTGAAATACAAAATTTTAAGTATCATATATTGTAAAAAGAATATATAATTGATAATTAATATCATACCTGTATGTTTCATTGATGTGGGTCTCCCCATGGATTCCATGCATGAACAATAGAATCAAAATATTTTTGAACACTTTTTATTTCATAAGCATTTCTCCAATTAAGGTTTTCTATTTTAGGTACTTCATCTAACCATATGAATCCATGCACATGTGGTGATCCTCTATGTTGCCATTCATATCTTGACCAATAATCTTTTACCTTCATTCCCTTTTGTAGTATTTCCTTCCAAAATATTATATATCGCAGGCGCATGTAATGCGCCACAATATGTGGGTAGTCAATAATATTTTGTCATCTCCATTTATGTGCTTCTTGTGGGTTAGTTGGATGTGTCCCTGGCATTAATGCATGTAAATCTGGCCAATAAATATCTGTTGCCCTCAAAGTAAAGAAAATTATTTGTGTTCCAATTTGATGCAATAGATCAGTTAATTCAGCTCGGCATTTTTCCCAATAAGACCTTGTTCCCCTTAGCGTTGTACCAAAACGCATCAGACGGTTGATTAGATGTGAATGCAGGACATTTTCTATATGTTCTCTTAACTCATTGATTGTGATTAGCATATCTTGCAAGATCTTTTTGACAAACACGGCTGATGAGTTTTGTGCATGATGTCACATAATCATATTCATCATATAATATCTAAATCGTGGGTGTCTTCCAAAATGATGATCTCTATATCTGAATAAATGCTTAACAAACTTATACAGATGAACTCTCCTCATTCGTGGTTCTATCCAATCACATCATCCATCTAGGAATAGTGTTGGAAAAGCCATATCAAGTAATCCTTCAGTAACATACTCATTCACTGGAGATGGTCCAATTCCTGGCCAATCAATTAGTGATCTTGGATCTACATTAGGGTTATTTACCCATGCATGAATTAGTTCCATCTCTCTTTGAGCATTTGGTGGTTTAGATGCCATTGATGTAGTGTGATTAATAATGTCTCCTTCATCTATTTCCAATATTGGACCCACAAATACATACTCATCTACATTTGAATCAAACTCCATATAAATAGAATTCAGTTGGTCAAAAATGTTTTGATTTGAAGTGCATGTAAGTTCACTAAGCGCATTTTCATTAGTTTGAACATCTTTATAGAACCTATCATGTTCTATTTTATATTTAAGTGCTATATATACCCTTTCTCTATTAACTATAAAATTATAAGTTGTTCCACGCTGATCCTTTTTTCGAACAATAATTTTCTGGTAAATATTTTATTTGATGTGGTAAAATTTTAGCTATTTCTCTCACTTCTTGTGGAAAACTTATGGTATGTCCTTTATATTTTTATTGCCCTCCAGTTGCATGTGTTACTTGAAGTATTGGGTTGACACGTGCTATCAACATTTCCTCTATTTGCATTAAATTTGCAAGTTCTGATGGTTGTGGACTAGGATCCATATTTTTTAATGGTGAAAATCGATGTTCATTCCTCTTTTGTTGACATCAATTGCAAATAGGGCCCTCAGTTACCCGTACAACTTTCAGTGCAAAATAACTCTCTTCACAAATATAACACATACTTGGTGTAGAAAGTTTATCTAGTCCATGCCAAAATATCATTTTTAGACTTTTCAAATCAATCTCCATAGTTGCATTATTATTAATTACTTCTTGACCTCTTCTATTAGCAACATTCATTACATTTTGAATTCCATCATTTGGTGTTTGTAGCACATGATCTATTGTAATAGAATTCACCCCTTCAGAACTAACCTCAACATTCCCATGAGATTGACAATGTCTTTTAACTAATTCATGATTGTACACTTGTATTTTTTGTCTTTCTATCTCATTCAATTGATCATAATGCATAGCTCTTTGAATTTGTGAACGATGTGTTATCATTTTATATGCATGTTGTCTCATTTTTTCTTCAATCTATTCCATTGTCATATCTTCCCTACATTTAAGGCTTCTTTCTCTATCATTTTGGTTTCAACAAATCCTTTCTTCTTCTCTTTTTACATCATTCATTTGTTCACATCATTGTCTCATATATTTCTGAGCATATTCTCTCCTTTTTTCTATTTTTTTCTCTTCATTTGTAAAACTCCTTGCTTCCTCTCTTTGTGCATTAGCCATTTGTTCATGTCGTTGTCTCATATAATTTCGAGCATATTCTCTTTGATGCTCTCTTCGTTGCTCTTCATTTTGAAAACTTGTCCTTGGATAATGAGGCATCCTACAAATTTTAATAAAAATTAATAAATCTATAAAATTGTTCAGAATTCATAAAGAAACTTAATGGTTCATAGATACATATAAATAATTTTATCAACCAAATACAATATAAAAGGACATTGTTAAAAAAACATAATTACTTATTGCCTTGGCCATTATTATTTTTAAAGTAGTGATATTTGTTTGTTTTCTACACATACCATTTCATAGTAATATTCGCTTTTAATTGAAAAATATATTAACTTTTAAATCCAAATGATAGTTGAACCCACAACCTTACGATTATAAACAAAACACACTAATCCATTGCACTGCATGTTTATTTTGACTTTTTGACGATTACAATTTTGTTGATTAATAACTTTTTGAATAAAATTAGTAATAAATAAATTAATTAAAAAATATATTAATTTTTAAACCCACAATGAGAGTTGAACCCATAACACTCAATTACAAATCAAATCTATTAATCCATTGCACTATTTACTTGCTTATAAAAAAATATTATAATGTAAGCATTAAAAACATTTTAATGAAATTAACCTTTTTACCCTATAAAACTAAAAAAAATATTTACTTTCTTATAATAGATATTTTATTAAAAAAATATTTACTTACTAATAATAAAACAAATATTATAATGTAAGTATTAAAATGTTTTTAATGAAATTACTTTTACCCTAAAAAAATTAATAATACATTTAAATTTTATATTAAATTACTTTCTTATTTATAATTGGAAAAACATTATAATAAAATTACCGTTTTACCCTAAAAAGCATTATAATCGAATTTTTTTTTACCCTAAAAAATAAATCTAAAAACAGTATTATAATGCATGAAACACTATAGACAAAATGAAAATAGAAATAACTTAATTTTTTCACTCACACTATTTATCTGCACCTCTATATTCATTCACACTATTTATTTGAGTTAAAAAGTTATGACTGAAATGATATAATATTTCATATCTCTTTAGTTGTTAGCTTTTAATTTATTAGTTGGAAAATGATATAATATTTCATGTCTCTTTAGTTGTCAGCTTTTAATTTATGTGACTAAGTAGTAGCCAATTGACATGTATTAAAGAGAAAGAGTATGACTAGATTCTTCCAAATATATTGTATCGAACATTTTTGTATCAAACAATTAGCTAAATGATTATGTGGGTTTTTATGCCAATTTTATAAGTCTGTATAAACATAAATTTTAACGGCTCTTCAATCTCTGGCGTTTATTTTATTTTATTGAAGATTTTATATTATCCAAAAGAGGAAAAATCGGCTAAAATATTAAAAAGTGCTGCAGCCTATAATTTCTGTTTAACACAAAGGCGAGCACAATAGATGAAAAGGAAACAACGGAATAAACGCCAGAGATAACATTATAAGGCGTGGAAGCCAATACCATGAGCACAAGTAGTATAGCAGAAGTATGAACATTAAATTAAATCTGTTTATTCATATTAAATTAATCATTTTTTTATATTAAAAGAAAACATTAACATTAAGTAAATGAGCTGTAGAACAAGTCTTAAAATTGACAAACATTATCAAAAAATAATCTAAGAATTAAATGATATAAAGTTAATTAAATGATATAAAGTTTGATAATAAGTCTTAATACAAAGCAAATTCTTATTTATAAACTAGATCTAGAAAAATCCAGTCCCTTATAAACTGCAGTGTGTTGGTAAACTTTTTTCACATAACTGATAACAATGGTACTGTTTATAAATAGCATTTTAATTCCAACAGCGATGATAACAGAAGCAAGCCAATCCCCGCCACCAGTCTTTACCCCAATCGCATTCTCCAAAGAGTTGATGATCTTTATGTATACACGTATGGTTGCACTCTGACTCCCTAAATACGATGCATGCCCTCTTAAATGAACCGCTTAAGCTTTTACAGAGCCCCGGGTGGTCATCATCAGCAACACTCACTGATCATATTACAAATGACTAACTAGTCAGACTTTTTTTAAATAGTTCCATGACAAATAATATGTTTCATGGATATAACATATAAAATCTACTACTATTGAAGAGAGGAAGAAAAAATATTACCAGAAACCGTGAGCAACAAAAATATGAGAAACGCAAGTATGCCCTTCGCCATGTGAGCAAGCACAGATGATGTAGTCTGTGGGAAATGACTACTACTTATAGTTCACACACTGCATTAACAGCTACTCATTTTTATTTATTTATTATTAGTTTTATATTGTTGTTAAATTTATTATTACAATTAAAAGAAAGTTTCTAAATTAAATGGCATATACTAAAATATATACTAGCATATATATTATTTATTTGTTTGTTTGTTTTTCAGTTTATGCAAATATTTGAATTATTTTTATTAATTATTTACTTATTTCTTCTTTTTTTTTCATCAAATTTCTTTGATTTGATTTTTTTTTTCATCAAATCTCCTCTACTTGCACATGACTTCCACTGCCTGTCATTTTAAATATAGGTTAAAAAACTTAAAACAGACTTTTGCTTCTTTTTTTTTCATCAAATCTCCTCTACTTGCACATGACTTCCACTGCCTGCCATTTTAAATATAGCTTAAAAAACTTTACACAGATTAAAACTGCCTGTCATTTTAAATATATCTTAAAAAACTTTACACAGATTTTTTTTTTTTTTTTCATCATATCTCCTCTACTAGCACATGACTTCCACTGCCTGTCATTTTAAATATGGCTTAAAAAACTTTACACAGATTTTTGTTTTTTTTTGTTTTCATCAAATCTCCTCTACTTGCACGTGACTTCCACTGCCATTTTAAATATGCCTCTGGCGTAATTTGATGTTTTTTTTGTTTCATCAAATCTCCTATACTTGCACATGACTTCCACTGCTGTCATTTTAAATATGTAGTTAGATGTTAATTTAATGTAATAATCTAATATAATTATATTAATTAAAAATAATCTAATAACATAATATATTAAATTAAAAGTATATTAAATTATCAGCAAAATCTAATATATTATTAAATTATATATTTAAAATCATATAATTTAAATATTATACTATTTAGGATGTGGTCCCATGACAGGGGCTTGAGGATCTAATTTGAAAGAGCAAGTGGTCCCATGAAGCAAATAGAAAAATTCTACAGGATTACCTAGAATCTTTTCCTCAACAATATCAGCCCCTACTTTTTAGTTTGAAAATTTAAGGATAAGATGGGGGGCTTCTAAAAAAATTTGAGTAGGTGCTATTGATATTTTTTTAGGAAAATTTTAAAGCTAGTGCTCCATGAATTCAATTTTGCAATTCAACTTAAGAGTTTGAGCTCCCAAAATTAAGGAATGAATTGGAGGAGTACTTTGATAAAAAATAATAACTAAATAAAAAATCTCTCATTTTTATTCTTTTTTAAAAATTTAAAATTTTAAGTGATAAACAAGTGGCAAAAACAATCCCTAAGTTGTAGGGGCTGCTATTTTTGAGGAAAAGATTCCAAGTAATCATGTAGCATAAACCTTTTTGCTTCAAGGGACCGCTTGGCCCCCCATGAAACCATACAACAAGTGGGTGGAAATGAGGTGGGACTGAAAATTGCCCCACTAGCTTAATATTTTTCTACCACTGTCAATCATATGAAGTTTCTAAATTCCCACCATTTAATTTTTATTTTATTTTATATTTATTTACTTTTTTGAATTGAATATGTTTCCAAAAATTTAGGAACTTAAACTACACTACAAAATTCATGAGACCGCCCACTTTAAAATAATCCTAAAAAATCTTAGGAGCACCCATTGAATTTTTTAGGAAGCCCCCCTCCATAGAGGACACCCTTAGATGTTATACATTACATAATAAATACTAGGAGTTCCATGTAGTAACACGCAACAATGAGCTGATAGACGGCGCACGACATGAAAGGGGAGTGATGTACAAACACTGTATGTGGGGAAATATTTGAATGTGAATGGCATGAGTGGGCACAATAGCTATATGCAGATGTAGAAAATATAGGTAGAAATTAGGAAATCTAGCAAAAAATACAATGGTTTGCTAAATATGTTATGCGCAATAATGAAAGTGATTGAGTGCGAACAATATTGTATCCTTTTTTTCCCTTACAATTTGAACTATAATGGGGAGGAAAGGAGGGTGTTAACCCTAATGGGATGTAAGAAGGATATGTATATAACGGTTACAGTGTGCAAGCAATAGTTGGTGAAGAAATATCTTTGTAGATTATACATATATACACATATAGAGGACTGGCTAATGAACAATTGTATTAGCATTCAATTAGTTATTTGGTGATAAGATCATTTTTATTGGTAATTGGTTTGGTGACACAAATAATAATATTGTGTAGTTAAGTTGTTTATTAAAGAGAAATACTATAATTACTTTTGAAATGTAGTTGGTGAAGAAATAACTTTGTAGATTATACATATATACACATATAGAGGGTTGGTTGATGAACAATTGTATTAACGTTCAATTAGTTATTTGGTGATAAGATCATCTTTATTGGTAATTGGTTTCGTAGCGCAAATAATAATATTATGTAGTTAACTTCTTTATTAGAGAGAAATACTATAATTACTTTGAAATGATTTCATTAAGTAATACAAATATCATTAAGTTTTATTAGTTAATCAAAATATAATATTATTATGTATAGGATTCAATGTCTAAATTTATGACATTACTAACCTGAAATCAATTGTAAAATAATAATGTTGACATTAAATTAGATGAATTCATCATTATATAACTGCATCACATAATTTAGCAAACAACTAATAAAGAATGCTACATCAACCATACTTAAAAAAATCTAAAAGTAATATTAATATCATTAAGTTTTATTAGTCAATCAAAATATAATTAGTCGTTAGGCTATTTGTGTCAACTTTGGCCAGAATTTTCATCATCCTCACTAGTTTTTGGGTTTCCGGTGACTGGGGACAAGGTGGCAGGTGGGTTATAATTCAACCAGAATTTTTCGTCAGCCTGCCAAACTTTTTTGCTTTCAGTAACCACAAAAAAGGTAGTGAAGGTGGTTGTTGGCTTCTTTGGGAATTGGGTGGCATTTGTCGAGCCACGTGGATAGAGAAGGCTATGAAAATTAAATGATGGTTCATGTCAACATTAATTGTTGTATGCTTTGCATGTATTGGGGATCGTTGTAATAACAACTTCCCTTTAACACTTCGAGGAACAAAATGAATGTTGGTAAATTTTCAATGACACATTGTTTGGTGTCGTTTTGTTGCTGTACCTACTATAAAAGATGAGAGTGAGGAGGGTTAGCTTCTGTGAGGGTGCAAGTTGGATTAAGTTTTGTGCAACTTCTGCGAAGGTGGGCGGATGTTATTTTTTATTTTTTGCAAGGAAAGGTGGTTGGAAATGCAAAAGAAATGTGTTGACCGTGATAGAGTTTTTCCTATTTTTGTGCAGGTAAGTTGGCGAGATGACGTTTTCTTCAAGCGAGTGGGAAGAGGTGCATGTGGAATAACCCCTCAGTGATATTGTTTGATTTGTACTTAGTGGTTATATTGCTTTATTTTTGATAAGGTACTGTTGATTGTTACAAATAGCTTGTGTGATTATGGTTCGCATTTCCTATGAGTGGTTTTCCATCGACTTGATACTATGATTTTTTGTGGGATTATGTTTATGGGATTCATTATTTGTGTATGTTTAGAGGCTTTGAGAAACAAGACAACATGGAGAAAGCTAGGGGAAACGGGTTTGTTTGAAACACCAACAAGAGGTGCATATGCAGAATTTTTTTTTTCCATATTGTTTCATTGGATTTTCCATAAGGTGTTGTTGATTATAATTCTACTGCTTAAGCTATATTATTCCATTTTGGAGAAGGTTCTATTGGAAAGTTTGTATTTTTTCAATTTTGGAGGATATTGTATTGAGAAAGGACTATTTTTTGTATGGGTTAGTTACTATCAACTTTCATAGGGTTTGTGTTTAATGTTTGCATTTCGTGGCTATGTTTGTAAGGAATTAAATTGTAGAGGATATGGAGTTTTTGTTGGTTGTTATTGTATGGCTCGACTTATATTGTGGATTTTTGCATGTGGGTGGTTGTAGAAAGTGATGTTTGATTTATGGCTTTCATTTTATGTTTTGGTTGGAATAGATAAAAAATAATTAATGATGTTGATTCTATGTTCCAAAGTCTGTATTTTTTCAATTTACAGGGAGATTGTCTTGAGAAAGGAGTGTTTGTTGTATGGGTTTGTTAGTGTGAAGCTTCTTAGGGTTTGTGTTTAATGCTTGTGTTTTGTGGCTATGTATCCAACATAATTAAATTGTAGAGGATATGGAGTTGTTGTGGATTGTTATTGTATAGCTCTGCCTATATCGTGGCTTCTTGCATGCAGGTGGCTGTAGAAAGTAATCTTGTTTGATTTATAGCTTTCATTTTTGCTTATTGTTGGAACAACGTAAAATAATTAATTTTTTTTATTCTATGTTTGGTTACATTAGGTATTATTGATTTTTTTGTCCTCCTTAGGCTATACTGGGTATATTTTAGTATCAATATATATATTTATATGTAACATTAAAATTGTGAAGGTTATGGAGTTTTGGTGGATTCTTATTATATACATTGTTCTATATTATGGATTTCTAGATGTGGGTGGTTGTTGAAAGTAATGTTATTTGATTTATGCCTTTAGTATTTTGGTTATGGTTGGAACAAAATAAAATAATTAATAGTGTTAGCTTGTATGTTTAGTTGCATTAGGTATTATTGATTATTATTGTCTACCTTAGGGTACATTGTGTATATTTTAATAACAATATATATAGGTAAGATTAAGATTGAATAGATTATGGAGTATTGGTCAATTCTTATTGTATAGCCTGGGCTATATTGTTGCTTTCTAGATCTCGGTGGCTGCTAAGAGAATAAAATAATTAATGCTATTGATTCTATGTTTGTTTACATTAGGTTGGTTGCTTTATTGCTTGTGGTGTGTGGTTATGGTTGCAATGGAATAAAATAGTCAATCCATTGGGCATTGTTGATGATAGTTGTGTTGCGTAAGCTATATTGTTTCATTTTTGAGGTGTTGTTGAAATGGTTGTATTTTTTCCAAATTTATGAGGAGATTGTATTGAGTAAGGAGGGTCTTTTGTATCATAAAGAGCTTCACGAATTGCATTAATCAATTATGATTTACCTGTTCCATCTATTCCTTGAATTATCATGTATAGTGGCATGACATCATCTTGTTGATTATAATGTGACATAATAATATCAATTGCTGTTTTTTGCTTAGCACCTAATGTTCCATATGATATAGTTGACAACATATCATCAGGTATTAGTAAGCCATTTTCTATCATAGAGTTGATAAAATTTATTGCATTATTTGTATAATCTTCTCCTTGATATTCAACACTCCATGGAGTTTGTCTATCAATATCTCTTCTTCCTAACATATCTATATCTATTGCATCCATAACTTGTCCATGATGTAATCCTGATATGATCTCCCACTCATGTTCAATTATATTCTGATCATTTGGTAAATTATACTCATCTTCAAAATCATTGTGATTTTAATTTCATCTAAAATAATTCTTCATTCTAAATGCCATGGATCACAATTGAGTGAGTCCCAATTTGACATAATTGTATTATCATCAAGTCCAATATCCCTTTGTATATTATGAAATGGCTTGTACAACAATAACTCTGACCAACAAAAATCAACCCACTTTTTTGATTGACGTATAGGTATGGTGGTAAATATTGGAAACACTCTTACAATAGCTGCCATAGTCCTTGGTTCCCATTTTTTATCTCTTTTTCTTTTTGGATTATATATCCATGATCTAGCTGCATCTATAAGTGTGATACTTTCCATTGCATATGGTCTATCCATGTATCCTTGAATGAAATGTTTTAGATGTCCATCATCGTCATTTTCTTCATTTTTTAGCACTGGCTTGAACACCTCTCTTGAAACATTTAATGTAACAAATAATCTACTACATTCTACCAATGGAAACTCCAATAACATATGACATGTTTCTTGTGCTCTAATGTCTCTGTCAATGAGGGTTTCTATTAGAAGTCTCCTATACGCCTTTGATGCCACTTCATCTAGGTTTTCAATATTTTCAAGTCGCATTAAGATTTGATGATAAGTTTCCAAACTCTTTTTTGCTTTTGCTGCATACTTTGCAATATAATTTATTACAACATGTCTTGAAAGAACTAGTTGCCAATCTACATTTTCTCTGCATAACTGAAGTATATTATGATTATGTGTGTTTACTCGATCATTATTTCTTGCAGGTTCATATACTTTATCTCCTATGGTTGGATCTTCAAATAATTTTGATCCATCTAGATGTAATGGCCATGGTGCATTGTACCTACAAACAAAGAGTAAATTGTTAGCTTATATAAACATTTTAGTTATTTATTGGTACAAAATATATGAAAGTATACATATCTTACCTACAAACCATTCTTCCTCTTTTTTTTTGAAGGAAAGCACCCTCTTTACACATTGTCTTGCATTCAACACAATTGAACAACTCTTCATAGTCACGTGCCAAGTCTATTTGGCTAAGTTGTTTTGTAAAATTTTGGAGGACCTATCATTCATGATATAACATGTTTTTTTAATTGAAATACAATATTTTAAGCATCATATATTGTAAAAAATAATATATAATTGATAATTAATATTATACCTGTATGTTTCATTGATGTGGGTCTCCCCATGGATTCCATGCATGAAGAATAGAATCAAAATATTTTTGAACATTTTTTATTTCATAAGAATTTCTCCAATTAAGGTTGTCTATGTTAGGTGCTCCATCTAACCATATGAATCCATGCACATGTGGTGATCCTCTATGCTACCATTCATATCTTGACCAATAATCTTTTACCTTCATTCCCTTTAGTAGTAATTCCTTGCAAAATATTGTATATTGTAGGTGCATGTAATGTGCCACAATATGTGGGTAGTCAATAATATTTTGTCGTCTCCATTTATGTGCTTCTTGTAGGTTAGATGGATGCGTCCCTGGAATTAATGCATGTAAATCTGGCCAATACATATCTATTGCACTCAAAGTAAAGAAAAATGTTGGTGTTCCAATTTGATGCAATAGATCAGTTAATTCAGCTCGACATTTTTCCCAATAAGACCTTGTGCCACTTAGCATTGTACCAAAATGCATCAGATGGTCAGCTAGATGTGAATGAGGGACATTTTCCATATGTTATCTTAACTCATTGATTGTGATTGGCATATCTTGCAATCTTTTTTTGACAAACACTACTAATGAGTTTTGTGCACGATGTTGCATAATCATATTCATCATATAATATCTAAATCATGGGTGTCTTCCAAAATGATGATCTCTATATCTGAATAAATGCTTAACAAATTCATGCAAATGAACTCTCCTCATTCGTGGTTCTATCCAATCACATCGTCCATTTGGGAATACTATTAGAAAAGCCATATCAAGTAATCCTTTAGTAACATACACATTCACTGGACATGAACCAATTCCTGATCAATCAATTACTGATCTTGGATCTACATTAGGGTTATTTACCCATGCATGAATTAGTTCCATCTCTCTTTGAGCATTTGGTGGTTTAGAGGCCATTGATGTAGTGTGATTAATAATGTTTCCTTCATCTATTTCCAATATTGGACCTGCAAATACATACTCATCTACATTTGAATCAAAATCCATATAAACAAAATTTAGTTGGTCAAATTTTTTGATCTGAATTGCATGTAAGTTCACTAAGCACATTTTCATCAATTTGAACATCTTTATAGAACCTATCATGTTCTATTTTATATTTAAGAGCTCTATATACCCTTTCTCTATTAACTGTAAAATTATAAGTTGTTCCATGCTGATCCTTTTTTTGAACAATAATGACTGGTAAATCTTTTATTCGATGTGGTAAAATTTTAGCTATTTCTCTCACTTCTTGTGGAAAAATTATGGTATTTGCTTTATATTTGTATTTCCCTCCAGTTGCATGTGCTACTTGAAGTATTGGGTTGACACGTGCTATCAACTTTTCCTCTATTAGCGTTAAATTTGCAAGTTCTGATGGTTGTGGACCAAGATCTATATTGTTTAATGCTGAAAATCAATGTTCATTCCTCTCTTGTTGACATCGATTGTAAATATTTCCCTTAGGTAGGTGTACACTTTCATTGCAAGATAACTCCCTTCACAAATATAACACATACTTGGTGTAGAAATTTTATCTAGTCCATGTCAAAATATCATTTGTAGACTTTTGAAATCAATCTCAGTAGTTGAATTATTATGAATTACTTCTTGATCTCTTCTATTATCAACATTCATTACATTTTGAATTCTATCATTTGGTGTTTGGAACACACGATCTATTGTAATAGAATTCACCCCTTCATAACTAACCTCAACATTCCCATGAGATTGACAATGTCTTTTAACTGATTCATGATTGCGCACTTGTATTTGTTGTCTTTCTATCTCATTCAATTGATCAGAATGCATAGCTCTTTGAATTTGTGAATGATGTGTTATCATTTTATCTGCATGTTTTCTCATTTCTACTCCAATCTCTTCCATTGTCATATCTACCCTACATTTAAGGCTTCTTTCTCTATGATTTTGATTTCAACGAATCCTTTCTTCCTGTCTTTGTACATCATTCATTTGTTCATGTCGTTGTCTCATATAGTTCCAAGCATATTCTCTCCTTTGTTCTATTTGTTGCTCTTCAGTTGTAAAACTCCTTGCTTCCTCTCTTTGTGCATTAAGCATTTGTTCATTTCATTGTCTCATATAATTTTGAGCATATTCTCTTCAATGGTCTCTTCGTTGCTCTTCATTTTGAAAACTTGTCCTTGGACAATGAGGCATCCTACAAATTTTAATAAAAATTAATAAATCTATAAAATTGTTAAGAATTCGTAAAGACACTTAATGGTTCATAGGTATATAAATAATTTTATCAACCAAATACAATATAAAAGTACATTGTTAAAAAAACATAATTACATATTGCCTTGGCCATTATTATTTTTAAAGTAGTGATATTTGTTTATTTTCTACATGTACCATTTCATAGTAACATTCACTTTTAATTGAAAAATATATTAACTTTTGAATCCAAATGATAGTCAAACTCACAACCTTACGATTATAAACAAAACAAAGTAATCCATTGCACTACATGTTTATTTTGATTTTTTTATGATTACAATTTTGCTAATTAATAAATTTTTCAATAAAATTAGTAATAAATTAATTAATTAAAAAATATATTAATTTTTAAACCCACAATGAGAGTTGAGTTGAACCCATAACACTTTAATTACAAATTAAATCTATTAATCCATTGCACTATTTGCTTGTTTTTGTATGTGATATAAATTGTACGTATTAAATATAAATATAATCACATAATAGATATTTTATTAAAAAATTATTTACTTGCTTATAATAAAATATTATAATGTAAGCATTGTGATATAAATTGTACATATTAAATATAAATATAATCACATAATAATGTTTTATTAAAAAATTATTTACTTGCTTATAATAAAATATTATAATGTAAGCATTAAAAACATTTTTAATGAAATTAACTTTTTTATCCTACAAAATAAGACTAAAAACAATTAATAATGCATTTATATTTTATATTAAATTACTTTCTTATTTGTAATTGAAAAAGCATTATAATAGAATTACTTTTTTACCCTAAAAAGAATAATCTCTTTTTTATTCCCACTATTTACTTCCTAGTTCAAAAAGTTATGACCAAAACTTTCATATCTCTTTAGTTGTCAGCTTTTAATTAATTAGTTGGAAAATTGATCATGAAAAAGATATAATATTTAATAAATGCTTTGGTTGTCCGCTTTTACTGTAGGTTATGCCTCTTGGCATAATTAACTGTTGTAAATATGTTTATTGTTTTGAAGTAAATTTTTGTGACTAACTAGTAGCCAATTGACATGTATTAAAGAAAAAGAGTATGACCGGATTCTTCCAAACATATAGTATCGAACAATTTAGTATCAAACAATTAGCTAAATGATTATGTGGGTTTTTATGCCAATTTTATAAGTCTGTATAAACACAAATTTTAACGGCTCTTCAATCTCTGGCGTTTATTTTATTTTATTGAAGATTTTATATTATCCAAAAGAGGAAAAATCGGCTTAAATATTAAAAAGTGCTGCAGCTTATAATTTCTGTTTAACGAAAAGGCGAGCACAATAGATGAAAAGGAAACAATGGAATAAACGCCAGAGGTAACATTATAAGGCATGAAAGCCAATACCATGAGCACAAGTAGTATAGCAGAAGTATGAACATTAAATTAAATCTGTTAATTCATATTTAATTAATCATTTTTTTTATTAAAAGAAAACATTAAGATTAAGTAAATGAGCTGTAGAACAAGTCTTAAAATTGACAAACATTATCAATAAATAATCTAAGAACTAAATGATATAAAGTTTGATAATAAGTCTTAATACAAAGTAAGTCCTTATTTATAAACTAGATCTAGAAAAATCCAGTGTCTTATAAACTGCAGTGCGCTAGTAAACTTTTTTCACATAACCGATAACGCTGGTACTGGTAGTGTTTATAATTAACATTTTAATTCCAACAGCGATGATAACAGAAGCAAGCCAATCCCCGCCACCAGTCTTTACCCCAATCGCATTCTCCAAAGAGTTGATGATCTTTATGTATACACGTATGGTTGCACTCTGACTCCCTAAATACGATGCATGCCCTCTTAAATGAACCGCTTAAGCTCTTACAGAGCCCCGGGTGGTCATCATCAGCAACACTCACTGATCATATTACAAATGACTAACTAGTCAGACTGTTTTTTAAATAGTTCCATGACAAATAATATATTTCATGGATATAACATAAAAAATCTACTACTATTGAAGAGAGGAAGAAAAAATATTACCAGAAACTGTGAGCAACAAAAATATGAGAAACACAAATATGCCCTTCGCCATGTGAGCAAGCACAGATGATGTAGTCTGTGGGAAATGACTACTACTTATAGTTCACACACTGCATTAACAGCTACTCATTTTTATTTATTTATTATTAGTTTTATATTGTTGTTAAATTTATTATTACAATTAAAAGAAAGTTTCTAAATTAAAATGGCATATACTAAAATATATACTAGCATATATATTATTTATTTATTTGTTTGTTTTTCAGTTTATGCACATATTTGAATTATTTTTATTAATTATTTATTTATTTGTTCTTTTTTTTTCATCAAATCTCTTTGATTTGGTTTTTTTTTTCATCAAATCTCTTTTATTTGATTCTTTTTTTTTTTCATCAAATCTCCTCTACTTGCACATGCCTTCCACTACCTGTCATTTTAAATATAGCTTAAAAAACTTTACGCAGATTTTTGCTTCTTTTTTTTTTCATCAAATCTCCTCTACTTGCACATGACTTCCACTGCCTGTCATTTTAAATATAGCTTAAAAAACTTTACACAGATTTTTGTTTTTTTCTGCCTGTCATTTTAAATAACGCTTAAAAAACTTTACACAGATTTTTTTCTTTTTTTTTTCATCAAATCTCCTCTACTTGCATGTGACTTCCACTGCCTGTCATTTTAAATATAGCTTAAAAAACTTTACACAGATTTTTGGATGCCACTATAACGCCTCTTGCGTAATTAGATGTTTTTTTTGTTTCATCAAATCTCCTATACTTGCACATGACTTCCACTGCTGTCATTTTAAATGTGTAATTAAATGTTAATTTAATGTAATAATATAATATAATTATATTAATTAAAAATAATCTAATAACATAATATATTAAATTAAAAGTATATTAAATTATCAAAATCTAATATATTATTAAATTATATATTTAAAATCATATAATTTAAATATTATACTATTTAGGGTGCAGTCCCATGACGAGGGCTTGAGGATCTATTTTGAAAGAGCAAGTGGTCCCATGAAGCAAAAACAAAAATGCTACAGGATTAATTAGAATCTTTTCCTCAACAATATCAGCCCCTACTTTTTAGTTTGAAAATTTAAGGGTAAGATGGGGGGCTTCTAAAAAAATTTGAGTGGGTGCTATTGATATTTTCTTAGGAAAATTTTAAAGCTAGTGCTCCATGAATTCAATTTTCCAATTCAACTTAAGAGTTTGAGCTCCAAAAATTAAGGAATGAATTGGAGTACTTTGATAAATAAATAATAAATAAATAAAAAATCTCTCATTTTTTTATTTTTTTAAGAATTTTAAAATTTTAAGTGATAAACAAGTGGCAAAAACAATCCCTAATTTGTAGGGGCTGCTATTTTTGAGGAAAATATTCCAACTAATCATGTAGCATAAACCTTTTTGCTTCAAGAGACCGCTTGGCCCCTCATGAGACCATACTAGCTTAATATTTTTCTACCACTATCAATCATATTAAGTTTATAAATTCCTACCATTTAATTTTTATTTAATTTTATATTTATTTACTCTCTTGAATTGAATATGTTTCCAAAAATTTAGGAATTTAAACTACACTACAAAATTCATGAGACCGCCCACTTTAAAATAATCCTAAAAAATCTTAGGAGCAACCATTGAATTTTTTAGGAAGCCCCCCTCCATAGAGGACACCCTTAGATGTTATACATTACATAATAAATACTAGGAGTTCCATGTAGTAACATGCAACAATGAGCTGATAGGCGGCGCATGACATGAAACGGGAGTGACTTACAGACACTGTATGCGGGTAAATATTTGAATGTGAATGGCATGAGTGGGCACAATAGCTATATGCAGATGTAGAAAATATAATTAGAAATTAGGTATGCACAATAATGAAAGTGATTGAGTGGGAGCAATATTGTATCCCTTTTTTCCCTTACATTTTTAACTATAATGGGGAGGAAAGGAGGGTGTTAACCCTAATGGGCTGTAAGAAGGACATGTATATAATGGTTACAGTGTGCAAGCAATAGTTGGTGAAGAAATATCTTTGTAGATTATACATATATACACATATAGAGGACTGGTTGATGAACAATTGTATTAGCATTCAATTTGTTATTTGGTGATAAGATCATTTTTATTGGTAATTGGTTTTGGTGACACAAATAATAATATTGTGTAGTTAAGTTGTTTATTAAAGAGAAATACTATAATTACTTTTGAAATGTAGTTGGTGAAGAAATAACTTTGTAGATTATATATATATACACATATAGAGGGTTGGTTGATGAACAATTGTATTAATGTTCAATTAGTTATTTGGTGATAAGATCATCTTTATTGGTAATTGGTTTGGCAGCACAAATAATAATATTATGTAGTTAAGTTCTTTATTAAAGAAAAATACTATAATTACTTTTGAAATGATTTCATTAAGTAATACAAATATCAATAAGTTTTATTAGTTAATCAAAATATAATATTATTATGTATAGGATTCAATGTCTACATTGATGACATTACTAACCTGAAATCAATTGCAAAATAATAATGTTGACATTAAATTAGATGAATTCATCATTATATAACCACACCACATAATTTAGCCAACAACTAACAAAGAATGCTACATCAACCATACTTAAAACAATCTAAAAGTAATATTAATATCATTAAGTTTTATTAGTTAATCAAAATATAATTAGCCGTTAAGCTATTTGTGTCAACTTTGGCCGGAATTTTCATCAGCCTCACTAGTTTTTGGGTTTTCGGCGACTGGGGACAAGCTGGTGGGTGGGTTATAATTTAGCTGAAATTTTTTGTCAACCTACCAAATTTTTTTGCTCTCGGTAACTGTGAAAAAGGTTGCAAAGGTGATTGTTGGCTGCTTTGGGAATTGGGTGGCATTTGTTGAGCCGCGTGGATAGAGAAGGCTACAGAAATTAAACACTGGTTCGCGTCAACATTAATTGTTGTATGCTTTACGTGTATTGGGGATCGTTTTAATAACAACTTCCCTTTAACGCTTTGAGGAACAAAATGAATGTTGGTAAATTTTCAATGACGCATTGTTTGGTGTCGTTCTATTGCTATACCTGCTATGAGAGCCGAGAGTGAGGAGGGTTAGCTTCTGTGAGGGTGCAAGTTGGATTAAGTTTTGTGCAGCTTCGGCGAAGGTGGGTAGACACTATTTTTTTTTTTTGCAAGGCAAGGTGGTTGGAAATGCAAAAGAAATGTGTCAACCGTGATAGTGTTTTTCCAATTTTTGTGTAGGTAAGTTGGCAAGAAGATGTTTTCTTCAAGTGAGTGGGAAGAGGTGCATGTTGCATAACCCCTCAGCGATATTGTTTGATTTGTACTTAGCAGTTATATTGCTTTATTTGCGATAAGGTACTGTTGATTGTTACAAATAGCTTGTGTGATTATGGTTCGAATTTCCTGTGAGAGGTTTTCCATCGACTTGATACTATGATTTTTTGTGGGCTTGTGTTTATGGGTTTCGTTATCTGTGTATGTTTGGAGGCTTTGAGAAACAAGGCAGCATGGAGAAAGCTAGGGGAAAGGGGTTTGTTTGAAACACCAACAAGAGGTGCATATGTAGAAAAAAAATGTTTTCCATATTGTTTCATTAGATTTGCCATAAGGTGTTGTTGATTATAATTCTATTGCTTAAGCTATATTATTCCATTTTGGAGAAGGTGCTATTGGAAAGTTTGTACTTTTTTCAATTTTGGAGGATATTGTGTTGAGAAAGGACTATTTTTTGTATGGGTTAGTTACTATCAATTTTCATAGGGTTTGTGTTTAATGTTTGCATTTGGTGGCTATGTTTGTAAGGGAATTGAATTGTAGAGGATATGGAGTTTTTGTTGGTTATTATTGTATAGCTCGGCTTATATTGTGGCTTTCTACATGTGGGTGGTTGTAGAAAGTGATGTTGTTTGATTTATGGTTTTCATTTTCTGTTTGGGTTGAAATAGATAAAAAATAATTAATGTTGTTGATTCTATGTTCTAAAGTCTGTATTTTTTCAATTTGCGGGGAGATTGTCTTGAGAAAGGAGTGTTTATTGTATGGGTTTGTTAGTGTGAAGCTTCTTAGGGTTTGTGTTTAATGCTTTTGTTTTGTGGCTATGTATCCAACATAATTAAATTGTAGAGGATATGGAGTTATTGTGGATTGTTATTGTATAGCTCGGCCTATATTGTGGCTTCCTGCATGCGGGTGGCTATAGAAAGTAATCTTGTTTGATTTATGGCTTTCATTTTTTCTTATTCTTGGAACAGAGTAAAATAATTAATGTTGATTCTATGTTTGGTTACATTAGGTATTATTGATTATTTTTTGTCCTCCTTAGGCTATACTGGGTATATTTTAGGATCAATATATATATATATATACATACATATATATATATATACATACATATATATATATATATACATACATATATATATATATATACATACATATATATATATATATATATATATATATATATATATATATATATACATATATATATATATATATACATATATATATATATATATATATATATATATATATATGTAACATTAAAATTGTTAAGGTTATGGTGCTTTGGTGGATTCTTATTGTATACATTGAACTATATTATGGATTTGTAGATGTGGGTGGTTGTTGAAAGCAATGTTGTTTGATTTATTCCTTTAGTATTATGGTTATGGTTGGAACAAAATAAAATAATTAATAGCATTAGCTTGTATGTTTAGTTGCATTAGGTATTATAAATTATTATTGTCTACCTTAGGGTACATTGTGTATATTTTAATAACAATATATATGGGTAAGATTAAGATTGAATAGGTTATGGAGTATTGGTCAATTCTTATTGTATAGTATGGGCTATATTGTTGCTTTCTGGATCTCAGTGGCTGCTAAGAGAACAAAATAATTAATGCTATTGATTCTATGTTTGGTTACATTAGGTTGGTTGGTTTATTGCTTGCAGTGTGTGGTTATGGTTGCAATGGAATAAAATAGTCAATCCATTAGGCATTGTCGATTATAGTTGTGTTGCGTAAGCTATATTGTTTCATTTTGGAGAACGTCTTGTTGAAATGGTTGTATTTTTTTCCAATTTATGAGGAGATTGTATTGAGTACGGAGTTTTTTTTGTATTTTTTTGTGGGTTTTGTATGTGAGGCATTGTTTGAAGCGGTCTACATGTAAATTGTGGCTTTTTGCATGTGGATGGCTATAAAGAGTAATGTTGTTTGATTTATGGGTTTCATTTTTTGGTTATTCTTGCAAAATAATAAAATAATTAATGTTGTTGAATCTATCTTTGGTTACATTAGGTATTATTGATTATTATTTTCTATTTTAGGCTATATCAGGTATATTTTAATATCAGTATATATATGTAGCATTAAAAATGTTAAGGGTATGGAGTTTGGGTTGATACTTATAAAATAATTAATGGTGTTGATTCTATGTTTGTTTGCATTAGGTATTGTTAATTATTGTTTTGTTCCTTAACATATGTTGGGTATATTTTAATATGTATATATTTGTGTATATATATAGATATATATGTATAGATATGCAGATGTATTTATATATATATAAATTTTTGATAGGTCTCTCTTTATGACTTGCAAAGGAGAAAAATGCTTGACCTTATCAAGTTATCATCAATTGTAATTGTGTTGATTTTCCATAAGGTACTATTGATTGTGTCAAATATGTTGTCTGATTTTTGTTATCTGGTGAACAATATTAATTATTTCATTATTTTATTTTGTTCCAAAAATAACTAGAAAATGAAAACTGTTGTGTTTTTTGTTGGATTTCCCCATTTGGGGTACCATTCAAACCAATATTGATTGATATAGGGTTCGTGTTCTCACAGTGTTGTTTTGCATAAGGGGTTGTTCATTATTGTTGGCTATGTTAGGTTAACATTGTTTGATTTATGGCTTTTGTTTTCTAGCTATGGTCGGAAGAGAATCAAATAATTAATGTTTTCCACTCTATGTTTGGTTACATTAGGTATTATTGATTATTGTTCCTTAGCCTGGGCTATACATGTGTCAACTTTGCTGGGAAATTTTTCCCACTTCACCATTTTCCCCTCTTTTCCTGGTGCTAGGGTAGAATATATATATACTACATATATATATATATGTAGTATATATATATGTAGTATATATATATGTATATATGTATATATATATGTAGTATATATAATGGGTCATCCCACAATAATGGGTTACACTTTTTGGCCAAACTTGACACTGAAATCAACATTTTCAAAAGAAACTTCACTTTCTAACACCTATAGTAGCTAAACTATTAGGAATTTGGAAATGATGTAAACTAGTGATTTGTGAGATTTTTTCTATAGATTTTAAATATATATTTTTAAAAAAATTGGAATTAAATTGTTTTTTTTTGTGTCTCCTTTAATAACTAGTTTTTAATAGAAAACAACATTTTTTAAAAGTGATGTGTACTTCGACAGGCATAACTTTTTTTTCTACAAAGGATAAAATTATGATTCTTTTTAATTTAGGTTGCTAACACTGGTATCTATTAGTTTCATTTTGTTTCATAACGTTTTGTTGAATTTTTTTTTTAATTAAGTTTTGAAGTCAAAACATTTACAATTTAGACATAAGTGCACTTCGGCACGCATAACTTTTTTGGTATGTATTGAAATTCATTTTTTTTTTGTTAGAACGAGGACACCAATACCTAGGGCATATATATTTTTCAAATTATTTTTTTCTCAAATTTAATATTTTTCCACAATGATTTTTAACTGAACTTGATGTTCAGTGAAAAACCTATGTTCAGTTAAACAAAAGAATAAAATGAAAAAGAAAAACAAAATATATTAAATTTATAGTTGTTGGAAAGCACGTTTCGAGCACTACACTCTCCCAACTTGGTTTATCAAGTTTGAATCCATTTGCACCTCCTTTTTGGGCTTTGATAGTCAAAAAAATACATAAATTTTGAAATGGTGGAGGGGAAAGAGAAAAAAGGGGGGTTCTAATGAAGGGGGTTCGAATGAAGGGGGTTCATTGGAACCCCCCTTCATTAGAAGGGTTGGTTCGAATGAACCCCTCTCCATTCCGCTAAATTTTTCCATGAAAGTTTCCTCTAAGATAGCCTTCGAACGAAGGCTCCAAAAAATGCATTTAAATGGCTAATTTTTGGATTTCCTAATATTAGCATTTTTTATTTTTTATTATTTGCAATTGTTTTTTGTTTTCTTAAGTTTCTATTATGAAAGTATGGAATTTTTTCTATATAAGTAAGAAAAAATCATAGAAATTGTCAAAGATGTTTTGGTTTTATAGGGAAAGCTTTGGAGGAGAATATCTGAAGAATTGTGAAAAATATTTTTGTTCTATTGGAGGATAATATTGAAGAATTGTGAAAAATATTTTTGTTCTATTGGAGGAGAATATTTGAAGATCAGAAGAGGCTTTGGAGGAGAATATCTGAAGATCAAAAGAGGCTTTGTTCTATTGGAGGAGAAGATTAGAGGAATTTTCAAGCGATATTTTACAAAGAAGGAGATGGGAAACAAAAAAACAAGACAAAGGAAGAGTCAACGAAAGAATTCAGTAGAAGAGGAACAAAGATTACGTGAAGAAAGCTTGCAAAGATATCATAGACGAAAACAAGGTATGCCAAACTTGTGCCTCTCCCAATATTATTCCTTTTGTATCCCTTTAACCTTCCATTTTATATTTTTATTCAAGAATTATGTAGGAGGATTAATATATTTCTTTTGATCAACGTAAAATTTCCTATCTCAAACCTATCTCAAAATTATTTAGTTTCATGCATTCTTTGTAGAAATTTAAGAGTGATAATATCTTAATTTACACTAGATTTAATATTGCAACCTTAATTTTCTTTCTTTAAACTAACATGCATTTCCCTTCATTAGCCCCACACTTAAAGATGAAATAAATACCCGAAATGATTAATTACCATGAAATACCAAAAGCCTTTAATAGAAGACAAAAAAAGTGAATAGGTACTAAGCATTATTAATAGAAATCACAAGTGTGACATTATGAAAAAATTGATGGTAAAATTGATGAGAATAGAGCAAAAGAGATAGTTAATTATCTACAAAATTAACTACTGGCAAGCCATATAAGGGGATGCAATTGGAATCTATCAAAGGAATACAAGAATCCAAGGAATTTTACAGTTGATAGAGAGAAACAACAACTTTCCAATCTTACATAAAGTTAAGATGTTTCTCCATGAAGGTAGTGTCATCATTCTCCCTTCATCACCTTTACTTTGTGTCCTCTAGTTCTCAAGCTATGTCTAATCTAATCAATAATGGAGTAATATTTCAATCTCTCTTGTAACATTTTAATGTTGTTGGCATTTTTCTTTATGGGGGCTCTACTAACTTTAATTACCCTCCTTAGAATAGCTTTGATCCATAAAATATTTCTCTAAAACTATAATTCATTCACCAGTCTTAGTGTTTTCCATTTTCAATTCACTAATTTATTCCATGACCTCCCAATGTTTGAAGAAAATGTGTTCTTCTTTCATAGGGACAAGCACCTTTTCCTTGGAAGTTTCTTAGCCATTTAGATAGTTTTTAGTTTCATTTTGTTGGTCTCAATGAAGAACCACTTAAGGATTGTATGATGAATGATAACCTCTTTGTTCATATCAATATTTTTATTTGCAATCAAGTTCACAATTGAAGAAACAACCTCTAAAGAGAGAGAATGGCATGGAAGATCAGCCAATGAAATAGGAGGGGCAAGGCATAAATATTTCACTTTACCTCATCATCCAAATCAATTTCATCCTCCATTTTCACTTTACTCTTCACCTTAAGATTATTTTTCTACCCTCCACTCCCTTTAGTTTACCATCCAAAATGGAGTCATTCTCATCATAGTTTTCCCCTTCTTGAATGTGACTTTAGTGCTTCTAATATCTTCACCACCAAAAAAATTCATTCTAATATCTTCACCACCAAAAAATTGAATTCTTCCATGATTCTCAAGATCATTAGGGTGAAAGACAAGACTTTCTTGGAAAGGGGACCTAGGGTCAAGACTCAAGGTAAGAAGAATAAACCATTTTAGGAGTGTAATCCATATTGGAATAAGGTAATCTCTTCTTATAGTAATGTAAGTCCAATTTAGAAGAAGCAAGGTGGATTCTACAAGTAGCAATGACAAGTGGGGGTTTCAAGGATAATTCGTGTTTAATAAGTAGGATGAAATATTTGTGTAGGGCACAACCTTAATTATTCTATTAAATTCAAGAATAGAGTATTCAAGAAAGGGTAACATAAAGAAAGGAAAAATCACTAGGTAATTGTTATGAAAATAGACAAATGGTGTAAAATGGTGTAATTGGCTTGGAAGTGCTCCTCAAGCATGACATACCTTGTTAGCAAAAATTGAGCATAGATAAAGGATTTTGTCCTAAGTTACTTTGGTGTAGTTCTTATACCTTAGTATGAGCAATAAAAGGGAGACAATAACTTATGTGGTGAGTTACAAAAGGATGTGGTAGGAAAGAACAATTAAAATTGAAAATACACATATATTCACAAATAAATAATAGCACATCATACATTCATTATCATGCAATATATTATATTCATCATATATATCTCTGCTACATAGTTCATTTATACATCAATATTCTTTCTTATATTTCTCTTCTATATATCATCCATCTATAATATATTACATACTTTCTTCTCTATTCTACTTCTATAACTTCACCATAACTTCATCTAGTGCTTCTTTCCTTAATTTTCCTATATTTATATTGTTTCTTCTCTTCTTTGCTTAACATTATGACTAATGTTTCAAGAAATCCTTCAATTATCTCTACTAAATATCAGATCTCTCGACATTCTGATATTTGCGAAAAGCCAACACAGCCTTAGCATTTGCATAGACTAGTTTATCATTTATTTCATATGGTAATTGCAATATCTAGAATGTGAGTGGTTCCACTACCTCCATGAAAGTGTGCTCTTTGTCTACCAAAAATGTAATGTTATTCACATATTAGTGCATAATATTAGAGGATGCTTAGTCCCTTGATTTCATTTGGGCTTAGAAATTTATGAAGAATATGAGTATATGATTAAGATACATAACATCTTTAAAGTGTTTCACATACATCTCGATATATCAGTATATCTCTATATATCAGTGAGGTTGTTGACTAAATTGCCATGGCATGGTACGCTCACACTTATAGCAGGTTGTCATATCTTTATGAAATTCCTTTAGATCCATTTCTTCTCACTGGATTTTGACAAAATATCATGTGTCTTTCTCACAAACACCACCATCCTATGTAATGCCCCCTCAAGGATTAGACTGAAAAAATGTGATTAAATACAATAACACAACATTTATATTAATATAGAACATCCATCTTTTATGTAATTTGATGAAGGAGTTGGCATTCTTGATAGGTGAATCTATTTGTATATGGTGTCAAGGATTTCTAAGACATTGTTTAAAGCTAGGGTTTATAAAAACTCTAAAAGCTTGAGACCTTTGTATGCCGCTGTCCTGTATGGTAGACTTGTCACAGTCATAGACAAGGCTAAGTGTATAGTGCATTTTAGAGTTTCCTATGGTTAATGATTGCAACAACCTTTCAAGAATCATATGTTGAATTGTATTTCATGCCATTAAAACTATGTTTAAGGTTTGGGAGGGTCCTTTGATATTGCATGACAAAATAGATAGGAGAGGATAGTCTTAAGAAGTCTAAATAGGCCTGATTGCTGAATGACAGTCATTATTTGGTGGTGTTTGTAGAATCTATGATCCTTTAGCTATGTAGGATCAACAATTTTGTAGTGAATCATGACATTATACTGTCAACTATTATGTGGTAGGCATGTTCCCTATCTATGGAAGCTTCTATGAAGTATCAAGTCCAATGCTACACTCAAAGGAGGCAGAGTTTGTCACATTAAAGATGATAATTGATCAGAATTATAACAGTGCCTTCATACCCCAACTATCTATGTTGATGATAATTTATTATGGCAACATTGAGCTTGACCATTATGACACTCTTTTTTGTGCCTTCAATATGAATCTTGGAAATCATTTGGGCAACACTTACTAATCAACATTGTCTTTTGTGATGTTGTTTGTTGAAGGGCAAATAACTTATTTGAACAAACTATCTATTAATCAGGTTTGCACATAAGAAACATAGAGTTTAGCACACAATTCTTCCTAGAATCCATTCTAAGCCAACATCAGACTTGTGTTGCAAGTGGTGTTAGATGGATGTCTGGGGAATATTAATAGCCAACATCTTTATAGATATGTAACTCTTAATAATAATAAAAATGGGGCAAATATAAAGCATGCAACCAACATTAAAAATCAAACTTCAATTATATATTTGCATCACAGCCTGATGGGTACATTATACAGTCCAACAAGAATTATAATAACAGAGGGATTGTAACCTTGAATCTTAAAGATATATCTCAGCATGTATCAGATTCATATTGCAATGCATCTGTGCTAGATATAGCCCAAAAGCTCCCCATGATTTGGCCACAAGAGCCATTTTCTAGGCTCAAATTCTACCTATTTTGTACAACCACATTTCCTATGAAGGGTTGAAAATTTAATCACTCTTTCAAAACAACTCAAGATGTTGTGAGGACTTTTAGGAATGCCAATCTTGTCACTGAGAATATCGATCAATTTTTACATTCCGAAGCATAGTTTATAATTTGCATAGAAATATTATTTTTCAGTCTTGTATCCTAAACAACAATATTACCTATAGAATTCTACTTTTCATGTGGTTTTCTATGATAGGCTCTAGTTTAGACTTTATCAGGTTCATTTGATGATCTTGTGGCTGGCTTATGTTCATTGCTAGCTGGTTTGTTCAACAGCTCTTTCTCTGCTGGTTCTGTTAGTTTTCTGTAAATTCATTAATCAATAATTCTATATCTTTTAGTCCATCCATGGAGATAAAACCCCATGTAAATGAAAGAGGGGAGAAGCTTGGTTTCATGCAGAAATATCAATTCTAGTATCTAGAAAGCTGGATGGTTGGCAATCATAAGATGTAAGAATATTGAAATATTCTCTCAACATGGAGACAAAAATATAAACCAGAGGACAACCCTCCCCTAGTCAAGGTTCCTCTAGAAATAGTAGAGCCCCTGCTTCCAAAGGTGGATATGGTGATAAAAAAAAAGGAAAATCTTAGATGGGTTGTCCTCCCCAGATTGCCAAAAAATTGGAGACAGAAATTCACAGGGATCTGCAGAAATATATTAGGTGATAGGAACCAATCTGTCAGCCATTTGCATGAAGGAACCTTCATTAATAGGATCAAAAAGTGATGAAACAAGCAATACAATTCATACTGTTAAAGTATACATAAGACCATCCCTAACTCTAACCAGAGATGGTCACACAATAACATGCATTGTATGGTTCAATCCATTGCCACAGACATGCTGATAGAAGAATGCAGGTTTTCTGTAACATCCCAGCATTCCTTAATTTTTGCCTAAACTAGTGAAGGGATGAAAATCCCAAGGACCTTGTGATTTATGAACCTAAATAGCATTTTTTTTATGAGATTGATCGAATATGATGAATCTTAATAATTGATTTCATGTGTATTTAGATTAAGATATACTTGTGATGACAATCTTGAGATCATAACACGTAGAAAAATCCATATCAATATCACACACCATAACTACCAAATGTTCTTAAGATATGGTTGTCCTGCATTTCACAACCAAGAGAATGGAATGGTCTGACATTGGCACATAGAAGGAAATCATGCCTCTATGAATCAGGTCTGCACATAAGAAACATAGAGTTTAGCACACAATTCTTCCTATAATCCATTCTAAGCAATATTGTCTTTTCTTGTATAACACCTAATTAGAATTTTAATTGACAGGAAAATAGAGATCCACTAAGTAATGTACACACATTCATTTATGAAGACATTTACAAACAGGGATAGGAGCTAGTAGGAAGGGTTGTGGACTCGATGACACACTAACCTGTTTCTTGACTTATCTAACTCCTAGCAGTCATTCAATTCAAAACTGTCAAACACAACTCTCAGTATAAACCTTCTTCTATGGCTGTGGTTAGTAATTTGGATACCCCTTTAATGGTTTTAAATCATATCTAAAACCCAACATATGTTCCTTTAAAAAGAAATGTTTAAGTCAGGACTGTATTGAAATTTGATTGTGTATCAGTCCAAAGGAGTTTCCCTTAAAAAAAGGAGCATGGAAATTTGCACAGTCTTGAATTTTGGATTGATTATATCATCAATTGTGATAGGTCATAACTTACACATTTGAAAGTATGGATGATATTCACTTGAAAGAATAGTCTTGCTTCTGAAATTTCAACTAGGTAATTTTCAATTATGAGTCTTGTATGTTTTTTGCCTTCACATGTTGAGATTTTAATGCATGTTTTAGTTAATATTTTATGTCATATAATTTTCATAGAGAAAAATCCCCATAAGTCTTTGCACTCATGATATTTTCCCATTCAAATGCAGTGTGTTTAGACGTGGTCAGGAATCCTGGATCTAAGTTTGAGTCAAGCTTGGTAAGTCTACAGTCATGATTTGCTAACATGTTAGTCTCAACTGTACCTTGTCTTTATCACTGACATATAGCAAACAAGTCTATAGTTATCCTTGCCATTTATACTAGTGCATTCTTTATTCCATGTCAATGATTTCTCTAGATTGATGTGAATCACTAATTGTATCATTACAATACCAAGAGTTTATGATGTTGCATCAATGCAGTGAAACCTCCAATCTTGAAAAAAAAATTGCAACTAAGATTATACTTCCCTCCATGACCTGAAGTACTTTGATACCTTCTCACTTCCAATACATTTGTCTTTGTCACCCTGGTTTGTTGTTCCCTGCGGATGATCACGATTGTTTTCTTCAATGTTATCCTTCAAATGGCTGCTCCTTTGGTCATGAGAACCATAATCTGCCTTGCAAATTTTTCCCTTAGAACTGTCATTGTACTTGGACCAATTATAATCTCTCTTAAGAATAGAGTTAAATATTAGATCTTAAAGATAAAACAAAAGTTTATGCTTCATAGTTATCCCAAGCAACATAGTCTCATCCTTTTCTTGCAAGACTAGGTATATTTTAAAAACTATAGCTTAATTTATCATAGTCAAGATTCACCTAGTGATCAATTAAAATCATCCTTTAAGTTCCATATGTTAAATTTATTCTACATTTTTTTGTGTAGGGGCTCAACATACAAAAACTGAAGTAGAAGTTGAGCCAAATTTAGATAGTGGAGCAAATGAGGCTGAAGAACATATAGTTGATGTTAGGGAGGAGGCCCAAGTGCAAGGAATGAATATTGGAGAGGGGTCAGGATCACTTCGGGATACCATCATGGATGATCATATGAATATAGCTAAAGAGGTGAAGAGAAAAAATTCTTCTAGAAATTTAGATCATTACTTCAAATGGATATGGAAAAATTGAAGTTTTATGCTGAACAACCTAGAAATAGTACTAGGAGGTCAATGAACAAAACTACAAAGCAAATAATTGCTCATTTCAATAACCTTGATACACTTGATCAAGCCCAACTATTATCAATTGTACTTCTAAGTAATGAGCTACAAGAGCCATTACAATTGTTGGGTGTAGATACAAGTATGAAAAAGAGGAAAGGCTCACACTTACAAAAAGACATTGTTGAAAATTTGAAAAAAGGTTTGGGGTCCATTGGGAAATAGTCTCGATCAACAGATAAGGAAATTTCAAGAAAAGTCAAGTTGATATCAATTTTAAGTGAAAAAATGGCCAAAAAAAGACAAATCTCTTCACTTTCAACCGAGATTGGTTTCAGCAGAAAGACATTGACACAATATGTCAAAAGGAGAAAGATTCTTGATGATAGTACCTCAGAAGGCAATTGGGGAATTATGTGTAGAGCTCCTCAATCTGACAGGATTCAAGATGTTTTTAGGAACTTCATCTCAACCTTTTGGAATGATCATACCCATCCTTCATCAAATAGTAGAGATGTTATCAGACACAGGATTGGGCCCAATAATAATGAATTACATATAAAACATTGGCTAGACATAACACAACATGAGATGTATGTAATGTTTTGTAATTAAAATCCACATATAAAGATTGGGAAAACAATGTTTCAAAGGTTAAAGCCATACTATGTGAAAACAAACAAGGTTTTTGAAACTTTTTGTTGTCACTATCATATTGAATTTGATCTCTACTATCAAGTGTTCCAAAAGATTAGAGAAGAAAGTGATGGTATTCAGAATGCACCTCCTAGACAAGCAAGTCAGTTCGTAGCATCCATCCTATGTGATAAATCAAATGATGATAAGGCAACCAATCAAATAAGTTGCATACAAGGACATTATGAAACATGTGAAAATTTGGCTAAAATGCCTTTGAGAGATGAAGATACCGACCTGACAAAGTTGGTAAATTGCAAGAGTTACAAGTATATCAAATTTCATACCAAAAGTGGCAAAGAATCAACAAGGTTAGATTATGTAGAAGAGGAGATACCTATTGGAACATTTATGGAAAAGTTTCATAAATTGATACAACCATATATACAACATGCTTTCTTTTCTAAGTGGCAAGCACAACAGTTTCAGACATTAAGAGATACATTCCCACTTGGAACAGTGTTATCAATAGTTGAATTTGCAGAGATTTACTCTTTTGTACATCAAAAAGAGATTCAATCACAATATTATTTTTCAGAGCAGATCACTATTATGGTGCATGTGTGTTATCAACATGCACAAATGGATTTGGATGGTGTTGACAGTACATCTGAGGAACGAGTCATTAAGAAATAATATCACTTCTATATTAGTGATGACAAAGAGCATGACACTCTATTTGTACAACATTGCTTCAAGAATTTTTTTGAATATTTGGGAATCAGGGGTGTCAAAATTGAAAAGCATTTTGTATGGTCAGATGGATGTGCTTCACAATTTAAATCTTCAAAGCCATTTTATGCACTTTGTAGATATCATCAAAATGACAACATACCACATGTTTGAAGCTTCTTTGAGAATGGACATGGAAAGGGTGAACATGATGGTGCAAGAGCTTGCATCAAACGTGCTCTAAGAAAGCATCAACTAAATTATGAAGGAAATCGTATAAAAGATGCACATGATGTTGTTGAATGGTGTCAGAAACACTTTGCATCAAATGAGGTTGGCACATCTTCAACAAACAACCGATCCATTCCACATAGAGTGTTTTGGGAGATATCAAGTATGTTTTTGTTTATATTTAAATCTTTAAATATACATATATGTGTACATTCAAGTTTATTTATTTTAGTTTGAATATATTTATATTAAATTATGATTTTTTAATGCAAAATTAATTTTTGTAGGTGTGGATAGAAGATCAATGCATGGATGCAAGAGGGTAGAGAATACAAGATCTTTGCATTCTGTCATGAGTACAAATAGTTTCCCGTGGACATTGCAAACTAGGGATTACTCATGTTTTTGTTATAACTACATTTTAGAAAACTATGATGAATGCAACAACCAACAACAATGATATGTCAGTGGATGGAATTTGGTGCCACTAGATGTTAGTGACACATACAATGAAGATGAAGATGAAAGCTTTGAAGACATTCCTTTGATTTCAATTGATTATGACCATATTTCAGGACTAATTAAAAAGGGTATGTATGTGTATATATTTATATCGTACATGTACAAGCTTTTGTAAATTTGTAACTTAATCATTTAATAATTTTTTGCTACTTATTTTAAGTAAATTTATATATACTAAAATGATAGTGGAACTCCTTTTTTTACAAATTTTCCATGTAAATTTGGTGCAGGAGATATTTTTGCAGTCATAGCAGAGCCTGGAAACATAGAAGTTTTTAGTTATTATCTATTGTGTTGCACAGGAGAGAGCTAGAAGCTAGTAGAATCAGAAACGAGTGATGGAATGTCGTTCCCCACAGGTTTGAAAAAATAAATAGATGCTCTTGCAAGATTTATCTATTAAATGTATATATTTTGAATTTGTTACTCGTATTGACCTTCTAAATGTTATATCTTACTTTTGAATGTTGGTTCCAACAGGTTCAGTTGTAGTGCAAGGGACATATCTGAAACAAGTCAAAATTGTTCAGCATGGGATTCATTTTATTGATTATCAACTTGAGAACAAAGTATATCAATATAGCCATCTAGTAGTTGCTACTGCCCTATCCCTTCATCCAGTTCCACGTGCACATGGACATCATAAGTGGAGACTAGATAGTGATGAACATCAAAAAATATTACATGTTATTGAAGAGCGAGTTGAACCACTTGAATCGGTTTGAATAACATGATGTGTCATAGGTGTACTTGAACAATTTACACAAATTGTACGACTCCAAACTATATTAAATTGAAATTTTCTTCAAGTTCATTCCATCTTATTTGTCAAAAAAAAATATATATTATCATGTATATGTTACTTTAAGTTTAAAATCTCATTCAATTAAGTATATTATGGTCTCAAGATTTTGTATAATAGCTATACTGATCATTTTTTGTATAATAGTAACTTCCTTTCTTGTGGATAATGAAAATAGGCATCAAATGCAGTAGGAGTTATACAAAGGATTTTATAGAGCTAGCTGCCCCATGACAGAAGTTGTGGTGAGGTCTGGGATGGAGATGGCCATGAAAAGAGAACCCAGAAATGTTGATTTTGTTTTACGCCAAACTGCTATGTAGACCTATCAAGGTGGATTTACTTGTTGTTCGATTGTTGTTTCAAGCCAAGCAACAACATTTTCTTATTACTTTCTGATGGTATTAGTGTACCAAGTAAACCAAAGTAGAAGTAGATTTTTATTTTTTTAATATTGAGATTCACCATGAAAAGTAAAATTAACAACTCATGTACTTGTTGGCATTGCAGAGATAATTTTTCCAGGGAATATATTTTTGGGTATCTTTCACAACATATATGTGAAAGGGGATCAAAGTAATTTTGAAATCAGATCTGTTGGTGTGGAAGGCAGTGAGTTGTATCCAAATGTAAAATACCTCACTGTTAATGAGTTCTTGAGTCAATTTGCTTGAATTATATGAGATACTCTTGGAATAAGTGAGCTATTAGGTAGCATGAGAATAAAAGTTTTGAATATACATTTAGTGCTAGATACTGTGTATGGGCAATTGCACGATACATTGTATTAACTCTAGTGGGTTGGGTCCTTTAAATTTGATTTTATGCATAGCCAACTATTGATATATATATGCTTGATATTTGCACATAGTTTGCTCAAGATATTCATTAGATATGCTAATATGGAGTTATTCTAAGCTATGATTTATGAACCAAAATCAATTCTTAATGTGCAAAAGTAAACATTTTGTTGTGGTTTCAACTTATGTATTATTGATCCTCGTAAACAAAATGCCCTATTCATTATAATTGTTAGAATCATACATTATATGGTACTGGCACTTTATTTTTACTAAATATTAACTGTGGAATTTGTAGATTCACAGTCTTGAAGTATGGCTTATCAATCTTCAAATAAAAAACTAGTGAAATGAACTAGTGTATGTAATACTGACTTCACAAAAAAATAATGCACCAACCACAATGCCCAAAATCTAAGAAAAAATAATGACAGAATTCAAATGGGCCTCAATCTTCCAACATACTTGAATATGACTCAGATGGTAGAGGGATAGTTCAATGCAAGTAATGTAGAAAATAAATTCAATTTTCCTTTGTCTGTCTTAGTCAATCACATAGATTAAAGTTACATTGCAAATAGAACTGATGCTTTTAATAACAATAATGATGCCAATTATTCCTTATGGCTAATGAATTACTAGAGATAGATGTAGTTCCAAAAGCCATTATTCCTTATGGCTGATGAATTACTAGAGAAAGACGCAGTTCCAAAAGCCATTTGTATGATGCTACTTCTAAATGATGCAAGATAAACAAGAAAACTATCTTTAACATGGGTCTGGGAAATTGTAACACACATCAAGCTGCCAAGTTCTTTTGGTAAGAAGAAATGAAGTAATATAAGTATAGTAATACAATACAAAGTATCTAGTAGCCAGTACAATTTTTGTTCAAATTTATTCTTCTAGCATTCCCTACCTTTGCCCTTAGAAGAGTAGTGCATTATTTTTGTAACATGAAAACATGTGGAAAAATGCACATTAAGTGGGGACATTTATGCATGTGAAATGAAGCCACAAGTGACTGGTACAAAAAAAGTTCAGAAAAAAAAAAATATATATTCTGAAAACAGTGAAGCTTTTTTATATATAGGAAAAAGCGGTTACAAAATGGCAGCCAAAAAATACCAAGGCAAGGCCAAAAATACAAAGTAATAAGTCAGATTTTTGTAACATACATATCATAAGCTCTTACATGTCAAACATGACTTTAAAAAAAGTTCAAAGAACAATAAGAAAGATAGTTATTTCTTCAAAAGATGGCTAGTGAACAACAACTTTTCCTTTCATACATAGATAAATGTAGGAACCAACAGTTTGCATCATATATGCATTAACATGATCAGAGTCTGAAAGAGAACTAGAATAGTGGGTAGGATCACTGAAGCCTGTTGTGTGTTGATGTTCCATGCAACATAATGGAGGGCACTAGGTTTGTATAAGGTGGTTGCTTTTTAACCAAGAACATTTTCCTACATTGATCTCTCTACTTGAGTGGCCACACTTTTGGCGATAGGAGAAAACACTGCATCCATGACAAAAA
The DNA here is from genome assembly GCA_007258455.2 of Sequoia sempervirens. NCBI lineage: Eukaryota > Viridiplantae > Streptophyta > Pinopsida > Cupressales > Cupressaceae > Sequoia > Sequoia sempervirens. Next base: position 739,524,660 of record VDFB02000003.1, on the reverse strand, counting down.
ACAATACAATCAAAATCCACCAAGTCAATAAAATTAATAGTGAAAGCTAAAAGTGCATGGTTTGTACAAAATCTGGAGTAAACAAATTGAATTTTCACAAAAGACAAGCTTACCAAAAGCTAAAGACAAGCATTAGTGACCAGATTGTGTCCACTCTTATAAGCTCCACCAGCTTCACCAACCCAAGCGCTTGACTAAGTTCCATAATTATCCAAGATTCTTTTTAGGTTCTTGAATGTAGACTCTTCTCAGCTAAGAAACGATGATCTAGTATTTTATCCACAAGAAGCTAATCAACACCTGGTAACGAGATAACAAATTGTCAAGCAATATCATCTAAAGACTTGATATGATGAACAAATTGATGACAACTATTCAAGAGGTTCTTGGCAGATCAAAAGGATATAGAGGAAAGCTCAAAGACAAATTCCATTCATTAAATCCCTTTTTTATATTAACATGAAATATGTGTTCCCTGTATTGTAAACTTAAACCTTTAACCAACAATACTTTCATTCAACATGCCACTTTTAACTACCATTGTCCTCTTTTGAGCATTTTCACTTTTTTTTAGACTGTGGACTTTCTTTCATACTAATATTTTGAGTTTGAACTACACCTTTCTATGACTTTCATGTTATTCTAGTCATACACATAAAGGCAACCAAAGGAAGCAACAACATGACAGTCTAATCATACACAGAGCACAGTGAAAAGGTAATGGACTATGCAAGATGACTTTGGCATTAGTTTCATGGAGGCTGCATACCAAAGAGGCAGTTAAGCAGGGGTTGTCTCATATCATCAGAGGTTAGAAGATAGTCTACAATGATCTGAGCAGTAGAATCTATGCAAGACAGTCTTGATTAAGGTGTTGTCAATCCTTATGCATGGAAAACTAAAGAAAAATTATGAGGGTAACAATTCAAGAGTATAAGGACATTCATGGAATGTTAAAGATGGTGAATGAGTCATATATATTATATACTTAAAGGAAAACTCTTTTCATTTTAAATGGCCAATGGCTAAAAGGTAAGGTAATGTCTTTGTGTCAGCCTTGACATTCTTCATGACTGTGATGTAATGTACACTCCAAATGATAATCTTCTTTAATGACTGCGATCTCATCAAGGTCCTTGATAGTTGAAGATGTTACACTATTTACTTGAAACATCTATAGCATCCAAACCTTTTTTTCATTGGATTAATGTCTACAAAATCAAAATTGTGTCTTTGCAAAGTGAAGCAAGGTGATAAGAAAGGATACAGTGAAATTGAAGAGGAGGAAGAACATCAAGAGTTGATAATGACCACAAAGTGTAGTCACAGGGGAAAAATAATACAATGCAAGCATAAAGGTCAATGATGTAAAGCATTTCATGAGTTTTCAGTTAATGGCACCATGAAGGTTGTACACATTCATATCAAAGCATATGGTATATAATATGTATTTATATAAACTAGGAAGAGTAGTGATTACAAATTGGTATCTGAACATATCATATCATAGTAGCATTACACTCAACAAACCTACCATTAATCCCAAGTAATCATGACTTATTTCAAGTTTTCACAAGTTATTCAAGAAGTTAGGCCATCATAGAAAACTTTTGCAAACTATTTGAACATACCTTAAGCAATCTTAAGAGACACTTAAAAAGTAGAATCTTAGAAAATTTACCTTTTGTACCCAAGAATGACTCCTCGTACATAGAGCCTAGAAAAATAAATGTGCCAAAGAGTTAGAATCAAGATAAATTACCAACATGTTTCATTCAAAATTTTGAGCAGCTATTGTGAAAACATAAAATAAACATTGCATTTTGTACCAACAACTTGTTTACCTATTAATTAACTTAGGCTCCACTAGATTTGTCATGCCGACTCCGAATTGAGCGACCCTCTGAGTGAGAATCATGCTCCGATGGATGCATCGAGCCTTGGAGATAGTACAAGACATGTACACAATCTAATTACATTATGCCAAATTGGAATAATGTTAAATATATATATATACATGTGTACAAATTATATATATACATGGGTACATGATTTAAAAACTTAAACTCACATGTCCACTAACATTAGTCACATCAACCAAATTATGCCTGCATACACGGTCCGTCCTCAGACTCAGTGTAACATGAGCTAACTCCCTCTACAATATATATATATATATATAACATAAATGTGTACATTAGGACTATCTACCATTTAAGTAAAACAAGTAATATTAAAGTTTAAACAAGTTTAAATTGTCCATGTGTGTACACACATACATACCTTTGTATCAAGTGGTGCAGGATCTACTGCAATGACCCTATCTGTCAACTTGGCTGTATCACGGGTCTCCTTGGCTAGCTCCAGTATTGACGGGTGTAGTGGACTAACTAGGTGAGATGGCATCGATGACATTTCTCCATATACCAACATATCCACAAAACTTGACGATCCCATCTGCAACTAATCCTCAACTAAATCTAAGCCCTGGGATGCGTGATGTCGAACACTCTTAGAAGGACCAGTAGGTGTACCCTCATCTCCAATAGCTGAATGATCTGTAGGTGGATCTGACAAATGTCCAGTGTTGCCAAAGTGATGAGAATGATGTGAAAGACCTGCAACCTGGTTGGATCCTAGATGTGAATGAGCTCTACTCACATGTCCTCTGACCTCATTTATTGGGATCCCAAGCTCTATCGAAATGAAACTGTATGCCTCCAATAGGTCATCTGACAAACAATGAGTTGTACTCCAAAGCATCTGCTCTCCTTTGAGACCATCTATGTCTGAGGGTGAAAGGACACCCGCCATAGCATTAGGATCAATACCATGATCCAATGGTCTAGATCATGCATAATGACTCATCAAATATCTCCCCACACGATCAATAGATATCGTAGATGCAGCAAAAGCTATATCACCAACACCGTCAATTGCTTCCCTTTGGGAAGAAATGACAACTTGCTCTGCAATAGGTGCTAGGGTTGGGGAGATAGCAAGTAATCTCTCCCCAACCAAATTTCAACAAGATTGAGGTTTTTGATTTGGTCGATGAAAAGCCTCCCTTTCAGCAACCCTACCACGCCCCTGACCATAATATTGTGGTAGGTCCAAGTAGTTGACATTGAGGCCCAAATGAACCTTAGCATACAACTGTTGTGCAAAGTATAAAGGAATTTGGTCATTATTCGAATAACGACCAAATGCTACAAGAAAGTGTGGGTATATCAAAGGGGCCATCTGAGGATCAACACATCGAGTCACCTGATATCCCTTAACGTTGAATTTACCAACGTAATATGGAAAACATTTTTCTTTGAGGGTATCTTTTGGGACTTGCAGCTGATCAACTGCAAGAGAAACCTCACCACTAATCTCGTGTTGCATCTTGGCAAGAATAGTTGCTATAGTGTCAGCAAAATAAGCATTTGTGGTGTGAAATTTTTGTATAATCTTCTTTAAGCTATTTAGAATTGACACACATGTATCCTTGTAAACCCATGTGGTGGTGGGATTAGCTAGAATATGATCCAATTTATGGAGCTCCTCGTCTGTATAGGCAAATATACCCACAAGTGGTGGTTCCTGAGTTGCCATATCAGTCCCTGATTTGTCCAAAAAAATACATTACTTTAAACATCCTAGTGTTTAAATTTAAGTGAACAAATCATAATCAAATTTTACTTTATTCCAACCAAATGCAGGTGAAGACCAATAGGTACATTTTATAATGATCTTCTTTCTATAACTAATTTCATGCAATTCCTTATTAATACCCAAACCTCAAGAAAATTTGACTTTCTAAATAGAAGGAAAAGTCATAAATTTCTTAAATTAGCATTATTTAGATTATCCACAAGAAATCTAAAAATAAAGTTATAGACATTATGAACACTATTAGAAAGTCATCAAGCCCCAACCTGTCTTAGTTGGGATAAATTGTAAACCTGATAGTAAGAAATCTACTTTGATGCAAATCTGACCCATAAACTGCTCTAGATATTCTTAAACAACTAACCAATTATGGATTTCTAATTCTAGCTACTCCAAACATCTTTCAATTGAATGCAAAAGAAAAATACAGTACCAAAACCAAAGCAAAAGTAAGTAGATAAATAGAAACAAAACACAAGATTTGGACTAGAGAAACCCAAAAGGGGGAAAACTTGGATGATTAAATACTCTCCAAACTCCACTATAACCAATCAGATACAATCAATATGAATGAACCTCTCTTCTATAAAGTGAAAGGTTGAACCCTAGAATAGAACAAATAGTAAGGAAAAACAATAAAAGCATAGAACAAATAAAAAGCCCGATCACATAACTTGGAAATCTAGTTAAGAAATTCTTCAAATTCTTCAATGATGACTTAAAGGCAACTAAAATTGATTAAAAATGTGTTACAAGAGCTAAGTACAACAATAATCAGCAAAAAAGTGAAAAACTGAGGGATTTTCAAGTGTTCAAAGCTACAACTAATATATTCATGTAGTTGATGAGTTCTTCACATGAATGTGTGAGTAACTATGAGTTTCTAGGTGAGAAGCTTGGTGAGTACTTGCTAAGTATATTCAGCTCGTGAGTCTTGGAAGAATTTTACCTCATTTCTAGATCATTTTGTATGCCCAATATCTTTTGGGGTACCTTCCAAATGTTGTTTTTAGTGCTATCTATGAAATTTCCTTTTCTTGTTCAAATACTTTGTACTTTGTTATGTTTGTACTTTGACACTAGGGACTTATAAGCTGACAATGATGAATGTAATTATGTGAAAGCTTCCTATTGTTGAGATATTTGGTTGTGCAACAGTGATTTTCTTTGGCAAGACAAGCATACTTATAACAAACTTGATGTCGGTCATTCTATGAGTTCAACTCAATAATGTCATATCAAGATGTGGAGAACAAATAAAAGAACAATTCTTTTATCTCGAACAAAGGGAGCTCTCACAAGGCCAAGGAACCAGATTATTTCTATAAATCTATAATTGAGATCAAAATATTTAAGAATGTGGTGAAAAAAGAAAGTACTTATAGAGCATCTCATGATTCAAAAACAGTGAGGAAGGTAAGTCAAGAATTACACAACAAATAGTCCATGAGATAGATGCCTTTCCTACTGCACAAGGAGAACTCTTTTCCTGTCAAATGTGCAAAGATAGTAGGATGACACTACAACTAGGTAAATATTTAAGGGCATAATTTTCCTCTTTTTATAGGATGACATTACAAGTTTTAAATCCTTAAAAATCTCTAAATTTCTTGGGTTTTCCATTTTGTCGAGTCTATGCCAAGTCCGAGTGTCAAGTCCCAAGTCAAGTCACCCTTGCCAAGTCCACACCAAGTCCAAATCTTGTTACTATGGTTAACACGTAATGACAAAAATTAATTAAACTAAGGCATGTATAGATCACAATTTGATAGAACCTTTGTATTTTCATTCATTCATTCTCTACTTCATCAAATACATTTGTGGAGTTTTATACATGCTTTGCCCCAATGCAAATGACTCCAATTTTAATACATGTATGCAATAAGAATGTCTCCAAATTTTTATGTGCGTGGCCATTGGTTGACATAGGGTAGATCAACAATATAGTTGCATCAATTGGGGTGCCATCCATTTAGAGTCCTTATACCCCAATACAAATCATTTAGGAAAATAGGAAATTGTGAGAGCTAGCAATTCCATCCTCCATCAAGGTAGATGGCATAGCAGAGTTGCCAATAAACTTAAAAGTAACATGAGGGAACTCTATCAAAAGCTCTAGTAAACTGAAGTAATATCAAACAAATTGCAACACAAGGGCCTTCTTCCATTTTTCCATCATCTTCCCATGGTTGGCAATGTCAAGTGGAGAGGTAGAGTACAATGTTGAAATCAAAGAAAAATATGTGTTTGCATGTATTACCACGTTCATATTGCTCACTAATTGTAATCTCATAGTACTCCAGTATATGAAAAAATAGAAGTACAACATAATAGAACTTTGTGCCCTTATCTCATGCCTCCAACACATTCAGTATCATGTCATTCACAAAGATTCCTAGGTATCCAAACTCCCTTGTTAAACCCAACTTGGTATCACACATATGTGGCTGCAAGCAACTTCATGCCAATAAGATTACATGCAATGCCCACTCTAACATGTTCAATTGCAATAACTTTCACACCACTGGACTGCGCTCTCAGTTAACTATAGCCAGAGTATTACATACCTGCATACTAAGTTCTAGTTAACTGAGAACATGATATGAGATGGGTTGGAAGAATCTACCATGCTAACACTTCTCTAATACAGAAACTATGATTCATCTCAGAAGGAAATAGAAAAAATTAGATATGAGAAGTATATGATGTGCTCATTCTTATCATATAATTATTTATCTTTGATAAATTAGTAAAGATGTATTTTCTGGATTTGTTTCAGTACATCACCATAGTGGTGTTGAATCTTGTTTATATTCTTTAATGATTTATTCAAGTATTTGTAGGTTGTCTATGGGTAAGGGCCCATTGGTCTTAGCTTGCATAGAACAATCACGTGGGAATCTACTGGTTTAAGTGAGCACCATGTATGGCATTTTTATAGCTGTATTGTTTCATCTCTACTAATTACATTATACCTGAAATGTGGTAGGATGATGTTGATAATGATATCAATTGTGCTAGACCAACTGGCAGTTTTAACATGATAACATCTAATGATAGTAATATGTTTAGTATGACAGAAAATAGGGGACGCTCTATTTCTGTAGAGTTTGCTAGAAATACTTGTAATATCATGATGCAAACCTTCTAGCTATGTTTTTTCACAATTGGAAAGTTTTTCTTCTTAATTATGCTAAATCATCGGCATTTGTTACCAAGTAGTATCTATCTTAAACAGATGATTTACAATAACTATGTGGTATTTTGTCATTCAAATGACCTGCGATTGTTGTGGGAAGCTAGGTGGTAGATATAGTAAGGTGCAACATATGGCTACAGGCTTGTAGTTACTAGTCTGCTACAACATCTTCTTGAAATTTTTTTCTTGAAGAAGTCTTTTTGCTATTTGAATTGGGAAATGAAATGACTAGAGAATTCTCATCTTCTCTCACATAATCCATTGATCTTGATAACAATCGTAGGCCATTATAACTTCATACCATGTCTGATTATCAATGTATTAGTTGTTAAAATTGTACATCTGAATATACATTAATGAGCATAATGGAAATAGCACATGGTAATAATTGTTATGTTTTCTATGACACTATGACAAATTACATATGAAACTATATAGCCTCAATTGCTCTTATAGGATCTAATCTTCTACTATTCCTATATGGCAAACCAAGACTCTTGATGAGGGCTAAGCCCGAGACTTAGAAAATAACCCACAAATAAGAGAATAATTTTATTATTCAGAAATTGGAGCTTCTTACATGCAGAGGATCTCAAATCCCCAAGTTCTACAACACATGCAAATTACAGAAAGCTACAAAATAACCCTTTTGCAATATGCGAGTTTGTCCCCAAAAAGTTACCCAAAAATTAGAAACCCACCCATAAATAGAGCTCCTCTTTAGTTTGGAGCCAAAACAACATTCAAATTTGAGTTTAGGCGGTTTGGCGCTGAAAATTACAACTTGAAGTTCAAATTTCAAAAGTATATTTGCAATTGTATCTTTTAGAAAGTGCGCCAACTTCCCAGGGCCATAATTTTTGATCCAGGACTCTGATTCACGAACCGTTTGAACCGTTGGAAAGGTCTCGAAGTCAATAATGCGCTCAAAATTGGCTATGCCAATTTTGGAAAGTTTCAGGGCCAATCCGAGAGCTCTAAGTGCCTCAAATCTAACTCGAAATATTTTCAGGTGCAAATCTGGGAAACTAAAACTGCAATATCTTTCAACCCGGGAACCGAAAATAAAAACCGTAAATTGGGAATTTCATTATGATGAAAAGGGTATCCAAAAATGTAAAAACATATAAAACAAAGAAACATGAAATTTAACTATTTTTGGGTGATGCAAGATTGCCCTTACACTACTGGATGCTCCTGCATCAGACACCCAGGGTAATTTGAGAAGTGACCCCGTCACATTTCAGATGGTTGAGGAAAACCCAATTGGTCAACCACTGCCTTAGATAGCTAGGATGAATTTTCAACAGGCCTTTCTTTCCATTTCACCAGATATTCTTCATACAACCTATTCCTAGTACTCCTTCTCACATGACTATCCAAGATTTCTTCAATCTCCTCCTTTTCTGAAGTAGGTGCTGGAATCCCACACTGTTCCATCATTGGTACTTCCTCTGCACCACCTTCATGATACTTTGTCAAATCTGAAATGTTGAACACAAGGGAAATGTTGATTCCATCAAGCAACTCTACCTCATATGCATTCCCTGAATCATGCTTCTTCAAAATCTTACAGGGACCAAACTTCTTCATCTTCAATTTGTTATATGTTCCCACTGGAAACCTTTCTTTCCTCAAGTGGACCATCACTTCATCACCAACTTGAAACTCCTTATACCTCCTCTTCTGATCTGCCTTAGCCTTATACTGCATATTCATCTTGTTAATATGTTATTTTACCTTCTCATGTAAATCCTTGATGTGTTCTGCAAAATCTTCAGCTTCAGCACTTATTTTCTTCTCTTGGTCCATCTTCCTCAATTATGGAGTTGTTCTGGGGCTACCTTCATACACAATTTGGAATGGTGATCTACCAGTGCTTCTGTTGACAGAATTGTTGTAAGAAAATTCTTCGTGGGGTAAGATCAAGTCCTATCCCTTGGGTTTATCTCCTACCAAACATCTCAGTAGGTTATCCAGACTCATGTTAACAACCTCTGTCTGCCCATCTATTTGTGGATGGTGTGCAGAACTAAACTTCAATTTTGTCTTCAGCTTCTTCCACAAGGTCCTCCAAAATTACCCCACAAATTTGGTGTCACAATCTGAAACAATACTCTTTGGTAGACCATGTAGCCTCACCACCTCTTTGAAGAACAAGTCATCAATGTGGACTGCATCATGGGTCTTCTGACATGGAATGAAATGTGCCATCTTCGAAAACCTATCAACCACCACAAAGATTGAATCATTCCCTCGTTGTGTCCTTGGCAAACCAAGAACAAATTCCATACTTATATCCTCCCATGGCCTCTCTGGTACAGGTAAGGGCTGATATAAGCCTATATTCTAGCTCACTCCTTTATCCATCTGACATACCCTGCAACTTTGTACAAACTTCTTCATGTCCTATGACAATTGAGGCCAATAATAATGCTCACTGATAATGGCAATGGTCTTATCCAAACCAAAATGTCCTGCCAATCCTCCACTATGCTTCTCCTTTATTAGGTTCTCCCTCATTGAACTCCTTGGGATACACAATTGACTTCCTTAAATAACATGCCATCCTGGATTATGAAATCTAGCCACCTTGTCTTGTCCACTGTAACAGGTTCCTTGCAAGCTTTCCAAGCCTTTGCAAAATTAGGATCTTCTGCATATAGTGTCTTGAGTTCATTGAACCCAACCACTTCAATCTGCATCTTTGTCATCATTGTATGCCTCCTACTTGGTATCGCAACCTTATTGACTTTCCACTCCTATGTTTCAAAACAAAGTTCTAACTCTTCAAAAACTGTTCCATATGCCTCTGATTTAATTTTCCCTGACTATTTAGGTATTGCAAGGCCTGATGATCAGTATATAGAACAAATTCCTTTGGCAAAAAATAATGTCTCCATTTCTTTAATGCTTGAACTATTGCATAAAGTTCCTGATCATATACATAATCCTTTCTCTTGGCATCATTTAATTTTTCACTGAAATAGGCAATGGGCTTGCCTTCTTGGCTCAATCTGCTCCAATGGCACACTAGCATCACAATCCACGTTCACCTTGTTGAAATTTGGGAGGATAGAATAGGTTGCTTTCGTCACGCTTGCTTCAGCAGTTCAAAACTTTTCGCGGCTCGATTGCCCCCACTTGAATTCTTTTCTATCCCCCTCTCATTTTTTAGTGGGGGTCCACAAATACTATTGAAGTTTCTAATGAACTTTCTATAAAAAACTAGCCAAACCATGGAAAGATCTCACCTCGGTAGTAGTTCTTGGGGTAGGCCATTCCAAAATAGCCTTCACCTTCTCTGGGTCCATCTTGAGACCTTACCAAGGACAACAAACCCCAAGTACACTTAACTCCTCTTCACAAAACTACACTTCTTCCAGATTAATCAGCAGGTTCCTCTTCTCTTAACTTCTCAAAGACTCTCACGAATATGCATCGAGATGCTCATCCAACGTCTTACTGAAAATCAAAATATCATCTAAATACACAATAACAAAACTTCCCAGAAATTCTTTTAGTACCTCGTTCATGAGCCGCATGAATGTGCTCAATGCATTGGTTAGCCCAAAAGGCATGACTAACCACTCGTACAGGCCCTCTTTGGTCTTGAAGGAAATCTTCCATTCATCTCCCTCTCGAATCCGGATCTGGTGATATCCACTCTTCAGATCAATCTTTGTGAAGTACGGAGCTCCACTCAAACAGTCCATCGGGTCATCCATCCTTGGCAGGGGAAATCTGTACGTGATTGTTATCTTGTTTATGGCTCGAGAATCTGCAGTACACATCCTCCACTCCCCATCCTTCTTTGGTGCTAGTATTGTGAGTCTTTGCCACATGGAATCAAACTCTCCCATATCAAACCTTTCTCAACAACTCTTGAACTTGTCTATTCAACTCCTCATTTTCTACTGGAGTCATTCTATGAGCTGCCTTATTTGGCAAACTGGCTCCAGGAATCAAGTCAATCTGATGACTGATCTTCCTTATTGGTGGTAAACCCTCAAGTACATTATCAAAAAAAATATCCTAAAACTCATCTAACATCCCGGAAACTTCTTCTGGAACCTTCTCACTATCCTCCTTACTCACTCTAGGAATTAATGCATAACACACATGCTCATGCTTCATACCTTCTAAAAAATTTCTTCCATCTACATAACAAATTCTAGCACTACTACATACCTTTTCTTCGGTCTCCTTCAGGGCTTTCAACTTGTAACAAACCCCATCCTTTGTCAAGGAATAAGTGTTTGTATGGCCATCATGTATAGCTTTCCTATCAAACTGCCATGGCCTCCCCAACAACATGTGACAGGAATCCATGGGGATGATATCACAGAGTACCTCATCATAGTAGCTCTTGATCTTGAACTTTACTAGGCACTACTCATTGACCAAAACTTTGTGGTCTTTCTGCAACCAGGCAATCTGATACGGATGCGAGTGCCTTTCCCTCTTCATCTTCAACTTTGTAACCATCTCCTCTGACACCAGATTATTAGTGCTCCCACTGTCAATAATGACATCACAACATTTTCCTTCACACTTGCACCTTGTGTGAAATAGATTCTTCCTCTGTTCTGGTTCCTTTTCCTCAGTCACTAGGGCTCTCCTAATCATTAGGGTTTCTCCCCTTTCAGCATCATCTAAATGTTCAGATTGGGCCTCCTCATCTGCATGCACAACCCTTCCATGACCTTCTGGCCTTTTTTCTGCCCTTCCTTGGTGTTGTGGACATTCATAGGCTTGATGCCCTTCTTCACCACACTGGAAACATGTTCCTTTGAAACCACCCCTTCCAGATCCTTGTCCATATCTCCCTCGTCCTCTACCTCTTTGATCACCACTATTTTGATCACGAGGGCGGTAGAAGTTGTCATTCATTTGGCTTTGGCTGGTACCCACATCTTCACTTTTCTTTTCATCATGATTTTGGCTTCCTAAAGGTCTTCCACTGCCCCTTCTGCTTTGACCTCCTCGTCCTTTTTGCTTGCCATCAAATCTTTTGTTCAGCTTCTCTTCCACCTTTAGAGCAAACTGATACACATCCTTAATGGTGGTCATTCTAACTAGGCTTAACTCTTCCTGAATGCTCGGTCATAACCCATTAAGATATCGGGCTACCTTCTCCTTATTGGCCTCTATGTGACCTGTTCTGATGATTATCTTGTGAAAATATTTAGTATATTCTTTAATAGATCTGCTTCCTTGCTTCAACCATTACAGTTTCTTCAACAAATCTAACTCGTAGTCCACTGGTATGAACTGCTTCTTCAGTTTCTCTACCATGCGATCCCATCTGGTGATATTGCCTTTTCCTCTTCGATTTATTTCCAACTGGACCTCTTTCCACCAAATACTGGCATGGCCCTTCAGCTTCATTTTCGCAAACTTAACCCGATCTGGGTCCTCTATTTCCTCATACTCAAAATATTCTTCTAGCTCGTGGATCCAGTCGATCAACTCCTCCGGGTTCAAACTTTCGGAATAACTGGGAACTTCTGCTCTAGGTCTTTTCCCGATCTTCGAAATGGCCCTTATTAGCTACATTTGGTCTTGATCAATTGCTTCTTCTTCCTCTTCTACATCTAAACCTTCTTCCTCTCCTTCATCCTCACTTTCCTCCTTCGGTTTAACCTCTTCTCAAAGCTCTTTTGCTTCATCAATCTGTCTCTGGAGGGCTGCGATGCATCTCTTCCTGTAACATTTCGCCACCTTGACCACCTCGACACCACCAGCCTACTAGGCATCACTCTTGGAGGCATCTTTCTTGACCTCGACCCACAACCATGGGCTTGGTGCAAAGTGCCTCCGCGATCGGCGTCGTCCGCCGCTCAGAGAGCCTGCTCTAATACCACTTGATGAGGGCACAACCGGACAGAAAATAACACAAATAAGAGAATAATTTTATTATTCAAAAATTGGAGCTTCTTACATGCAGAGGATCTCAAATCCCCAAGTTCTACAACACATGCAAGTTACAGAAAGCTACAGAATAACCCTTTCGCAATATACGAGTTTGTCCCAAAAAAGTTACCCAAAAATTAGAAAGCCACCCATAAATAGAGCTCCTCTTTAGTTTGGAGCCAAAATAACATTCAAATTTGAGTTTAGGCGGTTTGGCGCTGAAAATTACAACTTGAAGTTCAAATTTCAAAAGTACATTTGCAATTGTATCTTCTAGAAAGTGCGCCAACTTCCCGAGGCCATAACTTTTGATCCGGGACTCCGATTCATGAACCGTTTGAACCGTTGGAAAGGTCTCGAAGTCAATAATGCACATGAAATTGGCTATGCCAATTTTGGCAAGTTTCAGGGCCGAGCTGGGAGCTCTAAGTGCCTCAAATCTAACTCGGAAGATTTTTAGGTGCAAATATGGGAAACTAAAACTGCAATATCTTTCAACCCAAGAACCGAAAATAAAAACCGTAAATTGGGAATTTCATTATGACGAAAAGGGTATCCAAAAATATAAAAACATATAAAAACTGAGAAACTTGAAATTTAACTATTTTTGGGTGATGCAAGATTGCCCTTACACCACTGGATGCTCCTGCATCAACTCTGGTTTTGAGTCAAAAGAACTTTGTGACTTGATGAGGGCTTTAATCCATGTTTTCCACTTCTAAGCAACCTATCTTTAACATTTAGACTGAAATTCTTGCAAAACTAAACCTCTTAACAATGTTTATTGAAATGTGTATGGTTTTGGTTTGGATAGATCAAATCTAAAAAGGATATATGATTTATAGTAATGAGAAGTTAATATCTCATCCACGCTACAGAAATAAAATAAAAAACTACACAAAAATGAAAAGGATATATGAATATCTGAGCAACCTATCTTTAACATTATTTTTGGTCTACAACTCTACAAAAATAAAATACAAACCATACGAGTACCTTTCAATAAAGACTAATCTAAATGTGAAAAATCATTGATAAATTGTAGCTAGAAATGAAAGTGCCACAAATTGTCTGCCAAATTTTTTTTCTATTTCACAATCTCATAGCTAGTCTTACCTCCATGCATGTCCATTACGTAAATGCCCAGTTAGTGAAAGCACTAGAATGACCTACACTGTTTGCTAGAAATCCTATGAAAGCAACCTTTCCCGCCAAAAAGAAATCCTCTGAAAATGACCTGCCCACGAAAAAGACCTGATGAATCTCATTTCTAAACTTTTAGAGGGAAAAATAGGGAATTCTCTAAAACTGGAGGAAAAAAATAGGGCATTCAAGCGAAGGGTTGGTTTGTACAAAGCCTATTTTTTCTTTGGATTTTAAAATTAAAAAAAAACCTCATGAGTGATAGGGGTTCATTCAAAGCCCCCCTTCATTAGAAGGGGGGGGGCTTCTAATGAACCTCCTTCATTAGAAGGCCCCCTTCATTCGAACCACCTAATTGATTTTTTTGTGTGCATTTTTTATTTCTCTTTGCCTAAATAAGTGTAACCCATTATTGTGGGTTCACCCTGGGTGAGACTTGTGTGTTGATAAGGAATACATTTCTTGTTTTGATATCTTGTTTGGATCTATTAGTTTTGTTAAAAAGTTGCACAAATTGAATAGGAAATTGTGGCTTGTTGTCTCTACTTTCTTCTGAGGTGTTCTGGTTTTTAAGAAAGCAAGAATAATGAGATTTTTTACAGACGGGGGAGGTCACTTAAGGCCTTTAGTTATGAGCTCAACCTTTTTGCTATTGTGTTGTTGGGATCTATGATGCTAAAAGTTCCAAAGGAATTCACCAAAGTTCTTGCTCAGGGTTCCATTGCAATCCATAAAGACTATCTAGTCACTAGTTCCCTCTGATCCCATCCCTAAACCTGCTCCTTTAATGGGTTGGTATAATACTGACCAGCTGGATGTTGGTGATCATTCGATTCCTGTCTTTCCTAGGAGTATGTCTGGTGATAAGAACGATGAGGAAGGTGACCTACAAACGTCTACTAATTTGGATTCGATCTTGAATGTTGCCCTGGTTCAGGTTGCTAATGCTGATGGAGCTCTTAAAGGTCAAAAAGATATGCTGATTGAGTCATTTGTGGATCATGCAGCCAAGAACACCGTAATTGAGATTGAAATTCTAGTTGATCACACCTGGTTTGAGAATCATGTTAAAGACATTGTCAATACTGTTTTTAAAAAACTATACTAAAGAATAGTGCTGACTGTAAAGGTTCTTACCAATTTTTTTGGATCAATCTGACAGTCTATAACTTGTTCTAGAATGATGCATCTAGCTATCCTTAGGTTGCCATTTGGTGGCCTATTTCAATTAGTTATATGCTCAGGTTTTGGTTCTCTATTTGGAGTCCTAAGTAAGACTATTTTCTTCTTGATATTTTAATTTATATGGTGGATTTCCCTTGTGGCATATATTTTGTAAATTTGGTAAACTTTCAGTAATATAAAACAATGTGAATGAGATGAGTAAGGAATACGTTACACAAATTTTAGTGCTTAGAGGTAAAAAAGATAGCTAAAAGACAAGCTAAGTGTGCCCTTTATATTGTCATTTTTCAAAACTTGATTTAGATAAGAAAGAAACTTAGGAATTTTTAAATTCTTACACATTTTTACAAAAAGGTTTTCAGTTGTAGACTCATTATGGGAAAGATGAAAGAAATTTACAATGACAATTCATGAGACAATAGACAATAATGATGAGAATTTTGTAAGAGGTAATCACCTATGAACATTTGAATAGACTTTGACAATGACATAGGATGCTCAATAGGGGTGTAGCATTGCAACAAAATAAATTACAATGGCCTCCTTCTGAGAGTGGTGCATTTAATTGAAAAAATAACAAAGAGATGGCCATTAATGACCAAGCTAGAGAAATTTCCCTTTTTTAAAGTGAATGTTGGTCTTATTGCAAGTAAAAACATTGATATTAAAAAAATGAGATTGTAAACATAAGATTTTCAGAATCTAATAATATATAAAAAAATCTTTTGGAAAAAATGTATAGGTGATTTTGCATCAAAATTTTAAATCACACTCTTGATCCATCATCAACATGATGAAATGTAAATTGCAAATGATTAACTTTTCAAATAGAACCAATATTCCAAAGAAGGGTCACCTAGGGAAAGAGAACATAAAAGGAATTGAATCAACTATCAATTATTACCAATAAATAATAATTAGCAAAAACTACTAATTTAGAATTGTGATGTTTAGACTCCCATAGATACAAACTTTCTTAGGGATTTCTCTGCATACCAAAAGATAAGGATATTTTCAATTTCTGAGATGTTATTGGAGAAAAACCTAGAAAATATTAAGAACCCAAAAATGCAATGAAATTCAAAAAAAGGAAGACAAATAACTGATGATTTTTACATTTAAAAGCATCTTAAGATTTAATTGCATAGAGAGTGAGACTGTGAAAGTAAACAAGAGTGTACATCATGAATTTTGAAATATAGATTTTTCTCATTTTGAAATCACTGATTCCAAAAAATCAGAATATATATCTCTTTAACAATACTAATAAATAACTCTTCCAGAATGATAATGAATCCTTCATTCAATAAAACAAAAATAAGGTAAATATGACTTGTTAACCCTATCATTCTCCTTAACTATCAAGTTTAAGAGACTAATCCATACACAAAATGGTAACTACAATTGAATACAACAATCTCCCTAAGAGTTGAAAGAACCCCCTCCTAGGTCCTCCTCATTGTGAATTGACTCACATTGTGAGGTTGTTAGTCAATCCAATTGGGATTCATATGACATCTTTGAATGATTAGTGGAGAAAAAGTGATATCTCAATGTATCCATTTTTCCACCAATCAATAATGATAATTCAAGTACTATAAAATTGACTATTCATATAGCATTACCCCTTAGAAATCACACCTTTGACATCAATGAAAACCTATGTTCAACATCTAGATTTGAGTTCAGTGAAGCTCCATAGTATTCAATATTAAATACTACAAGGTTTATTGTTAGCATTCAAAAATATCTTTCAAAATTGAAATGCGTTAATTTTTTAAATCAAAAGAAACTATCATGCAAGGAAAAATGTTATGAAAAATAAGATCTAAAATAAATTTTGAGAAGAGATAAGGTGAATATGTGTCTCATGTTTTCATAGAGTTTAGAGTGATCTTGCAGTTAAATTCCTCACTGACAAGATTTTTCATGACCAAGACTAGGTGAGCTCCAAGAGGGAGCTGAGAATAGTATGGTGAAATAAGAGGTAGGTAAATTTTCTATTGATTTTTGAAATTTTTAATTTTTTGGCCCTTGTAAACCCTATGATGCATATTGGAATTTGATGAGCACACTAGCATTCAGATGTTGAACATGAGTCTGATATTCATGTAGACATCCTCCTTGTTTGCTAACTTCTAAGGGATGCACGATCATCCACAAAGGGTGCTAGTGTTCAAGGGCATACTAGCCTTTAGGAAAACATACTTTATTCTAAGTTTTTGGACATTTTAGAATGCTAGGGTGTTAGCAGTAGAATGATATATAATTATTTTGATTACCTTTAGCCACTTCAAATTATGCGAGAGAATGGTAGAGGATTTGTTTTTACACCACTCATGAGTTGATTGGAGAATCTATCAAGGAAGGAGTAGGTTTTTTATGGATGATTAGTCCTCTATTTGGTATTCATACTCTTAGAGATGTGATTGCACCACATGATGCTCTTGGGATTGATGGATCAATGGAATTTGGATACATCCACCTTTCATCTCCTAATAGGGGAGATGACTATTATTCATGTGGATGTATAACACATTCTTAGATTCCTAGTCCATGGTTATTGCATTACTATTGAGGATGAGAGACAATTAGTCACTATATAGGAGGGATAATGATATACACTTGGATGATTCATCATGAGTTATAATATTGATCATTTCTTATGTGGTGACTAGAGCAAGGGTCAATACATATTCCCCTAACTAGGAGGATATTGATCACAATAGTATCCATGATAATGACTATTGATGGTCAAGGTATGCATTTGCATGTGGGCCTCATGCACATAATCAAGGCCATGGAGGAGTGAAATACTATTTTTGTATTGGAGCAGAGTATGCCTGCTCACCTTTACTAAGACCTTGGCATATTTGTGCATCATGAGGGGAAAATACCCATGAACTCCACATTACTTTAGGTATGAGAATTCAAGAACATCATGTGTATAAGATATATCAATTACCCAAGGAAAATTTATTCGGATGCACCATGACCACAATAATACCCACTAATTTGATATTAGAGTTTCTAAGATTTACTATTTTGGAGATAATCTTTTGATCACTTGTACAACATAGAGATTATATAGTAGCCATATAGAGGAATGAGATCATGGGATGATTTTGGTAGATAGATGGCTTGTATCCAACAAGATCACCTACTTATTGGTCACTATGACTATATCATCATGTAATTTAAGTACATGTGATTGATGAGGTAGTTTGGACTAGTATGGAAAGTGCCATCGATAATACCACTTATGTGCATTCACATCACATTACCATTAGAGCTAGACACCTCTCTCATCCAACAATCACTAAGGTCATTTTGAGTGACTTAAGTAGTAAAGGAGAGAACGATCATCTATTTTTGGATGTGGATGATGTCAATGTTTTATAGGGGTACACTGACTAGTGAAGTTTTTATCCAACAATCATTCCTTTCAAGGATGCCCCTAAAGGGGATCTTGATGCTTAAGGTTTGGATGTGGAGTATAAAATGGAGGAGGATAGGCCAAGGGTATAATAGAGAGTATGCTCTCCAATAGTTGTACCTCCTAGATAGATGGAGTGAGGTGAGTCTAGCAATACATGTACTCCTATAGGACCCACACTTATAGCACGCACTAGTCCTAGCATTGCAAATGGACTATGAGAAAAAAATGGTAGGCCAAAGACCTAAGTGATTTTATGTTTATGTTTTATATCATTTATTTGGAATAGAATAGATATAGATAAAGTTCATTTTTTATTTATTTTTTTGATGTGATATTGATTTCTCTTTTTTCTTGGTTTTGCACCATGGACGTGAGAGTTTCTTCACCTTATCAGCTGAGTCATAGTAGAGATGGTCTCATCCCTATATCTTGAGGGTATAATGTGAGCATCATATAGGCCAAATTAGACTACTAGACACCGCATGGAGACATTTGAGTCAAATACATAGCTTAGAGCTACTTATAACGAGTTCTATGTACATTGAGAGTCATTGGGAAATAGAGCTTAGAACAGTGACAATTAATTAAGATCAAAGACAAACATTTCAATGCATGAATGGATAGACATAGTTGTAATCATGAGCCCTAGTAAGAGAAACACAAGAAAGTGGGGTTTTCTCCAATCCATCATCAACAAGAAATTATGTGTAACAAGCACATAAAGGAACAACTTACAACAACACCTAAGAAATAGCCATCAACAATGAGGAATAGGCATCAACTGCTGAGTAACAGCTTACTCCAAGGAGGGTTTTATGTTTTTCCCAGATTATGTGTAAATCATATTAAGACCTGAGGTAGAGGATGCTAATTTAAATTGTTGGAAGGGCTTCAGATAGGTCTACTTATCTACCTACACTTCCAACTAAGCAACATTTTCCCAATATAAATTATTTTTTGGTCTACAACTCTACAAAAATAAAATACAAACTATACAAGTAACTTTCAGCAAAGACTAATCTAAATGTGAAAACTAATTGATAAACTATAGCCTTAAATTTAATCCACAAATTGTCTATCACACAAATGAATCACCACACGTATATTGTGTAAACGCACCTGAATTTTGTTCTATTTCACAATCTCATAGCTAGTCTTACCTCCATGCATGTCCATTGTGTAAATGCCCAGATAGTGAAAGCACCAAAAATGACCTGCACTGTTTGCTGGAAATCTTGTGAAAGCAACCTCACCTGCCAAAAAGAATTCCTGTGAAAATGACCTACCCATGAAAAAGGCCAAAATGAATCTGTCTCTAAAATTTTAGAGGAAGAAATAAGGGCATTCTCTAAAATTAGGTCGTTTGAGCGAAGGAGTGGTTCATACAAGGCCTTTCTTTCTTTGGATTTTAAAAATTTAAAGAATTCTCATGAAGTGACAGGGGGTTCATTCGAAGCCCCCCTTCATTCAAACGACCTAATTGAATTTTTTGTGTGCATTTATAATTTCTCTTCGCTTAAATAATTGTAACCCATTATTGTGGGTTCACCCATATATATGTATAAGTTTGTGTGTGTGTGTGTGTGTATATATATATATACTACATATATATATACACTTGTATATATATACATATATATATATGTACATATATATGTATGTATATCCTCTCCAATTTTATTCTGTTGCAAACATAGCCAGAAAATGCAAACATTCAACACAATCTACTTGGTAATTGGAAAAAATACAGCCATTTCAATAGCACCTTCTCCAAAATGGCTAGATGCAGAAAGGCACAATATACTTCAAGTTATAAAATAAGAATCAACAATTGATTTTATTTTGTTCCAAACAAAATAGAAAACAAAAGCCATAAAATCAAACAAGATTACTTTCTACATCCACCCACATGTAGAAAGCCACACACACACACACACACATATATATATATGTATGTATGTATGTATGTATGTATGTATGTATGTATGGATATATACATGCATATATACACAAAAACCCATAAATCAAACAAGATTACTTTCTACAACCACCCACATGTAGAAAGCCACATATATATATGTATGTATGTATGTATGTATATATACATACATGCATATATACATATACATACATATATATATGTACACACAATATAGTTTGAGCTATAGAATATGAATCAACCAATTATTTTATTTTGTTCCAACCAAAACAGAAAATGAAAGCCATAAATCAAACAAGATTACTTTGTACAACCAACCAGATGCAAAAAGCCACACACACACACACACACACACACACATATATATATGTATGTATGTATGTATGTATATACTGCATATATACATATACATGTATATATATATATATGTATGTATGTGCATGTGTGTGTGTGTATATATACACATTCATATATACATATACACGTATATATATGTGTATGTGCATGTGTGTGTGTGTATATATATATGTATATGTGTTTATATGATAAATATCATTGAGCAAACCCTTTGGAACCATTGAAACAAGAAAAAAAAAAAAGATTTCCTTCAACTAGCTTCACTAAAATTACACAGCATTCAACGTATTTGCAGCTTTACAAAATCTTGCCCTATGCGCTCATAGCCACCTTCAGCAACAACATAAACCTTAGACTGACAGTGAAAAATATGGTATCGATAACTGTACAGACATTTGTTTTGTTCTCCAAGGACTTTAAAACAGATGTTACTTGCACCAAGACCACTACATGGGAACCATACAACAATCAATGCTAATAATATTTCACTGGCCTCCCCTACACTTCTGTCATTGTGCCGGACTCCTCTATCATCATGAAAAATGCCCGCCACCTTTGACATGACATATAGGTTGCACAACCAGTGAATGCACTTGCACCTTGAAAAAATATTTCCATCCTTGGTCATAGCTACCTTGAATAGCAACAAAGATTCCCAAAATGGCACGGAACAATACATTTTCGGTAACTCTAGAAACATAGTGGATTAGCTATTTTTGAGCCATTTGTAGTGAAATGAAGCCATAAATGGAATAATATAGCCAGTTTTTAGTGGCATACGAAAACCCACAAAAATATGTAGTCTTTCCAACAACAATCGACACAATAAAAGAATATTCTTCCCAAGAATAACCTGAATTAGATGCACCTCTACCTACTTCCTTCAATAATAGGCATTCACGCTTGTTGTATTTTTCCTTTGTTCTTTCTTGACAACCTACCAAAGAACACCATAGAATTGTCACATCCTAGAGCTTTTGGAACCATTGATGCATGCAAAAAAAATAGTAGACATAACATTAACTATTTCATTGCATTAATATATATATATACATATGCCTATATACATATATATACACATTTTTATACATATATGCATATATATATATATATATAAACGTGCATTAAGAGATATAGTGGTGGATAGCTTATAAGTTCACTTAGAGTTTTGGTCGACCTGCCACTTCTTAGGCCTTCCAATCACCGGTTTGCAACAACATTAATTAATGTATGCTTTGCATGTATTGGAAATGGCCCTAATAAGACCAATGATAAATGAAAGCCATAAATGTAACAATTAAGCCTAACCCAAACAACAATAGTGAACAATCCCTTATGTAAAACAACATGGAGCACATAACACTAACTATTTTACTGCATTCCTACCATCGCCACAAAACAAAAGTTGTGAAGAAAACAATATTTTTATCCACACTCATGCAGATGGCCAAACTTGCAAAACACTAAAAATGACAGTGACAAATGCATAGACAAAAATACCCACAAAAGCCGAACCATAAATCAAACAATATCACTACCAACAAAGTATTGCTATCTATACCTGCTCATATATCTACCTATGAACATAGTTGTATGTATGTCTCTATTTACATATGCATACACATAAACACACGTGTATGCAATTCACATTTCCCTATCCTATACAACTTTGTGGTACATATTTGTTAGATATTTGGTTGACTGTTGGATATCTATGCATATATGCATACACCATTGAAAATTTACAACTGTCTACAACCTATTCTAAATAGAAAAGAAAAACACGGCTTCCAATAGTACCTCGCATATAAAACCAACAAAACACAGAAAGATCCCAATAAGATACTGACTCAAAACCTTCCCCATGAAAATTCCAATCCTAAATGAATCAATACTAGTTTCAACCGTAAGCTAGATGGGGTGATTCACCAAAAAAACACTACACATTAACTATTTTCCAGCCATTCACACAAGACCATTATTGTCTTGAGTTTTATTTTATAGTTTACATGTACACATTGCTATCGTTCTAAGATAGTATTTACAAAAAAAATCAAATGTTTTTTGGAAAACCCACAAAAAAGACAAGATATCTCAATTTCAACATTCACCAACTTTATGTGTGTAGATATATGTATGTATCTATATATATGTGTATATATATCTATATATATATGTACATATATGTATATATATATGTATATATGTGTGTGTATATATGTATGTCAATGCTAATGACATTTTGATGGCCTCCTTTGCACTTTGGTCATTTTGTTGGTCTCCTCTATCCTCACGCCAAATGTTTGCCACCTTTTACATGGCAATGGAGAACCAAGTTCAGGACCTTAATCCAGCAGGGCTGACAAAAAAGTCATCCACACTATAACCCATCCGCCAAGTGTCAGATAGCATTTACAAAAAAATGAATCTTTAAGGGAAAAACCATAAAACACAAGAAATCTCAATTTCAACATTCACCAAAAACTCAACAGATTAACTATTTTCCAACCATTCACATAGAACCAAAGCCATAAATGGAAAAATATAAACAACAGTCATTGACATGCCAAAAACCCACAAAACTATACAGTCTTTCTAACAACAATCGACACATCAAAACAATATTTCCTTCAAGAATAACCCAGATCAGATGCCAAACAAGTCCACAAAATTATCACAACCCTCACCATTTGCAACCATCGATGCATGCAACAAAATAGAAGATAACCTTCAACCACCTTCACAAAAATTGCACAGTCGTTCGTTGAAAATTAGCCAAACCTTCGCTTTCTTCCCTGGGGCATTAATAGGAAAGTTCTTATTACAATGTCCCCTAGTACATGCAAAGCATATAATATTTGTAACTATATATGTATATTTATACATATGTATATATGTATGTATATCTATATAGATATCTATATATAAGTATATACATGTATATATATATGTGTATATATATATGTGTGTGTATATATATATGTATATCCATATGTATATATGTATATATGTGTGTATGTATGTGGATTTTTTATATACATATATCTTTGTATGGACATGTGTATATATATGTATATATATATGTATAAATGGCAACCAAAACATTAATTATTTTGTTCTGTTGTAACGATAGATGCTAAATGGAATCCATAAATGGAACAATATATCTTAAGGTGGACATCAACAGAATGAATTCCATAACATTAACTTGTTTATCCCATTGCAACCATTGCCATACAATGCTAAAATTCATAGTTAGCACTCACTTCTACCTTCAACAATAACAAAAACCCTCACAATGACACCAAAGAATATGCTATCGATAATTGGACAAACATTCGTTTTGTTTAACAAGGACTTTAAAATAGATGGTACTTGCACCATCACCACTACATGGAAACCATACAACAATATATATATCTATATCTATATATATAATTTTTACATTCACATATATATATATACACACACACACATAGATATATGTATATGTGCATATATGTATATGTATATGTATATATATATGTATGTATGTATATATATGTATAGAACACAAACACTTTGGAGCCATCGATGCATGCGATAAAACACTAAATAGCTTTCAACCACTTTCACAGAAATTGCATAACCTGTGTATATCTAAATGTATATCTATATGTCAATGTATATCTATGTATATGTGTGGTATGTATAGCATGTATATACACATATGTAGATATATTTATATGTGTATATTGTGTGTAGTATGCATGTACACATATGTAGGTATATGCATATGTATATATATATATATATGTATATATATATGTATATGTATACATATGTATATGTATACATATGCATATGTGTATATATGTATATATATATATAGCCGATAGGCTGTTTGTGTCAACTTTGCCCAAAAATTTTGTCAGCCTCGCTGGTTTTTTAGTTTCCAGCGTCTAGGAACAAGGTGGCAGGTGGGTTATAAGATTAGCCAAAATTTTCATTAGCCTCCCAAAAATTTTTGCTTTCGGTGGCCGTAGAAAGATGGTAGAGGCAGTTGTTCACTGCTTTGGAAATTGGGTGGCGTTTGTTAGGCTGTGTGGATAGAGAAGGTTGTGGAAATTAAACTCTAGTTTATGTCAACATTAGTTGTTGCATGATTTGTGTGTATTGGGGATCGTTGTAATAACATCTTCCCTTTAACGCCTCGGGGAACAAAAATGAATGTTGGTAAATTTTCAATGAGGCATTTTTTGGTGTCGTTTTGTTGCTATACTTGCTATGAGAGTTGAGAGCGAGGAGGGTTAGCTTTTGTGAGGGTGCAAGCTGGATTAAGTTTTGTGCAACTTCTATGAAGGTGGGTGGACGCTATTTTGTGTTTTTTGCAAGGGAGGGTGGTTGGAAATGCAAAAGAAATGTGTCGATTGTGATAGTGTTTTTCCTATTCTTATGCATACAAGTTGGCAAGAAGATGTTTGTTTGAAGCAAGTGGGAAGAGGTAAAACAAAATTTATTTTTTTGGCATGCCTTTTAAACTTTGAAACCTATTATGTTTAATTTTTCCTTTTTGTTTGCTCCTTATGGTTGTAATTCAATTAAATAGTCATTGCTATATATCTTATCTTCAATGTTGTCTTTTGTAATCTTACTCATTGGTTCCCTTCTGTATACTTTAATTGGAATCCTTGCAAGCCTTTTTCATTTTCCAACTTCTTGTATACCAAGGCTAAGGTTGCAAATGGAATTCCCTTCTAAAAAAATCTAAGCCGAAATTCCCATAAGACCACACTCTTTTAACACTCGTGGAAAGAGCACAGACATCAAGACTGAATATTCCCTCATTTTCCTTGCTGAGAAGGCTAGGAATTCAAAGCTTCTCTTGGCTATAATATGTTGTCCATCCATAATAAAGGAATAATCATAGGCAAGACAAGCTCTGAATTTGTAGCCTCCTCAACCAGTCAAGTTAGGGAAAATGTTGTTTGGATGTTTGTTCTTTTGAATGCAAGTTGGTATTGAGATTCCTTGTTGTATGGTTTGCATCTGCTTGAAATACTTTTGATTGTAGCTCTTGTTTATCCAATTGTATATAAGCTATGAGATGTAAGATAGGGATTCCTTTATACTGTACTTAATGTATGGAACACATCAAATGCAGAAAAGAAAGAATATTGCTTGCACCTAACGATGACTATACATAACTCATAAACCAAACCATTTGTAACAACCTACAAAGTAATAGCCAACAAACTACTTTTGGAACTAAGATAAGTTTTTTCACAAATACTACATGAACAGTTTTACAAATATGCATCTCTCTCAATTTCCTTTAATTGCACCTCTTCCTGCTTGGTTTGTCTTCCCTCTATCCCCTATTGATGGCTTCTTGTAGATGAACATAGAACTATCACAATCGAGGCTAGCTATAGAATTTTTTTGAAGGTGGTTGGTTGTTATCTTTCATTCTTTGCATGTGTTGATGGTTGCAAAATGTGTGCATTGTGATAATTCTTACATATATATATATATACATATATATTCTTATATATATATGTATGTATAATTATATGTGCATAGATATGCATAGACATAGATATATACATGTATCTCTCTATATATATATTTGTATCTACATAAATGTCTCTTTGTATACACACACATATATATATATATATATATGCATGTGTATATGTATAGATATGTATATATATATGTGTGTGTGTGTGTTTCTGACTGTGCATGTGTGTACCTATGTATATGTATATGTATCTGTATATACATATATATATATGTACATGTATATATATGTATATATGTAAATATATCTGTATATACATGTATATATATGTATATATATGTACCATCATCGCTACATGGAAACCATGTAATGATTAATGCTAATTCCATTTTTCTCACCTTCTCTATCGCTGCACCAAACTCTTTTAAATTTTTTAAAAAAACAATAGAATAACACTTGTTATACAATGTCAAATGCTTGGAAACATGCAGGTTGGGAATGATTCCGTCCAATGTTTCCCATGGCCAATTGCTAATTCTTCTTATTAGGTTGTGTTGTGGAGAAGAACATAGGATTTAAGTATATTGCAGTCATTTACAAACAAGAAAATCCATAAATAATACAATATTATATTTTGTTGTGTGTAGATTTTCATGTAAACCAAAGTGGATGTAAGCAATG
This sequence comes from Sequoia sempervirens, assembly GCA_007258455.2. Taxonomy (NCBI): domain Eukaryota; kingdom Viridiplantae; phylum Streptophyta; class Pinopsida; order Cupressales; family Cupressaceae; genus Sequoia; species Sequoia sempervirens. The sequence goes on along the minus strand of VDFB02000003.1, from coordinate 739,497,641 downwards.
TGCATCTCTATTCTTGCCAATGTTTATTGTTTTACTCAAACTAGTTATTTTTGTTAGCCTTAGCATGACATATTTCAAATGTTATACTTTATATCACTGTTACATAAAACATTCATTCCTATCTTGCTAATTATTTGTTTTCATTCATACTGTTTGTGTTTCTAGGGGACAAAAGCAGGAATTTTAATATTGAAACAGTGAACCTGGAATAACAAATTCTATGTTAAGTATTAGTTAAATAATTGAAGACCTTGTTATTATTAATTATTTTGTGCCATATTCTTAATGGCTATGTATACAAATTAAGAGCCGATGTTGTGTTTTGAAGTCATAGACCTCCTAGCCACCCACCGGTGTTGCATCTCTTCATTCCTAAAAAGAACAAACAAAGCAATGTTGGTGGTCTCTAGCTCTTCTGAGGCTAGGGAACAATCCTCAAGCAACACTCTTGTAAGTGTGTTTGTTGTTTAGTTTATTGTTGCTACCAATTTCCTTGTCAATTTCTCAACTACGCCAAATAAATCAAAATAATACTTCATTTACATTGATAATTACTATTATATATGCTCTAACTTATTTATATTTAAATTGTATGTCTTGTTTCCCATTTAGTTTATTGGCCTTTTTAGAGTAAATTAGATCTTAGAGGGAAAAATGTCTTGGTTTGCAAATTCATCAATATTGTTGTTTCTTTTTAGAGTTGAGCCATAGTAATATAGATGCCATTGCTACCACTATACTGAGTTTAATTTCCTTGTAGGCTACAAATTTAAATCCAACCTTAACAATAGATGTACTACACTCTATAGATGTTGAGGATGTTGTCCCATCTCCAATGCTCCAACTAATATCTTACTAAAAAATAGGAGGTAATAAAAGCCCAATTGATCGATACAAAGTTGTGCTATTTGAAGGATCCCACATGTAGATGGGAACTCTACCTGGAAAGTACAATGACCTTTTTGTTTACAGGGGAATTGAAAATGGGTTCAGTTGTGTGCTTGACAAACTATTTGTTTATAAAGCTACAAGAATCGAGGTTCAATATAGTTGTGCCTTGCTTGTTCTTGTAGTTTTCAACTTCCTTGTTTGTGGGGGCTGCATTTTGAAGTATTTAATCTTCATTTCATTACATGGAAATTGTCATACTGTCCCTACATGTGAAGATGATAGATTGCCAGCTAATTGGAAAACCCAAATATTTGTTTAGAGATCAAGAAGAACATAAAGTTGGCTGTGAGTTGCCCTCCACATCAAAACGAGCCTCCATGTTTAGAATTAACACATCACCAAGGCAGAAAGATGCCCCTACAAAAATCAACCCTATTAAAGGGTTGAACATTTACCAAACTAGATGGATAATAAAAGGTCATGTAACAAGAAAGAGGGATATGCACCAGTATAGCAAGTAATGCCATGAGGGGTAGGTATTCAACTTTGATATCATTGATGATGAGGGCATATGAATATGGATTACATTCTTTAATGAGATTGCATACATGCATTATGAGAAGGTTGAGGTGGGACGTACTTACTATGTGTCAAAGGGATCGGTGAGACAAGCAAACAAAAAAATTAATAAGCTAAACAGCCAAATGGAAATCATTATAGATCAAAATTCAATGTAAAAGTCCTATGATGATGAGGCCTTTGTTCCAGAGAAAGTATTTTGTTTCACACCATTAAATCAAATTGCAGATTGCACTAATAAAAATTTAATTGACGTTATTGGCACTATGGTGCATGTGGGAATGGTTTCAACCATACAAAGAAAAGATCAGTCCCAAACAATTCGAAGGACTATTAAGCTTAATGATATGTCATATTTTTCAATTGATGTAAATTTGTGGGGCTCAGCTTGGGAAGCAAAGGGTCATGAGTTAGAGAGGTTTGTACACCCCTTGTTTAACTCTCATCCTTGTGAAAAATACACATGTTGGGTAATTTAATGGAGTTGTTCTTAAAAGAGCCACAAGAAATCTTCTCTATATAAACCCTGACATTTTAGAGGCCCAACCATTGATTGAGAGAGGCTTTATTGCTCCACCTACTATTGAGCCCCCTCAACTAGTCCCTCAAAAACTTTCTTTGGAAAATGGGAGAGTTACTATTGCATACATGTTTGACCACTGCCTTGGTTTTCCAGAGACTTTGCAAGCTACTCTCAAGGCAATAATAAAATTTATCAAAACTGATGCATTCTATTATGTTACATACCCATTGGAGGTGAATGGTAGGCAATGCAAAAAAAGTGAATAATCTAATGAAAATAAATGGTTTTTCCCAAAATGCCAGAAAATGATAGGTGACTATGACTTCCGATATTTATTGTAACTAAATATTGAATACCACACAGGTGAGTTTTGGGAAACTGCTTTTGATGAGGCTACAACAAGCCTATTACAAATTTCATCAAAAGATCTTTACATGTTGCAATATGAGTCAACCACTGAAATGAGTGTCGAGTCTGTTATCAATATAGTCACCTACATGGCATTTTTTTAAACAGTTCTAATCAAAACCCAACATTATAATTCAGAAAGAAGACTGAAAACAACAATAGTAAAGGTTGCTAAGCTCAACTTTGAAGCTGAGTGCAAGCTATTACTATCAGATTTGTCTACTATTTCTCCCATGGTTGAGCAGGCTCTAGATTTAGTTGTACTACCTTTTGAAGAGAAAAAGAAGCATATCTAATTGGGACTTTGTATACTTCTTTAAGTTCATCTTGTTTGGAAATTTAGTTTGTTTAATTCCCTTGCACTCCTTGTCAGACCAAATAGACCTTTACTCTCTATCACTATTGCTTTATTCTCTATTTCATTGGTTATTTATTAAGACAATGAAGTATATGTTGCAATCTCTAGGTAAAAAAGATATAGTTATTTTGTTTTCTATTGATTATGTTTGTTATAATTTTCTTAAATTTTAAGTTTAAATATATTTATGATTTAATTTTTTACTATTGAGTATTTAAGTAGTCATTTTTCTTGGACTTCTAGAGGCGAGGGTAATCTAGTTTTATTTTGATATTTCATTGATTTGGCTTTGCCAAATTTTTGATCGTTAATGTGATTTTCAATTATGAGTGGGTTGTACCTCATGTTATGAGCATTTATGTATTTGGCTATTGGCAAGATGATAAATGCCTCACATGTCATCTATTGAGATTTAATGTTTTGTTCTTTATGGTACAACCCTTGATTTTGATTATGTTTTGGGGTCTCTAGGGAGAGTGGCTCTTCGTGGGGGATGGCACCTCAAATAGGAGGAAGGCAATAGGATAACCCACATAAGAGTTAGAGTAACAAGTGAAAACCTAATAATAGAACTTAGGGGGATGGGTAGTAATAACATAATAAGATAATCTTGGATACCTTCTCTGTCCATTAGGGCTATCGCAGACTAATGGTAGTAGACTAAGAAGGTCGTGGTTGGAAAAGTCATTACCTCATCCTTAGGAGAGGTTAACAACTTCACATGAGTCACCCTATGGGGCCGGCACCTCAAGTAGGAGGAAGGGCTAGGATAACCATAGATGGGGGTCATCGCCTCATGTTGGAGGAAGGGCCAGGATAACCCATGTAGGATATGTGATGACACTCTCCACTAGATGCCCTTATGCCTTGTTTTGTTGGTTGCCTTTGGAAGTGTGTAATGGGTATGTGCAGGATCATCATGGAAAAAATAGGCCCTTAAGTGGCAAAAAAATTAGAAAAATCAAAGCTAGGAAACTTGATGTAAAAATTTGAATAAGTTATCTATATTATTTGAAAACTATGTAAGAATAGAATCTGTATCAAATTGAATATAGTTTCTAAACTACTAGGTTTGTTTTAAAATAATAAAATCTATTCGGTGAAAATTTGAAATTTCAATGCAGTGGTATTTAAATTTCAGGGAAAAAATAAGAAGTAGGTGTCTGTCTAACCACCCTAACCACAATAAAATGATAATATTTTTTTATAATATTTTAGATATAAGTAGAGGACTCATGCCCTGATGTGATGCATATTTTTTTGTAATTTATTTCCAATACTTAAATAATTAATTATGAATTTTTTATTACAACCTTTTTAAAAATATAAAAACTCATATGTCTGACCACCTTAACTTGGTCAAAACTTCATGAAATTCAATTTTTCTTTTTTCAATCCTATAGTATGCGAAGGATAGAATGTGACACATGTTTTGGATTCAAAAAATGTGATACTGTTTGAAAGCTATAGATGGTTTTCAATCAGCCTATCAATCAGTACTTTAGTCATAATTTGAATAGAAAATGAATAAAAATTACTTATTAAATTCAAAGTAAAGCATAGTTTATATCGGTGGAAAGCTGAGAATCTCCTTTAAAAGCCCTTTTCATTTCATCAACTTTGGGTAAAAAAATAGTTGTCAGCCACATACCCATCATATTGCCACTTTTTGGTCCATCATGATCCTACACATACCCTAATGATTGTTGTCTTGGATTTACTTTGCTACTGATTATGATTGTTTTTGTTGATTTATCTATGATGTGTCCTTATGGTTTTGTGTTTACTATGGTTGGATCTTGGTTGTTGTCATTTATGGTCTGTGGAATCTTTTGTTGATGCTTTTGGAGTTATTGTTACTATGATATTCTTTATTGGGTTGGTCTTGTGGCGTTCTTGTTCGCGGTCACTTTCTCATCAGCTCCTTAGCATGGGGGGTGGGTCTTCAGACCCACGTGGTCAGGTGGAACATGCTAAGCACCCCATTGGGTCCCCACTCGAGGATCATGAGGTGTGGGTTGGCGTCCTTTGCGGCGACTCAAAATTGTATCTATCTTTGAGCCAGTTATGATACTTTCTATTTATCTATTCAACAATATCATTCTATATGAATTCCCATTCATGTTGGGGGACACTATTGTATTATTGTTACTCTTGAGAATTGTAATGAAATGTAATGTTATACCTTGTATGACTTTTGATCCATGGCAATTGTTATTCGATACGTTGTATCTGTGGAAATATGTCCCTTGAGTTTATATGATGATATAAAGTTTATCATTATGAGTTTTGAGGTAATTATATATATATGTTGTATTTACATATGTGGATGGTTTCTTATTATTTTTTTATCATGTATGTGTTACATTTGTAAATGTTTAATTTGTTATGGATTATATCTTTGGTTTTCATTCTTTATCACTGTTGTATAGATTTAAGTTTCATAATGACTCCTCGTGTACCCCAAGGGACATAAGAGTTAGTGGATTTGTTTAACTAAGTTTCATGATGTGTGACTTGATGTACATCTCATGTATGTTTAGATTTAATTTTTTTAAATAAAAAAATTATACAGTAATTATTGTTTAGTTGTCCTTTGGGGTTCGCACGACAGGGCGTTAAAACATGGTATCAGAGCATAGGTTCATACACTTGGCACTATGTGTGCTCATTATGTAACCTTGTGTTTAGACCCTTGAGTCTAGAGTTTCACTTTTCTATTGTCATGGTTGTGAATCTGAGTTTCTCTTGTTGGCTGGTGTCGGGTCGATGGTGTAGGAAACTAATGGGAAAGGATAGGACCCTTGGTGTAGTGCGCAATGCACCGATATTCTTCCTGTCAGGGATGCACTATGGAACCTTGTGTTGTGTTATGTGGTTTCCAATGATGTGAGTTATGTGTGTGAATACATCAAGGGTGTGTGGAATCTACCATTTTGTTGTCCTTGAGTGATGAATTATGTTTTCCTGAATCTGTGAAGGTGTAAAATTTCTCCTTTTCTTGAAATTGTTGCGAGATTTGGTGTTGATTGATGAATGAAGTGGAGTGTTTTGTGTGAAATGATGAGTTTTAACAAAAATGTGCATGTTTGTGGATAATTATGCTATGATTATATGGAAGTGCAATATTTTCAAGTTAAAATGAAGTTGAAATTATTGATACTAATGTGTTATGTCCTATTGAAGTTTATGATTTCCAGGTAGTTGGCTTCAGAAACATAGTGATAAAGGTAACATAATTGGAATTTTATAGAGATGGATACTTATAATGTCAAGTAGTAATTCAATTCTGATATAACATATGGGAAAGATTCATGGTTAGGATCATTAAGTTATTATGTTTCTAACCAATAAGTAGCAAATTGTTTCTGAATTATTAGAACTATTTTAATTACTATATGTGGTATGGTGAGAGGAAAAGTATAGTATCACTTGGTCGCAAGTGCCCTACTACGCTGTAAATTCCTCTCATAGTGTGGTTGTAATTGGATATATATGTGTATTGTATGCAACATTTTTTTGTATGCAAGGTTGTAGGAACTAAGCCCCGATTCCACCTGCATGGTTAGGATAGGGCGAGCATCATAAACACCCAATGGGATTGATGTGGAAAAATAGGAGCTGACAAAAAAGTTTCCCCAGCTTAGTTCTTCCACCCTGTCCTTGTGTTTAACAAATTGGTCTGGTTGCAACCCCGTCTTCACTTTCGGTTTTGGTATCATTCCCTTTCTTTTAGTTGTTTAAATTTTCATTGCTTATTTGACGACCTTTAATTGATGATATAGTTTATGGTGTTGATGCATTTATGATTGTGTGGATGCCACCTCATTTTATGACTTCTAGGAGTAAGTCGACGCCAAGGGGGGAAGGATGTAGTGCCCCTCCGTTGTGGCCTTTCTAGAATGTTTCAAAGTAAGTGTTTATTGTGTTTCATTGTTTAATTTGTTAATGTTTTGTGAGGTGAAATTAATATTTTATGGAGGGGTGCAATCAGTTAATTAAATTAAAATAATAATACAATATAAAGTTATTATAATTATTAGATTCAATTATTTTATGATGTTTTAGATTATGATAAATTGCTATTAAAGGGATAATCATGTAATTATGGAAATAAAAATAATAATATTGTTTTAAATAAGGAAAAACATGTATGATTTTCAAACTCAAGTAAATACAAACAAAAATAGAAAAGATGGAAAAGAGATAAGGAGATAAGATTTATGAACTGAAGTATAAAAAAAATGGAAAAAGATAAAAGCATGTGCATGCATGACTTCGAATGATTTGTCAATTGGAAAAATTCTTATACTTCCTGATTTTTTTTTGTTTTCAAAACTTTCTTTATATGTCCTCTTGGATGAGATTTTGAGGGAGAGTTGATTTGGTTCTCAAAAAAAAGAAATTTTTTGGCTCTGCTCTTTTTGGTTTGGGAAATTTCACTTCAAACAAATTTTATCTTATGATTGTATTTGAGTTTGAAGGAGGAGTTGGAGATGGCAAAAACAAGGGTCTTTAGTGTGTACTCTTTGTCCTTGATGAGATCAATTTTGAAGATTGGAAATTATCGGGGGGATCGTTTCACAAGTCGGGATCAAACCTTTGGCCTCTGAAAGTTATCTATACAGTACATCTTCTTTGAATTTCGGTGGAAGACTCCAGGTGTGTCATTTAATCTCCCTTGTATGGATTGGATTTGCTTCCTAATTTTAAGGTTAGAAGTCATAAATATATTTTGGAAGCTGTTGTTCATCTCCATCATTGATATTTCCTGAAATTTGTTCATTGCGTATTTGTGGGTCAATCCAAAAATAATTTCTTTGCACTCATTTTAACCTTTTGCTTAAGATCCCTTTTCTCCCCTTAAGTTTTGTTAGTTAATTTTTCAACGGTTGATTAGAACCTAGTTAGTGAGTGGCTTCCTATCATAACACTAAGTTGTGGCTTTAACTTCATGTGAATCTAATTTTGTTATTGTAGTAACATCCCTGAACCAGATGACCTTGATCCATTGGTGGCATAGGTTCAACTAGCATCTTAGTAACAAGGTTTAGAGTGTCCTCATAATTGCCAAGAAGGATATGAGGGGCAGCCACACACATCTAATGATCAACAATAAATATAATGCAATAAGGGTTACTAATGTGTGAAGTATGCACAACCCACGTCCTTTAAGGAAAATTAGACGTGGAAACAATTCTCCTAAAGCTAATACCTCAGGAAAGAATGTAGATACACTTTAAAATTTACACTTACAGTCCAATTAAGATGCACTATGAAGCAGATAACAGAAACAAAGTAGTTGACAATCACACAAGAACACCAAATATACGTGGGAAACCCCTTACAGGAGAAAAACCCACCACACCAAGAGAAGTCACTTTGCATAATAGTAACAAATAATTACATACAAGTTTCAAACTTATCTTTCTGATGTCTATTTACAACAACATTCACCATGAACAATCTTGTATAGGAACCTTTCAAAATATAGTCATTACATATTAGAATTCATTTACTGATCATACAACTACACAACAATTTGTCGATGCAACCAACCTTCGAACCAATTGATCACAATCTGCAATCACCAAGTATATCCATGTCGATCTCTATTTGTTGAGCTTCCTCACAGAACTGTCACAACGAACAATCTTCCAACTATTTAGATTCGGCTTCTCCCATTGGTCGACAATGAGCCACATCAGATGGTCTCACTTGATCAACAGTTTCACTCTGTATCGGCATGTCGGTGAGACACTAGAAGCATCTCCCTGATGCCCAAATCTCCATATCGATGTCACCAAGAGATATCATTATCGCCAAGATGTTCTATCGAGCTTTCATTGTTATGCTGAATCACCAAGCTGTCGCCCAGACCTATTGCTTTCACTAGGAGATCATAGCGAGATCCAAAAGTCTCATAGATGTGAGTTTACCATTTGGCATGACTATTGTTCTTCACCAGGACCTCATGCCATGTCCTTATGTTTCACCAAGCACCTAATGATCGACAAGACATACCTTTCGCCAAAAGGTTTCATTGAGTTCTCTTATGTCTCCCCGAAGCCAACAACAGTCACCAAGACATTCATCCTTCATTAAGAATTTACTCCGAGGTCTTTAAGTTATACTGAGACCACCACTCATCGCCTAGAGTCACACCAAGAGACAACTTTAACATCGACAAGACATTAACACTTTGCCCAGACTTCATAACAAAACCTTAGTGTTACATCGATGACTCCTAAGTGTGTCCCTGTCGGCATGACTTTCATCCTTCGCCGAGAGATCATACCGAACTCCAAGACTTACCCTGAAGGCTCCAACATAAAGCGCTATTGGTGAGACATGTTTCTTTCGCTAAGACTTCTCACCAAGTGTTGAAGTCACTCTGAAGCCCCCAGTCACTATGATTCTTCCCGACGCCCGATTGAATGGCTTGTCGGCCAAAGGTCTCCATGCGGTGAGAGGTTACAATGACTATTCTATGTTACAGTGATAGACTCCATAGTGAAAGTGTTTGGCAAGAAAAAAGCTAGGTCACAATGACCTATACAAAACATGATGTTCCAAACTGCTAGTTGGCCAGACATAGAAGATGTCACACTGGATTAACTCCAATGGAGGTTTCAGCCTATGATGATTGAGGCATAATTTTCCAACAATCTCCCACTTGACGAAGATCATACAGGAACCTCCAGAGCACAATAAAACTTACTGAAAATCATGGGCACTAAGGCCCATTGAATTGGCACACCACCTGAACTTGTCTATGCTCACTAGCTTCGTCAATGCATCTGCAACATTCTCCAGAGTATCAGCCTTTTTCAAATTGACCTTTCCATCCTTCACAATATCTCGTACAAAAAGATATTGTACATCAATATGTTTCGTCCAGACATGGAAATTTGGATTCTTTGCCAGACAAATTGCACTCTGACTGTCACAGAAAATAGTTATTTCCCCTGCATCAAAACCAATGTTAGAACACAAAAGTTTCAACCAAATTGCTTCTTTACAAGCATGAGTAGCTGCCATGTATTTAGCCTCCATAGTGGACAAAGTGACTATAGTCTGTCGCTTGCTCATCTAGCTCACTGCACCACCATTCATCATGAAAATGTATCCACTGGTGGATCTCTTGATGTTAATGTCCCTTGCCCAATCAGAATCCACATAGCCTCGAATACTAAGAGTCCTCTATGATTCAACCGAATTCCCATGGTAACACAAAGCAAAATCTAAAGTGCCCTTCAAATATTTGAAAACTCTTTTCACAGCATCCCAACGAGTTCTTCCTAGATTAGCCATAAACTGACTAAGAACTCCCATTGCTTGGGTAATTTCGGGCCTTGTACAAACCATAACATACATGAGACTACCAACCACACTAGCATAGGATACACTAGTCATGTCCTCCATCTCAGTAGGATATTTTAGACAGTCCTCAACAGATAGCTTCGTTCCTTGCATGACTGGAACCACTAGCTATTTGCAATCATTCATACAAAATATCTCAAGAACAGTCTTGATATACTTACTCTAATTGAGCCAAAGCTTTCTATTCTTCCTGTCCTTGGTTATCTCCATCCCCAGAATATACCTTGCTACACCAAGATCCCTCGTTT
>VDFB02000003.1:739432219-739487151 GCA_007258455.2 Sequoia sempervirens | reverse complement strand
ACCACCCTCCCCCACTCTCCCACCCTCTCTCACACTCTCCAACCCTCTCTGACTCTCGTACCCTCTCACACTCTCCCACCCTTCCACACTCTCTCCCACTCCCACCCTATCTTCCATAAGCATAAATACATACATATAGGCATACATACATACATACATGACACACCAACATACATATACATACAAACATATGAACAAACATTCAAAAAACTGACATTTAACTAAAGGAATAAATAATGTGAGCACATTATTTGTTGCTAGAAATGTTCCATAGAGAAGGAAGAAGTGAAAACAAATAAATAACATGAGCACGTTATAACGTGCTCGCGTTATATTTTGCTTTGGGAATCCCTGAGCCTTGGCTTTGGTATTTTCCTTGGAATACCAACCCAAACGTTTGGAGGGAATTCCCAACGACCAGAGACATTTTTTTTGCAAATTCTACAATTTTTCACATAATCGGGTTCATGTTCACCATCAAGATTGCATTTGGTTCAATATCGACAAAATCGAACACATGGGTAATGTTAAGTTCTCTCTTAGATTTCCAACAATATAATTTTTTTCACTTTCTGACAATGTTAGGCCTTTCATCCATAATTTATTTTGTTTGTATTTTTGTTTTTAATCAAAAATTAGTGTTTTTTTTTTTTTTCATTATAAATTAACCGTTCATTGAAATTTCAAATAAATTACATTTTTAGAAACTAGACTCCATTCTACAAATTTTAAAAAATTAAAATTATAAAAATCTATTACTTTCCAAAATTTGTAGGGGGAGCATGCCAAAATTCTTCTTTTTAGGAAGTTCCCACTTAGAAAATTAGTAAAAAATCAAATATTCATTAAAAAATTATCAAAAAAATTGTGCATCAACTATATGTTGTTAGCTAACTTTTGATTGTAGCGATTTTAAAAATACTAAAAAAAAGTTCACCGTGCTTAGGTCGTACAAGAGTTGCTATGTTATGTTTTTTTGACAAAAACAACACCAATTTGTGTACATCCCTCTATTGAACCCCTTTATCTCAACCATTTTCAAAATAAATTAGTAGTTTAGAAAGTAGACTCAGAGCACTTTGATCCTTGTTTTTGTTCTATCTCAAATTTTTGAGTGTAACTATCCTCAATTTCACGTCCAAGGTCAGCATTTCCTGATTTCAGAAAAAAGTGGCCACTTAAGCCCCCTTTTTGGGAAACATCTTGGTGCACTTACACAGGAATGTTTCAGAGAAAACATGCTCTATCAGTTTTTTTCAAATTGAGAAAAAATGATTAAATAAGAAATGTGTATGTGTTATAAAATTCATACGTATTCTATTTTAGGAATGCGCACATGTTATATAATGCGTACATGTTACCTTTACCTAACTAGTAAATAGATAATACATACACATTATATAACGCATACATGGTATATTTAAATAACACCTACACATTTTATAACATGTACACGTTATTAAAAATATGAATCCCCAACCCACATGTAGCCTTGGTTTTAGGCTTGGGAAAGGCTTGGTAACCTAACCCTTAGCCTTTGATCTACAACTAATAAACTAAGGCAGGTTCAAGAGGAATGTTCAACTTTGGCAATATGGCTGATGGACTTTTTTTCTGAATCAATCTATGAAATTAAAACCCATTAGACAACACGATGCCTAGTTTCCAAATATATAATTTTGATTAAGATTGAATTATATTTGTTGTTTTTTAATTAATTTCTAAGAAAAGTAGTCCATAAACTTGAAATATCAAGATTTTTTGTTTTTTAATAACCTTTTTGGGTTAGGTTTCTTGTAAAAAAAGTTATATGACATCAATCTTCAGACAATTCTCTACACAATGAAAAAAAAAATTCAAATAACATTTAGATTAGGTTCAATTATGTTTTCTGTACATGTTGATTTTTAAAAACAACAATTAAGGCCAATAAAAATTCAACAAAAAATATTAAATATATATATATATATCCTCATCAATCTTCATGTTGTTAGCTCTCTTTCCCCAAAAGGAATTAGCAAAATACTTTTACTTGGGTCAAAAAGTGGTGTCCATACACATGCATGGTATGGTAAAAATAATGACTTGTAAAAAGTGGTTTGTATACATCCCTATCAAAATTTAATTTCTATCATCTGAATATTTGAATAAATTACATATTTGGAAACTAGATTCAAAATGATAAATTTCATATTTCTGACTTTCTTAAAGATTCATTGTGTAAGTGCCTCAAATTTTTAGTCCATGTGTGAAAAATTCCAAAAAATGACAAAAACACTTCCACTTTTTGAGCTTTTTGTGGACCCAACTTCTTGCATCCACCCACTAACCTTTTCCTTTATTTGATATTTCCTACTCACAATCCTCAACAATCAGCAAAGCCTACAATACCTTCACTTGAGATTGTTTCTTCTTCTAACAAAGCGTGTTTTACAATTTATACCTCATCCATTACACATGAAAACCTATGCCAATTCTAATCAAGGTGAAGGAATGCCTAAAAAAATCCTTCATCTCATGAAACCAAAGTAAGTGATACACCCATTATTTTTGAAAAATTCGATGGCCAAGGCTTTAAGATTCTTTCCAAACAAGGTTGTGATATAAAGAATGAATGTGAAATTCACACTCTCTTAGAACAAACACCATATGATAATACAAAATAAATTTACTATCAAGGTCTTCCACCTTTACATAATATATTTACACCAACCTCAAATCTAAACCAACCTCATGGCCCCATTGGAGATGGCCTTCTTCCTGCTCTACATCCCTTGTTTGAGATTTAGCATACCTTATCCACATATTTATAATGGGAATAAATTGTATTATTGTGGATGTGAAAATCTGCATATGGTTAGCATTTTAAAACCAAAATAATCATCAACATCCCTATGAAATAACTCCACATGCTAATAATGCAATCAAAGCAACAATGATCTAGATAGATAAATTCAAAACATAATAATGAAACATGGAGCAAATTATATCTCATAGTGGATTGGTGCTATTGTTGAAAATAGCCCTTTCCCAACCCTTGATAGATAAGCTAAATGATATGAAAGTGCAATGAGGATGATATGAGACGGGAAAAATCAGTTCTCAAATGAAGAGAGTGAATTTGCATTAGCTTTGTGGATGAAATTGTGGAGTGGACAAAATCAATTCTCACTTGAAGAGAGTGACTTTGCATAAGCTTTTGTGGATTTGTGGAGGATTTGCTTGAAGAATGATGCCTCTATTTGTAGATTATTTAGATGAGAGGAATAGACAAATGGATGAATGTGGGACAAATATTGGACCAATGAGAGGAGTCCAATTGTCAAGTTGTGAGTGGTTGATGCATGTGCAAGATTTGGGAAGTGTGCCCATGAGAGGGAGTTTCAAATTCAAATTTGGGCAATAAATTTTGAGAGGGGGACAAGAAAATGAGAAATAAATGCAATGTTGGAGGGACAAATCAACTTGTCATATTTTTCAAACTTGAGGGAATATTCCCCATAAATGCCATGTTGAGTGAAAATGATGATTTTAATAAATCAATAAATTGATTTATTTGTGCAAGTGGCATTATCTAGAGGATGCAAGTGGGTAAGATTAGCATTTAATCATGGTTAGATTAAATTAATGATGATTAGGTGAGTTTTATCTTTTTGACTTGAATATTTGGATTTATTTAAATCAGAAGGGGAGAAATATGACTTTAGATTTAATTAAATAAAAGGCTTGATTTATTTAATTAAAAGGATGGTGATGTTAGGATCAAGTTGATTTATTTAATAGTCCTAATTTACCTAGTTAATGGATTTGTTGTGTTTGATTTATTAATGAGCAGATGAATGTGAATTGGGTGCACGATGTTAATTTCACATGTCTACATTTTTCCCCTCTTTGAAGCAATGTACTTGTGTTGGTTCAAAGAATAAACTTGCCGCGATCAAAATTCATAAAATTTCTAATTTTTTGAATGTCCCAGTGGAAGGAACTACACTGGTACATTGCCCCCTCGAGAGATCAAGCGAAAAGATTCGATTTGAGAGTTGATCTCGTGATAAAGAGGTTCAAAATGGATGGTTATGGACGATGATGCAAATGAGATGATTTTAAGATGCTTAGAATAACAAATCTATATTATCCTAAACAACATAAATGATAATATGATGTGAGATGGATGAGATTGATAATGTGATATGTTGTGATTATGCAAATGTATGATTTATGGGATGCTTCGACTAACATAGCTAAATTATGATGGTGAACATGCATTTCAGATGATATGCAGAATACTAATGGTTTGTGGATGCAAAATGAATGCAGGATGGATGCATGATGGATACATGATGTGATGTTAATGTGGAAGAGAAGACATTAGATGATGACAAGAGGATCCAACAAGCTCATGATTGGTCGAGACTTTATCATAGATGATGATGATGATAGATTTGCTTATCAAGGATTGGGATTTTAAAAGGGCTACTTATCTTATGTTTGATAACACACGTAGGTACGATGCATCAAGGTATAAAGAACCAGGATGACATTGTGCCTAGTGCAATGGAATTTGACTCGACAAAAAGATAGGAGTATTCTTGTTCACACTCGACATACAAAAACCTTGCTAGGACGTACCTAACAAAGCAAGTATTCACCAAGTTATTTTACAAGAATGTCCAACAAGCACAACTGATAAAAGGATAATGATCGTTGCCCCATTCCTATCTCTCTAAATCCTTCGTTTGGATATCATTGAGAGGTCCTTAGAATGAGCGCAATAAGATAAATCAAAAGAAAAGATCAAGTACACAAACAATCCAATGTTCTTCATATCTCTAGCCAAAGGGATTTGTTTTGACAGGATAAGAACCCAAAGTGATCCAAAATGATGCCCATTGTCAGAACGATATATCCTAGGACATGCATTGTATAGGATGATGATGGTTTGATAAGTTGATTGATAGGCTATTGATATAAAGTTGATTGTCATGTTTGAAAATGATCAGGAGTTTTATTTTGTGTTCAATGGTTTGTTGTTTGCTTTTGATTTTATGATTGAAGCTTGATTTTGCTGACTACTATGATTATTTATGTTTGTGTTGCCAAAGGATGAAGGTGACAATCATTTTATTATGGATGATTGATTATTGTGGGTGCAAGCGAGATGAGATGGATGGATTTTTTCAAATATTTGGATTTTTTTGGAGTTTAGCGATGTTTTGAGGCTGTTTTTGGTGTTTTTGAGATTTTTACAGATGTTTTGATTTTTGATTTTCGCATGTTTTTGGATTTTGATGTTTTTTTTTTTGGATATTTTTGGATTTTTGTGTCTTAGGGGCTAATCAGAGATTAGCATTGCCTACGTTTAAGCTTATAGATGATGTAGTTCAGATTCCAATGGTTTTATGTTTTGTATTTTTGACTTGTTTTTGGTTTTTGATATGTTTTGAATGTTTTTGGATTTTCTGATGTTTTGATGTTTTTGGATTTTCGCATGATTTCGATGATTTGGATATGGATATCTGTGACGATATTAGTTCTCTATTTTGGTATTTTGCTAAAAACCAAGCTAAGGTTGACTGATCGAATCAATGGATTCATGATGATGATAACATTGTTGAGGATACACAACAATGCAAGGATTGGATTGATCAGGATTGCTGACGATAACATTGTTGAGGATGCAAAACAATGCAAGGATTTTATTGATCAGGATTGATGATGATAACATTGTTGAGGATACACAACAATGCAAGGATTGATTGATGATGATAACATTGTTGAGGATGCACAACAATGCAAGGATAGTGTTAAGCAACACAATGATTGGGAAAGATATCCCCAAGATGATGATGGATTGATTGGATTCGATTGATCAGGATTGTTGAAGCTTGGTTTGGAACAAAAGATGTTTTGGATGTTTTGATGTGACGTTTGAAGGGTGCATTAGATGCGACCGATATTGATTGTTTGGATCGATGTTCCATGAAAGATAACACTTGATAAGGAACATCATCTTGTCAAAATATGCCATGGGCTAGTGATTTGGATTTTGGATCACAAATGCTTTGCCAATTTGATTTCACATTTTCCAATGTTCGAATCAACATATAAGTTGGAGGATATAGATCAATATTTATTCCCGAATCAAGATGTAAATCTCTACCCCCAATGTCTAGCAATGTATGGAATGTCGTGGATGGATACTTGGATAGGCGTGTGGATAGATGGATATGGATTATCTTGTGATAAGATAAGGTGTTTGGATAAAGAACATGCTTATTTGGATAATGCTTCATGTCTTAGATAATGCTGCATAGGATAAGATCAATGAAAATGGCCCATGTCCATATGTTTACCATAAGCAAGTACAAAGCATGCCCCAAACTTTCATCAAGATCAAGATAACTTGGATGATGGATGCTGATGGATGAAAATGGATTGGATCAATGGTTTATGGATGAATGGATTTATTATGGCTGAGATGGATGGAATGTTGGATTTATTACGAATGGGATGAGATGCTTTCTCCTGGAGTGGCACATGTAGATGATTGATTCTACACATCACGCCTATTTTCTAGGTTTTCATCATGGTCTTTCCCAAAGCGCCGCCCATGTGGTTTTCACTAGAGGACGATTTTTCTCTTTACTATTTTCAATCCTTTTTTATGATTTTCTTTTTGGATTTTCATATTTTTTGATTATTTTTTTTTTCAAAAGATTTTTAAGCTCATGCTGAATCACAAGGTGTTGCTGATGTAGACACTTCTGTCATAATGTGCCATTGATATCCTTCCTGAAGAAGTTGCTTTGCTAAGATACATGCACTTGAATACAACTTTTCAGATTCTCGAGCTGCTTCATCGATATTGGAGTTAACTTTGTCTTTGTGCATACTTCGCGATAGAGTGCCTGCTATATCCTTATGATGAAGGGTTGTTGCCAATACATGGTCGATGTGAGAATTGGATATCATGTGTGGAGGCATGGATGGAGTGTGTTTTGGGATAAGAGATGGATTGGTTGATAGTTTGGAACCTTTGACTCTCCAAACTTGGGAAGATGAGCAATGATGGGTGGATACGAAAGTGTGTGTGGAATTAAGACCAATTGCTTGATACACTTTTTACGTTGCTTGAAAAGCTTGCTTTTGCTTTTGCAGACATCTTCGATGGATAATTTTCCCTTTTCTATTTTGCCCCATAGTTTCTTTGATTGATGGAGTTTGATAGGGATAATCTTTCTTCGTATTCTTTGGTATCCATGTGTATTTGATTTGTCCATTATGATTCCCAACTTCTTTTGCTTTGATAACATTCTTTGTACTTTGATTTAGTTCTTTCTTTTGACGTTGGTCGCAATTCATGGATGAGGTGATGGGTGGATGAAGATTCATGATGTGGCTGGTTGTAGTATTGACATTGGTTTCATCATAAGGATTCTTCATGCTCCCTATGTTGATGTTTTCTTAAGACATAGTTGCCCCCAGTATTGTGGAAGTAATACCTGCGTTCCTTGATTCTGCTTGTTTTGAGATGTCTTGTTCAATAAGCATGCTCTGACAAATGACCACTCCAGATGATGTTATTTCAATTGGATGCTATGCGGACTCTGAAGTATCTTGTTTTGTCTGACCAGCTTCTTTGAGTGGGTAATGTTGGATATCCTCAGTCTGAATTTGGGATATATCAGATCCTAATGTTGATAACTCAGTTTGACAATAGGAATTAATAATCTGCTCTTTTTGTGTAACAATGTCAGGAATAAAAGAATCACGTTCTGAATGAAGATCATCTACGTGTCCATCCGAAGAAAGCATATCATGGGTAGATGGAGGAGTATGTGTTGCATGGATATGATCATCTTGCATGGATAGGAGAGTGTCCATTAGATTGTTGTAGTATCTTGAATGATTTTAGAGTTTCTTTTGACATGCTTTGGATAAAGTTCTTGACATGGATCAGTTTCAAAGGATGGATTGCTTATAAAGGGTTCTTGGATGTCATCATTAGACATGGTAAGTGGTTCAATATCCTCAGGTGTCGAGTTTAGGGTTCCTTTCGTATACGTAACCATGAGGTCAAAGGGTGTCAACATGTCTTGGAACAGACCATTGCTAGACCTTGGTGAAAGATGTTGATCATGCTTTGGGATAAATTTTTGAGATATGTCCTCTAACTCATTAGGTGATGTAGAGACATTTTCGTCATGATCATTGGTTGATAGATCGTGCATTATGTCAATAGGATCAAATAATCCTAACACTCCTTGAAATAGATCACTAAAAAGTGGCTCTTGATGTATGGTGAGTTGATCATTGAATGGGGTGGAAACATCTTCAAGGTGCTCATCGATGGAGAGATCTTGATCATTGTTTTCAACAATTATGGTGGAGAGATCATGAATGTCTTCAACCATAGGGTCAAGTGATGTTGACATTTCTTGAATTGGATCATTGTCGGATATTGTTGGTGGATTTTGATCATGATTGAAAAGTGACTCTTGATGTATGTTGATTTGATCTTAAGATGAGATAGAAACATCTTCAATGTGCTCTTTGATGCATAGATCTTGATCATTGCTTTCAATAGTTGTCATTTTTTGTGTTTGTGCTTGTGTTTGTTGGGTAGCTTGAGAGGCTTGGGCAGCTTGGGTAGCTTGAGTGGTGTGGGTAGCTTGAGCGACTTGTGGAGCCACCTGATATTGTTGAAGCGCTTGTTGGTAGGCTTGATGTGCTTTTAGTGTGATGTTACGATATTGACTTATTGCACTTGGTTTTGGTGGTAGTGGTGGTTTATTTGGAATCCTATTGGATGTGGTGAAAAGTGGTTGAGATACACTTGGAGCAATCATGGTAGTGAGGGGTTGAGATGTGATGGGTATGATAGTGGTGTTTGGAGTGATTGAAGTGATAGGGATGGTTGGGATGATCGAGGTGATAGGTCTTTGGGAGACCATGTTTTGATTTGTTGGGATCAACATTGTTGCTTGATTGAATACCATCTGTTGGTGCGATGTCAAGGGTATATTCAAAGGATTTGATGTGATGGCTTGATTTGTGTTAGGTGGATTGATTTGAATGGAGTGATTGGTGCTAGGTAAAGGGGGAAGCCCTAAACCAATGAATGATGTTGATATGGGTAATGGTGGTGGGGATGTCTCTTGGCGTAATGAATCAACTATTTTGGTAAGTGTAGCAATTTGATCTAGCCAAATTTGTTCTTGATTTTGATCTTGACTCCCTTGATATCGTTGGTTTGGCTTGTGTTTAAGAAAATTTGGAGTGTGTACTTGTGTTTGATTTTGGACAATGTTATGATTTGGGATGATATTCAGATTTGGCATGATAGGTTGAAATTGACCATTGTTGATGTTTGGAATCACATTGCCTTGATTTAGGTAACTTTGATTTTGCATGGTGTTACCTTGACTTGGAGTCGTTAACATCTTGTTTGGATTTTGAACAACATTTGAGTGATTCAAAAACATATTTATCCCAAAGTTTTTCGGGTTCATGTTTGGAAAACTTGTACTTGGTACATTCTCATTTGGCATGTGGGGATTTGGTGTGATGACATTGTTCATTTGAAGATTCATGCATTGATTGTTTGGTTGATAGACTTGTAGGTTTGGATTTAGATCTACCATCGGGAAACGTGTTCCAATCTTTGATTTGGGAATACTCACACTTGTTGTGGCATTGAAATTTGTAGAAGGTAAGTATCCCATGTATGGATTCTATAAGTGTGAGTGTTGATAATCAATCATAATTGTAAGGCTTTGAAAGTTAAATTGATTTGGATTACTCATGATGTATGGATCAAGTTTGTATTCCATGTTCTCCTTGTGTTTTGACCTCATTGAAAAAGTGACCTCTAAGGTTTGTAGGACCAATGATGAGATGAAGGATGAAAGGGGTGAATGATATGGGTGATGAATGTTTAGGAACTTTGGATCAATGCTAGACTTAGGGTTTGATTTTGATTGTTTGATTTGGATAGTGAACTTGAAAACCCTAAGATGTTGGATGTGATTTTAGGATGAACTTGTTCAAAGGATTTCTAATTCAATTAAATGTATGAGAAAGGATGCATTCCCATACACCTAACTAAACAAGGTGATTTTGATTGTGATGATTTACCCAAGTCTAGAATGATGTTTTCAAAAGCTCTAAAGTTGTTTGGTGGGATGTGATGATAAATGTTTGGATGGATGAAGTGTTTGAGTTGCTCCTAAATGAACCTAGGAAGGACTTGTTTACGAGACCAAGATAGTGAAGAACATGCCTTTCTCTAAGAGTAATTCAAAATCAAAAGATCAATGTTTGCATAAAAACCATATGACCAAAAGATGCCAAGCACATGTGTGGGGTCCAATTGATTTAATCTTTGCTTAATGGATTCACACACTCTTGATTAGGTTTTCAAATGAATGTCCAATTTCCTAATTCCCTTTCATCCCACAAAATGCATTATGCGTAAATCGAGGAAATCAAGGCAAAGGTTTCCTAATGTTGACCTTAGTAGGAGAAAATTGAGATGAAATCCAAATGTTTAGAAGCCTCTAAGGACATGAATTCAAAGGGAAAGCAATAACATGTGAATTTTTTCAAGGATATTTGCTTCTCCTAAAGGGTTTGCAATTTTGATGATTCGTTGAATGTTGGTTTTCCAATGTTTTCAATCACACATTGTGTTTTCAAACAAGAACAAATACAACCCTATGGATGTGAAAGACAATATTTGTTGAATCCCCACTTGGACAAGTCCAGCTACGCTTATCTTTAGTGAATGGTTAGATGCTTGACCCCACTGGCTCCCCTCCACGGCTCATTAACGTCAATCGGGGTAGCCAAGCATCAACACCCATGAAACTCCCATGGCATTTTTTCCATTTCTACTAAAGACCGTAAAAGTGTGGGGCGGCTTCAGAATGACCGTTCTTGCACCAACAAATAGATTAAGGATTTTGGAAAATTCTAGCACATGGGTTCTAGTAAGGACTTTCCGTTTGTGGAGATTGACCCATACGGCAAGATTCCCCTTTTGAATCCATCTTGTCAGAATCAACCATGTGATATTGATGTTTCTTCCAATATCCACATTTATATCCCAGCTGGAAATACTCTTGGCTTTAGAGTGTTACTGGTTGAGTCGTTCCCTTGGGTGAGTACCTTTTCCCCAAGGCAGGCCCTCTAAGATAGACAAAAGCAAATAAATTTATTCATAGTTCGATCAACCCTTGTTTAGAAACAAAGGGAGAACACATGCAATAAATTTATCCACACTCGCACAAGATTTTGTTCAATTTTAAACCCAAATCGAAGTATGTATGGGCAATTATTTATGCAACTTAATGTCACCAAAAGCCTTTTGATTCTCAAGATCGCTGTGAGACGTAAGAGAAGCACATACGTCTTTTGATGATATTACTTTGTGTAAATAATTACAGAACAATAAAGATACACATTCATTTTATCCTTCAAAGCAATGATTTGACTTGTTTTAAGCGCCAAAGGAGACATGAAGACTTGATTGTTCAATTTTAGCCCAAAATTGTAAAACTAGTGCGTTTGACTAAGTTCTTTTTAAGCCCCTTTGTCACGAAAATTGAACTGTTCCTTTTAAGAGCCCAAAAGAGGTGAGTTATCCTAAAATAGAAAATTAAGGCATAAGGTGGAATCTCCAAGCATTAAAAAATGCTTTGTGAGTTTCAAGTTTGATGCTCAGTTTCGCTTCAACTCCAATCTACTTATGGTTCCTCAATTCCAATGCTCAATTCCAATGTCAACCTCCTGCAAAACATTACAAAGTAAAATCTTAGAAAATGGAGATTTATTTCAAGAAATCCATGAAGCATACATCATTTTCAAAATAAATAAATACACTTTTCATGCAAAGTTCCTGCAAAATGTTAAAAAAATAAAATAAAATCCTATACAATCCCAAGATGACAAACCAAATAATTGGCTATGTAAAAAGGCTTTGAAGACCGCTCCCCCAAATCAAGTTACGTCTGTAGCATTATAGAGAGGGTCTTTAGTAATCCATGAAAGTTTGTTCCAATTCACGTAGTAGTTAGAAATTTAAATGAGCAAATATTACACCCACTCCAAGAGTGATTTTGACGCTGCTTGCTAGATATAATACCACCTAACAAAGATTTGGGGAAATCATCCTTTCACTTCTCCGATTTGACAAGCTACAATTTTCCTATGCATCACACATTTCGACTTCCATGCTTACTCTTTCACCCCTTGAGAGAATATAACCGGTCACCCATAAGATATGAAAAGATCGGGTATTTCACTGCCAGGATTTCAAATCCACTGTCAATGTCACCCCGCCAACCAATGTCAATATACATCACTGAAATTCAATGGCATAGTTTTAACCACTCGTAGATGAAGGCTTTATCTGATCATAAAGTTACTCATTCAAATATGACTTAAATGTGCGCCAGTTTGTGTACAAAAGATATTAAAACACAGATTGATTAATGGCAATCTGACAGTGGATTTAGACAACTCCTACAACGTCTCCACAAAAGTTTACAGTGTATAAAGAACTCAAGGGGGATGCAAGTTGTTTTTTGAAAAAGAGTGGAAGTATAGATAAGGCGTGTGAACTATTTGAAACACTTTATATATGGAAAATTCAAAATTAATGAAACCGAGTATAGATACAAACGTCAGAAGATAATAATAACAATAGTGAAGTATGCATTGTTTCTAAACAGATGTATTTGAATGCTTCAAAGACTACGCCAAATGCCAAAATGGATGTATAAAGAACTAAAGGGGGATGCGAGCTATTTTCTGACAAAGAGTGGAAGTATAGATAAGGCGTGTGAACTGTAAAGAATTTTTGAATTCTCTTTCAAGGGGGGCAATGTAAAGAACGTTTGAATTCTGCAAATGGATAGACAAGGCGGATAAACTTCTTGACAAAAGCACATTAATGCATATGAACTAAATGACAAGGATAAGCATGTGAACTTACTAGCAGGAGGTATGGACAAAGTGTATGAACTAAGTAAGATCCTGATAGAATGTGTAAGTGAGAGACTAGTACACACTTTACCTATGGTCTGGTGTGACTCATATTCATAATGTTAATATGCACATACCTCCTGGCCGTGTAAAGCATGGGACTTCTTTACCTTACTGCAAAGCATGGGACGAGACTTCTTGAGTAGACAAAAAGCTACTTTACCAGGCAGAGTAGAGTGATTAAAACTACCAGGCAGAGTGAATAGTAGATGGAGACTCAAAAGATTGCTTTGACCAATACATTGAGAAGGTACCTATTGATTCTTTATTTCAGCTTCATCATAGATCTCAAGCCTCTAATCGAGTACCTGGGAGGTCTTGTTATGAGCATCACATGACCCTTAAGGAAATCTATGATGAGGATCGACATGAGATTCAGGGAGGAGGCATCAGTTCTATCTTATAAGCATCAACGTAGTCCCCTCAGGTTCATTCCCTGCATATAAATTATGTGCTTTGGGCCGTTAGTTGTTATCACTACAGGTGGAGCAGAATCATCTTTTACACATAGGCCCAAATATATATATAGAAGGGTAGAATACCAAGCATAACCTTTCTATATCAACATTAATCATTCATATAGAAGTATAAATCTATTAATTATACCAGAAAAGTAATGCTTGGAATATTAATAAAACCAGTTTATGGATTGTTTTGCAAATACCAAGCAAACAAACTAAAAGTGGATGTGTTAAAGTGGTTATCGGGCATGATTGGAAATCATGTGGGCTTTGTCCATGCAGGTTTGAATCCTACTGTCCATGTTGAATAACAAATGCATGTAAATTGATTTTAAATTGAAAACAATGATGCATGTATGTCAAACCAAGACAAGAAATGTAATCAGTCAAATAATCATAAACTACAGGTCAACTACAAATCCACAAAACATAGTAAGAATGCACACATATGAATCAAGTAGAGAAAACAACTTCAATCATGCAGACCCATGAGAGATATGGTGCAAACAAACAAGAATGCAAACTTATGCCCTCCTTCTAGCACCAAAATGTGGATGTGAAAATCTGCATATGGTTAGCATTTTAAAACCAAAGTAATCATCAACATCCCTATGAAATAACTCCACATGCTAATAATGCAATCAAAGCAACAATGATCTAGATAGATAAATTGAAAACATTATAATGAAACATTGAGCAAATTATATCTCATAGTGGATTGGTGCTATTATTGAAAATAGCCCTTTCCCAACCCTTGATAGATAAGCTAAATGATATGAAAGTGCTATGAGGATGATATGAGATGGGCAAAATCAGTTCTCAAATGAAGAGAGTGACTTTGCATTAGCTTTGTGGATGAAATTATGGAGTGGACAAAATCAATTCTCACTTGAAGAGAGTGACTTTGCATAAGCTTTTGTGGATTTGTGGAGGATTTGCTTGAAGAATGATGCCTCTATTTGTAGATTATTTGGATGAGAGGAATAGACAAATGGATGAATTTGGGACAAATATTGGACCAATGAGAGGAGTCCACTTGTCAAGTTGTAAGTGGTTGATGCATGTGCAAGATTTGGGAAGTGTGCCCATGAGAGGGAGTTTCAAATTCAAATTTGGGCAATAAATTTTGAGAGGGGGACAAGAAAATGAGAAATAAATGCAATGTTGGAGGGACAAATCAGCTTGTCATATTTTTCAAACTTGAGGGAATATTCCCCATAAATGCCTGTTGAGTGAAAATGATGATTTTAATAAATCAATAAATTGATTTATTTGTGCAAGTGGCATTATCTAGAGGATGCAAGTGGGTAAGATTAGAATTTAATCATGGTTAGATTAAATTAATAATGATTAGGTGAGTTTGACCTCTTTGACTTGAATATTTGGATCTATTTAAGTCAGAAGGGGAGAAATATGACTTTAGATTTAATTAAATAAAAGGCTTGATTTATTTAATTAAAAGGATGGTGATGTTAGGATCAAGTTGATTTATTTAATAGTCCTGATTTACCTAGTGAATGGATTTCCTGCGTTTGATTTATTAATAAGCGGATGAATGTGAATTGGTTGCATGATGTTAATTTCACGTGTCTACAATTATGTATCCTCTTGATGAAATAAATGAATAAAGATTAATCTTTTTGTGTTTATCATGTAACATTTGGTCATTGTACTAATGAGTGTTGTGCTTTAAAGAGAAATTGCAATGGTTAATTGAATTATATGACATTGATGTGGATCAATACATGGATCATGTATATGATAAAATAATAAACTAAGTAGGTACGACTTTGCTACTTGCTATGTGGTAGTTATAGTATCACATGGTACTCATAATAGTATTTCATGAACAAGGAGAAACATGATATTATCCATCTAGGTTTATCCTTTCCCTTGCACTTGGGGGGCATGGTTATTTAGCCTTGTGTAAGGTGTATTCCTTTGAATAAGGGATATTTTATTCATTTCTCCTTATAATAAAAATTTAATGGGGCATATCACCCCACATATTAAATTATTAGATAATATTTAAGTCATGTGGGCCCTTTTAGTAGTGATTCTCACATGTCCTCTTTAGTAGTAATATCATATAGGATGTTCACTAAAATGGATTCCTCAGCCTATGTTAGTGCCCCCTTTGTGGTGGTATTAGGTTTTATACCCTCTAAAAGTGTGGCTTTTCATGTCATGTAATGTCTCCTTAGTTGTGGTATTATTTCTAATACCCCCTAATGGTGTGACCCTGCATTCCATGATTTGTACTCTCTTAGCAATGGTGTCATGTATGATTCTCTCTAAGGTGTGACTTTCCATGCATTGAGTAGTAACCTTTGAAATTTAATAATTCATTTGTTGGCATGCACCCTTTGTGGTGGTGTTATTTATAATGCACACTGAGGTGTGTATTTTTTATATTTTATCCCTATGATGTTAAACTTTGTACACCCCCTGAAGTGATTTCATCCCTTGTTATATTCCCCCTTAGGTGATTTCATTCCTTGTGATGTTAAAATTTGTACACCCCTTGAGGTTATTTTGTCCCCTATGACATTAAACTTTTTACACCCCTAGAGGTGATTTCATCCTCTATGATGTCAATTGTGCCCTTATGAAATTAAGATTTATGCACTCCCTAAGGCATGATTTACAAAATAGTCCATGGTTTTGGAATAATGCAACTTGTTGATTCATGTGATCAAACACCATTTTAACATTACCAACTAGCATAACATAACTTTTTTGTCAGTAGAGCCAATATTTTCATGAGATACCAAGCATAATGAAACTTTCTAGCCTTATGGTGACCATCATAATGCATGGACACCTAGCATAACACAACTTACTAACCATTTGATCCATGTAGCTCATGAGTGACTTGGCATAACACAACTTGTTGGTCCTTATGAGGGTACTATCTTGTCTAACATCATATTCAAGAGATGGCATTTGCTATTTGAGACAAATTTAAGATTGAGATCACTTTTCCCTACCAAGTCAAATCATTTTTAGTACTAACCCTTGCATTTTTATTTATTGTGTCTTATTGTATGTCTTGTGTTAGTTTTACTTGTGTCTTGTATGTGTCTTCCTTATGTTTGCATTGTATTTGTATCATGTATTGTTTTTCATTTTTTGTTTGCATTATGTTATGTTGTGTGTCTTCATCATGTATGCTTTGTGTTTGACATGTTGCATTACACTTCATGTATGCATGTTTTCCTTTTTCCTTACATTGTCTTGCCATAGGATCTTGAATTTGGGGGATACCACATCCCTTATACTCGTTGTCATCCTATCTCTTCAATGTTTGGATAATTTAACCCTTCTTGGCTTATTCTTACTTTAGTTTGAATTTGAGTGTAAGTTCATACTCTCACTAAACTAGGGGTTAAATGTAGCATACACAATTGTCACATTTGATAATTTCACACTATGGTTTTGTCCCCTTATATGCTTGGAAAAAATTATGCATTTGATTGCCCATTTTATGAATATCTTCAAAAGAAAATATGGGAATAAAAATAATCATTTAATATTTTCCCCCAACATTGAAGACCTTAACAAGGATAAGTATGGTCAAGAGAACCCTACACCCTTGACCAACCCTTTTTGGATCAAATTTTTATATGTCGGTATAAATATTTAGTATTTGAAAATTCAAATTTATTTATCAACTATCAAAATTTATTTTTCAATAAATTAGAAAAATTTCATATAAATACAAAGTATTTTCACCTTTTGAAATGCCAAGAACATCTAGAAATTTTTGAGAGAAATTATACATCCTAAAAACAATCAAGAGCATTGAAGAGAATAATTATCAAATTTATTACAATGATCAAGAGGGGTGATCAAGCCCCCTGGATCAAGATCCGATTAGAAACCAACATAGAAACAAAAGGACACACATGAAAATGATATAGAGAGAAATAGCAAGGCACAAGCATAGACTGCCAAAGACCTAAAGAAGAAAAAAAAAAACAAAAAAAAAGGGGTGGATGGATCAAGGTTCGATCATTTTTCTAGCACGATGTGGATTAGATCTAGGTTGTTTGTCTAAACAATGCATGCTTACTCCAAGGAAATGAAACTCTAGGTCATCCATTGGGTGAGTAATCCAAGAGGTGAGATACATACACACACGATCGGTATGTGCTCACACACACACATGAGTAGCTATGGGAAATTCATGCATCAAATGGGCTTCCCATCTAACCATATTAAAGTTATACCTCTTGATAAATTTGATAAGGCACCACAAAAAAATGAACTTTGAGCTTCATGAGGCAAGTAAAGCTTTGTATGCTTGGAACTCATGAAAAAACAAGATGGTACTATAGGCATGAAAAGTGTGTTATACAAGATGGCCATATAACTGAAAATGAAAATGCAATAATAGGAAACATTCAAAGGAGTCTTGCTTAATTCATAAGAGGTCTTATACATAGGGAACAATGTGCCTAATGTTTCCAAGAAAGGACCAATCGAAGGATAAAAAGATTTGCAACTTAGGGGATGTATTGTGTCGCATCAATCCACTAAGAGGAATGTAATATGCTAAGAGATATCATGCTCTAGAAGGACATCATACGCAATGTCACCACAAAGCAAAAGACACATTGCAAGAAGCAAGAATACTACACCATGAAACATGAAAAAAAAAGAAAAAGAATAATTCCAATGTATGCCCCCACTTTAAAGGAATTGTTAAACAACATACTATGAGAAATTACTTTAAAGTAGAAAATGATAAATGCTAACAATAAATAGGACATGAGAGCTTATTTGGAAAGCCCTATGCCAAGTTATATGTTTCCAAGTAAAGCTACGTCATGCAAAAGTAAAGAGAGGTTGCCCCCAAAAATGTAAAAGTCCAAAACACATGAGGGATCTATGGATTTAGGGTCAGTATGTTCATGCTAAAATGTTTTTAGAGAGCTCAAAACTATCATCATTCCCTAAATACTCATGGAAATGGAAGAGAGTATGTCCAGGATCACCATGGAAAAATTTAGAAAAATCAAAGTTAGGCAACTTGACGCAAATATTTGAATAAGTTATCTATATTATTTCAAAAATATGTAAGAATATATTTTTTATTAAATTGAATGTAGTTTCTAAAGTACTAGGTTTATTTATTAAAAAAAAAATCTATTTAAAGTGAAAATTTGAAATTTCAATGTAGTAGCACTTAAATTTGAGGGAAAAAAAAGTAGGTGTCTGTCTGACCACCCTAACCACAATACAATGATAATTATTTTTATAATATTTTATATATAAATAGAGGAATCATGTCCGATGTGATGCGTATTTTTAAAAAATATAAAACTCATATATTGACCACCTTAACTTGGTCAAAACTTCATGAAATTCATTTTTTTTAATCCTATAGTATGCGAAGAATAGAATGTGATGCATGTTTTGGATTCAAAAATGTGATCTTGTTTGAAAGGTATAGATGTTTTCAATCAGCCTATCAATAAGGACTTTAGTCATAATTCAAATAGAAAATGAATAATAATTATGTATTAAATTCAAATTAAAGCATAATTTATATTGGTGGAAAGTTGAGAATCTCCTTTAAAACCCTTTTTGTTTCATCAGTTTTGGGTAAAAAAAATTTATCAACCACATACCATACACATACCCATCATATCGCCACTTTTTGACCCATCATGATCCTACACATACCCAAGAATGACAAAAAGAGAGTGAAAACAAAGAAAAACCTTTGGGGTCAACATGAAAGAAACATGAATATATTGACACCTTGCATCATCCCCAAAAGGAACACACAAGAAAAATGAAAAAGATAAAAGAAAATGCTTTCGAGTCACTGGGGAAGAGAAATAAATGTCTCAATGCCTTACATTATCCCCAAAAGGAAAACACAAGACAAAAGATAAAGTAAAATATTTTGGGTCAACATGGAAGAGACATGAATATCTCGACACCTTGCATCATTCCCAAAAGGAAAAGCTTTTGGGTCAACATGGAAGAGATATGAATGTATCAATGCTTGTTTCATCCCCAAAAGGAAAACATAAGACAAAAGATAAAGGAAAAGATTTTGGGTCAACATGGAAGAGACATGAATGTCTTGATCCCTTGCATCATCATCAAAAGGAAAAAAAAAGATAGATGAAAAAGATAAAAAGGAAAAGATAAAATATTTATGACATATAGAAGAATGAAGGTACAACTAGAGGAATGTCACAAAGAGAGAGAGAAATACATCAAAAAGAACATCATGGGGGATCACATTATGCACAAGCAATCACAACAGACCAAATAATATAAAATACTATTAAGGCACCTGCGAGTCAACCTAGAGTAGGTCATCTACATCCCAATCATGTACATCATATGTAGAAGGTGGACAACTAGCCAAAGGGATAACAACAAGTGTTGAACTAGGGGTATCACCAAGTTCAATACTCTTATTAGGGGAATTGTCATTTAAGATCATAGAAGAGGAAAACAATGCATTCAATTCATTATGCACTTGTTCATCAATATTTACAATCTCATCATTGTCATCCAAGTTAATCATGATAGGAGGTCGAATGATATGGTCCAAATAAGTGTTTAACTCTTGTTGTGGTATCATATATTTTTGTTTCGCCAAAGGGGGAGACTCATCATGTATTGCTTCGGTCAAGTTTGGATCTTGATTTTCTTTTTTTATTTATTCATTTAACTTTCAAGCAAGGGCATAACGTTTACGCCTAGCTCTCTAGCACCTCTATTTCTTTTACTTTGGTTTTCAAGTTGTGTTTGTATAAAAGCAGTGTTATGCCTTGCATAACCACCCCATTTTTTGTTTTGTGTTGGAATAAAAATGGGTCCCCCTTTTTTGTCTTTTGTTTTGGGTGCCTTTGGTTGTATGGTTGGGTCTTAGGAGTTCTTTTTTTTTTCTCCTAAGTTTGTCTTTTGTTCTATCAGAGGCGGGTCTGGGACTAAATCAAGACATGGAACCATTTCAAGGTTCCTAGGTAGGATACAGTCCCGACAACAACTCCGCCTTCTCTTTTGTGTTGTTTTTTGTTGTGTTGGTTGCTTTTGACTAACACTTGGGTTTGTTTGTCCTTCTGTTGGTCATTTCCTTGCATTTTGTTTGTTTGCTTGAGCAGGATCAGATCCAGGATTGGGACTCAAAATGGGAAGTTTCAACTTTCCATTTTTGTGCTCCCATCCCACCTCCGCTTCTGCTCTTTTTCTTTCTCGCTTTCTTGTTGTTTGGGCCAGGTCCGGTGTTCGCTCTAGTCTCGCTTCCCTTGTTCTTATGTTGTTCTTTTCCCATTGGCCGGGACCCGAGCTGAACCCGAAATGGAACTTCAAACTTTGACAAAGTTTCATTTTGGTTTTCTCTCTGATCCCGTCTCCCTCTTCATTCATTTTTTTTTGGTCAGTCTTTTGTGGGGACCGGATCTGGGGTTGGAAGTGAAATCAGGAACTTTGTGTTGTTTCTTTATTTTGTTCCTGACCCGGCTCTGCTCCCACCTTACCTTTTGATGTTTCATTGACTTGACTTAACTGCTTGTTTGTGTTGTTGGCTCTGCCCCTGATCAACCACATTTATGGCACTAAATGTTGCCTGTTCGCATGCACAAATTATTGATTAAAAGTTTAATTTTCTTAAACCACCTCATTGTTATCATTATACAAAGTGTTTAAGCAAATTACGGCTAGGAAACTCTTGAGAGAATTAATTTGATCACAGGGACGAATTGCAAAGCGAATCTCGGCAAATTTGTGGTCAATCTTAAGGAGCATTTTGAGGTAGGTTTTCTTTTTCTTTTCTTGCTTCCATTTGTTCTTTTCTTCGTATCATTTTTGCGTATTCGTAGGAGGATTTATCCTGTGAATTTGTTCGCTCGGCTGGTCATCATTTATGTTCTTTTTGTTCAGTTTTTGTTTGGTTCTTTCTTTCTTTTTGTCTCGGTTTTGTTTTGTTGGGTTTTTGTTTTTGTTTGTCATTTGTGCTTTGTCATTTGTTCTGATGTCACTTTCGTGATGGGTCAATTTTTTTCGTGCTCTGGTTTTAACTAGGGTTTCAATTTTGAAGGGGTTTCCTTGCTCGAGTAATGAATTTCATTTTGAGACCCTATTCTGGTGTATCACGTTGGTTTTGGGTTGTTCATATTAGTTTCTCATCGTGCCCTAGTCTTTGCAAATAGGGTATCGGGCGAGTTAGGGTTTTACGATATAAGTTGTTCTTGGTTTAATGACTTCTGTACGGGGGGTTGTTGGGGGTCTAAGCTACACTATTTTTAGTTTCTATTGGGACCCATATGACCTATGGTTTCGCTATCCATGTGACCATCTTGTTTTCAAGATTCTTCATTAGTTTTTTTTATTACACTCCAAGTCTTTATTATGATGACTATCTGTAGTATTGGTTAGAACCAAATCCAGGGAGGAAGTTGAACTTGTTGGTTAACTTTTGATTCTACTCCAATTCTCGTTCCCATTCCGCTTTTGACTTTGTCTTTAATCAGCTCTAGTTCCTTATTTTGACTAATGTTTGTACTCTTGGTCGGAACCGGATCTGGGGAGGAAGTTGAACTTGGAAGCTAATTTTTGTTTTTGGTCTGGTTCCTGATCTGGTCTCACCTCCAAATGTAAGGTTCTAGTCTAGGTCTCGTCCCACCCCCGACAATGTTCTGGTTCAATTCATATTCTGGTCCCACCTTATATACCTTTTGTTCCATATCCATTCCTGATCCCAGCCTCGCCTCTTAATAAGAAATATTGTTTATGCCTGATGCTTCTACGGTCTCGCCTCCGATAAGGAATAGTATGACTAGGTGTTATCTTACAAGGATGGAACAGTGATTATATGAGTGAGTAACTTAACTGCTTTGTTCATCTAATATAGGAGATTGTTGTAGGTATTAAGAAATGTCAAGAGCATCAGATGAGTCCTCTCAAAGAATCCAGCCAGGGGAAACTTCATGGCAAGGATCTAGGCCAAAGAAGATCAAAGTGGAACAGCTCTGATATACCTTGAGATGTAAGCATAGGGAGGCTGTCCTCATAGCTAGCAAAGTTGATTCTGATTGGACTGACATCACTAACACAAATTTGGGTCCTTTCAACTATGAAGAATGGTGTGAGGTTACTTTCAATAAGGAGTAGGTCACACCGAGAAAAGAAAGGATTGTTCAATCCGGGTTGGCCCATGTTGCACTCTTCCCTCTATTTGTTCAATGCTCAGAGTTGATTCTTGTAGCAGTTGGAGCATATAACCTTGCTACTAGGCAGTGTGTGGATGTGAAGGGCAATGTCATTATTGACTTCACACCCCCAATGATCAAATTCTTGTTTCATATGCCTAATTCCAAGAATCCTAGACAACTAAATGAGGAAGAGGCTCTGAAGCTTTACAGTGATAACAAGGAGAGGAATAGACTGTACATGAATAAGACTTGGATGAGAGTGGAGAAGAAATCTCTGACCAAGCTTCCAGACTAGCCTAAGAGGGTGGATTTTAGTAAAGAAATTGGAGATATAATCATGTTCCTTTATAGGGTGTTTGGGAAGAGGGATGCTTCACTATTTAAGGAATGAATGTTTCCTTTTATCCAAGCTGTTTTGGATAGGAGGCAATAATTTGATTGGTCAATGATAGTGTCTGATAGCATTCACAATCAGATGATAAGGGTGGGAGAAACCAAGTGTTTCTTTATGACCTCCTATGTATTCTATACAGCTGCCCGAGTGGGGATCTTTCCTGAACTTTAGATAGTTGGTATATTGGGAGAAGCCCAAGGACAAAAGAAGGTATGGGAGTATTATAACTAGCTTACCTTACAGGAATCAGAGCAACATTATAAAAGAGTAAATGATTCCTTTCTTTATGTCATAATTAACAAGCTTAATGGTGATGCTGGGTATAGACTTAGCATGGAGCATTGGCTTTTGTGAATGAATGGGGACATTGGTTTATCTAGTACCCCACATTCACTTACTTCAGGTTAGTAGGATTTGATGGTCATCCCCATTTGCTACCCAGGTTTTGTGGTGATAGAATCATCTTAATGGAATTTATTTATCAAGCCTTGGCTATAAACCTCCACTTTAGCAACAAACATAAGACTGGGTGCCATAAGTTTCCAATGAAGCTAGGAGCCTTTTGCTTTCAACACATTCAGGAAGGTAAGGCTATTTGTGATGAATTAATTTATCTGAGGTTGGGCTTGTACACTGCTAGGAAGTACTATGATCCCAAGCACAAGATGAGGGCTTTTCTCCCCAGTGTCTTTGAGAAGCACTTCAATATATTGAAATATTTTTGGGAGGAATTGCAAGATGATTATGATCTTAGGAAGAAGAATTATGAAAGGATATCTATCCCACTCATGATTGAGTTTGGGATAAAAGAAGACATTCCTGATACATTATCTGATGATGGGATTGTTTTGGATCCCGGATATGATGGAGATAATATTGGAACTAAGGATCTTGATCCAATTGATTGGAGTGCAGATGAGACAATTGATATAATGCAGATTGCTAAACCAGTGCTTGAAAGGAGTATCCAATGGGTAAGTTAAAATGTTAATCAGGCTGAGGAATCATCATCTAACAAGAGGAAGGCTAGTACCATCCAGGGGTACAAAAGGGTAAAAAGAAGGGTGGCATGTAAGGAACCCTTAGAGTTTTTTCCTTCTAAGTAGCAAGAAGACGAGGTGATTCCTCAAGAATTTTCAGAGATGCATGAAGATGAAACAACTATGGAGGGAGTTGTTTCTACATCTACTACAAAGGAGGTACCTACTCAACCCTTTGATACATAGGAGTTAGGTCATGAATCACCAATGGGAGCTCTTCATGGAAAAGCAGAAGCCTTGAGGAAAATGGAGGATGAGGTGTATATACATAATATACAAACACATTCAGAAAAGACTCCCTTGGATAAAGAGCATCATGTATCAACATCTTTTTATATGACAGATGATGCAGGCACTAAACACAAGTTGACTGAAGAGGATCAGTGGAAACTCTTTGAGTAGGAAAAAAGAGAAGTTGATGCTAAGGCACCAGCTAAGCTACAAGAAGAAGGGGCTAAAGCACAATCTGAGTTGGCAGCCAAGAAAAATGAGTTGGAAGATAAAGTGAAGGCCGATGAGTTAGCTCAACAACAACAACAAAAAGAGCAAGAACTCAAACTTCAAGAAGAAAGGGATAGGTTGGTATTGCAGCAGAAATATCATGATCTTGAAGAGGAAAAAGCTCAGCAAAGAAGAGAAAAGGAAGCTATTGAAGCTAAGCTCAAGGAACAAGAGGAGGCCTATAGAAAAATGGAAGAGCAAGAATGCCTGAAAAGGGAAAAGGAGGCTGATGAGATGGCTGAACATGCAAAGAAATCCAAGGAAGCATGGGATTATGTTGAAACATTTAAAAAGCAGTGAAATGAAATGTTAGAAAAGAAGAAATAAGAAGAAGAATGCTTAAGGAAGGAGCTGGAGGCTAATAGGCTACAAGATAATAAGGATAGAGAGGAAGCAGAAAAGCTAGCATGGGAAGGGGAGCAAAGTGATCAAAAAAATGTGCAGGAGATTGATTCTCAACCAAAGCTTACATTATTGCAACCTTTGTCTTCCACTACTGTTGCTTCTTCTTTAGCTCAGCCAGCCACTATCCCTATTGCTCCAACTTGGCTAAAATTGGATTTGGAGAGAAAACAATTTGTTCAACCACAACCATTAAACTAGGAAGAAATGATGAAATAAATTGGGAAAGAGAAGCCAAAGAAGAAGTCTTAGGTTCTTCACTCAATTAGGCTCACTGAGGCTGGAGAGATCATTGTTGAATGTTCGATTCATGTAATGGAGAAGAACCCTAATGACATGCAAATAACTAATTATCAGTTGGGAGCGGTAAATTTGGGAAAGCCTACAAGAAATCAACAAATGAGTTTGGTTGATATTGTGGCTTCTTCAACCAAAACCCAGATGATCAAGGACAAGCAAAGGAAAGATGAGCTTAAGGCTCAATTGGATCAACTTCATAGTTTCTTGAAGGATGTTTCTAGTCCCATTTCTCAACATGTTACGCCTCCTAAATCCTCAGTCTTGTTAACAAAGAGGGAAGTTGATGATTTGATTTAGATGAAAAGCAAGGTGGGGATGATGAAGAAGTGGTTGGATAAGCTCAACTGGGAGGTTGATGATATTCTTGTTGAGGGTGCTGAGATTCATAAAGCTACTCTTGAGTTAGCAGAGGATCTAGACCAACAGGCCAAGGATTTGGACAAGCAAGATGGTGAGTATAAGGAATATGTTAAAAGACTTGAAGACATTGGTAAAGTTTCCAAATCAACTTTGATAGAGTATTCCATTCTTGAGCTTGGTAATGAGGATTTTGTG
The DNA here is from genome assembly GCA_007258455.2 of Sequoia sempervirens. NCBI lineage: Eukaryota > Viridiplantae > Streptophyta > Pinopsida > Cupressales > Cupressaceae > Sequoia > Sequoia sempervirens. Next base: position 739,461,269 of record VDFB02000003.1, on the reverse strand, counting down.
GAAAATACTCTCAGTATCATAATATATAAATCTAAGGCTATGCATACACATCAAGAAGAAGTCCAAGAAATGAATAAGGACTTGAATCAACAGATGGTCTAGTTTGAGGCAGTTGTGGCCATTATGATCAACTTATCCTCCAACAAAGAAGACCTCTCATTGGATAAATTAAGGGAGAGATGGAGGAGTAGATTTTAAAAAAAATACAAAAAGGAGATGATGGGGAGAGTTTATTGCTAGATCAATTTATGGATATCCGTGAGGACGTAAGAACTGCCAGAAAAGAGCTAATCAAGCTAAAGGAGATGCAAAGTTTGGTTTCTACAGAGTTTGAAAGAGTCAAATTTGAAATTGCTTGGTTGGATGGGCCAGATTTGGATACTCTTCTACAGGTATTCTCTAGTTATGATGAGTACATTCAGGAGCATTCAGTGCAAAAGTAATTGACTCTCATTGTCATACTCCATTTGCTCTTCTCCTCTTTCTGTGGATATTGACATAAGCTCTAATCTAAGTCTGATCCATGTGTTTCATCTTCCTATTGGAGTATCAATTCTCCTTCTTACAATGGTGTAATCAGCCTTGAAAAGGGGTTCTTAGGTTCACTTTTATGTTCAGTTCCAACTCCATGAATTGTGGATCTAGATTAATGATTGAGAAATTTATGCATGTGGCACTCTATATGTACTATTAGAATCTACTTTGTAAAGGTCGTCTAATTGAAGAAAAATCAAACACCTGAGAATAGGAGATAAAAAATAGATCTAGGATTTTCAATGTTTTTGAGAGATACTCTGAACAGTTTAGTAAAAAGCTTGGTTTTACAAGTTCTCATATGTTTTCATGTCAAGACTTTTAAAGCTTGGATCCATTTTTGATAAGGTTAAGGATATATGATTAATCCATATGCCAGTGTTTTGTTGTGCTTAATTGTTCTTTATTTGATGAAAATCAATAGAAGGAACTGGATTCAAGGTCATATCATTAGATTATCTGTGAATTATATTTTTATGGTATTTCATTTGATCTGTGTTTTGAATGATGAGTGAATGATTTTTTTGACGTAAGGTTAGCGAACATTGATGATATCTAAATTAGCATTATGGATGTATGCAGTAGCGTAGTTGATTCTATGGATTGCATCTTGTTGTAGTTGTGGTTAGGTAGAATGAACACTCATTGTTGATCTACATGTCTAGATACGTAAGGATTTTATTCATGTTTCTCTAATTTAAAGCTCTGTTTCATCTTTTTCTTTTGTTTAAAACCCCCCAAACGTACACTACTTGATGTTATACATTCTTGTTGTTTATAACCAGCAAAGGCCCCTTGAGCATTACAATCATATTAACCATTGAGCAATATCTGCATAGTTGAGAACCAAGTACCAGGACCTTGGGAGTTAGATGACTATATGTTGTCTTTCTCTTTCAGGATAAATAGAATAGTAATATTATGTTTAATGTCGTTGTGATGTTTTGACCATCAACAGATTTGGCATGAGAAGGAGGGCCTGAATAACAAGTTGGCTCGCATTGGGTCATTTTCACTAGATAATTTTGAGAGAGTTCTTAGATCTTCTCAGAATCCTAAACTATTTGTTGAACTCCAAACCCCTGTTGGGCATAGGCCTCGGGCTCGTAGAGTCTTGATCCAACCTTTATCACCACCGCTCACTCCACTTGGGTTTCCACCAAATCCACCCACACCACCTTGCTAACCACCTTCACCCATTCCACAACCGGCTCCACCTATATCACCACCTAGACCTATGGCTTACTTCATTAATAACCCTTCACCATTTGGTACTATCCTTGGAGGTATACACGATCTCCCAAAGAACCCAGAGATGTTTTGTCCTAAGTACATGCATGGGGAGTCAAGAAGTGCTGAGGAGCACATACATGCATTTAAAGATTCTTGTACCCATGCTCAGGTCGCTCATACAGACATTGTGTGCAGATTGTTTCCCTATTTGTTGGGAGACATGGCATACAATTGGTACCTGAACTTACCACAAGGGTTGGTTCTAGGTTGGATTGATTTAGAGAATGCCTTTATCAACCAGTTTAGGGTTTATGTAGACCCTACCATCTTTACCACCTGTTTGCCACTATAAGAAAAGAACACCATGAACCGTTGCCTCTATTCAACACCAGGTTCCAAAGAATGTACCAAAGGTTGCAAGATCCCTACCTGGTGGCTGAGAACATTTCCATCTTGGCATACTTAAGGGTTGTGGACCCTCTGATTAGATTGTTCTTGAAAAGGACATATCGTGCTAGTGAAACTAACTCTTTGGCTAAGGTATATCATCTCACCATTCAGTTGCAACAGCAGATCAGTCTGCAAAGCGGGAGTCTAGGAGGAATTCTCCCTCCTTTAGGATACCCAATGTCCAATCCACCCCCTCTATTCAATACGGTCCCAGGGATGTCATGTTCCCAATACGAACCCATGTCTGAATTCCAAGGTTCACTACCTTTGCCATTTTTTAATAATGGTTCCCGGGATTCCTCCCAGCAAAATCAAAATTACCAGAATCAAGCTAGAGGATCAAGTTCAGTTAATTCATCTTTCGCTGTGAAGAATGTAGAAAGTGAAAAGACTCTCCAACTGACCAATGAAATGGAGACTCTCAAGAAGACACTATCTCAGATGTCTAATGACATGGCTCAACTTAGAAAAAATCCCCCTCAAAACCAGAACTAGGGTTTTCAAAATCAGGGAGGATATTCTAATCAGGGTGGTTATTCTAACCAGAATACTAGTCAGAACTATAATACCAACCAGAACACCAATAGGAATTTCCAAAACCAAAACTCCTCTAATCAAAACAATCAAAATCATAATAGAGGATACAATCAAAAGCATAGCAATAATAGGCCATGGAATACTGGACCCAATAACGGAGGAGTTTCCCACAATTATCAAGCGGGAGACGAGAGGTCGCACACTGCTAATGTGGCAGACCTCAACCTTATGACTAATTGGTGTAGACTACATGACACTGCGGTACATTTTGAGGTAAATTGTTGAGAGATGGAAAAAATGGTTAAGATTGCCCAAGCTGATGCTCCATTCCACAGTGCATTCAACAAATTTGGTGGATCTACCAATACTGCCATGGCATATGATATCTTTGAGGAAGAACTTCCATTTCCAAACCAAGAGGACAATGAAGTGGTAGAAGATGTCTATGATGCCCAAGCCTTCCAAACCAAGAGAGGCCATTTCCTTAGAAATCATAATAGAGGGCCATTCACGACCTTTGGCCCTCCTAACAACATGGTTCCCCCGAATCAGAATGCTGATAATAATCCACTACCACCAAAGGGACCAACAGATTCTCAGAAAAAAGGTAATTCATTTTCCATTCCTAAATATCAGGTTAGGAATGATTCATAATTTGATTTCATTACAAAGATGCAGAGGCAGAAGACTTCAATGTCTTTCTTTGATGTGCTGAAATGGTGCCCTGCCCAAAAGGAAATCTTGTTGAGAGCCTTGGGGGAAGCAGATAGGTTGAGAGGAAAAGAAAAGGTGACTCCAACTAATGAGATGAATGCAGCTCTCTACAAAGGTAAGACTGGTACTCTACCTTTCTTGCTAAGTTTGAGAATTTTTGGAAAGAATTTACATAACTATCTGTTGGATTCTGGGGCATCGGGGAATGTCATGCCATTTTCAATTTGTAGGAAGTTAGGTCTGAGTCCCCTCTAGAAAAATAAAAAGGTTATCCAGTTAGATAAAACAGAGGTTAATGTGGTAGGAGAGCTTAAAAACATTCATGTACAGATTGGATCGGATCCAAGGATCCAAACTTACGTGGATGTCCAAGTCACAGATATCCCAGAAACCTATGGTATGCTCTTGAGTAGAGACCTAATGAAAAGTTTAGGTGGATATTTTTCTTTGGATTTATCACACATGTGGTTGCCCTGGAAAGGAATAGCAAGCCAGATCAGAATCAAAAGTGAGCCCAGGCTCAAACATATGATTACTAAATATGATTTCCCTAATGAGGTAGCCTACTTCGAAACCAAGATAGGAGTTTACAAGTAGGAGGAAATCATGACCTTTTCAATACTTCATTCTGATGACTCACCCCTTTCATAGCAAGATGACCCAATGTTCATTGTTAATCAACAAGTCCTAACAAGGAAATTACAATAGGATAGGATGGTACTGGGAGAGGAGGTCGATATGTGGAGTCTCCTGCTTCCTAACTGGTGTAGGGTGCATTACTAGAATCACTCTAAATTAACTTGCCAACCCTATGTGGACATTTTAAAACATGTCTCTAGGCTAGAAGATACTGGTGAATGCCAAACCAAAACCCCTACAAATCAATTTCCATTTCAAGCTAAGGATGCAACCATCCTTACAAGAGCCGACTCTGCTCAAAGGGGATCATCTTCTCAACTCAAGCAGGATTAGGTTCTGTCTTCTAAATTACCACAAGAGACTGAGGAATCTTAGTTTATACCAATTACATGTATCCCATAACACCTCCAATGCTCAGGGCATTGGTGACAAAGGAAATAAAACAAGATCTAGCTCAAGGTAAGGTTGGGGAATCACTTCTTGAACAAATTTTCAATTTAGAGGAATATTCTGATGAATAGTTCCCCTAGTTACTTTCAAGTGTTGATGATCAGCACCAGTCTGAGCCACCATGTACTTCTACCAAGAAAAAGACTATAGGCCAGAAAAAGAAGGAGATCCCTACCCCAAATTAGTTATGGATTCTGAAGTTTGATGGCTCCAGGTCCAAATCAGGGAGTGGAGCAGGGGTAGAATTAACCAATCCAAAGGGGAAGACTTACTTTGCTTCCTATAGGCTACAATTTGGCTGCACAAAAAATGTGGTAGAGTACAAAGCACTTGCTCTGGGCTTAATGTTTTCCCATAAGAAGAAGGTCACATCTCTTATGGTGATGGGGGACTCTAAAGTTATTGTCAAATAGGTTCGCAGCCAATATACCCACCATAATAAAAGATTGGTTGCTTACAGAAATAGGGTTTGGAATCTGATCGAGGACTTTGATGCTTTCAGAATTACTTTAATTCCTAGGGAGAAAAATCAGATTGTAGATGCTTTGGCAGTTACTGCTAGTACTTTGGAGCCCATGCAGGATTCCAAGTTGAAAAGATTTTCAGTTGAGCTAGTTTTAGTCCCAGTAGTCCCAGATAATGTTCGGATTTTTTAGGTCTTCAAGGATGACCAACACATACTTTCCTTCTTGGAAAGTTCAGATGTCTTTGAAGGACAGATCATAGATGAATCAGATAGAGATCAAGGAGGATGGGATCCTGAAGATTGTGATATGGAAGGAGTGATGAACTTAAAGAGTAACAACATCCCCAAGGGGATGGTAGCCTTAGAAAGGATATTTGATTATGATCCTCAGGCTCGGGAAAGAGTCCCAACAAAAAAGTGAAGGGGGGAAGTACGAATCCATCAATCTGGTTGATTCGGGCCCCGAAAGAAATGTCCTTATAGGCAAGACCTATCCTGAGGAGATCGGCAAAGAAATAATCAAGGTGTTAAAAGAAGATATTGTGGCAATTGCTTGGATCTATGAAGATTTGAAGACTTTCGACACCTCTGTGATCACACACACAATACTGATAAAGCCAGAAGCCAAGCCCTTTCGTCAAAAGTAGCGCCCGGTCAACGCTTTGATCAAACCTTTAATATAGAAGGAAGTGCAGAAGCTCTTATCAACAAGAATCATCTTCCCAGTAAGGCACTCCACGTGGGTTGCTAATCTAGTTCCAGTGCGTAAGAAAAGTGGGGAGATCAGGTTGTGTGTTGATTTCAGGAATCTGAACAAGGCCTCAGAGAAGGATAACTATCCACTTCCTTATGTTGATGAGGTATTACAAACCATTAATGGATCCCAGATGATGTCATTTTTAGACGGCCATTCTGGATATAACCAAGTGCTTGTCAGTCATGAGGATAGGATGAAGAATTCCTTCACTACAAAGTGGGGTACATTTTCCTATAGATGCATGTCGTTTGGCCTCATTAACGCTGGAGCTACCTTTCAATGTGCAATGGATGTGGCCTTTAAGGATTTGATAGGTAAGTGCATTATTAAATATGTAGATGACTTGACAATATTTTCCAAGAAAAGAAAGGATCATGCTGCTGATTTAGCAAAGGTCCTTAATAGATGCATTGGCTATGGAGTATCTCCAAATCCTAAGAAGTGTGTCTTTGGAGTTTTTGAAGGGAAACTTCTAGCGCATATGATATCTGAAAAGGGGATATCTATAGATCTCGACAGAGTTGAGGCTATTTTGAAATTGACGATGCCAAGTAGTAAAAAGGAGATGAGGTCCTTCTTTGGGAGGATTAACTTCGTAAGGAAGTTCATAACGGGGTTTGCAGAAATTATCAAACCCCTCAACGAGATGATGAAGAAAGATGCTAAAATTGAATGGAGCAATGAGGCTAAATCTACATTTTCACAGATCAAGCAATCAATATCTGAGGCACCGGTCTTGACCAGCCCAACTTACTTAAATCCTTTTTATATTTATTCATTTGCATCTGATCATTCATGTGCATCAGTCCTAACACAATGCCGAGGTCAAGGAGATGAAAGACCAATTGCTTTCATGAGCTCGTCATTCAAGAATGCAGATGTCAGGTATCCACCCTTCGAAAAATAGGCCTTTGCATTGGTACGAGCAGTGAAAAAGTTCAGGCATTACATTTTGAGAAGCCAAGTTATTGCTATAGTGCTTGATCCAGTGATTAAGTCTCTCCTTATGCAAAGTGAATTGGGGAAAAGAAGAGGAAAATGGATGGCTATCCTCCAAGAGTATGATTTAGAGATCCTTCCAATGAAACTTGTCTGATGACAAGGTTTATCAAAGGCCATGGCAGAGGTTAACAAGAATATTACCTGTCAACAATATAATGTGCATTCATTTACCAAGGACCCATGGTATACTGACTTGATCTTCTTCCTTCTAAATAATAGATGCCCAGAAGGGATAAATGCTACCCAGAAAAGGGCACTGAGGATGAAGAGTGCTCATTACATGCTCAAAGGAGGAGCTCTATACAAAAGAAATTATGAGGGAGTGTACCTGTGATGTCTAGATCAACAAGAAGCTAAACATGCCATGGATGAATTCCATGGTAGGCATGGCACATAACATGGATCAACAGACTCCTTGGCTCATCAAATCCTCAGGTCAGGATATTATTGGCCCCATGTCTTCAGGGATGCACATCAACACGTCAGGACATGTCATACATGTCAGACCTTTGCATCAAAGGAGTGTAATCCAGCCATGCCTTTACAACCAGTATATGAGGTAAGACCATTTGCCCAATGGGCACTAGATCTTGTTGGGGTGATTAATCCTAATTCTTCTGCAAGGCACAAATTCATCCTAAGTGCTACAGACTATTGCACCCATTGGACTAAGGCTCAACCATGCAAGAACAACACCACTGAGGTGGTTATTAAACTCACTGAAAACATCGTTACCAGGTTTGGAGTGCCCTTTGCCCTGGTATGTGACAATGGCCCTGCCTTTTCATCTGCAGAATTTATACAATGGGCCTATGAACACAAAATCATCTTGAAGTATTCCTCTAACTATTATCCTCAGGGAAATGGTGTAGCGGAATCTACTAACAAGAACTTGCTAGAAGTGATAAAGAAGTTACTTGAAAGTAATCCTAGGGAATAGCATACTTGGTTGAGATTTTCCTTATGGGCTGATCGAACTCGTATTAAGGTTGCTATAGGAAGTTCCCCTTTTAAACTAGTTTATGGTGAAGATCCAATTTTTCCCATACATTTACAGATACCTGTTCTTAAGTTCATGCAATAATTTTATACAAAAGATGACCGGATTGAGGTAAGACTAAACAACCTTCTAAGCATGGAAGAATAGAGAGATGGTGCTCTACAGTAGTTTTTCAAGCATCAAGCTGTTGTCAAACGTTGGTTTGACAAAAGAGCTAAGATTAAGGTGTTCAGAATCTCATATCTGGTGTTGTTGTGGGAAAAGGTCAAGGAGAAAAAGGGTGATCATTAGAAATTTGATAGACTTTGGCTAGGTTCGTATCAAGTAGCCAAGAACTTGGGTGAGAACGCTTTCCATTTGAGCACCTTGACGGGAGAACCTGTTCCATTGCCAATCAATGGGCAGTTTCTTAAGAATTACTTTGGCTCGTGAAGGTTTGGGTTTCTGAACTGATTGTATATATGTATTTTGTGTAATTACTGGCCCTTTTGCTTCCTTTTGGTTGTTTGTTGGTTGTTGGTTTGTTGTTTCTGTCTTTCAGGATTCTCTTTTCTTTCTATCTTACAACATTGGGGTTGTTGTTGGTTTGTGTCTTTTTTCTTCTTCTTCTTTCGGGATTCTCTTTTCTTTCTATCTTAGAACATTGGGGTTGTTATTCAAAGAATACTGTGGACACTAAGAGAGAAATTGGTTTAGGCATTTTTGGGCATATGTGTCAAAATATTTTATTCTAAAGCTCTTTAGCATAAGTTTGAAGGTTATTAGGAGTAAGGTATATTTTAGATAACCTCTTGAACTATCATTGAAATATGTCACAAAATAGATAAAACATCGGACTATAAAGTGCCTATTCATCTTAGCGTGATTATATCTTCGATTCAAGTGAAAAATCTGTTTCCCAAAAACTGTCATGACATCCACTGTAGTTCTCAACCCACATCTCAGACTATTAAAGTCTTTGTATTGAGAAGGTTTGAAAAGAATTTTCATAAGTGAGGCATGTAAAAGAGATAAAAAAGAAAAGAAAGAAGCACTATAGTAAAGGAAAACTCAATACTAAATGGGTAATTCAAGTATCTCTATCAGGGCTATGGACGCCTGAATGCAGTAGAGCAATGCTTTGAGAGAACTAGAGGTATCTCCATCGAGGCTATGGACGCTTGACTGGCAGCGGAGCAATACCCAGGATTTCATTGCATGACAGTCAAAGGACTCAACCTATGTAGCTTGGATCATAGATATAGTTGTCTAGGTGTGGAGAAAGCTCAAATAAAGGAGGATACACCATAAGCATGCACACACTCATATTCAAGCAGTAGTTTATGTTGGTCCTACATTTGAGATTCTAGCTCAACTTTACTTAAATATTCTAATCACTTAAGTTAACATGTCTCATAAATTATAAGTATTGGCGTGACTGAATTCTTCAAATATCTTAAAAATGGGTAAACCATTTTTCCCAGCCAAGTTGCCATTTGTTATGCCTTGCATAACCACCCCATTTTTTGTTTTGTGTTGGAATAAAAATGGGTCCCCCTTTTTTGTCTTTTATTTTGGGTGTCTTTGATTGTCTGGTTGGGTCTTAGGAGTTCTTTGTTTTTTCTCCTAAGTCTGTCTTTTGTTCTGTCGGAGGCGGGTCTGGGACTAAATCAAGACATGGAACCATTTCAAGGTTCCTAGTTAGGATATGGTCCCGACTCTGACTCCGCCTTCTCTTTTGTGTCATTTTTTGTTGTGTTGGTTGTTTTTGACTAACACTTGGGTTTGTTTGTCCTCTTGTTGGTCATTTCCTTGCATTTTGTTTGTTTGCTCGAGCGGGATCGGATCTAGGATTGGGACTCAAAATGGGAAGTTTCAACTTTCCATTTTTGTGCTCCCATCCTGCCTCCAATTCTACTCTTTTTCTTTCTCACTTTCTTGTTGTTTGGGTTGGGTCTAGTGTTTGCTCCAGTCCTGCTTACCTTGTTCTTGTGTTGTTCTTTGCCCATTGGCTGGGATTGGAGCTGGACCCAAAATGGAACTTCGAACTTTGACAAAGTTTCATTTCGGTTTTCTCTCTGATCTTGTCTTCGTCTTCGTTTGTTTTTTTTTGGTCGGTCTTTTGTCAGGACCGGATCCAGGGTTGGAAGTGAAATCGGAAACTTTGTGTTTCTTTATTTTGTTCATGACCTGGCTCCACTCCTGCTTTACCTTTTGATGTTCTGTTGACTTGACTTAACTGCTTGTTTGCGTCGTTGGTTCCACCCCTGATCAACTACATTTATGGCATTGAATGTTTTCTGTTTGCACACACGAATTATTGATTAAAGGTTTAATTTGCTTAAACCACCTCATTGTTATCATTATACGAAGTGTTCAAGAAAATTACAGCCAAGAAACTCTTGAGAGAATTTATTTGATCGTGAGGACGAATTGTGGAGCGAATCTCAATGAATTTGTGGTCAATCTTAAGGAGCATTTTGAGGTAGGTTTTATTTTCCTTTTCTTGCTTCCATTTGTTCTTTTCTTCGTGTCATTTTTTCCTATTCACAGGAGGGTTTATCTTGTGAATTTTTTCGCTCAGCTGGTCATTGTTTCTATTATTTTTGTTCAGTTTTTGTTTGGTTCTTTCTTTCTTTTTGTCCCATTTTGGTTTTGTTGGGTTTGTGTTTTCGTTTCTTGTTTTTGCTTTGTCATTTGTTCTGATGTTGCTTTCGTGACAGGTCAATTTTTGTCGTGCTCTGGTTTTAGCTAGGGTTTCTATTTTGAAGGGGTTTGCTTGCTTGGGTAATGAATTTCATTTTGAGACCCCATTCTAGTGTATCAGGTTGGTTTTGGGTTGTCCATACCGGTTTCTCATCATGCCCTAGTCTTTGTAAATAGGGTATTAGGTGAGTTATGGTTTTACGGTATAAGTTGTTCTTGGTTTAATGACTTTTGTATGGGGGGTTGTTGGGGGTTTAAGCTACACTATTTTTAGTTTCCGTTGGGACCCATATGACCTAGGGTTTCGCTATCCATGTGACCATCTTGTTTTCAAGATTCTTCATTGGTTGCATTTATTACACTCCAAGTCTTTATTATGATGACTGTCTGTAGTCTTGGTCAAAACCGGATCCAGGGAGTAAGTTGAACTTGTTGGTTAACTTTTGCTTCTGATCCAATTCCTGTTCGCATTCTACTTCTGACTTTGTCTTTAATCGGCTCTAGTTCCTTATTTTGACTAATGTCTATACTCTTGGTCGAAACCAGATCCAGGGAGGAAGTTGAACTTGGAAGCTAATTTTTGTTTCTAGTTTGGTTCCTGATCCGGTCCCGCCTCTGAATGCAAGGTTCTGGTCTGGGTCCCATCCTGCCCCCGACAATGTTTTGGTCCCACCTTATATACCTTTTGTTCTGTATCCATTCCTGATCCCGGGCCTGCCTCTTAATAAGAAATATTGTTTATGCCTGATGCTTCTATGGTCACGCCTCCGATAAGGCATAGTATGACCAGGTGTTATCTTAGGAGGATGGAACAATCATTATATGAGTGACTAACTTAAATGCTTTGTTCATCTAATACAGGAGATTGTTCCAAGTATTAAGAAATGTCAGGAGCATCAAATGAGGCCTCTCAAAGGATCCATCCAGGGGAAACTTCATGGAAAGGATCTAGGCCAAAGAAGATCAAATTGGAACAGCTCCCATATACCTTGAGATGTAAGCATAGGGAGGCTATCCTCACAAGACGGACATCACTAACACCAATTTGGGTCCTTTCAACTATGAAGAACTCCATGAGGATACTTTCAATGAGGAGCAGGTCACACCAAGGACAGAAAGGATTGTTCAATCCGGGTTGGTCCATGTTGCACTCTTCCCTCTATCTGTTCAATGCCTGGAGTTGATTCTTGCAGCAGTTGGAGAATATAAACCTGCTACTAGGTAGTGTGTGGATGTGAAGGGTAATGTCATTATTGACTTCACACCCCAAATGATCAAATTCCTGTTTCATATGCCTAATCCCAAGAATCTTAGACAACTAAATGAGGGAAAGGCTCTGAAGCTTTATAGTGATAACAAGGAGAGGAATAAACTCTACATGAATAAGACTTGGATAAGAGTGGAGAAGAAATCTCTGACAAGCTTCCAGACCAGCCTAAGAGGGTGGATTTTAGTAAAGAAATTGGAGATATAATCATGTTCCTTTCTAGGGTGTTTGGTAAGAGGGATGCTTCACTATTTAAGGAATGGATGTTTCCTTTTATCCAAGCTATTTTGGATGGGAGACAACAATTTGACTGGTCAATGATAGTGTCTGATAGCATTCACAATTAGATGATAAGGGTGAGATAAACCAAGTGTTTCTTTATGACCTCCTATGTAGTCTATGCAGTTGCCCGAGTGGGGATCTTTCCTAGACTTCAAATAGTTGGTATATTGGGAGAAGCCCAAGGACAAAAGAAGGTATGGGAGTATTATAACCAGCTTACCTTGTAGGCATCAGAGAAACATTATAGAAGAGTAAATGATGCCTTTCTTTATGTCATAATTAACAAGCTTAATGGTGATGCTGGGTATAGACTTTGTAGGGAGGAAATGGTTTTTGTGAATGAATGGGGACATTGGTTTATCCAGTACCCCACATTCACTTACTTCAGGTTAGCAGGCTTCGATGGTCATCCCCATTTGCTACCTAGGTGTTCTGGTGATAGAATCATCTTAATGGAATTTATTTATCAAGCCTTGGCTGTAAACTTCCAGTTTAGCAACAAACATAAGACTGGGTGCCATAAGTTTCCAATGAAGTTAGGAGCCTTTTATTGTCCACACATTTAGGTAGGTAAGGTTGTTTGTCATGAATTAATTTATCTAAGGTTGGGCTTGTACACTGCTAGGAAGTACTATGATCCCAAGCACAAGATGAGGGCATTGCTCCCCAGAGTCTTTGAGAAGCACTTCAATATATTGGAATATTTTTGGGAGGACTTGCAAGATGATTATGATCTTAGGAAGAAGAATTATGAAAGGATATCTATCCCACTCATGATTGAGTTTGGGATAAAAGAAGACATTCCTGATACATTATCTGATGATGGGATAGTTTTGGATCCCATATATGATGGAGATAATATTGGAACTAAGGATCTTGATCCAGTTGATTGGACTGCAGATGAGACAATTGATATAATGGAGATTGCTAGACCAGTGCTCGAGAGGAGTATCCAATGGGTAAGTTCAAGGGTTAATCAGGCCGATGCATCATCATCTAAGAAGAGGATGGTTGGTACCACCTAGGGGTACAAAAGGGTAAAAGGAAGGGTGGCACCTAAGGAACCCATAGAGTTTTTTCCTTCTAAGCAGCAAGAAGACAAGATGGCTCCTCAAGACTTTTCAGAGGTGCATGAAGATGAAACAACTGTGGAGGGAGTTGTTTCTACATTTGCTGCAAAGGAGGTACCTACTTAGCCCTTTGATACACAGGAGTTAGGTCATGAATCACCAATAGGATCTCTTCATGGTGAAGCAGAAGCCTTGAGGAAAATGGAGGATGAGGTGGAGATACATAATATAGAAACAAATTCAGAAAAGACTCCCTCGGATAAAGAGCATCATGTATCAACATATTTGGATATGATAGATGATGCGGGAACTGAACACATGTTGACTGAAGAGGATCAGTGGAAACTCTTTGAGGAGGAAAAAAGAGAACTTGATGCTAAGGTACAAGCTGAGGCATTAGCTAAGCTACAAGAAGAAGGGGCCAGAGCAAAAATCTAAGTTGGTAACCAAGCAAAAGGAGTTGGAAGATAAAGTGAAGGCCAATGAGTTAGCTCAACAACAACAACAAAAGGAGAAAGAACTCAAACTTCAAGAAGAAAGGGATAGGTTGGTATTGCAGCAGAAAATTCATGATCTGAAAGTGGAAAAAGCTCAGCAAAGAAGAGAAAAGGAAGATATTGAAGCTAAACTAAAGGAACAAGAGGAGGCCTATAGAAAAATGGAAGAGCAAAAATTCTTGAAAAGGGAAAAGGAGGCTACTGAGATGGCTGAACATGCAAAGAAATCCAAGGAAGCATGGGATTATGTTGAAACATTGAAAAAGCAGCGAGATGAAATGTTAGAAAAGAAGAAAGAAGAAGAAGAATGCTTAAGGCAGGAGCTGGAGGCTAAGAGGCTACAAGATCAGAAGGATAGAGAGGAAGTAGAAAAGCTAGCACGGGAAGGGGAGAAAAGTGATCAACAAATTGTGCAGGAGGTTGATTCTCAACCAAAGCTTACATTATTGCAACCTCTGTCTTCCACTACTATTGCTTCTTCTTCAGCTTAGGCAGCCACTATCCCTATTGCTCCAACTTGGCTAAAATTGAATTTGGAGAGAAAACAAGTTGTCCAACCACAGCTGTTGAACTGGGAAGAAATGATGAAAGAAATTGGGAAAGATAATCCAAAGAAGAAATCTTGGGTTCTTCACTCAATTAGGCTCATTGAGGCTGGATAGATCATTGCTGAATGTGCCATTCATGTAATGGAGAAGAACCCCGATGACATGCAAATAACTAATTATCAGTCGGGAGCGGTAAATTTGGGAAAGCCTACAAGAAATCAACAAATGAGTTTGATTGATATTGTGGCTTCTTCAACCAAAACCCGGATGATCAAGGACAAGCAAAGGAAAGATGAGCTTAAGGCTCAATTGGATCAGCTTCATAGTTTTTTGAAGGATGTTTTTAGTCCCATTTCTCAACAGGTTGCGCCTCCTGAATCCCCAGTCTTATTAACAAAGAGGGAAGCTGATGATTTGATTCAGATGAAAAGCAAGGTGGGGATGATGAACAAGTGGTTGGATAAGCTCAACCGGGAGGTTGATGATATTCTTGTTGAGGGTGTTGAGATTCATAAAGATGCTCTTGAGTTAGCAGAGGATCTGGACCAACAGGCCAAGGATTTGGACAAGCAAGATGGTGAGTATAAGGATTATGTTAAAAGACTTGAAGACGTCAATAAAGTGTCCAAATCCACTTTGATAGAGTATTCCATTCTTGAGCTTGGTAATGAGGATTTTGTGGAAAAGACTGTCAGTATCATAAGATATAAATCTAAGGCTATTCATACACATCAAGAAGAAGTCTGAGAAATGAATAAGGACTTGAATCGATAGATGGTCTAGTTTGAGGCAGTTGTGGCTATTGTGATCAACTTATCCTCCAACAAAGAAGGCCTGTCATTGGATAAATTAAGGGAGAGATGGAGGAGAGGATTTGAAAAAATCATGCAAAAAGGAGATGATGGGGAGAGTTTATTGCTAGATCAATTTATGGATATCCGCGAGGAGGTAAGAACTGGCAGAAAAGAGCTAATCAAGCTAAAGGAGATGCAAAGTTTGGTTTCTACAGAGTTTGAAAGAGTCAAATTTGAAAGTGCTTGGTTGGATGGGCCAAATTTGGATACTCTTCTATAGGTATTCTCCAGTTATGATGAGTACATTCAGGAGCATTCAGTGCAAAAGTAATTGACTCTTGGTGTCATACTCCATTTTCTCTTCTCCTCTTTCTGTGGATATTGACATAAGCTCTACTCTAAGTCTGATTCATGTGTTTCATCTTCCTCTTGGAGTATCAGATTCTTCTTCTTACAATGGTGTAATCAGCCTTGAAAAGGGGTTCTTAGGTCCACTTTTATGTTCAGTTCCAACTCCATGAATTGTGGATCTAAATTAATGATTAAGAAATTCGTGCATGTGGCACTCTATATGTACTATTAGAATCTACTTTGTAATGGTCAGCTAATTGAAGAAAGATCAGCCACCTGAGAATAGGAGATAAAAACTAGATCTAGGATTTTCAATGTTTTTGAAAGATACTCTGAACAGTTTAGTAAAAACCTCAGTTTTACAAGTTCTCATATGTTTTCATGTCAAGAATTTTAAAGTTTGGATCCACTTTTGATAAGGTTAATGATATATTATTAATCCATATGCCAATGTTTTGTTGTGCTTAATTGTTCTTTATTTGATGAAAATCAATAGAAGGAATTGGATTCAAGGTCATATCATTGGATTATCTATGAATTATATTGTTATGGTATTTCATTTGATATGTGTTTTGAATGATGAGTGAATGATTTATTTGAAGTAAGGTCAGTGAACGTTGATGATATCTAAATTAGCATTATGGATGAATGTAGTAGCGTAGTTGATTCTATGGATTGCATCTTGTTGTAGTTGTGGTTAGGTAGAATGAACACTCATTGTTGATCTCCATGTCTGGATACATAAGTATTTTATTCATGTTTCTCTGATTTAAAGCTCTTTTTCTTTTTTTTATTTTGTTTAAAACCCCCTAAACGTAGACTACTTGATGTTATGCATTCTTGTTCTTTATAACCAGCAAAGGCCCCTTGAACATTACAATCATATTGAACATTGAGCAATATCAGCAAAGTTGAGAACCAACTACTAGAACCTTGGGAGTTAGATTACTATATGTTGTCTCTCTCTTTCAGGAGAAATAGAATAGTAATATTCTGTTTAATGTTGTTGTGCTATTTTGACCATCAACAAGCAGGATGATCAACCATCAGTTTCTTTTCTTCCCTATGGGGAGCAATGGAAAGAACTGTGGAAGTTTCTTCAACCACTTTCTCTTTAAATTTGTAAAATTAGTTTATTCTGGGAGGAAAATAGGATTATTTTCATTATCTCTTGGCCTTTTGTAGGAAGTAGGAAAAGGTTTTGTCATGGGTGGGTCTTGGTTGTTTGGAATGTATTTTGGTTCAATCATGGTTTCCTCAAGTATGGTGGGTTTATTTAGAGGTTAAGGAATGTTTCGAAGGGATAATTTTGTTGTTGTCTTTGCTTTGAATTTTTGGTACTAGAATTTGAAAAAAAATCCTCATAGGGCTTAATAGGTTCCATAGGTTTAGGCTAAAATAAGTCTAAGGAAAAGTTTCCATGAGAAGACAAAGGGTTAAAACCACTATGATGCACAGTGAAAATTTCATTTTCAAAGGGAAACTTGAAGCATTTATGAACAACCAAAGGGATGAAATTCATGGAGTGAATTCAGGGGTAGCCTAGCTTCACATGAAATTGGTCCAATTGCAGGATGAGGAGAATGAGACATGTGATGTTTTTGGTCCTATTTTTAAAGGTAAGGTGATTAATCCCATCATAGGGAAAGCGAAAAATATTGTATGTCTTGATCCATGCTTTTGGTTTTTCATATATGTCTTGATAAAGATCATGCAAAAGTAAAAATTAGTCTACGATCACGTTCTCTCCATAGGTGACATCTATTAATATCCCATTAGTGGCATTGTCACAAATTTGGCTGGCTATGTAAAGAGGACCATCAGGTGCATTTTTAAGTATATCTTGTGAGGATAAAGCAATATCAAGAGGCTTTTTAGTTCATCCCTTATGAGCTATAATGTCTATCACTCCTATCATATCATCCATATGATCAATATATATATATGATCATGTTGAATAGTATCATTGTTATCATCATCCGTATCAACGTTCATCACATCATTATTTTTAGTTTCACTAACATTGATGAATGAAATATTATGATTAGGCATATGGTTGGTAAAGATTTACAAATTTTGGTTAGGAGAGGTAATAGACTTATTTCCTTGATCATTACCACCTCCGATAGAAATCCAATTGAAATCAATGAGGTCTTGCACAAGATGTTTAAGACACTTGCAATGTTTCGTGTCGTGTCCATTTTGTTGGTGATAATGACAATAATAATTTGGTCTATAGTTTGTAGGTAATGGTTTATTGGTATCAAGAGTTTTAACGGGAAGCAAAGTAATCATTTTCCGTTCTAAGATTTTTGTCATTTTGTTATGAAGGGTATTGAGTAGGGGAGTAAGTTGTCTTTTTGGGTCCCCATCACTAAAGGGTATCACTACTTTAACAATAGATGCTTGGTTATCATCATGTTGAGTTGTTTTTTGATGGGGATTAAGTTGAAGGAAAACTTTATTCTTCTTCCTAAAAGGTTTGTATTTGCTTTTCCTTGTTGATTTGAACTTCTTAGTTCGGTTTGAAGTGGACTTTGTATCACAACTACTATCTAATTTTTTATAATCACGAAGAGCAGTACATAAATGCAGGAAGGAGAGGAATTTCATTATGGTAAGCTTATCATGTATCTTACTTTGCAAATTCTCTATGAACATCTTTTGAAGATGAGGATTGGGAACCTTTATATCGATCTGGGAATAAAGTGACTGATAGTAGGAAATAAAATCAATAATATTTTCATCTTCTTTTTCCTTACATCTCATCAAATAGGCCAAGGTCATCTTAGGAGTCATATGCATTTGGAAATAGTTGATAAATTCCTTAACAATTTCATTGAATGAATGAATTGAGTTCAAAAATGAAGAAAACCATTCGAAGGTGGTATCTTTCAAAGATCGAGGGAAAATCTTAGCCAAGAGTTTATTATCAAGAATAAATTCACTACATAAGGCAGTGTATGTAGAAATGTGGTTAGAAGGATCTCCCTTTCCCCCATATTTCTCAAATCTAGGCACCTCTACACCTTGTGGAATCGGTGTTTGCAATATCTCCATGGACAAGGGACTACTTTTGACATAACATGTAGGTGAGCCATTTTTATTTTGGTTGATAGTGGATATTTGTTTTTGAAGGGATGAAACGGTTCGCAAAAGTTGGTTTATGAGAGGATCATTGCTCGTGTTGTGAGATGGAAGTGAATAAGGCGGGGATGTGTATGTGTTCAAGGGACAAGTGAATGGAATTATTATAGGTGGTAAGGTGGTAGGAGATATGGCGTGTGATGCCACAAAGGTACTAGGGATGCTAGTGGAAATACCTAAGGAATCACATTCCTAGTAGGTTGCATTGTTGTTGTGACTTGAGGGTTGGTATAGGTAGGAATAGAGGAAATTGTTGTAGGAGGATGAATTTGGGGTCCTCCTTGGCTTATAAATTTTTTTGTAGGTATAGAACGACTAGTGCTTGAGGCAAGTCATGGTCCAAAAATCTGAATTATGTTACACATAAGATCAACTCCTTCAGTTTCAATCATATGGTGTATGTTGTCTATAGAAGGGATAGCAGTGGCTGAAATGTTTTTATTACTTATTTGATTTTGTAGGTTTGCTAAGTCTTCATGTATTTGGATAATGTTTTCTTCAAGAACACTAGCAATCATTTTTTCAACATGTGTCACACTACTTGAAGGAAACAAATTGTTAACTTGGGTATGATCCATACCTAGCGAACTAGTGTCAACACTAGTAGTGAAAGATCTAGATAACCCAAGATCCACAACGATTGTACTATCACAAGATGACATGAGTCTCAAACTTTGTCTCAGTATAGTATTAGAAATAGGACACCAAGTAGAAATGCTCAAGCAAGGGATACTAATTGTAAGATTGATGAAAATGCAATTCAAATAAAATAAAGCTAAATCCAATTAATTGAATGTAGGAGAAACACTATAAACTAAAATAGAAAGCTATCAACAACAAACATAAGCACAAAAATAGGATTTTAAATTCTAGAAAATTCAATTTCAAATCTGCACTAGGACTAAATTGCCCAAAGGGCCTTATGAGTCCTAGTGAGGGTTTTTCTTCACAATTTTCAAAAAATATTTAAGTGATTTTTTATGCTTTTTATATTGTATAATCTTTAAAATAAACATGCAAATGTAGATTTTATATTATTTTCAATGATCCAAGATGCAAAAATGCCACCTATATGCACTTTCACTAATGCAATATTTAGAAACCCTAGAATGCCAATTAACTAATACAAACCCTAATGTAATGTTAATGCAAGCAAGATCTAGGATAATGATGCACTCCAAATCAGAATTAAGATGTTCTAAATTCAAGTTCACCAAAATGAAATGATATAAAATGTTGTTGTTGCTTATGGTTTAGGACATAGAACAACACATTTAACAATCATTTTATTGAAGGAAAACCCTAGAGATCTCAACCTAAAGTATGCAAACGAGAAAGAGATCTTGTAATAGGGTTGTCCTAGGGTTTGATCATAAACTAAAGAGGGGTTCACCACCAAGATAGGGCTTGGAAATACTAATAAAATGCAAGATGTAATTTTGGAACATAATGCATTACAATCCTTCACTAAATGACCTAGAAATGCTTGTAAAATAGAACAGAAAGCTCGAAGATGAAATGTGTGGACCTAGAAATATAAAGAAGACTAGATGAAGCTCTGAAATGATGAAAACACTAATTTTAATGCTGTCTGGGACACATACACTATATTGGGCGATTTAGTCTCAGATAAAGGTTTTTGGGTAGAAGCTGAAATCTAGCAAAGAGGTGTCTAGAACTCCTGAAATCTACAAATTCAACTATACTGGGACTCATATGCCAAAAATTTTCTATCAGTCCAGTTAGGCTTTTCTAGAAATTTGAAGTCTGGATCTACTCTTCAATGCCTGCTTTGTCCTTTCCACCTATTTTTTAAATCTAAATGTTCAATTTGCAGCCTATAGATGTTCTATAATGATCTCCAATGGAAGGTGACATCTTTTATGACTTTGAACACTTTGAAAACTTTCTCAAAACTTTCTCTTCAATATATCTTCAATATAAACCGGCAAATCACACACTAAAGAGAGGGAAATATATTTTTTTGTTAGTAGAAAGGGTTTTTCCTTGGTCAAACCTCATTTTTTGTAATCAAACCTTATAATGAAATGAAATAGGAAAGGAGAATTATGAATGAACAAAATGCAATGTTGCAACTCGCCAAACCCTAGCAATAAAGTGCCAAAAACATGTATGAAGTGGCTCCAATGGATGTGGATCTTGAATCTTACTTGAATGTGATAGATCTTGAATTGAACTCTTGCTTGAATGTGATAGATCTTGAATTGAACACTTTCCTGAATCATAAAACCCTACATCACAATTGTTAGCTCAAAGACAAACATGATGCATGATGACTTTGACATGATTCTTGATGCTTGAATGATGCTCTATAACACCTAATAATCAACTCTTGAAGACTCTTGGATGCTCTTGTAAACTCTTGTAAACTCTTGAATGCTTCCTTGATCAAAAATTTGTTATAATGCATGAATACTTGAAAGCGTGGGATGAAAATGAGTGAAAAAAGCTTGTATTTATATTTGTTTATGCCAAATTTCCCAAAATTACAACACTACAAGTTGACATGAGATCTAGGAGAATAAAATCGCACCAAGAATTTGAATTAAACTTGATTTTGGGCCACACAAGATTCATATGCCAGAAGTGGTGTATGAGTCCCATTAGGCATTAATTATGGGACTATTTTCAAAAATGCTTAGAAAAGTGTAAAATCCAGATTGGAACCCAAAACCCTAGGTGGGGCCCATATGTCCAAGATAGCATATGAGTCACAAATCACTAAATATGGGTCACACAACCTAAAAACACCTAAATTATGATTGGATGTTGATTAATGTCAAGATTATCCTTGAAAAGATTCATTAATTAAGACTTGTGGATGCAAAATAATTCAAAATAAGACATAAAGAAGCCCAATTATTTATGAAAATGCTAGAAAATTATGAAAGTGTGTTACAACACTTCACAACACCGTAAGTAAGGTAGAATTAAGTTCATTTATCTTACAACAGCCTAAGACCTAATGTGAATGGGTCAAACACATTACAACACTAAATCAAGGAAACATTATGTTCAATTTAACAAGGAGGGCCCAAACATGCAAGGAAAAGTAAAGGGATACTTTTTTCGTTGCCAAAATATTTATACTTGTGTATGCCAAATTTCTTGAAATTACACCACAAGCTAAAATTAGATCTAGGAGAATCAAATCCTACCAATAATTTGAATTTAATTTAGGTTTTAAGCCACATGGGACTCATACGCTAGTTGTGGCATATGAGTCCCATTAGGCTAGGCTTTGGGACACATTTTTCAAGAAAGGCTTAGATTGATGTGAAATCAAGATCAAGGCCCCGAAACTTAGGTGGGACTCATATTCCCAAGGTGGCATATGAGGCATAGATCACTAAATCTAGTCCATACAATCCTAAATCACATGAATTATGATTAGATATTGGTAAATTTTAGGATTAATCTTGGAAAGGTGCATTAAATAAGGCTTGTGGATGGAAAATAAGGCCAAATAAGGTATAAAGAAGCCCAATTTATTAATGAAACCCTAGATTAGTGTGAAAGTGTGAGGGTACACTTTAAAACACCCTAAATAAGGCATAATTAAGTTCATTTAGTTTATAAGGGCCCAAGACTTAATGTGAATGTGTTAAACACATTACAACACTAAATCAAGGCAACATTAGGCTCAATTTAATAAGCAGGGCCCAAACAAGTGTGAAAATGTAGGGGGATACATTTTTTGTCATTTCAAATATATCACAAGCTAAGAATAACTACTAAATCAACCTACTACCTATATACTAATTTCCTAATCATGTCCAATTTTTCATCATAGTCCATGTATTAACAAATGTATCCTTTCTACAATAGACACAACCCAAATCACAATGTTCTCTTTGGCAAGTGATATAATGGTTTTTGATTCATTTTTTTGTTTCTCTCTTATTTTGATTTATCTTTTGTCCACTTCGAATGCTTACTTGAAGCCACCCCGATCTTTCAATATATCCTGGTGTCTCTAGAGGACCATAGAATGGGGACATGGTCATTATTTCAGTATACCGTGTTTTTCCAATATTCTTATAATGCATCTATGGTGAATACTTTTCTTGTGTGTTCAGGTATCTTCTCACATAAATAAATTTCCTTTGCATATCAGGTAATTCATGTCTTGTGTGCACCATGAAAATCATTCTCTAAGTCTTATTCTCTCACACATTCAAATAAGGTTTTTGTATTTATGTTATGAACAAGGATAATACTTTTTCTTTACAAAGTCAAAGTCGATGCAAGGGATGCAACATCACCTTGGTTCCTCATACCTTGGTGCATAGTGTGCATTTGATATATCAAAATAAGGATTACTTTTTACATTTATTTAGCATAAGAAAAAAGAAAAGAAACATCACTTTTCCATTCCATTCTCACTTTTCCATCTCATATCTACCACCCATCCCATTTCCTAATTATAGCTTCCACTATTTGATATTTGATCAACAAAATTCATTTATTTGTCATTATTCTACATGGACTACATCACTTCTTGTATCTTATTAATTCATCCCCATCCTACAGAACATACTATCCATGTATCATGACACAAAAATATATCCAAGGCTTATATGGGTTTTATTACCCCAAGGCTCCAACATGATGTAACTAAAAAAATAAGAGCAAGGGAAAGGTTAATTACTTACCTTATTCCACTTACAAGATCACTCAAGGGAGCCCTAAATGGTCTCTAAATGCATCGATTCTCAACAACACACAATCCCAAACTTGGGAGGTCAATAACACAAGAATCAAACCTCTCACTTAGGATTCATTTTAAACATAAATCCAAACATTCACTAAGTTCATTTATCCATATTGAAATATAATTATAAGAATATACATTGACATACATGTTCAACTCCAACATCAAATCATGGAAATGATTCATGATACAAAAAATTACACATACTTAAGGAGGTCCAACAATTATAAGAGGACTCAAATTTCCTTCAAATCTAATTCACAAATATTACAAAATAAATTAACTTAAATGGAAAACTTTACCAACTTGAATACAATCTTGGATCTTTTCCCAAGATCCTTAGTCGCAAATAGTGGTTTCCATGCAACTTCAACCCATGGAATCAAAATATCCACTCCAACCATGCAAGGAGATGGTCACACAAGCCACAAGTGCACTCACACCAAACACATTGGCAGAAGGTTTATACACACCATACATACACAAAGCACACACACATCACACATACAAGGGAACATCTATCAACATAACATGATGGGTCAAAATATAAAACCTCATTGGGCACAAACACTAATGACATAAAGAAGGTACTCACATTGGGCACACTAACCAATGGAGGAAAACAAAGAGTCATCATTGAGCATGATCACTAATGGCATAAACAAATCACTCACATTGCACATTTTTTGTGTTGAGCATGATCATCTAATTTAATTCTTGCATAGTTGTAATGCCTTCTATCTATTTTGGAGACAATAACTTGTATGAGAGTTGTCTTTCCAATGCCACCAATGCCCCACATAACAACACTAGGTGAGCAATCTTCAGTTGTTTCCATATTGAGCATCTTATTTAGTGCTTCTAATTGTTCTTCAATTCCAACTGTTGCTAAACCCAAAAATGTCACAATAAATAACAATAGAAGTGTCCAAAGCATTATACTTTGTAGCTTGTAGCAATGACAATTTTTTCTTTCAACATGCAAAGAACCAATTTATTATAGCACATTGGAAGAAACAAGTTGAATAGATAAAAACAAAAAACCTCATTGTTAACTAGAGAATTATATTATTATGAGAAGGAGAATGAGTGAGAACACTAGAAAGTACATTTAGGTCCAGAATTATTAATTTACAATTTAATTTTTACTTCTTTTGGGTTTTTTAATATTAATATATATTTTTATGTTTTATGGCAAAATAAATTTGTGAATTTTATTCTTATTTTTTTGTAATTTCATAATCAAAGAGAGATTGAATAAACTAAGTTACAATGAGAATTAAGAACTCAAAATTTACAATATAAATTGTACAAACTGTAAAGTTATTTTATTTTTGAAATATTAATAATTTTATTACTTTAAATGATTTTTGTAGAAAACTATGTTAAAATTTTGAGTCAATCTTTTAAATTATATTAAAAATTAACATAATTTTCTACTAAAATCATTTCAAATAATTGTTATATTATAGAAGTATAAAATATCTTTACTATTATTTTATTATTTTATATTCTACCACAAAAAAATTAAGAAAATAATCACAAAAATAGTCAAATTGTTTGTAAAAGAAATCACTAAGTGCAGAGTATAGGAATGAGACTAAGTTAAAAAGAAATCACTATTTTTTATTGCATATATACATCAAGATAATTCTTCCAAATGAACACAAAACTAAATGTAAAATGACATGGTTGTGGCAGTTTCACCATTACAATTTAAATGACTAAAAATTCTAACTAATTAATAATTTGGATAAATTTAAAAATGAGCGGAACATTTTTTACAATTTTCCCATTTCTACAAATTAACAGCCTTTAAACTTTAGTATGATATTAGGCCTATGTAATGAAGGTTGGAGCAGATGTCTCCTATTAATTGGTCGGAATGATTTTTTAAAGTGACAAAAAAAACAGACAGATTGGTGCATATCCAACCAAACGGCTGCTTTCAACGGGAATGTGTTTTTCCAAAGGAAAAAAGCAATCCAAACGGTTACAGATATAACATATGGCATTCATGGTTTTTCATTCGTCTTGCAAATGAGAGGTTCGGCTGCTGCACTCGAGAGGTATGTACTGCGTACTCAGTCTTGCATTTGGTGAATTTCTTTGTGACTGTAAATTTATTATCTCTGCATTTTTTTGGTTGGAATCAAGATTGTAAAGTGCTCTGTTTATCAATCCAACTAGGGTACCCTGCTGTTAGATCACCCCCATATGGACGCCAAGTAGATGCGCCTTCCACTAAGCAGGGTCCAGGCCATTTTCCAGTACAGGCATTCTTTTCCTTTCATACATTTTCCTTGCATACATTTAATAAGTTAGAATTTAAAGTATTCTTCTACTCCTCATAGGGTTTCCTCCTTCCAAATTAGGAATATAACTTGTTTTTCGCTGATAAGCTCAGGCGGAAGAAGATTCACAAAAGAGCTGGGAAGAACAAAATTGACGTATGTTTGCCTCATTTCTGCAGTAACATTTACATTATTTGCATAAACCCTATGATTAATTAGATTATTTGCATTTCTGCAGTAACATTTAGATTATTTGCATTTCTGCTTTATTCATCTTCAACCTGCGGATTATATATTTTCTCTTGCAGAATTTGATGGACTCTAGTGAGGATTAGTTAGATTAGACCAATGCAAACATGGGAAAAACAAGGCTTGAATTCTAAGTAATTGATGAGATTTTATATTTTGCCACCAAGACAGAGTATCTCTTTTCTTTAGAGTATGAACAATAATTTGGGGACAGGCAGGGGAAACTTGAGACCAACTTAAGATATGGTAAATATTATAACTGAGTAACTATAACAGCGTGCTCTGAACATATCCTCATAGACATGTCTAGGTCATCTATGGAGTATGGCAACACAATTTTAGAAACCTACCTACCTAATTTTTCTCATATGATATCAGTTCGTCTTTCTCAGAGTTACTTTTCATTAATTAATAAGGTTGTTCTCAGAGTTCCTAATCGTTTTCTCTGATTAGAATTATTCACTGGGGTACCATTGGAGGACGAATGATATTATATACAGCTTGTGGGTGGATTCTTGAACAGATAGGAATGACTCTGTTTTTCCATCACTTGCTTATCTTTGTTTTATAGTCATTTTTTCAACTATATTCAATAGTTCTGAATGCTATTTTTGCTTGGGTGATAAGAAAACCATTTGTAGAAGCTAGTGTTTAATATGTAAGATTTCATAGGGCTATACCTGGACTGATATCCTTCCAATATGGTGAGGGAGCAGGCACCTTTTGTCTAACAGGACCATTATGAAACTCCTACATCCATGTAAAATGTTTCAGCAAATACATAAAGAATGCTAACAGAATATTGTTTAATCTATAGAAGAATAGTGTTGTGTTTGAGAGGTTTGTTATAATTTGATATAAATGTTAATTTAAAATTTATTTATTTTCATTACTTAATGTTATGTAGGAGGTTGTAATCTGTTATACCTGGCATCTTGCTGAAAATTTTCGACATACATGTCCTTTATTTGTTTTAAATTTACATCCCATTAAGTTTTCAACTTAAGATTTAAAGATTTGAACATATCCAAATGCTTGTCCTCTTTTTTCTTTTTTTTTGAATAACTATAAATAAAATTAACTAAGTACTTTCTCTCATGCTTCACATAAGCCATACTCTTCATCAATCTTAGTTAGATCGCATTTCAATGTTTTTATTCTGTGATATATTGAGACAGACATGCCATATAATTATGATGACCAAATTTCTCTTGTTGCTGTGCCATTAAATTAGTAGAAAATGTTTGCTTTGATGCCTCGTGTGCTTGATTTTTGTTGTGTCGCAGCAACAGAACATTTTTGTGCAGAGCAGTGTTTTTTTTCTGATGTTTGGTGCTTTTGTTAAAAACATTTGTGTGCAGAGCAGTTTTTTTTCTGATATTTGGTGCTTTTGTTAACAACTAATTTTAGGTTTTTTATGGACTAATTTTCTACCTCATTCTTTTTCTGCTTTATTCTGGGTAGACTGCATTCTTTATTTTTATCTTGTGCAGGTGACTTATTTTAGAAGTGTGTTTTTGTGTTTGGGTGAAGAAAGACAATCTAAATTTAGGGTTGTTTTTTTCTATTTTGGAGTGCCAAAGTTCATTGGTTATTTATGACCTTGTGGTGTCCATATTATTTGAGCTCAGAATTCTTTTGCTTTCAGTTTTATGTGTCTCTAGGTTAGAGCACTTATGTTGTGGGTTTGCTTGAAGGTCTAGACTTAGTTGACATTAGTTGCATATTTTCTGTGAAAAACTTGAAATTCTGTCATAGAGGGTGTTAGAGTTGCCACTCTTATGATAAGAGCTAGATAAGTACCTTATATTTTTGTTTTTTAGCTTAGAATTCAAAAATGACAGGTTGTACGGGTTTTCTCTCATAGTTTGATTTATTTAAGATACCATTCTATATATGATAGTAGTTTCTAGTTTTTAATTTTAATGATGTTTTATTAATCATTTTTGTTTTAATCTGTAGTCTTAGATGAATTTATCAATTTATGCATAATGTTTATTGCTTTATATACAGTTTATTTCTTTTAAGATGGATTGAATGAGTTATGTTTTTCCATAGTAAGCTACAAATTTGATTGTTAAGGTATACACAAAGAATTCAAATTTCTTATTTTTAAAGAATTTAATGATTATATATGGTTGTGTGGTTATTTGTTCTAGGTAGAGTTAATTATTAATTTACATTCTTTCTAGTTAATTGTTTGTTGTAGTATGTTTTTATCATCCAATATATAAGGTTCAAGGCTGTTAGAATCATGCACTATTCTCATTAGGTCATTCAAACTGTAGTTCCCTACTATCTCTTAGGTGGCTAGTAGATGTTCAAATTACTTGACGATTTTGATGCTAATTTTTTTTGTAATATTGTGTGCGAAATGAGCATTGTGCAGGTTTCTTTTGGATTGGAAGCAACGGTACAAAAATATAAATGTGGAAGAATGACGTAATTTAAAATAATTCAATAACTTAGTTGGAAATAGTTGTGTAGTGATGGAAACTTCAAAATAAGTTTGAAGGAAGACAAATTACTTGTAAACATTACTTAACAATTATAATTAATATTTTTTTATTTTTTTTGAAGAGGGGTAATAATACCCCTCCATAAACTCTTAAGGATGGTCATGCACATCCTTCAAGAGATTTTCTTCTTCTTCTTCTTCTTTTTGTTGTTTTTATTTCTATTTATTTATAAAGTTTATTTTTGATGTTAATCAAATATATGCTTTAAATTTAATTAAAACAATTTATTTGTTGTTAATTAAACAATTGTATATATATGGTTACTGAAATTATAAAACAAGGATTACTCTCTTTTCACTCAAGTTATATGTTTTTATGACATTTATTTGAATATAAATATAGAAAGTGTATGAATGATTAATATAGCTTGAAGGAAAGAGTAATTAGTTGAGAATAGATCATATAAAAAGTAAATATTATTTGACAATGATTATATTATACATGCAAAATTATAAAAATATATATTTTTTTAAGAAATTAAAAGGGGTGGAAATAAAAATATTTCATGTTTTGCAATTACAATGTAATTAAATTGTTGGGTGTGTATTTAGTGGTATGGTATTGTAGAAATATAGATATTTTAAGTTTAACTATTGTGAATTATATTTTACATTTTTGAATTTGTATTTTTTATTTATTTAATATTTTTATATGTTTTATGATGTATTTCTTAGGGTTAAATGTCATTGATTTATATGTATGAACATTAGGAATGATATACTTCTACACATAATTAGGGAGAGGGAGAGGGGTAGGGAGAGGGAGAGGGAGAGGGAGAGAGGGAGAGAGGGAGGGAGAGAGAGAGAGAGAGAGAGAGAGAGAGAGAGAGA
>VDFB02000003.1:739408945-739431202 GCA_007258455.2 Sequoia sempervirens | reverse complement strand
AAAAGGGAGGAAAGGAGGTAGGTAGAGAGAAAGAATTTGGACACCTTGGACTCCATTATCTCCCTCACTTAGAATCTTATATAGTATCTGAAGCCTCTAGTAGAGCTCAATGTGGGTGAGTCTTCTAGGCCTGGAGTTTTAGTCCATTTTTATCACTTATCTCTACTTTTTATTTCACCACTCTTTCTTACTCTCTTTCTCACTCCCTCCTCTCTATGTATTTATATATCTCTATTTCTTTATCTCTCTCTACCTTACTTCTTTCTATTCCACCTCTCTCTCTTTGCATTCCTTCCCTCCCTACTCTTTATAAATCACCTCTCTCACACTCTCTCTTTGTCTCTACTCTCTATCTCACCTATCCCTCTCTACCTTTCCCTCCCTCTTCTTTCTCTTTCTAGAGAGAAGTAGAGAGGGAAGGTGGGAGGAAGGAAGAGAGAGGGAGAAGTATAGAGGGAAGGAGGAACTTGCAGAGAGATTGAGGGAGAGGTAGAGAGAGGTAGAGAATGATAGGTGAGATAGATATATGTAGGGAGGGAAAGTGGGAGGAGAGTGAGAGGGGGGAGAATTAGGGAGGGAGGGAGAAGTGAGATAGGAGGAGAGAGAGAGAGGAGGTAATATAGAGAGAAGTATAGAGGGAGGGAAGAAGTTGGGGAGATTAAGAGAGAGAGAGAGAGAGAGAGAGAGGGAAAGAGGAAACATGATGTGATATAGGAAGAAATAGAGAGGGAAGGAGGAAGGTAGAGATATTGAGAGAGAAATGAAGAGAGAGG
Source organism: Sequoia sempervirens (assembly GCA_007258455.2). Lineage (NCBI taxonomy): Eukaryota > Viridiplantae > Streptophyta > Pinopsida > Cupressales > Cupressaceae > Sequoia > Sequoia sempervirens. The sequence goes on along the minus strand of VDFB02000003.1, from coordinate 739,430,429 downwards.
GAAGGAGGGAGGGAGAGAAAGAGTGATGTAGAGGGATAGATGAGATAGATATAATTATGGAGGGAAGGTGGGAGGAAAGAAGGAAGAGAGAGGTAGAGAGAGATGTGATATAGAGAGTAGAGAGGGAAGGAGGAAGGTAGAGAGATTGAGAGAGAGAAGGAAAGAGGGAGGGAAAGGTATGGAGGGAGGAAGAGAGATAGATAGATAGAGAGAAGTAGATAAGGAGAGAGATGGAGGGAGAAAATGGAGGGATAGATATGGAGGGATAAATAGATGTGAGGTAGACAAAATTAAAGAGAGAGAGAGAGAGAGGGTGATATAAAGAGAAGTTTAAAGTGGAGGAAGGTGGGGAGATTGAGAGAGAGGGGGAGAGAGTGGGATAGGTGAGATAAAGAGAAGTAGAGAGGGATGGTTGGAGGGAGGAACAAGAGAGAGAGAGAGAGATTTAGAGAGGGGTATAAAGAGAGGGAAATGGGAGATAGAGAGTAGAGAGGGGAGGATGAAAGGAGTAAGAGAGAAAGAAGGATGGAGAGGTTGATACATTGTTTTATGTTCCTCTTTTAAGTATTTCATAAGTTGTCTTTTGTGCTTCTAGTAGGTCAAATTCCAACCTAACAGTATCTGATGTTTTCATTTATGCCTTGTTTACTAGATTTTGGGATTGATTGATTCCTTTCTTATACTAGGCCTTTGTTGAAGATCCTTCTAGGAGTGTCGAGGGTTTATTCTTGTGAAATATATTTTGTGACCAAATAGATCTCATTTGGAATATTCTATTAAATTCTATTTCCATCAAATATTTACTCAAGATATCTTCTTTGTACTTAGTTACCAAGCCTTCCAAATTCTCTTGAATACATTGGAGCCAATCGAGGACACAGGGAAGTTACCAAAACTAGGTCAAAAGAGTTATATTCTTGTAAGATTTAACTTGTTTTGGTATAGATTTTTGTATATTGTTTCTTATTAATATTTTCCATGGTTCATTTCCTTTAAGGGATTTGTAGATCCATTTCACTGCCAAAGAAATTCCTTTTCTTTTTAAATATTTAACTCCTAAAACACCTTTCCATTTTTCTTGGTAACACCACTCCCATTTGATTGCATGCTTTTTTTTTCTTTCCTTTTCAATTTGATGATAAGAACTTCCTAATTTTTTTTGTATCTCCTCAACTTGGAAGCTATTCAATAGCCAAATAAAAGTATAATATATATTATAGGATATTATTTGACATACTCGAGCTCTTCCAACTATCGATAGAATTGTTTATTCTATTTTCTTAGTTTTTTCTAACTTTTTAGCCAATCCCACATTTCTTTTAGATTAGGGTTTATTACGTAAGGTATTCCTAAATACCTAAGAATGTTGCTTAGACCTCCACATTGGTATTCATGTTATCTAAACCATTCTAGTTGGTAGGTTGAATCCCAACTTAGTATAATGGATTTTCCTTTAGAAAATTTTGCACCAACTTTACCAAAAATATTCAATTTTTCCTTTAGGTTTTCAAAATTTTCCTTTTCTAAATTTATGAAGATTGTTGTATCATCTATGAATTGGATGTTTATTAGTTCTTCCCTATTTTTTAATGTTATTCCTTTGATGCTAAGACTTATTAAGGATTCTCTAACTATTAAGTGTAATGCATCTACAACTATAACAAACAATGAAGGAGATAATGGGCATCCTTGTCTTATTGGTCTCTATAGTTGGATTTTTTTTGGTCAAGGATCCATTTATTTCCACTCAAAGATATTGCACCTTTCATCAAGGATTTTATCATTTTGAAAAATCTTTTTGGGAATCCAAATTCCTCCAAGGTCATTATTATGAATGGCTATTCCATCCTATCATATGTTTTTTCAAACTCTAATAGTTGTATTCCTATGTTTTGATTTGAAATTCTTGCCCATTCCATCACTTCCCATCTAGTAAGAAGGTTTTCAAGAATGTATCTTCCTTTTGTGAATCCTGTTTTTATATTGTTGATAATTTTTGGGATGATTTATTTTAATATTAGAGCTATGGATTTTGCAATTATTGTGTATGACACATTAAGGAGTGTTATAGGTCTCTAGTTTTTATTAAAGTTTTTTATCTCCCTCTTTATGGATTAGTTTTATAATGCCTTTATTTATAGAACTTCTCAGTGAGCCTTTTTCAATAGCCTTCTTCTATACCTATAGGAGGTCCTCACTTATCCAATCAATATTATTTTTATCTGGAATGTAATAGGCATTCCATCTACCCCTAGAGATTTATCATTGTTTAAAGATTGCATAGCTTTTTCTATTTCCCCTTTTGAAATTTGTTTGTTTAGAAATTCTGTATTTTCTTTAGAGATTTTTGTGGGGATTAATTCCTTCTAGACATTTCTTATTTTTATGTCATGCAAGTTTCCACACTTAGATGTGAATATAATTTTGTAAAATTGGTAAAATTTAATTTTAATTTATTTAGGTTCTTTTATCATACACTCATCCTCCCATATTGAGCTCACCTTTTGTTTTGCTTCTTTGTCTTTTAGAAATATAAAGAAGAATTTGGAGCCTTTGTCTCCTTGGATTTTTATTTTTTTTAAAAGAGGGGTAAAAAAATTTATTGAATCACAAAGCCATTACAAAGCCAAAAAGAAAACCCACAAAGGGCACCAGAAAAGCCAAGAATTAAGTCACTCCCAAGAAACACCTCATATCTTCCACAACCCAATCTTTGAGATAAAGGGCTAAATCACTAGGAAGATTGCCCCAATCATCAACATTCCAGGTCCCTGCCTGCTCAAATGCCCACCTAGCCAATCCATCTACCACCTTATTCCACTCATGAGGAATATGACAAAAGGGTATGTGCAGGATCATGATGGGTATGTGTAGGGTATGTCGCTAATGACTTTTTTTAACGCAAAATTGATGAAATGAAAAAGGTTTTTAAAGGAGATTCTCAACTTTCCACCAATATAAATTATACTTTACTTTGAATTTAGTAAATAATTATTATCTATTTTCTAATTTAATTATGATTAAACTCCTGATTGAAAAAAACCTATAGCTTTCAAATGGTATCACATATTTTGAATTTGAAACATGCATCCATTCTATGCTTCACATACTATATGATTAAAAAAAATTAATTTCATAAAGTTTTGACCAAGTTAAGGTGGTCAAACATACAAGTTTTTATATTTTTTAAAAGTTGTAATAAAAATTTCATAATTAATTATTTACTTGGAAAAAAATTACAAAAAAATATGCATCACATCCATACATGAGTCCTTTAGTTATATCTAAATTATTATAAAAAAATATTATCATTTTATTGTGGTTAGGGTGGTTAGACAGACACCTACTTATTTTTTCCTTGAAATTTAACTACTACTGCATTGAAATTTTAAATTTTTACCAAAAAGACTTGTTTTTTTAAAATAAACCTTTAACTTAGTTTATAAAATATATTCAATATGCTATAGATTCTATTTTTACTTTTTTTTGAAATAATATAGATAACTTATTCAATTTTTTACGTCAAGTTTTCTAACTCTATTTTTTTGAATTTTTTTCCACTTAAGGGCCTATTTTTTTGCATGATGATCCTACACATACACAAAAAAATAAGACTCCAAAACAAAGAACAATGAGAAAATCTACTTGACCACCACTACCAGCGGCTAATTCACCCCATCCAAATGCCTCTTATTCAACATATCAACAACAACCTAAGAGTTATATTCACAAACAATCTGCCTCTAGCCAAGGGTGCACACACACTCAATTGCCAAAAGAATAGAAATAGCCTCCATGAGGTTATTAGTACAATGACCTTTATTTATGGAAAAGAAGAAAACCACTCCCAAACTATCCCGACCAATTCCACCAACTCCATCATGTCCTGGGTTACCATGAGAGATGACCCATCAGTATTAATTTTCAACTCCCCCAAAGTAGGAGGGCACCAATGACCAACACGACCAACCCTCTCACACACATGTCCACATTGCCCAAGCCGCTAATTTTTCTATCCCCGAGTAGAGAGACCCAATGCACTAACCATTCCCAAATCATCAGGGTCAACAAGAATAGATAAATCACACTTAGTAGTCAATGTCTCCTAAAGAACCCCCAAAATTATCATCCAAAACTAACCCAAAAGCAACTTCTTATCCAATTTTTTTTTTTGATTATGCTCCAACAAAATGTGCCACATAATTAAATATGGGCCAAATATCTAAGCTATAAGAAGGAAAGGAGTCTTAACAAAAGGAGACCCCTGACTCCTCCAAAACTCCTCCAAAGAAGAACTGTGCCTACACGGTTGGTGCCAGAGATGCCACCAAAAGTACCAAATATCCTTTGGGTATGTGCAGGATCATTATGGAAAAAATAGGCCCTTAAGTGGCAAAAAATTCAGAAAAATCAGTGTTAGGCAACTTGATGTAAAAAATTGAATAAGTTATCTATATTATTTCAAAAATATGTAAGAATAGAATATGTAGAAAATTGAATGTAGTTTCTAAACTACTAGGTTTATTTAAAAATAAATAAAATTTATTTCGTGAAAATTTGAAATTTCAATGCAATAGTACTTAAATTTCAGGGAAAAATAAGAAGAGGTTTTCTTTGCCACTTTAACCATAATAAAATGATAATTTTTTTATAATATTTTATATATAAGTAGAGGACTCATGTCTGATGTGATGTATATTTTTGTAATTTTTCCAAGTAAATAATTAGTTATGAATTTTTTATTACAAATTTTTAAAAATATAAAAACTCGTATGTCTAACCACCTTAACTTGGTCAAAACTTCATGAAATTTAATATTTCTTTTTTTAATCCTATATTATGTGAAGCATAGAATGTGATGCATGTTTCAGATTCAAAAAATGTGATACCATTTGAAAGTTATAGATGTTTTTCAATCAGCCCATCGATTAGGACTTTAGTCATAATTCTAATAGAAAATAAATAATAATTATTTATTAAATTCAAATGAAATTATAATTTATATTGGTGAAAAGCTGAGAATCTCCTCTAAAACCCCTTTTCGTTTCATCAATTTTGGATAATAAAAAAGTCATCAACCACATACCCTACAAATACCCATAATATTGCCACTTTTTGGCCCATCATGATCCTGCACATACCCCTTTGCAAAAGATCACTAAAAGAAGAGTTGAGGAATAGACTTGTCATTCCTAGCACACATGACACGCATAGAAGGGCCTGAAACCACTGCTTCCAAATATTCTCGCAAGCAAGACAATTCCCTTCCACCAATAACTAGGAAAATAACTTACACTTAGGCCAGGAGAAGTTATTCTAGACTTGTTTCCACCAAGGGACTTCCAAACTCCAAAACAACTACTTATCTAGAACTTGATAACCAATAGCAACAGATAATTTACCTTTTAGGTCCAACCTCCAAGCCAACACATCCCTCCTAGGAAGAGAGTTACAAACAAAATTAGCCAAAAGTAAAGCAAGCTCCTGATAGTCCTCACTTGCACCACCCAGAAGCCACACTTGCAGGTCCGTCCACTTAAACACACTAACTTGGCCCAAAACTTGAGGTGATTTGAAATCCACCACATGACACCAACCGACTTCCATAAAATGATGACACAATTCTTGTAGATGAGGATGCGAAAACAAGATGGGGGGATGACCATCCCAAGAGTTTGACAAGAAAAGAGAATCTTGACAACCATTAAAGATATAAAACAGTCCTTGCTTGACCAAATTGGCACCTCTTTTTAGGGTACCCCGAATCAAGGATCCCTTCCCCTCCAAGCTAAAGGAGATAACCTCAACACTCTCAACCACACCAAGATATTTTGAGGTAAGGATTTTAGCCCACAATTGATGTTGTTGTGAGCACCATCACCAATACAGTTTAGCTACTAAAGCCTTCCCATTCAAGTCAATCTGATGTAATATCATACCACCTTCTTGTGTTGGCCTACAAATGACATCCCACTTAACCAAGCTCTACTTCCTATGAAGAAGATTACCATACCAGAGGAACTGACAAGATAACCTTTCAAATTATTTAATAAATTTGGAAGGAGTAGAAAGTATAAACCATCTATACAAAGGAAGAGCTTGCACAAATTTTTTTAATAGAATCACTCTACTTGTAGAGGAAGCCACTTGCAAGTCCAATGACTAACTGAATTATGAAACTTGCCAATAATCCCCTACCAAAAAAATTTAGGAAGGGAATGAATAACAAGTGGGATGCCAAGATAAACAAAGGGGAGGGAGCCAATATGAAAATGAAAGATGCCAAATATTCTTCTTTAGATACACTTAGGAGTGTTGAAGAAGTCGATAAAAGACTTTCCCTCATTAATACATTGACCTGAAGTAGCCAAATAGGTGTCCAAAACACTATGCCATCTAATTGCCTCCTCAACTTTAGCCCTTCCCATTAGAGCAGTATCATCCAGAAACTGAACATGGGATTGAGAGGGAATATAATTTCCCCAACTCCAACCCTGAGTCAAACCACTCTCTACTCGAGATCTTATGAGCCTCCTGAATCCCTCAGCAAGTAAGATGAACAAGTAGGGGGACAAAGGATCCCCTTGTTTGATCCCCCTAGAAGCACCAAATAACTATATTAGCTCTCTATTAACCAACACCAAAAGGGAAGAAGTGACACAACTCTTTACCCATCCAATCCAATCTTTAGTGAAACCGAAAGCTCCCAAGATCTTGAATAAGAAATCCCATTTAACATGATTGTATGCTTTAGCCATGTCTAACTTGATAAACATAACTTTTTCCTTAAAATGTGCTATATAGTGAATTGTCTCCACAACAATGATGAAACCATCCATAATCTACCTAACTGCCACAAAGCCCCCTTGCTCCTTAGAGATTATCCTTCTTAGCCAAGGTTTCAACCATTCAACAATCAAATTTGTAATAATATTATACACCACATTACATAAGGCAATTGGCCTAAAGAGATCCAAAGTATTCCCTCCCTCCTTTGGTATAAGACAAAGAAAGGTATCATTCATGGATTTTAGAATTTTTTTACTCATAAAGGATTCCTAAACCACCTCCAAAAGGTCCATCTTAATTAATTCCCAAAACTCCTAGAAGAACTCCACCTGAAATCCATTATGCCCCATAGCTTTTTTCCTTTTTCATTTGAAACACAACATTCTCCAGCTTAGTCAGGGAGATAGGATTTAGCAGAGATTCATTCATTTCATTGGTAACCAAAGGTGGGATATAATCCAAAATCATAGCTTCATCCACTACCGCGAGATGAGAGTCCTCAAAAAATAAAGCAGAAAAGTATTGGACTGACTTAGCAAAAATAGAAATAGAAGAGGGAAAAACCTCCCTAGTCAGCAAAAAGAGAGAGGAAATAACATTATATTTTCTTCTATCCTTAACAGAGTTATGAAAGAAAGAAGTATTTTTATCACCAGAATAAATCCATTCAATTCACAATTTTTGTTTCTAGAAGATTTCCTCCCTTAGTTCCAATTCCTCGACAACCTTCACTGTTGCAGCTTCCTGCAAACCTAGCTCTTCTGTGAGGCCCCAATCTTGAATTTGTTTGGCAATCAAGTCCAAGTGAGCCTAATCATTTTTCTTAGTGTAATACAAATTACCAAAGTGCTACCTATTCCAATGCTTCAATCTATACTTCACATATTGAAGCCTTTTAGCAAAGGAGTACATGGCAATACCAAAATCTAGCTTTCGAAGACTCCACTAACCTAGAAGCAAGTCATGAAGAAATTCATCCCTGAGCCACATAAACTGTAACTTAAAATATTTCTTTGTACAATGCCTGGGAAACTTAGCAGTAAGCTTAATCGGTCAATGATCAAAGCCCTGACAATCCAGAATCTCTGAATTAGTTTGCCACCTGTCTCCCACCCAGAAACTAGACACTAAGAATCTATCAAGCCTCTCTGAAATAGCTACCTCTCCACTTCTATTATTCTAGGTAAAAATCCTATTTACAAGCTTGATATTAATCAAATTCATGAGAGAAATGTCATCCTATAATAGCAATGAAGGAGGCTCTAAACAAGCACTACCACCTCTCTTCTCCTCCAATGAGGAGACAACATTAAAATCCCCAACTAAAATTCAAGGAAGATAAGGATCTAAAGACCTCACATATCTTACCTGATACCACATCTGAACTTTATCCTAATAGTCTGTCTGAGTAGACATATTAGAGAAGAGAACTCTCCCCCCTATCTCAAGATGAGAAGCAACACAAGAAATCAAACCCCTACATGAGAACCACTATAAAGGACTAATTCTCTGAGGATCCCTTAAGCATGCCACCCCACTAGAGCTACCTAGAGCCCCAATGCATTGACACTACCCATGACCCCAAATATTTGAAGCCACGCTCACCATACTATCAACAACTAACTTAGTTTCCTGAAGGAAGACCACATTAGGAGAATGCACACAAATCAAATGTCGAATAGCCTTTTGTCTAGGGACATTATTCATACCCCTCACATTCAAAGAAAGCACTATCATCAATGAGATTGGGAAAAATGAGTCTCGATAGTCTTCACCGAATGTGACTTCACCAAAGTCTCAAGGTATGTATAGGATCATCATGGAAAAAACAGGGCCTTAAGTGGCAAAAAATTTAGAAAAATCAAAGTTAGGCAACTTGACATAAAAATTTGAATAAGTTATCTATACTATTTCAAAAATATGTAAGAATATAATCTGTATAAAATTGAATGTAGTTTCTAAACTACTAGGTTTATTTTTTTTAAATTCTAGTGAAAATTTGAAATTTCAATGTAGTAGTACTTAAATTTTAGGGAAAAAATAAGAAGTAGGTGTATGTCTACCACCCTAACCACAATAAAATGATAATTTTTTTATAAGATTTTAGATAAGTAGAGGAATGTCAATGTGATGCATATTTTTTGTAATTTTTTCCAAGTAAATAATTAATTATGAATTTTTTATTACAACTTTTAAAAAATATAAAAACTCGTATGTTTGACCACCTTATCTTGGTCAAAACTTCATGAAATTCAATATTTTTTCTAATCTTATAGTATTTGAAGTGTAGAATGTGGTGCATGCCTCAAATTCAAAAAATGTGATACCATTTTAAAGCTATAGATGTTTTTTAATCAGCTTATCAATTAGGACTTTAGTTGTAATTCAATTAGAAAATGAATAATAATTATTTATTAAATTCAAAGTAAAGCTTAATTTATATTGGTGGAAAGTTGTGAATATCCTTTAAAAACCATTTTTGTTTCATCAATTTTGGGTTAAAAAAATCATCATCCACCTACCCTACACATACCCATGATTGCCATTTTTTGGCCCATCATGATCCTACACATACCCCTCACCAATTAATTTGACCTTTTCTTGATCCTTCTTTCTATCTACCTTAGAAGGTTTATGAGGAGCTCCCCTTTTAAGGGACTTTTTCTGCAAACCCAAAGCTTGGGAGAAGGACTTGGGTTTACCTGAATCTAAAGCACCCCACACTTTAGATAAAGTACCACCCACACTAGGGGTACCATTAGTAGCTTCAAACACCAGACCAAAACCACCCCGATCATGAGCCAAGGGAGACAATTCTACATTCATCTGAGTATCTTGCACACTAGGTTGAATAGAACTAGAAAGCACCAATGGTTGCTCTTCAGGCACTTCCGCAACCAAAGATCCAACTGTTTCCTACAAGTCCATTTGGAACCCTTCCTGTTGAACCAAATCCTCAAGTGCCTCAAATTTGTTAAAATTTTCCTCATCCTACCTATCCTTGGGGAAAATGTTTTGGCTTCGCCCACAATTACGAGCCTTAACCTGAGTAAAATTTTCTTTATCTGTTTCCCCCCTTGCATGTGATTCTTACCCTTGTCTATCTTCAAATTGGATTGTGAGGGAGTATTTCATTACTTGTTCTAGCAACATTAGTGGCTCGAGGGCATCTTTGTTGAAGATGACCATACTCATGGAAAAATCGGCACCTAAAAGGTAGTGTCTCGTAATCCAGCAACTGAGTCCATGAGCAAGACCCAGCATTCATATCAATTGAATTGGGTAGTGGTGATTCAAATCAATTTTAACACATACTCCCACCTAGGAATAAATCTTCTTACTCAAAGTTTGTTGTGAAGGACCGATAGGCTTTCCTAACAACAAAGCAATCGACTATAGTATGTTGCTTCTCTAGCACTCAAGCAACAGTCAAGCAAGCTGAACCCAAACTGGAATCTTTGATGGTAACTCCTATTCCGAATTAATGCCAACATGCCATGGATTTATGAAAAGAGCCACCTAATTATAGAAGTATGGACCACCCTCGAAAGCCCTATTCTGATCTGAAACATATGAGAAATCCACCATAAAAAAGATATTTGCAACCATCAAGATTTCAAAATCTCCTTCTAGATTCCATTTCTTATAGATCCATGTTTCAAGAAAAAGAAAATAAACCCTCCTCCCCAATAATTTAATCCACATCCTTAGCAACTAACTCTAATTAAATCACTAAAGACCACCACTCTTTGGCCATCTCCAAGCACCCATTCATCTTCTGCAATTTAAATGCTCCATTTTGTGACAAACCCGATCTAGATGAAACCCCCCTTCTTCACCAGCCAAGGAATAATCTCAAACTACCCTATCCAAGAGCTCATGCAAATCCATTGAAACCTAGGACATAGAGGCCCCAACCTATCATCCAAACCTAGGCCAAATCCAACTACAGCCCAAAAACTGGTGCACACAACCACAAAAAGCAACAGGAAAATGACAAGGAGACCACCTAACCAATTCCAAGGCATTGTTGCCTCTACCACAAGAATATGCTTCACCCTCAACAAACTAAGGATCTAAGACATATCCCTAGCCAAGAACCCATGTACCACATTGATGTAGGAGCATCTAGTGGTGTAAGGGCAATCTTGCATCACCCAAAAATAGTTAAATTTCAAGTTTCCAATTTTTATATGTTTTTACATTTTTGGATACCCTTTTCGTCATAATGGAATTCCCAATTTATGGTTCTTATTTTCTATTCTTGGGTTGAAAGATATTGCAGTTTTAGTTTCCCATATTTGCACTGAAAATCTTCTGAGTTAGATTTGAGGCATTTAGATTTCCTGGAATGGCCTAAAACTTTCCAAAATTAGTGTGGCAGATTTCTAGCATGTTATTGACTTTGAGACCTTTCCAACGGTTCAAACGGTTCGTGAATTGGAGTCCCGGATCAAAAGTTATGGTCCCGGGAAGTTGGTGCACTTTCTAGAAGATACAATTGCAAATGTTCTTTTGAAATTTGAACTTCAAGTTGTAATTTTCGGTGCCAAACTGCCTAAACTCAAATTTGAATGTTGTTTTGGCTCCAAACTAAAGAGGATCTCTATTTATGGGTGGGTTTCTAATTTTTGGGTAGCTTTTTGGGGACACGCTTGCATATTGCGAAGGGTTATTTTGTAGCTTTCTGTAACTTGCATGTGTTGTAGAACTTGGGGATTTGAGATCCTCTGCATGTAAGAAGCTCCATTTTTTGAATAATAAAATTATTCTCTTGTTTGTGGGTTATTTTCTATGTCTCGGGTTGCGCCCTCATCACACACATAGTCCATAGAAGAGATAAAAACAATGAATAGAAGAAACAACCAAGCATTAAATGAAGGAGATAATAAAACAGGCCTGCCCTAACCCCCCCACATGCATGCAACACTCACTGTGACTAGAAGAAGCTTGCAGAAACAAGTTAGGGCTTGGGCGCCCTAGCTCACCCTCCATCGATACCAATCACCATCATCAATTTTGAGTCTTCATCAAGTTATTTTCCATTTGTCTCCTTGGCTTACCCAGTTCACTTTCATCCTTTTTTTTAACCTTTGATCTTTGGGATTTTGTACTTTTTAGTAACCTTTTAGTTGTTATTAGTTCCTTGTTCACTTCTATTATTTTTGGATCTTATAGGTTTTTTTTTTTAGAAACAATTCTTGTAGTTTTTTCTCTACCTTCCTAAAATCCTTTTCTCTTTCCTCACCAATTATCTGGAATATTTTTTTCCAGTGCTTTATGTTATTGTTCCTCCTTTCTATAGTTGAGTTATCTTTTTGTACCTATTTATTGATTTCTCTAAAAGTGAGGATTGTATCATTGTACTCCTCTATTTTTAACAGGATTATGTTTATTATATTTTTTTCCTCACTCTTTCTTTTCATTTTTCTTTATCAATTAAAACTTTGACACTAACATGATGATGGTCAGATCAATTCTAAGGGTATAATTTTACTCTACTATTTGTCCTTTCTACTTGGTCAAGTTATAGGGCATCTTTATTAGCATAGATTTTATCTAGCCTCTAGTATATCCTCTTATTTCCTTTTTGATAGTTACACTAGGTAAACCATTTTTTTTCTTTCTTTTCTTGTACCTTCTATTGGATCTTTCAACCTAAGCTTTTTCTTCATTCTATATCGAAATAAATTTCCATTCCCTTTCCACCCAATGTCATTGCACCTTTTGTTTTTTCTTCAATATTTTCAATCATGTTGAAGTCTCCCTAATAATTTATGGTACTTCCTACAAATTTCTTACCCATTCCCATAATTCACATCTTTTCCTAGATTCATTGGTTTCATAGATAGAACATATACCTGAGGTATTAATTTTTCTTTTTTTAAAATGACCCATACTACTTGTTTTAATTAACATTTATTAATGGTAAATTATGATTTTTCCTTGTTTTCTCCCAATTAATATTGTCATTTTGATTACCATTGATTAATGGAAAATTGTCTGAGGCTAGTTCATGAACAATTTTGTCTTGTTGTAGGGATTTATTTTTTCTTGTAATTTTGACCCCTCATGGAGAGATGATTTTACCTCAAAGTATACTTTGTTGTTTGAGATGTTATGTTTGTCCATAGCTATCCCAAGGGTAGTGTTTTTCTTTCTTGGGAAATTCATTGACAAAGGAACTTCCTCCAATTCTTTATGCAGCTCTTTGTGAGCCTCTAAGTTTAATATTTTATTTTCTTCCTTTCTTTCCTCTGCTTCAGTTACTTTTCCTTCTTTTGTTAGATCTTCTTTCTGAATTAAAATTTTATGTTATGAATTTAGGTTTAGAATCTTTGAGTTTTTGGCTCCCAACCTCTTAAGGATTTCATCACTCACTTCCATATCTAGCTCTGTTACTTTTTTCAGATCTCTTTTTGTGCTATTGGAAGACAAAATCTCTTCATTTATTCCATCTTGGGATTCCAGGCTATCCCTTGTTTTGTTAATGAGTCTATTGTTAATAGTTATTTTTTGCTTAATTTTATCCAAGACTATTTCTTGGGAAATTTTTTGGGCCCTATTGGGTTATAGTTTATCCCTTTAGGGACTTCACTATAAACATTTTGGTTTTCTAATCCAATTGGAATCAATTTGTGCCCCTTTAATTTAGGGTTTTTTAACTTTCTAGCCAATTCTATCTAATTATCTTCTGTGTTTCCTTCTTCCACAATTAATTCTACCTTCCTCAAGAGTTTATTAGTCTCATCAGATGGTAATTCTAAATTTTAGTCTGCATCTTCAATAATATTCAACTAGTCTATAATTAATTCATTATTTATGCCAATATATTATGTATATTTTTCCATGGTATTATTTATTATTTTTGAGGGGTATTCTACCCAAGGCCATTATTTCTTCTAGTTTCCCCAAGTTTATTAGATTATGTTTGCATTCAAGCTAGGGTATAACCCCAAAATTTGATTCCTCCGAGTCTTGTCTTTGATTTTAATAATTGCAAAAAATTTCTCACTTACCCTTCCTTTTTTGCAAAGAAAACATGCATTTATTCCTCCCAAGAGCTCTATTCTACATTTTTTTTTCTCTATGTCAATTTACTCTATAATTTTTATCTAAGTTTAATAGACATTAGAATTTTGGCATCCATGTGAAGTTGAGTGATTTTTTTCCTCTACTCTTAGGGTTTTCCCAAAGTCGGAGACCAATTGTGGTATGAATTTCCATAATAGGGGTGGACATTTTTTAAGTGTAATCCATCTAGGATAAGAGAGGGTGAGAACCTCTCCATTTAACACATTTAGGGACCAGTCTATTACTCTAAATATGGAGTTTCCTATTGTCCAATATACTTTTGCAACAACTTTTTCCTAGATTTCCTTATTTTTAAAGAAAACTAAAAAAGGCCCTTTTGAGTTATTCTGCATGGAACCACTAGAAAAGGAGGATAGGATGATGATCATGTTCTATCACACCCACTTCCAAGGAAATTCTACTCAAGGATAACCCTAGAGATCTCAATGCAAAAGAGAAAGAGATCTTGCAATAGGGTTGTCCTAGGGGCTAAATGTGATCTAATGAGGGGTTCACCCCAATTAAGAACTTGGAAATACTAATGCAATGTAAGATGAAATTCCAAACCCTAATTGAATGAAAAATAACACTAAATGGCATAGGAAAGTAAATGAAATGACAAAAAAAATATAAAACAAAATTTTGCACCTAGGAATCTCGAGAAGGCTGAATGAAGGTCTAGAATTCTTGAAATTTTGCTTTTACTACTAACTGGAACTCATTCACTAAGTTGGGATAATCAGTCCTTTTTTTGGGAAACTATGTGGGAATAGGTTTTGGACAAAAGGGTATCTAGATCTGTAAAAACCTAAATTTTGGCTATAACTAGGACTCATTCGCCAAAAGTGGTGAATCAATCCAGTTGGGATTTTCTACAAATTCAAAAGTTGATTTTGCTCCTCTCTTTCTATTATGTCCTTCCCGACTAATTTCCAAGTTTGAATCTCTGATTTGCATCATGTAGGTCGTATTCAATGTTCTCCAAAGTTTGATGACAACTTTGACAACTTTGGATGATTTTGCAACCTTTCTCCAATCTTCCTCCTTAGGAAATCTACGACCTATCCTTGCAAATCACACACAAAGGAGAGGGGAAAATGTTGTTATGTTAGTGGATGGGGGTTTTCCTTGTTAAAACCCCTAGTTGGTAATTAAACCTCGAAATGAAAGAAAATATGAATGGAGAATGATGAATGAACAAATAATAATGTTGCAACTCACCAAACCCTAGCAATAAGGTGCTACAAATATGCTTGAAATGACTACAATGGATGTGGTTCTTGACTCTTGCTTGATTGATGTTGATCTTGGATGGAACACTTACTTGAATTGTAAACTCTAGATCACAATTGTTTGCACAATAACAAACATGATGAATGAAATCCTTGACATGACGATTGACACTTGAATGTTGTTCTAAAATTCTTGGTAATCTACCCTTGAATGATCTTGAACTCTCTTGTGAATTCTTGAAATGGTCTTGTGAATTCTCTTGAATGCTAGGCATTCTCTCAAAAAAATCTTAGGTGAAAATGAGTGAAAGAACCTTGTATTTATACTCAATTATGCAAGAATTCCCAAAAACACAACACTACAAGCCATCATCAAATCTAGGAAAATAAAATACCACCAAAAACTTATATTAAATTTGATTTTGGGCCACATGGGACTCATTTGATGAAACTCATTTTCCCAAAGTGGCAAATGAGTCCCATTAGACATAACGTATGGGACCAAAAACCAAAAGCACCTAGAAATGTGTGAAATCTAGTTCGGGGACAAAAGATCCAAGTGGGACCCACTTGGCCAAGGTGGTGAATGAGTCCCAAATCCCTAAATTTGGGCCACATAAGCTAGAAACACCTGAATTATGGTTGGTTAATGATTGGTGTCAAGATTATCCTCAAAAATATTTAATAAACGAGGCTTGTGGATGCAACATAGGGCCAATTGAAGCATATGAAAGCCCAATTATTAGTGACAAGCCTAAAAAAGTTTGAAAGTGTGTTACAACATTTTACAACACTCCAAATAAGGAAAGATTAATGCTAAAAAGAGATTTATTTTGTGTAATTAATTGGTAGGACCTTAGGAAAGTGTGAAAGTGTGTAATTAATGTTAAAAAGGGATTTATTTTGTGTAATTAATGTGAATATTTCAACCACATTACAACACTAAATCAAGGAGACATTAAGCCTAACTTCATAAGGCGGGCCCAAAAAAGGTAGAAAAGATAAAAGGGAGACTTTTTCATTGACTCCATTTAGTCCCCACTTTAATGAGAGAATGAACTTGCTTCGAACTCACACTAAAGTAGATCAACATGCATCAAGAGGGGTTAAAATGCACCGATGGCAACAAGATGGGATGAAAATAATCAAGAAGGGTGATCAAGCCCCCAAGATCAAGATTCCATGGCAAATCAACATAAGCAAAAAAAAACATGTGTGAGGATGATATAAAGAGAAAAAACAAAGCACAAGAATACATTTCCAAAGATGAATTTAACAAAAGGTAAAAGAGAATCAGATCAAGCTTTGAACATTTGTCCAATGTGATGTGGATTAGATCTATTTGTTTGAAAAAAAATGCATACTCACTTTGAGGCAATGGAACTCCTGGCTATCCATTGGGTGAGAAGTCCTAGAAGGTGAGATACATACACTCATGGCTAGTATGCACTCACACACACACGTAAGTGGCAATGGGGAAAGTCATCCCTTCGTTTGACTTCCCACTCAAACCATACTAAAGTTATACCTCTTGATAAATTTAATAAGGCATCACACAAAAAATGATCTTCAAGCTTAATGAGACAAGAAAAACTTCCCATGTTTGGAGATCATGAAAAAACAAGATGGATCTACAGGAATGTAAGCTATGTTATGCAAGGTGTCCATGTAACAACAATAATGAATACATTCAAAGGAGTCTTGCTTAGTTCATGCAAGGTCTTTAACTTAGGGAGCATTATGCCTAATGTCTCCAAGAGAGGACCAATCAAAGAATAGAAAATTCACAACTTAGGCAATGTAGTGCGCCACATCAAGCCACTAATAGGAATGTAATATTCTAAGAGAAATCATATTCTTGAAGGAAATCACACCCAATGTCATCTACAAAGCATAAAATATGTCATATGAAATAAGAAAACTGCACCATTAACCATGAGAAAGAAAAATGTGAATGTATTAAATTTATGCTCTTGTCAGATGTGAGTTGGTTTCATTTTTAACAGCATGGTGATTTTCTTAGCACATCATTTTTTGCTTGATTCGCAAGAAATACATACAAAATCATGTATCACTGATGATTTATATGTTTTTATATCCTTTCTCAAAACTCACTCATCCGTGCTAAATTACCATTTGTGGATTTTCATTTATTATTATTCCCTACCATTTTCTTGGTAGTTACCTGATTTTAAAGGGAGGGTATGTGCAGGATCATCATGGAAAAAATAGGCCCTTAAGTGGTAAAAAAAAAGGAAAAATTAGAGTTAGGCAACTTGATGTAAAAATTTGAATAAGTTATCTATATTATTTTAAAAATATGTAAGAATAGAACTTGTAGAAAATTGAATGTAGTTTCTAAACTACTAGGTTTGTTTTAAAAAAAATCGTATTTGTGAAAATTTGAAATTTCAATGCAGTAGTACATAAATTTTAGGGAGAAAATAAGAATTAGGTGTCTGTCTGACCACCCTAACCGCAATAAAATGATAATATTTATTTATAAGATTTTAGATATAACTAGAGGACTCATGTTTCAATGTGATGCATATTTTTTATAATTTTTTCTTAGTAAATAATTAATTATGAAATTTTTTTACAACTTCTAAAAAATATAAAAACTCGTATGTCTGACCACCTTTTAACTTGGTCAAAACTTCATGAAAATTAATTTTTCTTTTTTTAATCCTATAGTATGCAAAGCATAGAATGTGGCACATGTTTAGGATTTAGAAAATGTGATACTGTTTGGAAGCTATAGATGTTTTTCAATCAGTCTATGAATCAGGACTTTAGTCATAATTTGAATAGAAAATGAATAATAATTACTTATTAACTTCAAAGTAAAGAATAATTTATATTGGTGGAAAGCTGAGAATCTCCTTTAAAAACCCTTTTCATTTCATTAATTTTGGGTAAAAAAAAGTTGTCAGCCACATACCCATTATATTGCCACTTTTTGGCCCATCATGATCCTACACATGCCCAGGATAAATTTGGAAATGGTGTTTTTTGATTTTTTTGGTGTTTGCTCATGAGAGTTTAGCTCTCATGATCAAACATCAAAATAAGCCATTATGATATCTTTAGCAGAGTATTGTAGCTTGGGTACTCTGCCATTTTTTGACATTCCCAATACTCCACACTTGGCAACATTTGCATTGTCAAATTTTTTTGAAATGCATAAACATTTATTGTTCTTTGATCTAGGCATGATGAAGGTTTCATTGATATTTCAATGGTGATGAAATTTTTTTGTATGCTCTTTGTATTAGGTTCTTTGTTCATTCTAATTTGGTGGTTTGTTACTCTGTTCTTCATCAATGGATAATTTTCTCAAAGTTTTGGTTCCTCGGGTTCATGAAATCAGGATTGATTCTCCATTCACTGAATAGAAACTTCAAAGGAATTTTTCTTTTGAGTGTAAATAGGTAATGGATTCAATTAAAATTATCTGGGATATGATTGGATGGATTTGCACACAATTTTCTCACCCTATGAAATGCCATCATAATTTGTCCCAAACTTAATGGATATACTGGGTTCTATTGAAATGGTGAAATTTTTTGTGGTCACCTACCTATTACCACATGTGTGCCCTCTTTCTACTCTCTAACTAGCTCTAGAGAGATATGACATTCTATGAGGGTTGAATTTAGTTGGTGAAGTTATAATCAAACATCTTCTCTCAGACTACCCTCTCTCCAAATTGCTTAGCACAATGGCTTATGGGCTCCTGAACAATTGCCATAGTGAGTTCAAAGTTCATTTAAATCTCCTCTAGCATCAATATGGGTGTTTGATAAGTGATCCAATTCTCATGTTATTCAAGGAAATTCATCTCCTGATTCAACATGCCATTATAGAACATCATGAAGACCCTCACTTCCCTTTGCCTACCGACATCAACTCTTCTGAGGAAAGTAACTCTTAAGGGATGTTCTTATTTCCCTTCTTTTAACTCTCATTTCTTTGGTTTGTGTCAAGTTGAAATCTCTTCTTAAATTTTACCTCTTCTCTAGTTTTCTTTTCAGATGTAATGAGCACTATAAATGTCTTCGGGTAGATGCTTCAAGTTCAGGATATCTTTGACTTCTTATGGTCTCTTTGGTTCCTCTAGCTGCCATTTTTGGAGATCTCAGTTTTCTCTCTTTCTTTGGCATCAATGTCTTTTGTCCACTTTTATGGCTTTTGTTCACTATATAGGATTTTGTTTCTCTTTCCCTAGTTTTCTTATCTGTGATATGTTATCTTGATACTCTGTTGGCTATAGAGCTCTATAGATTTTGTTTGTCATTTGAATTTTTTAGACTTATGTAATCTTATTTTAATTCAATAAATTTGTTGCTTGGACACATTTTATTTTTAAAAAATAAAAAATTAAAGTTTAGTATGGGTTGAGTTCTACTTATGAACAATTCATCCTTTTTATTAAATCTCTTGTGCTGGTGGACTTGACTATGAAGTTTTGTACTTCAAGGGATTGTTACCTTTTTAGAGATTGGAAACGGTTATCTTATTGCCATTTCAATATTTTTCCATTTAAACACATATATTTGAAGTTGTTTCCTAGTTGCAATATTGCTACTTGTTTGAAGCAAAGGTGGAAATGTAGATTTAGCATCAAATTTTGGTTTAAATTAATTGCTCAAATATGGCGCTCTAAAGCTGATTTTGACTCACAAGTGTTGGTTTGGAAGATATTGCACTGCAAGCGACCTATGGGAGATAGATTGAAGTGCATTATGAGGTAAGTGCACCAAGATGGTTCCCAAAAAGGGGGCTTAAGTGGCCACTTTTTTTCTAAAATTAGGAAATAATGACCTTGGAAGTGAAATTGAGGATAGTTACATTCAAAATTTTGAGATGCAACAAAAACAAGGATCGAAGTGCTCTGAGTCTACTTTCTAAACTAGTAACTTATTTTGAAAATGGTTGAGATTAAGGGGTTCAAAAGAGGGACATACAAAAATTGGTGTTGTCTTTGTCAGAAAAACATAACATAGCAACTCTTGTATGAGCCTAGCAAGGTGAAATTTTTTGTAGTATTTCTAAAATCACTATGGTCAAAAGCTAGCTAATAGCATCTAGTTGATGCATGATTTTTCTGATAATTTTTTAATGAATATATTTTTTTTACTAATATTCTAAGTGGAAACTTCTTGAAAAGTCAAATTTTGGTCATGCTCCCCCTACAAATTTTGGAAAGTAATTGATTTTTTTTTTTTAAACAATTTTTTGAATGGATTCTAGTTTCTAAAAATATAATTTATTAGAAATTTTGATGAATAGTTAATTTATAACGAAAAAAATGCCAAACACTACTTTTTGGCAAAAAAGAGACATACAAACAAAAAAAATTATGGATGAAAGGCTTAACATTGTTAAAAAGTGAAAAACATTACATCGTTAGATAGCTAAGAGAGAGCCTAACATTACCCTTGTGTTCAATTTTGTCGATATTGAACCAGATGCACTCGTGATGGTGAGCATGAACCCGATTATGTGAAAAATTGTAGAATTTGCAAAAACATGACTTTGGTTGTTGGGAATGCCCTCCAATCCTTTGGCTTGGTATTCTAAGGAAAATACCAATGCTAAGGCTTGGGGATACCCAAAGTAAGATATATTGCAAAGTGCATTATAATGCGCTCACATTATTTCCTAGTTTTGACATTTTTTTTTTCTTATCTGGGTTACATGTCAAGCAAGACATAACATGAGTGTGTTATAACGTGCTCACGTTATGGCTTCCTTTATGTTAAATGCCACTCTATTGAATTTTTTTGATATATTTGTATGTTTGTATGTACATGTATGCTAGTGTGTCATGTATGTATGTGTGCTTGTATGTATGTATGGATGTGGGATTGTGTGTACATATGTATTATGCTTGTATGTATTTATGTATGTCTTTAGAGGGAGGGGAAAATTAAAGAGAGAGAGTGAGAGGGGCTGGAAATGAGAGTTTAGCAAAGGGAGTGGGAGAGAAGGGGTTGGAGTGAGCGGGACTTGGCTAGTTAGGGTGAGAGGGAGAGACTTGAGAGATAGGTAGAGAGAGGGAGTGGGAGAGAGAGGGAGTGTGAGTGAGAGACTTGAGAGAGGGAGAGGGTGCGCGAGGGAGTTCAACCTAAGCGAGGGAGAGAAATAGGAGGGTGGAGTGAGAGGGAATTATCTAGGTAGGGTGGGACAGATAGATAGAGAGAGGGGGGAGAGAGAGATAGTTACCTAGGTAGGTTTCTAGAGGGAGTGACATGAGAGAGAGAGGGGGTGGGAGTGAGAGACCTGAGAGAGAGGGAGAGGGGGTGGAAGTGAGATTTTAAGAGAGAGGGAGTTAGAGAGAAGGGGTTGGAGTGAGAGGGACTTAGCTAGGTAGAGTGGGAGGGATA
>VDFB02000003.1:739203860-739408925 GCA_007258455.2 Sequoia sempervirens | reverse complement strand
GGAGAGAGTGGGAGAGATTATAGGCAAAGAGAGAAAATAAAACTATAAAAAACCAACTTTCTCATCATGCGAGTTCATTTTCAAGAAGTAGAGGCATGACTACTTTAGTAAGAAGGAGAGAGTGGGATAGAGTGGGAGAGGGTATGAGAGGGTGGGAGAGAGAGAGAGGGAGGAAGGAAGAGACTAGGAGAGATTGGGAGAAAATGGGAGAGCATGGGAGAGAGTGGGAGGGAGTGGGAGAGCGTCATAGAGAGTGGGAGATGGTAGGAGAGGGTGGGAGAGGGTGGTAGAGAGTGGGAGAGAGTGTGAGTGAGAGGGTGGGAGATGGTGGGAGAGAGGGTGGGAGAGAGGGGGGTGGGAGGGGGGAGTGGGGAGGGAGGGATAGGGAGGTGGGAGAGTGTTGGAGGTGGGAGTGTCCAGGAGATGGGGAGGGGGAGAGTGGGAGAGGGTTAGGGGGAGAGTGGGAGATTAGGAGAGAGAGTGGGGGAGGAGAGGGTGGGAGATGGTGAGAGAGAGGGTGGGAGAAAAATGGAGAGATTGGGAGAGGGAGGGAGAGAGTGGGAGAGAGTAGGAGAGAGGGTGGGAGAGATTGGAGAGAGAGTGGGAGAAGGTGGGGTGGGTGGAAGAGAGTGGAAAGAGTGGGAGAGGGTGGAAGAGGATGGGAGAGAGTTGGGGAGAGTGGGAGAGAGGGTGGGATCGAGAGTGTGGAGAGAGAGTGGGAGAGAGTTGGGGAGACTGGGAGAGAGTTGGGGAGAGTTGGAGAGAGTGGGAGAGAGTGGGAGAGAGTTGGGAAAGGTGGGAGAGGCTTGGAGAGGGTGGGAGGGAGGGAGAAAGATAGAGGGAAAGGTTGGGAGAGTGGGAGAGGGTGGCAAAGAGTGGGAGATAGTGGGAGATAGTGGGAGAGTGGGTGAGAGGGTGGGAGAGAGGGTGTGAGAGAGTGAGAGAGAGTATAGAAAAAGAGAGAGTCTCGAATGTATGAATGACATTGTAAAATATCTTTGAGAATAGAGTAGCTAAGTCATTGTATTGAGATTTACTTGTAATGGCATTTACTGAAATATTGAAATTTAGTGCAGGGGCACCAAGGTTATTGAACAAATTTGGTTCACGAAAGTCTTTTAAGTTACTTTTGTGTTTTGAGTTTTGTCAATTGAATAAGGTCATAACACATCCACAATTGATTTATAATGTTATAAGTCATGTTAGTTACAAAAACAATAGTTAGGCATGATTGTAAACATGTAGAATCATTTGTAAAGGCTATTTAAAGCCTCTTTAAGGCTATTTAAGCAATATTTGAATTTGTAGTTGTTTGAAGGAAAATCTTTGAATATGGTTATAAATGTGCAAGAATGAGGTCTAAGAGTTTTATATACCATTTAGAGAGCTTGGTTTTCATGGGGTTCCTTTCAAAACCTCTACTTTTATTGTTCCTACGGTAAACTATTTGATAGAGTTGGTGGAATTACCTTTCTTAGTAATCACTATTACTGAGATTGAGATTGTTAACCTTAAGAGAGTAGGACTTGGGAAAAAGGAATTTGATATGGCTATTGTTTTCAAAGACTTCAAGCAGGATGTACTCTGCATTGATGCCATTCCTCAATCTTCACTTGATGGCATCAAGGAATGGTTGAACTCCGTGGTTATAAATTATTATGAAAGTAGAATGAAATTGTACTAGTGGCCAATTTTGAAGACTATTACTAATGATCCAAATAAATTTATTGAAGATGTTGCTTGGGAATTTTTGAATATGGAAGCTAGTGATTCTAATTTTGATAAATCAAAAGAGTCAGATCAAGGATATGAACCCTCTAATGTAGAATAGGAATTAGAATTCAATTTCATGTAGCCACCATCAAGAGTGTTACAAGCCAAAAAGATGGAGGGAATTCTTAAATATAAGGATAGTTTTCAATGTTGAAGGTACCGACTTTAATACCAACTAAAATGGCAACATTGAAATTCTGTAGCAGTATTTATGTTGATGAAATTTCCTTTAGATGAAAGGATTCAAATCACATCAACCATGTGGTACACATGATTAAATCCTAGAAACGATCTATAGCAATGAAAGAGTCTAAAAAGGAAGAGAGAGCTACACTGGTGACTCAGGAGAAACTTCAGCTTTGAAAAACAAAGTCAATTAGGCTGGCAGATGTGTGGATTGGGCTAGCATTTGGTGGAAGAGGAAGAAAGATGACTGGAACTCTGGAGGCCCACCATACTATATTTCCATATTCAACCATGAGAGTAGAAGAGAGAGGTGATATCATGGATCAAAACATTAAGGATGCATTCTTCCAACTAGTGGAGAAGGAGATGATTACTTTGCTTCATTTTCATTTGCATAACCATATCAAGCTGTGGGAACCAAGAATACCAATGATGTCTAGTTTTATGTGGAGGTAATGGATCTGGTCCAAAATTTAGGAGGGGAAAGAAGGTCAATGTATGATCTTGATGAAATTAAGGAAGAACAACAAGAGAGAGACAAGAAAAATAAAGTCAATACAGAGTTTCAAGGATTTTTCAAGTGAGTAAGAGAGCTATGGGAGCAACCTCATCTAAAATATTTTCAACTATAGTTTGATATACCATTTAGAGAGCTTTGTTTTCATGGAGTTCCTTTCAAAGCCTTTCTTTTTATTGTTCCTATGGTAAAATATTTGGTAGAGTTGGTGGAATTACCTTTCTTAGTAATCGCTATTAGTGAGATTGAGATTGTTAACCTTGAGAGAGGGCTTGGGAAAAAGGAATTTGATATGGCTATTGTTTTCAAATTCTTCAAGTAGGATGTACTCCGCATTGATGCCATTCCTCAGTCTTCACTTGATGGCATCAAGGAATGGCTAAACTCCATGGTTAAAAAGTATTATGAAAGCATAATGAACTTGTACTAGGGTCCAATTTTGAAGACTATTATTGATGATCCAAATAAATTTATTGACGATGTTGGTTGGGAATTTTTGAATATGGAAGCTAGTGATTCTAATTCTGATAATTCAGAAGAGTCAGATCAAGGATATGAACCCTCTAATGTAAAAGAGGAATCAAAATCACTCTTCATGTAGCCACCAACAAGATGGAGGGAATTCTTATATAAGGAAAATTTTCAATGTTGCAAGTACTGGGTTTAATTCCAACTACAATGGCAACATTGAAATTCCCTAGCAGTATTTATCTAAAGGAAATTTCCTTTCGATGCAAGGATTCATAGCACATCAACCATGTGGTACAAATGATTAAATCCTAGAGACGATTTGTAGCAATGAAAGAGTCTGAAAAGGTAGAGAGAGCTACATTGGTGACTAAGGAGAAACTTGAGCTTTCAAAAACAAAGCCAATTTGGCTAGTAGACATGTGGATCAGGCCAACATTTGGTGGAAGAGGAAGAAAGATCCAGGTGGATCCAGGAAACCTCAAAAATTTCATAGTCTCAAAATTAGCTGAAAGTGGTCTCAAATTGAAGAGCTCGCTGATAGTCTCGACACAACTTGAATTGCATCAAAAGGAGATCATATGTGTGAGTAATGCTTGGTCAAAATTTGGTCAACACATGGTGAAAGCTGGTCAAAAAGAAAAATTGATGATCATGGAACATTTCTCTACTAGTTCCATCACGTAGAGCTCAATGAGAGCTTTCCAACAAATTTTGAATGGACCAAATCCAAGTTTGTATGTGGAACTTATGAACAGTCAAAGTTGTGGTCAAACATGGTCAAAGTGGTGACATGGCATCACTAGAAATTGACACTTGGTAGGAAACATTGCAGATGATGTGGTAGGACTCATGGCAAATGATGTGGTAGGACTAGTGAGTTTGCAATGACATGGACCAAATAAGTGGAAACAAAATATGGATTAAACCATATTTGTTAAGGAAAAAAAACATATTGTTTTTAAAAAAAAAAGAGGATTTGGTGGGATTTTATCCCTTAGAATCCTCCTGCCTTACCCAAAACAAGGAGAGAAAAAAAAGCCCGTAAAC
This sequence comes from Sequoia sempervirens, assembly GCA_007258455.2. NCBI lineage: Eukaryota > Viridiplantae > Streptophyta > Pinopsida > Cupressales > Cupressaceae > Sequoia > Sequoia sempervirens. The sequence goes on along the minus strand of VDFB02000003.1, from coordinate 739,404,931 downwards.
CTATATTTCAAAAAATTAACCCCATTAACCACCTATCTCATATTTCAATGAATTATGATATTTTAAGGGGCTTAACATAATTGGTTAAATATTTTTATGATTTAAAGGGGGTTTAGAATATTTCAAGGATTATCTTGTAAGGCTCAAATTATAAGAGCCATCATTTTTTAAAAAGGGTTTAGGATTACTTGAACGTATTTTGAAATAAATGGGAGATATTGGAGATATGGGTATATTTGCAAAATAATATGGTTTTATCCCATATTAGTAAATAAATTGGTATTTAAAGGGGATGTTTTGACTTGGGAATTAAACAAGTTTATTTAGAGAAATAATTCTAGTGTGAGAATTTTTTGAGGAGAAGAATTAAAAGGTGTTACTATACACCAAAATTGTAAGAGTGAGAGAGATTGTGAGGAAATTTTTGCATTTTTTGAAGCTTGAATATTGTAAGAAGGCATTTTCAAGTGCTTGGTGATATTAATGAAAGTGGTCCAACGTTGAGAAGTGGACCCAGAGATGTAGCTCAAATTGAGTGAATTTTGTTATCAAGTGTGGTCTCTCTATTCTTCTCTTATGTTTATCATTCTCATTAGTATTTTGATTCATTAAGTTTTTCTAATTATGAAATTTAAGTGATTAGTTTATGTTTCATTGGTTTGGATAAAGAACAAGTGAATGATAGTTTCCATAATTTCAATGGTTAAAATTCATAACTAGATAATTCTGTTGGGTCGGGATAAAATCTATAGTTGAGAGCAAAGTGAAAATTATTGTAGCTTTTTAATTATAGATCAAGTTGGTATCAGAGCAGTTTAACTAGAAAATTACAAGTGGTGAATGTTAACCAAGTTGAAACTGAAACAAGGAGAAGCTACACTTGAAGAATTTAATCCCAAGATCAGAAAATGAAGGACTTTTCCAGGAGCAGAGATGGTAGCTGAACAAAGTCCTATAGAGGTTGATGAGAAAGCTTTCCAGAAAGAATTTTTTGAAATGAAATCTATGGTGGAAGTTCTTTTCCAAGAGAAGCAAGAGTGGCAGAGGAAAAAGGAAGACAAGGATAGAAAGAAGAATGAAGCTAAATCCTTGTTGAAAGATGACAAAGGTAAAGGAGTAGGAGGTGGTAGTGGCCCTCCTAAACCTCCATCTCCATCCTCTTCATCTTCTACATCCTCTTCTTCTTTGTCTAACCCTTCTAAAAATAAAGAACATGCGACAACACCTTTGCTAAAACTAGATGTTAAATTTGAGTTTCCTATATATAACGGTGAATTGGATGCAAAAAAATTGGATAACTGGCTTAAGCAGATCGAAGTGTACTGCAGGGTTCAGCAGATCTTGGATGATTCTTCCAAAATATAGCTAGCTACTCTTAGGATGGGAGGCGCTGCATTGGTTTCGTGGGAGAGTAAGATTCAAGATGATCTTGTTACACATGGTAAAATCATTTCATCTTGGTATGAATTTACTTCTACTTTAAAGAAATAGTTTTATCCTTTGGGTTATATGCAACAAGCTATTATGGACTAGAAAAATCTTAGAGAGGGTAAAGGACAAATGGTGGAAGAGTATACAAAGGTGTTTAGGAAGAAAGCACTTACTCTTGGAATTCCTCTTTGTACACAAGAAACCTTATTAAAGTATATAGGTGGTTTACATTCACATTTGAAACATACAATCCTAATGTTTAATCCATCTAACTTTGATGAAGTGTGTGTATGAGCAACCCATATTGAAGTAGGTGAAAGCAACATAAGTTTTAGTTCAAAGAAGGAATATGTTCCTCCAACTAAAGGAAATAAGAAGGGTAAGGAGAGGAAAAAAACTGCTATGAAGAAAGAGGAAGGTGAAAATCCTACTTGTTCACATTTTCAGAAGAAAGGGAATGAAGATGCAAAGTGTTGGAAATTGCATCCAAAATTGAAATGAAAGTGGTTTAAGGATTGTAAAGGAAAGAAAAAGGCCGCAGCTATCATTTAGGATCTTGGATCAGATTTTGATGACAAAACAAGGATAACAATTATTCCTTTGAATGAAAAAGCTTATGTTGGTAATGATTCTACCATTGATGTTTCATGTGCTTCTACTTCTAAAATTCATGTTGTTCCTAAAGATAGCAAAAGATGTGAATTGTTTCATATAAGGGTGATTTCTAAGAACATTAAGATTGATACACTGATAGATAGTATGCCCCAAGTTAATCTAATTTTAGAAGAAGTTGAACATAAAAATTTGGGATTGAAAAAAAAGCCACATAAGAAACCTTATCCATTAGGTTGGGTGTGCAGTGATAACATATTGTGAGTAACTAAGCAATGCAATTTAAGATTTGCAATAACATCTAAGTTTATAGATGAGGTTTAATTTGATGTGGTTCCACTTGATATCTGTGGGATTGTGTTGGGTAGCCCATACTTATATGATAGAAAATAAATCTTCTATAGGGAACATAATCAATATCACTTGTTTAAGGAAGTAATTGAATACATTGTGCATTTTCATCCAATTAAGACTAATAACTCTTTTGTGACAACAAGACAATTGAAAAGGGTAGTTAATGCAAGCAATAATTTGGCACTTATGTCTGTACCATAAGAAGTGTCACTACATAAAAACATATCTAATTCTAAGGTTGTTCCAGTTATGAAAGACAAGCATGATGTTGGTACATTCTTTTTCTCGTTTGCAAATTTAGTTTTTTTATTCAACCTTCTACTTTTTAGTAGTGTATGGTTGGTAGTGGCAACACTGAATCTGGATGTGTATATGGCTAATGTACTTAAAAATATCAGTGCAGTTTTGATTGTTGTTATGATGAGTCAATTGTACATGTTCTAGAAGGAAAGGACAAATGATACTGGACAAAGGAGGAAAAATTTCCCTCACTTCAATCATTTATAAAGCTAGACCTTTTGGAGGTCCAAAAGCTTCTCAATGGGGAGGAATGATCTAGGTGGATCTAGGAAACCTTAAAAATTTCAGTCTCAAAATCATCCAAAACTAGTCTTAAATTGAAGAGCTCGTTTACACGGACCTGACACAACTTGAATCACATCAAAAGGAGATGATACGTGTGAGTTATGCTTGGTCAAAATTTGGTCAACATGTGGTCAAAGCTGGTCAAACATAAAAATTGATGATCATGGAACATTTCTCTACTAGTTACATCATGTAGAGCTCGATCAGAGCCTTCTATCACATTTTGAATAGACCAAATCTGAGTCCATATCTGGAACTTATGACTAGTCAAAGTTGCAATCAAACATGGTCAAAGTGGTGATGTGGCATCACCAGAAATTGACACTTGGAACAACACGTGGCAGATGATATGGTAGGACTAGTGAGTTGGCAATGACATGGACCAAATAAGTGGAAACAAAATATGGATTAAACAATATTTGTTAAAGAAAAAAACATATGGTTTAAAAAAAAAGGGATTTGATGGGATTTTATCCCTTAAAATCCTCTTGCCTTGCCCAAAACAAGGGGAGAAAAAAAACCTGTAAACCTATATTTCAACAAATTAACCCTTTTAACCACCTATCTCATATTTCAATGAATTATGATATTTTAAGGGGCTTAAAATAATTGGTGAAAGATTTTTATGATTTAAAGGGGGTTTAGAATATTTCAAGGATTATCTTGTAAGGATGAAATTATAAGAGCCATCATTTTTAAAAAAGGGGTTAGGATTACTTGAACGTATTTTGAAATAAATGGGAGATATTGGAGATATAGGTATATTTGCAAAATAAGATAGTTTTATCCCGTATTAGAAAATAAATTGGTATATAAAGGGGATGTTTTGACTTGGGAATTAAGCAAGTTTACTTGGAGAAATAATTCTAGTGTGAGAATTTTTGGAGGAGAAGAATTACAAGGTGTTAAATCACCAAAATTGTAAGAGTGAGAGAGATTGTGAGGAATTTTGTGCATGTTTTGAAGCTTGAATATTGTAAGAAGGAATTTTCAAGTGCTTGGCTATATTAATGAAAGTGGTCCAACATTGAGAAGCAGACATAGAGATGTAGCTCAAATTGAGTGAACTCCATTATCAAGCGTGGTCTCTCTATTCTTCTCTTTTGTTTATCATTCTCATTAACATTTTGATTCATTGAGTTTTTCTAATTGTGAAATTTAAGTGATTAGTTTATGTTTCATTGATTTGGATAAAGAACAAGTGAATGATAGTTTCTGTAATTTCAACAGTTAAGATTCATAACCATGTAATTTTGTTGGATCATGATAAAATTTGTAGTTGAGAGTATACTGCAAATTATTGTAGCTTTTTAATTACAGATCAAAGACAGATGACTACAACTCTAGAGGCCCACCATATTGGATTTTCATATACAACCATGAGAGCAGAAGAGAGAGTTGATATCATGTATCAAAACATTATGCATGCATTCTTCTAGCCAATGGAGAAGGAGATGATTACTTTGCTTCATTTTCATTTGCATAACCGTATCAGGGCATGGGAACCAAGAAGACCAAGGATTTCAAGTTTTATGTGGAGGTAATGGATGTGGTCCAAAATTTATGAGGGACAAGAAGGTCAATGTATGATCTTGATGAAATTGAGGAAGAACAATAAGAGAGAGATAGGAAAAATAAAATCAATATAGAGTTTCAAGGATTTTTCAAGCAAGTAAGAGAGCTGTGGTAGCAACCTCACCTTAAAGATTTTGAACTAGAGCTTGATATACCATTTAGAGAGCTTGGTTTTCATGGAGTTCTTTTCAAAGCCTCTTCTTTTATTGTTCCTATGGTAAAAATGTATAATAACCTTCAATGCCTTGAAGGAGAGGTTGTCGATTGATTTGTAACCCATTTTTATCAAGAAGAACATTATTTTCTAGAAATTTACTAGTTTTTCTCACTTTTCTTGTTGTTGTATGACCCATAGGGACACTAAGATGATCTAAAGCCTATTGGATATTGTATATTTATGAATTACCTTTCATTTTTACCTATGTAGAGATTCTAACTCTTTGTATAACGAAAGTTATCTTGTTTTTACTATTGCTACCTACTTTCACAGTGTTCTTGGATTGAAGGGTTTCATGATGTAATTTGACCCATCCCACTTTTTGTGCCTACTATAACTTGTGGAATTGGTCATATAACTTGCAAATTACATGCATAACCTATTTAAAATGTTGTGGAGTCAAGGTTGGGTGTTTGGGATGATGTTGTAAGGTTGTAGCAGGGTATTTTCATGATGAAAGTGAGGGTTTCAAGTGGTGTTTTGAAAATATGTAGGAAATACTTTCCATGTAATGTATTATTCACCATGTGAAGGGTCTGGTGATTGTTTTTGGTGCTTTGTTTGGGTATGCTAGGTTTGAGAGATAGGAGTTTCATTAAAACCCTAAGTATTTTGCTTGAAATCAAGGGTTTGGTGTATTAGGGGTCTAGAGGTCTTGGACCTAGAAAACAATCATGGAATTGGAGGTTTTGACACATAACATATTGCTATTTGAGGAGTTTGAGTGAAGATATAATGTTTAAAAGGTCATCTCTTTGTAAATAGGGCTAATTTAGTAGCCTTTATGCAAGGTGGTCTGTTGGATCTTAATGATGGTACAAAGAAACATGGTATGATCTCTCAGGAATTTGTCTTAGGGTCTATGTTAAAACTTGATTGATGTTTGGTTGGCCATTAGATGACCTTCTCTAAAAGATAAGCCCATTTGATGAGATTTGGAGACTATAAGTTAGGCACGGGTTTATTGGAAACCCATACTCAAAACCTTCCCACAGCCAACTAATACCTAAAACACCTTCAAAATGGTGTGTAGGAGCTTAAACTTTTAAGAGATATCACTGCCCCCAAAGATTTGTTCAAACCCTAGCAGTAAACCACCATTTTCCACTCAAAAATGCACCATTTGACATTTAGGGCATCACCTAAAAACCCTCTATTTACCTCCCTTGCATACGAAACTTTGCACACATATTTTATAACTATAACTAAGCCTTTCAATTGAGTTATAGAAGCATATAGTGGGTGAAAGGCTTAATATGACATTTTAAGGCACTCAAAACCCTTAAAATAGGGTATACAAATTGACCCTCAGTAATTGGCTTCTAAAATGCATAAAATCACTTGAAATACAACCAAGCCAAAACTAAAATGAAGTTAAGTCTGTTTCCCACCAAGTTCCATTAAAAAGAGAGCACAATCACCCTATACAAAACCGTACAGTACAATGAAACATCAAATCCCAAAGTGCAAAAGGGTAGCAATATTTGACACGTATTACTCAGATACCATGGTGCTTATGAAATCTTCATATGAACCTATGAGATTGTGTTGGGGCCATCTACAATAACCTCTCTTGGTTTTTGTTATCTCAGAGTGGTTTTCCCATGGTTTCCAATTTTCAGTTGATGGAAAATGTGTCAAATGCAAATAGTGGAAAGTGTGCAATTTTTGTTTTGCAACTCGTGTGACCAAATAGGCTATTCCAATGCATCTGAATAGGTATGTTTACACTAGGCATAGTCCTCTTTTTCACCCAAACACATGGAATCGCTTTGAACTACGTTCAACCAGATCAATCTCCTAAGGTCCAAAGTGCAAAATGGATGCAAACTTCAACATGTTGCTACTTTGATACTGTGATTCCTAGAAACTTATTGTTTGATCCTCTGGGATTCTATGGGGTCCCTCTGCAATAAACTCTCTCAATTTTTGTTATCTGAGAGTGGTTTTTTTGTGGTGTCCAATTTTTAAATGATGGAAAATTTGCCAAATGCAAGTTGTGGAAAGTTGCAAAGTGGTGCAACTTTCATTCTACAACTCATGTGAACAAATGAACTGTTCCAACATGTCAAAATAGGTATTTTTGCACTAGTCATAGTCCTCTTTTTCACCCAAACATGCAGAATCACTTCAAGCTACATTCAACCAGATCGATCCCTTGAGGGTCCAAAGTGCAAAATGACTGCAAACTTCAACATGTTGTTACTCAAATACCATGATGGTTAGAAACTTCAACATGTCATATGATATTGTGTTGGGACCCTCTGCAATAAACTCTCTCATTTTTTGTTATCTCGAAGTGGTTTTCCTGTGGTGTCCAATTTTCAGTTGATGGAAAAAGTGTCAGATGTTAGTGGAAAGTTGCAAAGTGGTGCAATTTCCGTTCTGCAACTCGTGTGACCAAATAAATTGTTTTAAAATTTCTAAATAGGTATGTTTACATTAGGAATAGTCCACTTTCACATCCAAACATGTGGAATCACTCTGAGCTATGTTCAATCTGATCGATTCCTTAAAGGTCCAAAGTGCAAAATGACTACAAATTTTAGTATGTTGTTAGTCAGATACTGTGACACTTAGAAACTTCTCGTTTGATCCTATGGGATCATGTTGGTCACCTCTACAATAACCTCCCTCATTTTTTGTTAATTCAGAGTGGTTTTCCTATGGTGTCCAGTTTTTAGTTGATGGAAAAAGTGTCAAATGCAAGTAGTGGAAAGTTGCAAAGTGGTGCAACTTTCATTCTGCAACTTGTGTGACCAAATGAACTATTCCAACACATCTGAATAGGTATGTTTACACTAGTAATGGTCCTCTTTTTCACCCAAACACGTGGAATCACTCTGAGCTATGTTCAACTAGATCGATCCCTTGAGGTTCCAAAGTGCAAAATGGCTGCAAACTTTAGCATGTTGTTACTCATATGATGTAATGCTTAGAAAATTTTCATCTAATCTAATGGGATCATGTTGCACCCATCTACAATAAAATCTTTTGGTTTTTTTTTTATCTTAGAGTGGTTTTCCTACGGTGTCCAATTTTCAGTTGATGAAAAAAGTGTCAAATGTAAGCAACGGAAAGTTGCAAAGTGGTGCAACTTTCGTTCTGCAACTCATGTGACCAAAATTTTTTTTCCAACATGTCCAAATAGGTATATTTACACTAGGTATGGTCCTCTTTCACACCCAAACATGCAGAATCACTTTGAGCTATGTTCAACCAGATCGATCCCTTAATGGTCCAAACTACAAAATGACTACAAATTTTAGTATATTGTTACTCATATACCATGATTCTTAGGAACTTCTCCTCTAATCCTATTGGATCATGTTGGGACCCTCTACAATAACCTCTCTCTATTATTATTATCACGGAGTGGTTTTCCTATGCTATCCAGTTTTCAGTTGATGGAAATAGTGTCAAATGCAAGTAGTGGTAAGTTGTAAAATGGTTCAACTTTCATTCTGAAACTCATGTGACCAAAAAAACTATTCCAACACATCCAAATAGGTATTTTTACACTAGTCATTGTCCTCTTCTGCACCCAAACATGCGAAATTGCTTTGAGCTATGTCCAAAGTGCAAAATGGTTGCAAACTTTAGCATATTGTTACTCAGATATTGTGATCCTTAAAAACTTCTCATCTAATCATATGAGACTGTATTGGACCCCTCTACAATAACCTCTCTCAGTTTTTGTTATCTCAATTTTTTTTCCCGTGGTGTCCAGTTTTCAGTTAATGGAAAAAGTGTCAAATGCAAGCAGTGGAAAATTGCAAAGTGGTGGAACTTTTATTTTGCAACTCATGTGACCAAGTAGACTATTCCAACACATTTGAATAGGTATTCTTACACTAGGCATGGTCCTCTTTTGCACCCAAACACACAAAATCGCTTTGAACTACATTCAATCGAATTGATCCCTTAAGGGCTCAAGTATAATATGTTGAAATAGGCCATTCCACCTATTTGTTTAGGTTGTGTCTTGGTGATACAGGCCTGAAGTAAGTAGGATAGGGAGTAGGAATAAGAAAATAACATTGGTAAATGCATTGGAAGAGATTAGTAACACTACCCTTGTTCAAAATTCAAAATTGAGGTCCCTTAAAAGTAAGGCTAGAAGAGGTGAAAAGAAGAAATTGCTTGAAAATAAGTTAGAATAGGTTGGAAATAGGGTGAGGTTGTGGAGTTTGGTGTGTTCAAAAGGTCTACAAGGATAGAGGAGGTCAAAATTATGTTATGGCATGATGTCGTAGTTAGGAAAACATGGGTTTTGAATGCAAAAGAGTTATTTGAGGGAGTAAAAGTGGGTAAAGTCAAGAGGTAGCATAATTTGGTGATCAATTAAGTTTTTGTAGGTATAATGAAGAGTTTTGGAATAGGTTTTGAGGTTTGGGTTCAAGTTTGGGGGTTTGGTTCATCGGTTAGGCCAAATTTTTTTGGAGGGGGGTCCGGTTTGTTTTGGGTTCGTTGGTACAAAAATCATGTAAAAATATATATATATATATATATATATATATGCAGCCTAGGAGCATGCATTAGGATTAGAATATCACATCACATCATATAAACAACAAAACCACCATAAACTTGAATTTCATTTAAAACATGCATGATAAATATACATTGTTGAAACTTGAATTGTGGTAGCTTGATATATATAGTCTATTGATGCTAGGGTTCAATTTGTATGATTTTGAAGAAAGAAGCCAACTGAGTAGAGTTATCAACATTCTTCATAAATCATAAGAATTTTTTTAGTACACTAGCCATTTTGATGTCTTCTTGCAGTCTCAAACATTATTTTGTATCATTGTTACATTGGTCTTGAGAGTGGTAGCTTAATATATAGCTCCACAATACAAAATTTGGTTTACCTGTATAGTATAACAATGACATAGGAAAATTTTTCTTTCAAAGAACCAAATGGTGAATGGAAAATTGAAGTGTATAAAAAAGTATCTTTTTGTAATATCAAGGATACTAGATATCAAGTTTCCACAATCCATAATCATGAATCAATTTTGCTTCTAGTTTTGATTGTGTTTGAGTTTTTGTGATGACAAAAACTCAAACACAATCAAAACCAAAAGCAAAATTGATTCATCAAGGATACTTTTTGAAACTTCCATGCATGGCTAATCTAAAAGGAAAATTCTTATGTATCATTTACTTAATTGAGTTGTTCCAATCAAAGTATTAAATATATTGGAATCTTTTATCAATCATTTCATATAATACCAATTGAAAACATGTTTTTTTCTTTTACATAAAGTTGTTTACCATCAATAAATTAATTTATTCAAGATAAACCATGAAGGAAAAAAATGATTAATGCTATGGCTAACAAATTAATAATTATACATGTGAATAAGTCAAGCATGTACATGTGAATAAGGGAAGCACACATAGTCACAAACATGTATGCTTTGAAGTATACACACGAATACATAGTATACACAACTTAATAAAAAGTATATGCACGAATAAAAGGTATACACATGAAAATGCATGTGTCACAAAGTATACATTGGAACATACGTAAGTCACAAAGTATACACATAAGTTGTAGAGTATACACTTGAATACATGTAACTCATATCTATTGAACCATGAATTTATAACATGAAAATATGGGCACCATCAATAAAAAGGATTTGTATTAACCAAATAGCCATGTATGCATACATCAATATATGTCGATATAAGTATAAAATATAGGTATAAAATAGCCATATAGGCTTACGAGAATTCCATATAGGCAATATATCCAATATAAAATATGTACAAAACTACCATGTAGGAATATAACAAAGGGCGCTGGGATCAAAAGTCATTGCTCTCCAAGCTCTCGAAATAAACTCTTGCCCTTTGTTGGTCAATTAGATGGAGATAGGTCTATCACTCATTTGTGCTGCACTCAAGGAGTGCTCTTGCTGCTCCTCCTACTACTGTTAAGTTCTTAGTGAAGTTTTAACTATTACAATAAGAAGTAAAAATATTAATATATAGAAATTACATTATAAAAAGTGATATATTTAAAAAAGAATTACTTACGACCATCTCACGATCACTCTCATGAGGGAAATATTTGCACGCTGATGTCGAGGTGTGCTCAAGCCCTGTATAAACCATCCAAATAGAAATTAAAGTATGAATCAATAATCTGGTTTCATTTTTCACTTGAACTAAATCTATAACAATGGATGTAAATTAAAATCTTGTAATTTTCCTCATACCTCCCCTATCAAAGCCATCGAGGATTGTATAGCAGATCAAACACCAATATCCATTTCCCTCATAACATTTGGAGGTGTTTCCACAACCAATTTATGAAAATAAAACAACAAATTATTCAATCGTAAAAAAGGTTACAATAGTGATCCATGTCATGACTTATAGTGTATGAGATTTAATGAACAAAATTTTGTGTAATTATTAAACTATATATTTCTGATTATCATGCTTACTATTTTCCCTATCCATATCTTGTTTGAAAGGATGTGTTTTTAGGATTTTACCTATAGCAACAAGCCACTGAATTGTTTGATTAAATGCTTTCATAGACATGTATGATAGTTGTGGTGGAATAGAGAAGGAAATGAAATTTTTGAAAAAATGCCTCAAAAGAAATGGGGTCTCATGGTGATGGAATGCCATTACAAACAAATGCACGTCATGACATTCCATCACCATAAGAACACATTTTTTAGGAATTTTTTCAAAAAGCTCATTGTCTTCTCTATGGTATTATTGCTTACTATTATGCTTTGATAGATATTTTTCCAAGCATCCATAGTTTGTTGGAAATCACCTATTTTAGGCTTTTAGCCATAGCAGCAAGGAAGCATGAGTAGTTTCATAAAATTCTTTGGTGTACATGTATGAAAAATGTGGTAGCATAGAAAAGGTGGTGAGAATTTTGAAGAAATGTGGTCTCATGGTGATGGAATGAAATTCCATCACCATGAGACCACATTTCTTCGAGGTATTTTTTGAAACTACTATCTGCCTTGTCTATGCTATTGCTCACTATTATGGTTTCATAGATTTTTTCCAAGCTTCCATAGTTTGTCGTGTAGGTGCACCTTTGCAAGCACATGCCTCCATGTGAAGAAATTGCATCATTGCTTATGTTGACTTTCCAAACAACTATATTGTAGTTGAAATTTTTTCATCTATCAACATCTAGTTACTAGTTATGGAATGTGAAGAAATGTTTTGAGTTTGAATGATGTGCAATGCAATGTAACCAATGATATGAATATAAAATACACAAATCTATTAAGTACAATTCATTAGTTAAACTATTTATTTCATTACTTACGTGAAGGTTTGAGTAAATCCACTGGCACTAGGAGATGTTTCCTCGAAATCTCCAATATTACCCTGTTCAACATCCAAAATCACATATTAAAATACCATTCATAAAACAATGTTATTAACATGTAATAAATTTATAATTGTTTACTAGTTACATACCCCACCGATAGGTGTACTACATAAATAAGTAGGTGGAGGTCTAGTGTATCTAGTCTCAACACTGTGACTATGCAATTTTATTAAAATCCTGAAACTAAATTAGTTGATCTTGTATTTCAAAATCAAAATTTAATAAATTAAATTCAATGAACATGTTAACTTTTACCTGAGTATCAATGGCATATACATCATGAAAAATTTCATAGGCACTCTCCATCTCCATAGTTGCATATGAATCCTCTGCAATAGCCTCTTGAGTGTTGGTGGGGTCATATGAACAAGTCTCCCCGCAAGATTGACACACATGGTTTTGAAGGCCACCACTCAAAGATTCCCATGGATGGTGTTGTAGAATAGGGCTAGTGTGATGGATGACACTCTAGGTCAAAATATTGATTGCATGTAATGTCTCTACATCGGCACTCTCCTTCGCAATGAAAGGCATAACAATGTGCTCATGAGGTGCCCTAGTGAGAGCTCATCTCCATTTCCACATAAGATCTGGCTATGCACCAAGTCTATCTTGAGCTGACCCCCCACCTCTCCCCTAGAAGCCCCTCATATCAAAATAATTTAGGATTTTTTTCAATATGAACTCACTGTATAGTTTCCTAAGAAAATACTGGGGGACTTCATAATTGTTGCACAGTTGGTCATCAAAGACTATGTGCCACTTATCATAAAAACTGTTCCTAATCTATTGGTGGTGGCACCAATGAATAGGAAACCTCTTCGCACTAAGGCTAAGATTTTGATCTATGTGTGGGTTAATGAATAATGAGCACAAATCACCTTTTGTAATTTTTAAATCCTTTACTTGTTTATATAATAGTTTATCTACATAATATGCCCTAGCCACCTGCCTCCTATCTTATCATCCAGTTACTTGTTTGCTAATTGAATCGACATTTTTTAGCATATCTTTCAATGAATTTGTGAGGCTCATTCTTCCTGTGGTTGAACCATTTGGATCACTCAACCTACTAATAAAATCCTCAATTTGTTTTTTCTTCTCAATCTCACTCATTAAATTTTGTTGAGTGCCAAGAGGGTGTTGAAGGATTAATGGAGGAGGTTGTTGAGGTTGATTTTCTTGTTGAGGATTTTTTTCTTCAAGATTTGGTTGCTCTTCTTGTTGAGGATTTTGTGGGTTTGCGGGTTCATTTGTATCTCCTACAAATTGAAAAAAAAATATATCAAATATAACCTAAAACTAACAAAATCAACCTAAGACTAAGAAATTCAAAAAAAACAACAAACAATACTTACCTCTCCCACCTCTTCATCATAGTGGTTCCATCCTTGCAAGAAATAAAAACTCTTGTTGAATATTTGTGCCCAATAGCTCCTAGAATGTGAGCGTGAAAGTTGGGGGTTTTCGTTGCGAGTAAAAGAAGAAAATAGTCGAAGTGAAAATAAATACTTTCACTTTTTTTTTCTTTTAACATGTTATAATGCTAGTGTGTTATAACGTGCTCGTGCTATGAGTTTTCAAACTTGTTTTAGAAAGTGGCCATGAAATTGCTACCCAATTTCATGCACGTACCCTATGGTTCAACCAAGGTTGGGCTTAAACATCACACACTAAGCATTGACTTAGTGTGTGTTGTTTCATATGGTCCCTACTTTTATCTCCGTTTCACTTTGGTGACAATTTTGTTGGTTTGAATCCGTTTTAGTGTTTATTTATATCATTTTAGCGTTGAATCTCCATTCGTTTGTTTTACCCTTTATCTTTTTATCTTTTTTTTCTTCTCACTAATAACAATATTTTTTAATTTAAATATATAGGTTTAATTTTTTTGAATTTGAATACATAAATTTATTTTGTAATTATATTTAATATATTTAAATTATTATTCAATTTTTATTAAATAATATTAATGTTTAATTTTTAATAATTATTATTTTTATAAATTTTAAATATACTATATTTAATAATTATAATTAGTATATAATATATTATTTAAACTATCAAGAAATATATAATGATAATAAAATATTTCTTAAATGATATTTAATATATTTAAATTATTATTTAATGATTATTAAATAATATTAATAATTACATATCAATATATAATATATTTAGTCATAAATAATATATTATTTTATAAATAATATAAAGAAATATATTTTTCTTAAACAATAATGATTTGAACTATACTTTAATCATTTTCTAATAGGAGTTTAAATATATTAAATATAGTTTAAATGATAAATCATTTTTTAATGATAATTATTAAATATATAACATATCTAACTATTATATGGAAGAGAAATTGGTTAGTCAAAGTTAAGTAGATCTTATGGGTGTAACTTAAAACTTTAACTTATTCCTTTCACCAATCAATTGAATAATTTGATCACATAAAAAAATAATAATAATTGCTAATTATTAATATATTTAATAATGTAATGCATTTAATTTTAATTACAAAATTTTAATATTAACATTTATATATATTAATGTTATATGATATAATATAATTAATGATAATATATTTAATATTTTGTGTGTGCGAGAGAGAACTTGATCATACATAATATAGGCTATCATATATTAATGATAATTTTAAATATATAATATATTGAATCATGTAATATATTTAATATTAATAATAATTATAATAAATAATAAATAAATTACATATTTAATATAAATAAGTAATTTTTTAACATTCATAATATTTTTTTAAATGGTGCAATGCATCCTATTATTAGGGGTAAATGATTTTGATGGGAGCTATAATATAGGATTAAATATAATATCATTAATATTAATATTTTATGTTCTAAATATAGTTTAAATAATATTAATTATTAATATAATTATATGATGTATAATATATTTAATATTAGTAATAATTAAAATATTATTATTAATTATTATATAATTGTTATCATTATTATATAATATTAAACATTTTATATGATTATATATGTTATATTTTTAATAATTATCATTAATATATGATTTATCATTTAAATTATATTTAATATATTTAAATTACTATTTGGTAATGATTAAATAATAATTCAAATAATAATCATTTAAAATAAATATATTTCTTTATAGTTTAAATAATATATTATATATTAATGATAATTAATTAATATATATTAAATTTTTAAATACTATATTATGTGAATAAATATTTTATATTATATATTGATGTATAATTAATAATATTATTTAATAATAATTTGAATATATTAAATATACTATAACTAATATTTAATTATATATATTGATAATTTAATAATATATTATATATTAAGTATAATTAGTAAATATAATACTTGTAATATTTATTCAAAAGATAATTATTATTCAAAGATAGTTAATATTATTTGAAACATAATAAATTTTTAATATTGAATATATTATATATCATTATATAAATATATTAATAAATAAATTTTTATAATATTTAATAAACATTGAATAATAATATAAATATATTAAATATAATTTAAGTAGGTATTCAAATATTACCTTAAATATTATAATTATTAAGTGCAAACAAAGTAAAATAATATGGTTATCAGCAGAGAAAAAAAAAGGGGGCAAAAAAGATAAAGGGTAAAACAAACGGATGAAGATTCAATGCTAAAATAATATGAATAAACACTAAAACGGATTCAAACCAACGACAGTGTCACCAAAGCAAAATAGAGATAAAAAGTAGGGTTCACATGAGGCAGCACACACTAAGTCAATGCTTGGTGTGTGATGTTTAAGCCTAGTCTTAATCAACAGACTGCCCTTTTTGCAAGGGTGTGGAAAGTTTGAAACACATTTTTTGGGACTATGTATATGTTAAAAGACTTTAGTTTTCAGTTTTTAGAGATTTCTCAACTATTTTTAATCATGATTTGACTTGGAAAGAGGCTGTTCTTAGTTTTGGCATGCAAAAAGATGTGATTGTTGATTCTATTCAACATGTTTTTTTGAAAAATATATGGAAAAATAGGTGTGCTACAATGTTTTCTAGTAACTATTATCAAGTTGTTGAGACTTTATGGCTTTACTCCAACATATATCTTCAGGTGGCTGTTCTTTTCTCGCAGATTTGGGTTATATGTAAAAAGAAAGTGCAGGCTAAACAAAGGTTACAACCTCTGTTAATGTCAAGTTTTATTTAGTTTGGCTGGTACATTGGCTAGTTTGAGTTTCAACTACTACTAGTAGCTCTATTCTTATAATTATTTTGCTTTGTTAAAAAAAAAACATATACAGATTGTCATTATCATCAAACAATATAAAAATGGGAGAAACAAACAAAATCAATAACAACTTTATGAGGATCTTGTTTACATTGGGCCAAATGGATAGATTAGAATAGAGGATTTAAGTTATATTAAAAATGGTAGATAAGTTCACGGGGAATATCAAGAAAGGTGTGGAGGGAATGGGTCAGCGAAGGACCTCTGCGCCATTGATTTGGGATGGCACCCCATCCACTTGTCAGTCTCTTCACGTGAAAGGAGGGCAGTTGCAACTAAGGCCGCTGACAAATGCTTTGATGGAGGCCCGTACCGTGCATAAAAAGGCTTCCATTCCTGGGGGAACAAGCAGGGAAGATGGTGGGAAAAAGGTTGCGGAATTCGTGTTTACAAATACTGATGGCATTTGCTTGAAAGTTCAGAAGCCTTTTGAACAAATCCATTTCCTGCGCATATCTGGCAATGATTGCAGTCCCGGAGATCACATTTCTTGGAGGCATTATGTCCAACAGTTCACGTGTCTGGTCTATGCGCCCACATCTTGCATACCTATCTGCAACTGCAACATAAAAAAAAATCCCCCTTCTTTATCCTTTGATAGATATCCATACCCGTTGGTAAAGCTCTCATTTTTTGGCAGCAGGCATAGTGGGATGCTGGAAAAGGTTGCGGAATTTGGCCTTGCTCCCGCGGATTTGCATTTGTTTAAAAGTTCTAAAGCCTCTTCTCCTGTGGAACCTGCCCATTATTTCCTCGTCAACATCACTAGCAGCATCTCTTAATTCGAGCAGAATCTGGAGGTAAGTCGCTTGCCATGGTTTTATTGGGGTTTTGTTGAGGATCTATGTGCGGATGAAACATTTGGTTGATTTTTTATTTTATTTTCTTGATCTTAAGCTTGAGCTCCCAGTTTCTCATAATACACAGTAGTATTGGAAAAGCTTTTTACACCGTTAAACACCTTTTGCTTCCTAGTTCTAAAGTTTCTTCAATAAACCCATTGTTACATATCCTGCCATCATCGCCTTCCATGAGACTGCATCTCTTTGAACCTGAGCGCAACTTCAAGCTGTGAAAACAATAAATCTAAAAGTTGAGCACTGTTAGAGTGTCCTGTAATATACTGTCATTTGGGAGTCTGCGGTTTCCAAGTATTCCTCTATTCGTCAAGAAAAAATCTATTATTTGTATATATTTGTGTAGTACATGAGGTAGAATTATGTTTTTTTGTACAATAAAAGTTTCAATGGAGAAGTGATAGCTTCAAATCAACTATGCATCCATTTATAGGTATCCAAACATGACAGAAACATAACTTTTGAATTAGGAAGCTAATTATGCTCCATTGCCAATAGGCTTATATTATGTTTTAGAGAGAGAAAGAGAGAGGTCTCTTTTTTGCATACATTTGTGTAGTACACGAGTTCAATTGGTAGGTCATTTAACAAATGATGTTGTTTGTGTAATAAAGGTTTCAATTGAGAAGTGATAGTTTCAAATCAACTATGCGTCCACTTACAGGGATTCAAACACTACTAAAACAAAACTTTTGAATCATAAAGGTAATTAGGCTCCATTACCAACAAGTTCATGTTATGTTTACAATAGGGGGAGAGGGGGAGATAGAGATAGAAAGAGGGAGAGATAGAGGTAAGGAGACAAAGATATATGACAAATATAGAGATGAAGATAGAGAAGGAGAAGGAGAAGGAGAGGGATATAGAGAAGGAGAGGGTCAGATGTAGGGGTAGAGAGATGGAGAGATAGAGATAGAGATAGAGAGACCAAGATCTATAAAGATAAAGGTCTAGGAAGATGGAGAGGGAGAGAGAGAGGGGGAGGGATCTATAGAGTTAGAAGGGGAGAGAGAAGTGTAGAGGTAGAAATGACGATAGAGGGAGAAAGTGGAAGATAGAGGGAGATAAATAGATAGAGAGATAGATGAAGAGGGAGAGATAAATATAATGAGAGATAGGGAGATAGTGAGGAAGAGATAGAGAGATATAGAGGAAGAGGGAGATGGAGATAGAGATAGAGAGAGAGATGGTGAGATAGAGATATAAGGAGATATAGAGAGGGAGGGAGATAAAATAACCTTAAATTTTATATTGATGTCTTTATTTAATAAAAGAAAAAAATAATTATATTCATATGCAATCTATTATAGACTCTCATAGAATAATGATATAAATATAAATAAAATCTAAAACATTATCAACATATATATTTTTTTAGACAAAAGATGAAAAGCCAAAACTATTTATATTAAAAAGTAATTATCAACATATATTATAGAAAATAACTAAAACTATAAAATAATTGTTAAATAAATAAAATGACCATTCAAATAAAAACACAAATTAAAAAAATAATAATAATTCTTTAAATTAATAAATTTAATTTTAAAGCAAACCTTTTCTAAACAAATATAACTAAATAAAAACACATATAAAAAATAAAATATAATAATATTTAAATATAATATTAGTTTAAAAATGATTTTGATAATTTATCTTTCACTATTTATTTGTCTCTTCCACTCCCTCTTTATCCCCCAATCTCTCTACCTCTTTTTGTTTATCTTTCCCTTTTTATCTCTTACATTTATCTCTAATACTTTATCTCTCTACCTCTTGTTTATGTCTTTCTACCCCTCCATCTCTTTATCTATCTATCTAAATCTTCCTTTCTCTCATTCCCAATCTTTTTAAGTTTCTCTTTTCATATATACTTATCTCTATATAGAATTGTCTCCCCCTCTATCTCTTTTTATTTTTCCTTCTATCTTGCCCTCTCTTCAAACTATTAGATTTTTTATATGTTATTTTATTATGCAATATATTAAAATATATTAATTATTAATTATGGTAATTTATATGTATATTTAATCATTTATATTAGAGAATACAATATATAATAATATAATGTATATCTATATATAGTGTATTATATTTATGCTATTTTAATTTGTGTGCATATATATATAATTTATATTATATTTAATATATATTGTATTATATTTAAATGTTAATTTAATTTATATTATATTACAATTTTTTATTTTTTTATTTTTATTTTAGATGAGTACTACCAAAGGGGGTAGCTCCCGATTACAGTCGATTAAAGGCAAATCTATGCCCAGATATTAGTGAAAAACAACCAAGAGACAACTCATGGAGTCAATTAGCCAATGACTGGTAGATGATAGCCAAATGGCTTCCCAGTCAGGTGAGTTTTTGTAGACTACCTTTGCCAAGCCAGGCATTGCTTTCATTCATGTAACAGGCAAAAGGCGCCATATCTGTATTCATCACCCCGGACCTGAATACCTCCCATGTGTTGGCCAGAAGATTGACAAGTTCCTCTCCCCAGGTACGATGCACCCCACCAGCATGTTCTTTGTCATCTGTCTCATCATTGGTTACCATCGCTGGATCGAAGTACATATGTAGGAAGCTCACCCAACCTTCCGAGCCCAGACCCAGAGTCAAATTGGCCACCACCTGGACATTGGCTTGCACCACGAAATCGCGAAGCCACACCACCACTCGCTCCCTAGATTCTGAGATATACACCATAGCACTGATTATTATCTCATATACTTTACCATCGCACCAATGTTGGTTAAGGTTTAGGACAGTGGAGAACATTCCCACTATCTCCCTATGCACCTACTGACTCCGTGAGGTGAAGAGACACCAACATTGCACGTCCAAAGATTTTGTTGCGCAGCGACAGAGCAGGCCAAATTGAAACACCATTTTCACTTCTATGGCACCTCCTTAGCTTACTGCAATCTGCCATTAAGAGCGAAGGAGCCACACCTATAAAGGTTGCAGAGGCCCAACTTTTATCCAGGGAATGTCATAACCCAAAGGTCCTAGACATTCTTGAATCTGCTACAAATTTGTCCTCACCCCCATTGGGGTACTATAGTTCCCTGCTTTCAAGACCGCGTGGGATTAATATCAGGGACTGAATCCATTAGGCATACCATATTGTCCTCTAACATCACCTCTTGCAGACCTGGCCACTATACTAGAGAGGGACACACAACCACCGTTTTAGACTGTACTACTCCCATATTTTCCAGAAGGTTCGTAGCTTTATTCGCTTCCCTCTAAACGTGCAATATAGAGTAATCCACCAAATTTTTAAGTAAATCTCGAATTGTAGCAATCCAATCATTTATTTTCCAGTTTAGAGATTTTCCACTAGTGATTCCCTGTATACATAGCATTGAATCGCCTTCTATTTCCACTGAATCAAGGCCTTTTTGTAGGAAAAGCTGTAATCCAAGCCAGAATGCCTCCAGCTCCGCATTGTTATTGGTGCATATCCCAAGTTTTTTCGATGTTGTCTAGAAAAACTCTCCCGCAGAATCTCTAATTATACAACCAGTCCCCGTCCTTCCGAGATTACCTTTTGCAGCCCCATCAAAATTTAGTTTCCACTTCAACCATTTGGGCTTTGTCCAAAAGATCTCTTTTCTATTAATTTTTGTTTTGGCTACTGGCATGACCTTTTTAAAGCTTAAGCCATTCCATGTCTTGAGGATCTCCTCATCCCATTTTGAAAACTTTTCTTTTGAGCCTATCCTCACTTTGCTATTTGCCGTCTCAATTATGGCTTCTTGGATTTTAAAAATGAGTTGTTGTTTGTCTAACAATTTCTCCTTAAATATGCATCTGTACCTTTCCTTCCATATGTGCCAAGCTACCAAGGATGGAGCTAAAAACTAGATCCCACTCCATATGCCATTCATATTCATTACTGGCCAGCTATTCAAAAATTCACAAAGGCTGGAGGGTCTGGGACTGGAAAACCTTAAGTTTTGTTGCAACCAGTCCCAACAAAAAGCAGTCGCTGGACAAGAAAGCAGCAGATGATCAATGTTTTCTTCCACCTATTTGCAAAGGATACATCTAGTTGGTCCCTAGATTCCCAAATGTTTCAGTCTTTCCGAAGTTAAACAACATTTGTGAATTGCAGTCCATAAAAATGCCCCTGCCTTAGGTAAGATTTCCTTTTTCCAACATAGACCTGCCATCCAAGACTTATCTCCTATTTGTTGTGACTGGAGGCGATACCCAAGCCTAGCCTAGTATTCCCTTGAGGCAGCTACACTCCAGATTATGGTATCTTCCCTAGCCAGTGTTCTTACCAGTTGACTATATATTTCCTTACAGACCAGCTCCGCCAAATATTATGGAAGAGGTATGCCCGATAAGTCAACCCAACTACAGCTCCCTTCTAAAGAATTAGCCTCATGACATATGTAATATGCTACCTTTGAGCCGAAGTCCCTATGTAACGTGTTAATGTATTGCTCTAAGTCAAAGAGCTCAACCAGGCTCTTGTAGCTATTCCATGAATCCAGCCAAAATTGAGCTTTCCTACCATCACCAATTCTCCATGATAAGTGGCTTGTTATCAAGGATCTACAGTTCACAATGTTTTTCCACACCACCGAGCCACCAACCGAATTTGCTACTGTTAAAATTCTAGATGGGTCGGGGCAGTCCAAATATTTATTCTACAAATTTTGACACCAAATCTTATTAGGGCTTCTGTACATCTTCCATATCAGTTTGGCACCCAACACATTGTTTTGCAGCCAAATTTTGCACAATCCCACACCTCCATCTTCTTTAGACTTGCAAACCGAGTCCCAACCGATTAAAGGAATTTTCTTATCCACCTTTGAACCTTCCCAAAGGAATTTCTTTAGTATTCCCTCTAGCTCAGTCTCTGTTTTTCTTGGGACTTCATAACAGGACATAGCATATATGGGAATGGTCGATAGAACCGCTTTTGCCATGGTGATCCTCCTAGCCAACGATAACTAGTTGTTCTTCCAGGCCATGGCCTTGTTTCTACATCTTTCCACGACTTCCCACCAGTGTTTTGCTTTGCATGATCCTTCAAAAATTTGAATTCCTAGAAACTTGGATGGGAACGTACCTTTATTAATGCCAAGTATCGTAGATATGGTAGCTTGTAGGTGGGGCCTCGTGTTGAAGAAGAAAATGTTTGATCTTTCCTTGTTCATTTTTTGTCCTGATTGGAGTTCGTAATTCATAAGTACTGAATTTATGCAATTTGCTTCCTCAATACATGCTTCCCCTAATAATGTTGTGTCATTGGCGAACTGTGTATGAGTAATTGGTTCCATGTTTGGAGCCACCATAATCCCATGCCATTCATTGTGCAAGCTCCTTTCCTTTATTTCACAACTGAAGGATTCAGCCATTAAAACAAATAGGAATGGGGAAATCGGGTGTCCTTGTCTCAGTCCATTTGTGGCTTGAAAAAAACCATGTAGTGAACCATTGATTGTAACTGAGTAACAGATTGAAGAGATACAATGAGTGATCAAAGTGCACCATTGACTGCAGAATCTGAGGCATCACATTATTTCCATAAGGGCCAACGAACCTTATCATATGCCTTACTCACATCCAGTTTGATGATCTTCCCTACCTGCTTGCTCAATTTTAATGTGTGGACTGCTTCTGACATGATCGGGATGCTATCAGTTATTTCCCTACTAGGAACAAACCTGGTCTGCTCTACTAAAATGATTTTGTCCAGCATTGGTTTCAATCGATTGGCCAGAACTTTCGACACCACTTTGTACAGGGTATTGCATAGTGAGACAGGCCTATAATCATTGAAGGAAATGCAATCTGCCTTCTTTGGAATTAGGGCAATCACAATGTTATTCAAATTTTTGATAAAACGCCCTATTTTCTGAAAATATTCTACCAATTCACAAACCTCATCTCCAAGGAAACTCCAACAATTTTGGAAGAATCTGGTAGAAAAGCCATCAGGGCCCGATGCTTTATCTGGGTGCATCTAGAAAAGTGCCATTTGAACCTCCTCCTTTGTGACCCGAGTGCACAACCTTATGTTGTCCTCTTTCGTTACTCTGGAGTGAATTAGCTCTAGGAGTTCCTGGTTACCACCCTGATGAGATTGTTCTCCCAGTAGGCTACCAAAAAATTTGCAAGCAGCTTTGCCAACCTCCACCCCTCCACTAACTTAAAGTCCGTTTTGATTTTGTATACTTTCAATTTTGTTGGCCGCCCTTTTTGCCAAGATAGAGGAGTGAAAAAATTTGGAGTTGGAATCTCTGTCTCATAGCCATACCTCCCTAGACTTATCTTTCCAATAGATCTCCTCCCATTTTAAAATTTCGGCCAAGTTTTTTTGAAGCTCTTTTTCCGTGACAAAATCCTCATTTGTCATACCTTTTTGTAAAACTTTTTCATTGAGTTCTTCTAGATCTGCTTCCACTCTTTCTTTTTCAAAGAAAATATTCTGGAAGTGATCCTTATTCCAATCTTTCATTTTTTGTTTAACTACTTGCAATTTTTTAACCAGTCTGAAGCTGATAGAGCCTCCAATCCTTACTTCCTTCCACCAATGTTCCAAGAGGTCCAAAATATTTGGGTTCCTCCACCACATATTCTGGAATTTAAAACTTGTTTTCTCTGACTTCTACCCCCTGATATTGAGAGCTCTACCGGATAATGGTCTAAAATAGAGATTGGAAAAATACAAGAAGAGAGCCTCCAACCAACATTGGCCCACCTGGGAGGGATCAAGAAATGATCCAATCATTCTGCAATGGCAGTGAAATCTTTACGTCTATTGGTCCATGTGAATAATCCATTTTTCGTGGGGCAATCCAATAGCCCACATTCAGCCATGAAGGGCCTGAAATCCAAGGTGGTTTGGGAGACATTCCTGCATCCACCACTTTTCTCTGACATTTCGAGAATGGAATTTAAATCCCCCCAATAACTAATTCGTCTTTGGGGAAAGTGCTAATGAAGTTCAGTACATTTTCCCATAGGAGAGCCTTATTTGTTGTCCTTATCAAACCATAGACATTGATGATTGTGAAGCTACTATTGAGGTTTAGATCGAATACTTTCACCACCAACCAATTCGTAGAGGAGGATAGTATGTCTACAGATACCTTAGCAACTTTCCATAAAAGACTAATGCCACCAACAGAGCCTTCAAAGTCTTGAAAGAAACAATCCCAGTAACGGCAATACTTGAGGAAATTTGACTTTTCAATTCCAGATAATTTTGTTTCTTGTAGTAAAATGATGCTACTATTGCTCGTTTGTAGTTGACGCCTAACTAGGTGTCATCTGTCAGGGGCCTGAAGGCCCCTGACATTCCAAGTGGTGATTTTCATTGTTTCCCAAGGGAGACCTTTCCTCCCTTGGTACTTAAAAACTTAGTGATACTGGTATATTTCTTGGCTATCGCTTCTTCCTCTCTCAGATGTTTGGAGGATTTCCTACCTCTGGTGTTTACTGATGTGGCAAATTTTCCCAGGCCCAATTGGTTTAATGCAGATTGAGATATGCATCTGTCATCAATTATATCTAGCTCATCCTCCATGTCCACATTTGAGTCCAGGTCCGTGCTTTCGATTGATGCATTTTCCATCTCTATGTTTTCCAAAAACTTGTTAATCCTTCTTTTGATTATCAGGCAGCAACGACTTGGTCTTTTTTCTGTTCTTCTTTGGAGAGGCTTCAGCAGTTTGAGGTCCACCTACCATTCCCTTACTCTAAGAAAATTTCCTTCCTCATGAGGAAGCCGCTCCGAAGGACCTTCTGGGATGGATTCCATCTTTCGTGGAGGAGTGGCCTTAAGAGGTTTCGTGCTACCGTTCTTATAGTATTTGGAGCCATGTGTTCGTGAGCCACACTCACAACAGAAGTGTTTTGGTTGCTCAATTTTGATCTCCTGCATCCATCTTTCCCTGTTTACCATCAAGTTAATGTGGCCATGATAGAGTCAACCGCCGCAATCCTGAGTTTGGCATATTTGTATAGATCTCCATTAATAATATCCATGTCAATCTCAAGTAAAGTGCCCAAGGATCGGCCAATTTTCTCTAGACAATCCCCCACCCAATATTCCATTGGGAGGTTGTAGAGCCTGATCCATACTGGGTTGTCATAAGGCTTCATTTTAACTGGATCAAAATTAGGATTCCATGGCTACATATATAGGGGTTTACCTTCCATTTTCCAGAGATCCCCCTTTGTGATTCTTAACTTTTTTTTTTCGTCTACAAAAATGACTAGAAAAAAGCCCTTCGACAAGAATCTGATTAGTACCTCTATATCCCATTGTTCCTTAATCCATAGTTTGATCTTGGCACGATCCAGTGAAATTCCAATGAATCGGCAGATGAAAGCAGAATCCCGAAGGATTCCAGTGTCCTCCTTGATTTCCTCGGTTACATCAATCTCTAGGGTTAGTTTGTTTGCATGTTGTTCTAGATTTATCATGTTTTTCTTTCACCAGACATCCTTTTTTCCTTGTCCCTTTCCACCGATTTTTGTTTTTCGATTAAACCTTGAATTGGGTTGCACCAAAGTTTTTGTCTCCACCACTCCATTTCCACACCATCCATGACAACCAGAGGAATGTGCCCTCGGCCATGGAACATCCTTACTCTTAAGGGTTTCTGGGGTGTCGTGCCTTTTCTGGACCACCTCGCATCCCATTTTGTCTATCGTGTTTTGCAGTCAAAAATTTGGATGGCATTTATCCACCCATTGACTGCTCGCATAAACCCATTGCAGATTATGAGCGCAAACTATTTCCTCCTCACAGATAGTGAATGGTTCATCACCCCATCTCGGCGTTGTTGTTCTCTTCACATCGCCCTTCTTGGCTTCTGCATCCCCTAGTGCACTCGACCCTTCCTGCTCCTTTGCCTCTACGTGACCTTGTGACCTCTCCATCTGATTTTTTAAATACATATTTTATTTGATAATATTAATAATAATTAATTATTTTATATTACAAATATGAATTATTAATTATACTATTTTTTAAATTGTATTTAATATTTTTATTCTAAAATATATTATATAATAATTTTAATATAATATATATATATAATAAGTATAAGTATATTATATATAATTTAATTTGTATGATTTAAAATATAATAATAATAACTATTTAAGGCATGTAACAACACTTTTAAACTACTAAATAACTAAATAGTAATTTAATTATAACTAGCTATTGCAAAGGCATGCAACGATCAGTGATAAGGGTCCACCACAAATGACTATTCAATGGGAAGTAAGAAACATTTTTTTTTAGAATGCAATGTGAAATATAAATAATCAATAATATTTGCAATTGTTTGATTGAGTTAGAAAAGGAAGCCTGATAGTAATCCAATATAAAATAACCTGAGGTTAGTTCATAGTAGGAGGCAAACCTTATGATTTTGGACTTTAACTAGGAATAGGTGGAGTAGATCATAATGAAGAGAGATGTTGGAAAATCAATTTATATATTATTATGGATAATTAGATGAATAGATCAAGAATATCGATACATATGTATTAAAGTTAAAGCCAACCTATGTGTGCATTGAAAGATATCAATTTAAATCACCTAATTTGAACATATTATAAATCACTTAATTTTGGCATAGAGATTATTTTATGTATTCATTTAATTAAAATTGATTTTAATTAATAATCTTAGGAATCACAAATAAATGAAAAATGATTGAGAATCCATAGTAAATTAAATCTCAATGAATATGATTTTTTAATAAATTTATTCTTAAAATATTACAATTGAAAAATTAAATAAAATTTAAATTTTTTAATAATAATAATTTTTCTCCAAAATTTAACATATGATATAATTTTATCTTTATTTTAGTTTTATATTTATTAGACCTGAATGCACATATATATTTGGACATTTTTTCTAGGGTAATCAATCAATTGATTGATTATTATTTAATTATCTTAAGATACATATGCATAGAAATACATGGCAGACTTGAAGTTGTGGATTAAGTAATATTTATGAAAAGTATGGGACATTAAAGGATTATAAAAAAATAAATAGACCCCACCAGAAGAAGAATGCGATGACATAATACACATATTTTGCATTGTTAAAATAATTGAATTAAAAGGTATGCCTTGTTTTGAGGTCATGCGACCAAAGTCTCAAGTGCCTCGCCACCACTTGCTATGACATGAGAAGCATGTTATTATAGAGTATTATTTTGGAAGCCAAGTGTATACAAGGATTTGTATACACATGTATCTATGTAACAACAAATATATGGTGTTAAACCAAAATGAACAAAACCCATGCTCATTATCCTCCCTACCATATTGGCATCATGGAGCCTTGTGGACTCTAGCCAAACCCCCAAGAAAGAAAAGTATGCAACACCCACGGGAAATTTCATGGAGTTCCATCATAAATCACACAATAATAAAGTTGGGGAAAGTATGGTGTTTTCATATATGATCTCTCATATTGTACTATTTTCTTTTTTCGTGGTAACTTTAAAAAAACTAGGTATCCTAATTTTTGAATGCTTTTGCATGCTTTAGCCTAGTTCCTAAAAATAGAAGACATGGGTATGTTAGTTGACAAGAAAGTAAAATAAAAAAGGAAGTATAAAAAGTGAGTAAGTATATGTGTAAAATCAATATGGACAATGTGAAACTAAAAATAATTAATAATATTTACAATTGGTTCACTAAATCTATTTATTGATAATGGAAAAGTTATGTACTTACATGTACTGTTGATGGTGTTTAACAAGGTCAAGTAGCATTGGATTGAGTTGTTGGACCATAAAAGAATTTGAAATAGAAAATTTAGAATATACTAATTTTATTGAATATCTATTGTATCTGTGCAGCATTATAAAGGAAATAATATAGATATACAATAAAAGAGGTTAGCATTATTTTTTGTAAATAGAAAGAGATAAAGTGGAACATTTTGAATACATGGAATATTGTTAAAAAATTGTGTATAAGTAATGTATTGGAGAAGTTGAAAAGAGAGATGTGGAAACAATGACAAATGCAATGAATAGAATAGAGTATGTTTTTGGTAGACAAGTGCATGTGATAATTTGTGTGTCCATGTATATAAGCAACAAAAAATATATGACGATGGAAGACAAAAGCCCTAAACTTGTGATTTCTCTCCTCCCTAACATATTGGCATCATGAAGCCTTTTGGGCTCTAGAAAAACCCCCAAGAAAGAAAGGAAGGTAAGGTCCATGGAACATCTCATGGAATCTTATCATATATCACACAATAACAAAGTTGGGGAAAAACAGTGTTCTCAAACAAGATCTTTAATATTGTAGTCTTTTTTTTGTTGTGACAACTTGACAAAAAATAGGTATCTCAATAAAGAATTGGCATCATGGGATTTGAAGATAGCTAGAGAAACATGGATAGATGGATTATATAGAAGAGTGTATAATAACTAAAAAGGTGCATCTAACTTCACAAACATATATATTGGTATAGATTTTTCTCAAGTGCTTATGTTTGCATTGAATTGCTAAGATTTATATGTAGAAATGTGTTTGCAAAGCATGGGTAGATATAACAACCAATAACCAGAAAGGAAAAAAATATAGTCATATATAATATGAAAACCAGGCCAACCATGACATTGTAAATGGTTTAGCTGAATGGAGCAACATACACCATTTTCATATGTAGGGATAAACAATGTGGTGCGATCAACAAATTGTTTTTCCTCTCACAAGCACTTGACAATAGTGTGTGGGTGTTGTTCACAATCACATAAACTAAAATCTACAATGGCTATAAGGGGAAATCTTAAATGCCAATTTTTTTTGGGAAAAAAATCATACATTTGAATTCAAAAAAGATATTCTACTCTACCCATTGCATTTTGCATGTGTACAAATTATATTTTCATCTTATCTAAAATATTATTTACATACAGTTGTTTATCAAGATGGAAATTTTCCCTAAAGTTATAAAAACATTTTTTTTTCGAGTCTAAATGTATTTATATAAAAAATAAAATTGCAATGCAAGGAAGCATATATAGTAAAAAAGGTCATCGAATTGACAAGCCAACTATTACATAGACTGGAAACTATTACATAATGAATAATTTTCTTTGTAGAACTCAAAAAAAATTATCATAAAACATATTGATACAACACAGGCAATCTATGTAATAGTTTACTTGTCAATTCAAAATTCAAGCTATATTATTTGGCACTAAATATTATAGAAAAAGTAGAGAAATTGTAAAAGAACTATTAGAAACACACTTAAGAATTGTGGGTAATTATAGATAATAAAAAACCAACATTAACCGTATCGATACAAGACATATAACATGTTCCATCTAGACAATATATATATATATACATACATACGTACATACATATATATATAATTGTCTCAACAATAATAATAAAATAATTATCACAATTATAATAATAAAATAAATAAAACTTCTGAAACATTAATAATATATATATATATATATATATATATATATATATATATATATATATATATATATATATATATATATCATGAAGCCTTGTAGGCTCTAGCCAAACCCCCAAGCAAGAAAAGTATGAAACACCCATGAGTAATTTCATGAAGTCTCATCATATATCACACAATAACAAAGTTGGGAAAAATTTGGTGTTTTCATATATGATCTTTCCTATTGTAGTGTTTTTTTGCTCAAAGTTGGTGAAAATCTGGTGTTTTCATATATGATCTCTCATATTGTAGTGTACTCTTTGTTGTCATAATTTTATAAAAATGGGTACCTTGATAAAGAATTGACATAATGGAATTTAAAGATACTTGGAAAAATATGGATAGGTGGAATATACAGAAGAGTGTATTTTTCTGAATGTCATATATAGAAAGTATGAAACAATGAAATGTTGAAAGGAGAAGTGGGTAGATTAATATTTATGGGTGCATATTTGTATAGTGAATTTAACAAAAAATGTATTGTTGAAGGTATAAAAGATAGTAAAGAGCAAGAAAATCATCTTTAATGTGTAAGGTTGAAGAAGATGGAAAGCATTGGATAAACATGGGCAATTTAATGTCACAACAAAACTTAGATTATATAGGCACAAAAGATGGAAAACATAGCATAGGTGCATAATTTAAAACTAGTTAGTCAAATACAACACAATATTCTTGAAAATGTTTCTAGAATAGTTGAATGTATATTTTAATAGATTGGAATGATAAAAAAATGTCACTGACTTGTACAAGTTTTTCCCTTTGCTTATTGTTCTTTGGTATCTCTGTGCATCTTTGGCATTGTACCAATTTTGCATAGGTTATTACTTGGTATGTTTCTGTAAAATTTAACTTAAAATCCTTCAAAAGAGGATGGTATAATCTAAAACATGAGGCAGGGACCAAAGCATTTGGTGGGGGCTAGAGCTTTTCCAACTGAGCCTCTTCACTGCGACGTCGAGAAATGTATTTATTGTTTCTTAGTATGAAGTAGCTCTCAAATAAGAATTTTGGATCAATGTGGACTCTTTCAATTGATTTAACATGAGAGATAGCTATAAAATTTAGCCCCTTCCTTTCTTTGTTTCCTATGTCTATTGTTGCTCTGTCTACTGTTAAGCCTTTTGCTTTATGTATTGTGATTGTCCATGCCATGGTGAGTAGAATTTGTGTCCAATTTCCTTAGGTTATAGCTAGGATGGGGATGTATCTTGGGTTTTATGGGTCCCATGGCGAGCAAATGTAATTTTGGAAGTAGATAACAACATATCAAGTGGATCTAGCAATTTGCAACATGCATTGTACATAATAGTTGTAACAAGACCAAGGGATTTATTAACTAGCCCAACTTGAACGCACAAATTTGTTGTTAGCATCACTTGTTCACAAACACAAAGAAACAGTTCTAGGAGAAGTTGGTCATCATCTCCATAATCATATGTTTTTTGTTGTGCTACTCGAGTGGTGCTAATGGCTATGGGAACGTTTAATTTTTTGATCATTTTCTTATTGTGGAATGCGACTAAGTAATTTGTGACAAACAAATGTGTTGCAACATCAAATTTTTCTCTTTCTATAGGTGAGAGCATTATTATTTTTTCATAAGATCTTCCCAATCATCGTGGAGAGCCTCACCATTTCTTATATGGAGAAGGATTTCCTGAAACTTTTGTTGGGCAAGACTATCTCGTTGTTGGTAGAAAATAGTGTCCAATGTTACTGAGACTATGAAAGTATGCCATAAAGCTACAACCAATGAGTGTGAAGCATAAATAGGAGTACCCATGACTAGTGGAAATTGGGAAAGATCACCAACAAGGATGATAGAAACACCACTTAATGGTTGCATTTGGTTATTGGGGAATGCTTGGCACACTCGGCTATCTATTTTGAGCAGCAACTTTGGGCCTAAAAAACTCATTTCATCTATCAAAATATATTGAATATAATTAAATTGTTCTTGGAATATTGCCAATGGTTAGCCTTGAAAAGGATTCATATCATTTATGGGAATGTAGAGGGTTGTATGGATTGTGGAGGCACATATGCTGTAGGAAACAACACCTATAGGAGCCAATGTGAGCAATGAGCAATTGCATCTAGTAATTTAGAGGCATTTATTTGTTGTTTTATACAATTTATCAAAGAAGATTTACCAATGCCAACTATTACTTGAATGATCATGCAAAAAGGGGCTTTGGGGGAAGCCTGCATGTGATGGGATTGGATGTTTTGAAGAGCTAGTTGTTGCTTTGGTGAAAGTTGATGGGATAATGTATTTACAGGGAAGGATTGTATCATAGCTTTCTCACACTATGCCTTGGCCTTTGGAATGAAGTGAAGAGAAATATTATGAAGTTGTTTAGGCACATGGTTTGTATTCCATGAATGGTTCATATCAAAGTCTTGCCTACCCAATAGTTGGAATTGATTTATACTAAAGTTAGTACTACCACCAAGCCGAGAAAAAAATCCCCTTTCATATTCATCGATAGAAGGTTGATGGTTCAAATCATCACTATCACTTCCATTCTTTTCTTCAATGGTGGATGCAGCTAAAATTCTATTAATATGCCAAGGATGATAACCAACTATTTTAAAAACTTTCCAATTTTGTATTATGTCTTGTCTGGCAAGACCTATATTTGTGTGTATGTTTCGAAAAGGTTTGTATAACATAAGTTCAGTCCAAAAAAATGTGTCAAATATTTTTGTATCTTCAAGGGGGGCATCCTTGAACAAAGGCTACACAAGAAAAAATGTAGGTTGGTGTCTCGATTTCCATTTGTCCTTTTTGCACTCATTTGAATGTGTGTCTAAGTGGACTGAGTCAATTAGGGATACAACACCTAGCTCTAGAGGCCTTTGCATATAGCACTAAATATAATTTGTTGGTAGGGATTCATCAACATCATATTTATTTATATGGAACCATGCTTTTTTTCCAACATTCAAGTGAACATATTGTCGTCTTGAAGTGATAAGGGGAAATATTTGTAAAATATGACACATCTTCTATGCAGATATTTCATTCTCCAAAAGAATATTCATCATTAATTTTTGATATGCAAGTAGTGCTCTATCCTCAACTATATTTGTATTTGCAAGTCTTCTCAGCATATCAAGGTGATTTTTTGATTTCTTCTCAGATTTAGCTACATATTTAGAGATATAATTTAATAAAATTTTCCTAGAAACAACTAGCTGACAGTCAACATTGGCACACCAAACTTCAAGCATGGGTGGGCTATGGATATTTAGGCAATCATCGTTTATTGTTGGCATGTAGGATTTTTTAGATGCAACATTAAATGTCAATGTAGAGGTATGTTGTTGCTTCCAAGGTGATTTATAGCAGCATTGTAATTGCTCTCCATTTTTCTGAAGCAAGTATATTCAAAGAATTTTGTGTGCCTTTGAACTGTATTTAACAACTCTTCATAATCTATGATCGGATCACTCGAAAGAATATAACTTGTGGAAAGTAAGCATAGATTTTCTTTAGAACAATGGTACATTTTGAGAAATCTTTATGCAAGGAAACATGGATTCCAAGTTGAAACATATCTATAAAAAATATTCCTTGCCATGGTAACATCATGGTGATTGGACCAATCAAGATTTTCCATATTTAGGGCTTTTGGAAACCATTAAAAACCATGCCCATGAGCAGAGTGATGATGCTTCCATTCATATCTATACCAATAATGTTTTGCATGCAAAATCTTTTCAATCACCTCTTCACAAAAAATTGAGAATAGATATGATGGAGATATAAAGATGTTATATGTGGATTTTGAATAACACTATCTATCAAGGTCTTTGTTGAAGAATTCATTTCCAAATAAGCCATAAAAGAGAAAACATTTTGTAGATCAAAGAATTTTGTGTTTGCACAACTCAGAGTGAAAAAAAGGGTAGGTATCCCAAGATGTTCAATCATTGTAGATAGTTGGGCCTAATAGGACTTCTAAAATTAGTGAGTCCCATGTAATGATGAACCAAAACACATCAGTTGCTTTGTGAACCATAGATTTTTGGCTCCAATGCACTTCTCTAGCTCTTCTAGGCTTTTTCACTTAAAAGAAGGGAGGTAGGGCCAAAAATGCTAAGGGTTCATTTTAATTATGTTATGTGTGATGTTATATGAGATAAATAAAATGAAAAAAATACAATTAAGTGATTTATATGGGTATGTGGAAGATCATCATGGGAAAAATAGGCCCTTAAGTGGCAAAAAAATTAGAAAAATCAGAGTTAGGCAACTTTACATAAAAAATTGAATAAATTATCTATATTATTTCAAAAATATGTAAGAATAGAATCTATAGCAAATTTAATTTGGTTTCTAAACCACTAGGCTTGTTTTAAAAAAAATGAAATCAATTTGGTGAATATTTGATATTTCAATGCAGTAGTACTTAAATTTTAGGGAAAAAATAAGTAGGTGTCTGTCTGACCACCCTAACCACAATAAAATGATAATATTTTTTTATAAGATTTTAGATATAAGTAGAAGACTCATGTCTCGATGTGATGCATATTTTTTTATAATTTTTTTCCAAGTAAATAATTAATTATGAATTTTTATTACAAACTTTAAAAAATATAAAAAAATTCGTATGTCTAACCACCTTAACTTGATAAAAAATTCATGTAATTCAAATTTTCTTTTTAATCCTATAGTATGTGAATCATAGAATGTGACACATGTTTTGGATTCAAAAATGTGATATTGTTTGAAATTTATAGATGTTTTTCAATCAGTCTATCAATCAACACTTTAGTCATAATTTGAATAGAAAATGAATAATAATTACTTATTAAATTCAAAGTAAAGCATAATTTATATTGGTGGAAAGCTGAGAATCTCCTTGAAAAACCTTTTATTTCATCAATTTTGGGTAAAGAAAATGTTGTTAGCCACATACCCATGGGTGATCCCATAATAGTGGTTTACAATTTTGGCCATTTTTATTATTTTTAACTAAATCTTCACATTTATAGCGGCTAAACTGTGAGGAATCATGATGCAAACTAGAGTCTCATCAAATTTTGTCTGTAGATTCTAAAAATATTTTTTCTATGAATGACTATGAATGAAAAACTAACATTTATGCTCTTTTGGAAAACACACTATGATATGAAAATAATGAACTAAAAGAAATGAATGAAGTATAAAATAGAAAGAAATGGGATGAAATAGAGTGCATCGAGATAAGGTGTGAGGAATCTAGAATTGTTTGAATACTTTCTGAAGTTACTGAAAATTAACAGTGGGACTCATTCACCTAGGGTGGAAAATTAGTCCTACTACTAGTGAAAAAGTGTTAGAAATAGGTTTCTGACTGTCGAGATCTAGAATCAAACAAAATTTAGATTTTTAGTCTTAAGGTGGGACTCATTTACCACTGGTGGCGAATTAGTCCTCTCCCAAAATTTTAAGAAATCAGGAGACAACTTTGCAACACTAGATCTATAAATGTATACTTGTCAGGTTGTCGAAGTCAATTATGTGGGAAACAAATGGAAAAACTTTTTCAAGCTTGAAATAGGGTTGATTTGACTTGAAGCACCTAGTTGATTTGTTGACCAATCCTCAATCACCTAAATGCTTGTAAAATTTTCCTACAAAGGTCTGCAAACACACATGCAAGAGGGAAAAAATGGTTAAGGGTTAGCAAATAAGGGTTTTCCTTGGTCAAACCCCACTTTGGTAATCAAACCTTTAATGAAATACTGAAATGCAAAAGAATGATAAACCAACAACATGCAAATGCTATCAACTTACCAAACCCATGATGATGAAAATCTAAAGTAGTTTCAATGGATACTACAAAGTGCTTGAATAATTCTTGATTTGATATTACTATATACTTGAATTCTTGAGATGATGTGTGAATGAATGCTCAAATGAATACTTGAATGACTGGGAGTTAGAATGGATGTGAAAACACTTATTTATACAATCTTGTGCCTTAGTAACCCATTCATATCTCGTCACATGCCAACATCAAGTGATTTTGAATAAAAACCTGAAAGGAAATTTAAAATGTTTTGAATTTGAAGCCAAGGGGGACTCATTCGCCACCCATGGAAAATGGGTCCCACCTAGGACCTAAAAATGGGTGTCGGGAATTATCTTGTATTTAATGTTGTTTGTTGGGCTTACATTCAAAAATACACTTAATTAAGGTATACAAAGGTATAAATGGGTCAAATAAAGCATAAGAAAGGGATAAATAGTGAAGTTATGCCTAGAAAAGTGTGAAATCTTGTTACAAGACTTTTCTACACTTTAAAATAGGACTTTATTAATGATGAAAAGGTGGTTTTTAGGTAAATTGTAATGAATAGAGTATAGAAGAGTGTAAATTTTTTTTACAACACTTCACAACACCTTCATAAGATGTCATTATTTGAATTTTAGTACCTAAATATGCATGTTCAAGCCATGTTATAGCATAAAATCAGAGAAAAATAAATCAAACATTATGAAACAAGACCTAAAAGTCCATGAAAATGAGAAGGGACCATTTTTGTGGCACATTTAGCAGCCACTTTAGTGAGAGGATGAACTTGCTTCAAACTCACACTAAATTAGCCATGAACATCGAGAGGAGGGTTCAAATGCACTTAGGTTAGCAAGATGGAATGACAATGATCAAGAGGGATGATCAAGCCCCTAGGATGAAGATCCCATGGAAAACTAAGCATAATAACAAGGGATTACATAAGTGTTGAGAATTAGATGAAGCTTCGATCGTCTATCCAACTAGTTGTTGATTAGATCTAGGCTAAAAGAGAATGTATACTCACTCTAGGGTGACATAACTAATAATTTCCTATTAGTTGAGAAGGCCCAAATGTACTCACTTTAGGGCCACAAAACTTCTGATTGTTCATGGGGTGATAATGTCCAAAATGTAAGATACATACGCTAGTTGGTATGCACAAACAAAAAAAAAGGTGGATATGGGGAAAAGTCATGCTGATAGGTGGGATTCCCACTCAACCATATCAAAGTTATACCTCTTGATAACTTTAAAAAGATGCCACAAGGAAAAATGTTAGTTCATTTCCATGAGACAAGCAAAGCTTTGTATGCTTAGAACTCATGAACAAAAAGGAAGGGTACCATAGGAATGCAAGTTATGTTATGCAAGGTGGAAAAAATGCAAAATGTAAAATGTGAAATATGTTCAAAGGAGTCTTGTTAAGTTCATGTCAAGTTAATCACTTAGGGAACATTTTTCCTAATGTTTCAAAGAGAGGACCAATAAAAGAATAATATATTCACAACCTAAGGGATGTAGTGCATCACATCATGCCACCAAGAGGAATGTAATATTATAATATAGATCACATTTATGAAGGACATCACACCCAATGTCACCCACAAAGTGAAAAACACATCACATGAATGACAATGCTACACTAGGAGCCAAGAATGCAAATGAATTAATGGTAATGTATGCCCCCCACTTTAAAGTAATTGCTACACATCATTCTGTGAGAAATTACTTTAAAGTAGCAAAGGGAAGAAAATGCAAAAGGAAAAAAAGACATGAGAGCCAACATGGAAAGCCCTATGGCAAGTCATATGTTTCAAAGTTAGGCTACGTCATGTCAATGAAAATGAAAAAAAAGGAAAGGGAGTTTCCCCCCAGAAAAGATCACACCAAGCATATAAGGAATCTTTTGATTTGGGGTTAGTATGTTAATTGTTGCAATGATTTTATGAAATATCTCAGAGCTATTATCATTCCCCAAAGCATATATAATTGGAAGAATGACACAAAGAGAGTGAAAACAAAAGAAAAAGAAAGTTCATTTTGGGTCAACATGGAAGAGACATTGCAGTCTCAATGCTTTGCATCATCCCAAAAGGAAAACACAAGAAAAAAGAAAGAAAATGAAAAGGAGAAAAAAAATGAAAATGTTTTTGGATCAACATGAAGGAGACATTGTAGTCTCAATTCTTTGCGTCATCCCCAAAAGGAAAACATAAGAAAAATACAAAAAGGAAAAGGAATTGATTGGTTCAACATGGAAGAGACATAAGGCATCTCTACGCTTTACGTCATCCCAAAAAGGAAAACAAAAAATAAAAGGAGAAAAAGACAAGGACCTTTTGGGTCAACATGGAAGAAACATAGGGAATCTCTACACTTTGCGTCATCCCCAAAAGGAAAACACAAAATGAAAAGGAAAAAGTGAAGATGCACAACATATAGAAGAAGAGAGGTACAAATAAAAGAAGTGTACAAAGAGAAAAAAACATCAAACACACGTTACATGGGAACATGATATGCATACACATGAAAAAATGCAAAAGGACAAGATAAATGCAAAAAAGTCTAGCTAGGCGAATGCAATTTTTCCATGAAGGATAAATTCTAATTCTTTCAACATATCTAGTCTTCCACTCCACCAATCCAAATCACCTTCAAAATGTTGGAATGCAATGGTAGTAATGACAAAGAAATTCATTTTCCAAATGAAGAATTGCAAGTTTTTAAATGAATTCATTTGATCAAATCTAAATCAAAAGTGAGATAGGTGTAAAGGAGACATTTATAGGTATGGTTTAAAACTAGCAGGTTCTAGTTCTTCCCTCTTCACCTTAAAATGGTGCTTAAATCATTATATTTAAAAATATGTGAGGAATTTAAACCACTATTGTTAAAATGCAAAAGGACAAGATAAATGCAAAAAAGTCTAGCTAGGCGAATGCAATTCAATCATCTAACAAGTCATCCACCTCCAAATCACCTTCAATGTAATGCAATGGTAGTTGACTATCCAAATGAAGAATTGCAAGTTCCAAATTAGGAGTCATACCAAGTTCTTCACTTGGTGGAGAGGATTTATTTGTTAAACTCATTGTAGATGAAAATAAAGAGTTCAAATCATTGTCTACTTCATCCATTTTTTCTATCATTGCATCATCATCAAGATTGATGACAACAGGAGGATGAAGGCTGATTTATAAGGAAGGATGTATCAAAAGATGTGGTTATTCAATTGGTTCATTTTTTTGTGAAGCTTGTAGTGGACTATCTTGTGGTAGGTTAGGAGAATTAGGGTGCTCATCTATTACTTCTATCAAAGGGGGAGGCTAATTTTCTTTATTTTCTTCTATGCGAGAGTGACGAGCAAGGAGATGATGACGATGCCTACATTCCATAGCACCATGATTTCATTTAATTCCTTTTTGGAGTTTTTGAGGTGTCAGAGAAGATTGATTCATTATAGGTTCTTCTATTTATAAAGAGGGAAGAATAAAAGAAACCAAGGAAGATGGGTCAACCACTTTCTCTTTAGCTTTATACACTTGTTTAATGTGAGGAGGCATGATAGGAGTTGTTTCATTTTCCCTTGGCCATTTAAAAATGGTGGGGAAGTGTCTAAGGGTGGCTGGTCATGAAGTCATATGGTTTTCTCAATGTTGGACTCAAGTTGAAGCATGGTTTCATCTAGGATGGGTGGAGTGGAAGTGGACAAGGACATGTTACAAAAAGACAATTTGGCTATGCATTTGGCTTTCAACTTTTGATAGGTTATGAGAAGGAAGTCCTTGTGAGGGGTGATGGGTTCCATAGGTTTAGGCCAAAATGCTTCTAAGGAAAAATTACCTTTAGAGGATAAGGGATTAAAACCACTATGGTGTACTATAAATATTTCATTTCCTTGTTGAAACTTCAAACACTTGTGAAAATTTGATGGGACTACTTTCATTGGGCGAAGCCAAGGGTGGCCTAGCCATAAATGAAATTGGTTAGATTGTGGAATAATTGAAAATGTTACTTATGATTTTTTTGGTCCTACCTGTAAGGGGAGTATGATCGATCCAATCATAGGGCATGAAAAAATAGTATGTGTCTTAATCCATGTAGTCAGTTTATTATGATCATCTTGATATAACTCATGTAATACTAGAAACTCCTCTGTGATCATGTTCTCGCCAAAAGCATGATCTATTAATATCCCATTAGTGGTCTTATCATAGATTCTACTAGTTATGTAAAGAGAACCATTAGGAAGATTTTTTAGTATGTCTTTAGCAAAAAAAGTGATATCAAGAGATTTATTATTTTGGCCCTTACGAGGGATAAATTCTATTGCACCTACAAGTTTATCCATAGGGCTAGCTTGGGTAATAGTTGGAGTTATATCAATGTGTTCACTATTTGTATCAATAGTCATTACATCAGTATTTGAAGGTTCACTAGCCTTGACAAAGGGAATATTGTGTTTATGCATGGGGTTGGTGAAAATTTGTAAATTATGGTTAGGGGGTGCAATGGACAAATGGACTCAACCAATGAGGTCCTGAACTAGACGTTTTAGATGCTTGCAATGTTCATTGTCATGTCCATTTTGGAAATAAAAATGACAATAATCATTAGGTTTTAAGGTGGGTGGTAATGGCTAATTTGGATCAAGTGATTTAACAGGTGGCCAAGTGAGC
Organism: Sequoia sempervirens; assembly: GCA_007258455.2. NCBI lineage: Eukaryota > Viridiplantae > Streptophyta > Pinopsida > Cupressales > Cupressaceae > Sequoia > Sequoia sempervirens. Next base: position 739,364,594 of record VDFB02000003.1, on the reverse strand, counting down.
ATGCATTGTTGAAGTAATTGGTTCATCAAGTGTTATGGAGGATATCAGGTAAGGGAGTAAATTATCTCTTTGAGTTCCCATTGGTATAAGGAACCACTGCTTTAACAACTTCCACTTGATTTGGAACTGGTTGGGTTAGTTTGGGTTGTGGTTGAGGAGGTAGATTGAACTATAAAAAACATTAATTTGGTTTGTGAAAGTTTTGATTGTTGGTTTGATTCTTGGGTTTAGGCTTTTCAGCTTAGTTAGAAGTGGATTTTGGATCACAACTTGAAATTGAGTTATGGTATTCACACAAGGTTGTACATAAATGCATGAATGAAGGGAATTTCATCATAGTTATTTTATCCTAAAGATTTGTGTGAAATTTATGGATAAACATCCTCTGCAGATGTGAATCAATAATCTCGACATCAATTTGAGCATACAAGGATTGGTATCATGAGATCAAATCAATTACTTTTTCATCAATGTTTTTTCTACATCTCATGAGGTCATCCATTGTCTCTTTAGGTGTCATGTGAACTTTAAAGTGACTTATGAAAGCATCCACCAATTCATTGAATGATCAGATGGAATGATTGGGAAAGTTGGAAAACCACTCTAATGCAAAATCTTTCAAGCTCCTTAAAAAAATTTGAATAAAATTTTATCATCAAGGACAAAATAACTACATAAAGTTGTATAAGAATTAACATGGTTGATAGGGTCTCCTTTACCTCCATATTTCTCAAAATGAGGCATTTCTATCCCTTGTCTTTTTTGGGTACATAAGATTTCTAAAGATAAATAGCTACTACAAACATGATATGTGGGTGGAGCGGGTTGACCTTGGCTAATGGTGGAAAGTTAGTGTTGCATGGAAGAAATGGTGTTAAGGAGTTGTGTAAAAACAAGGTCATGGTAAGTGGTTTGAGGTGGAAGGGAAAAGGGCGATGGAGTGTATGTAATGTGAGGAGAAGTGAAAGAAACACTATGAGGGGTGAAGGTAGTGGAAGGGAATTGCAATACCACAAGAGAACTAGGAATTCTAGGTGGAAGTGGGAAAGAAGAAGCTACACAATTAAATTGGTGCATAGTTGTTGTGATTTGTGGATTGGTATAAGTTGGTATAGATGCTATGGTTGAAGGGGGAGGAACTTGAGGTCCTCCTTGGCTTATAGGAATATTTGTAGAATGTGTATTAGAAGAGTCATGTTTATTGTAAATCTTGCCAATTCTCTTCATAACTTGCAAGCCATCATCACTTTCAATCAAATGATGAAGGTTTCCAATGGTGGGTATGATAGTGGTGGAAATGTTTTCAAGTGATAAGTCTTGTTGTAAGTGTGCAAAATGCTCATGAATATTAATGACCTTTTCTCACTAAAGTATTATCAATGGGGCACCAAACACTCATACAAGTACCAAAAAGATAGGGTGAATGAAAATGTAAACTAATCTAGGAGCTCTAATTGAAGATAAAATAAATTCTACTAACTATAAATAATATGGAACTACAAAAAATAGAAATGCAGGAAAATTCTAGAAAAATGTCAAAAATGTTGTTTAAAAAGTACAAAGGGACTGATTCACCCAGGGTGGCGAATGTGTCCCAGTATGATATATATATTTTTTCTCAAAAGTTTTAAAATGATTCTAATGCTCTATAGAATGAAATTAAGGATGCAAAATGAATATTTTATATTTTATATTTTTTCAAAGATATGTAATGCAAAAATGAAACCTAAATGAGTGTTTCACTAATGCAATATTAGAAGTCATAGAATGCAAGAAAAAAACAATGTGCTAATTGAATGTTAATGAAAATGTAATCTAGGCTGCAATATGTGAATAAAATTAGAAATGCAAAGTGTTCAAAATGAAAGTTCACCAAAATGAACCATAGATTTTTGGCTCCAATGCACTTCTCTAGCTCTTCTACGGTTTTCAACCTAAAAGAAGGGAGGTAGGGAAAAAAATACTAAGGGTTCATTTGAATTATGTTGTATTATGTTATATAAGCTAAATGAAATGAACAAAATGCAATTAAGTGATTTATATGAGTGACTATGAATGCAAAACTAAGATTTATTCTATACTAGAAAACGCACTATAATATGCAAAAAATGAACTAAAAGATGAATGAAATGCAAAATAGAAAGGAATGGGATAAAACACTGTGCACTTGGGCAATATGTGAGGAATCTAGAATTGTTTGAATGCTATCTGACATTATTGAAAATCAATAGTGGGACTCATTTGCCTAGGGTGGCGAATTAGTCCACTCCCAAAATTATAAGAAATTAGGAGACAACTCTACAACACCAGATTTGGAAATATCTTCTTTTCGAGTTGTCGAAGTCAATTATGTGGGAAATGGACAAAAAACCTTCTTCAAGATTGAAATAGAGTTGACTTGTTGACCAGTATTCAATCACCTAAATTCTTGTAAAATTTGGATACAAAGGTCTGCAAACACACATGCAAGAGGGGAAAAATGGTTGAGGGTTAGAAACTAGGGGTTTACCTTGGTCAAACCCCACTTTGGTAATCAAATCCTTAATGAAATAATGAAATGCAAGAGAATGATAAACTAACAGCATTCAAATGATATCAACTTACAAAACCCATGATGATGCAAATCTGAAGTAGTGTCAATGGATGCTCCAAAGTGTTTGAATAATACTTGATATGATGTTGCAAGATGCTTGAATACTTGAGATGATGTGTGAATGAATGCTTGAATGAATACTTGAATGAATGGGGGTTAGAATGGATGTAAAAACACTTATTTATACAATCTTGTGCCTTAGTAACCAATTCATACCTCATCATAGTCCTACATCAAGTGATTTTGAATAAAAAACTTGAAAGGAAATCTAAAATATTTTGAATTTGGAGCCAAGGGGGACTCATTCACCACCCATGGTGAATGGGTCCCACTTAGGACCTGAAAATGGGTGTCGAGAATTATCCTAGTATTTAATGTTGTTTGTGGGGCTTGCATTCAAAAATAAACTTAATTAAGGCATATAAGGGCATAAAGGCATCAAATAAAGCATAACGAAGGGATAAATAGTGAAGTTATGCCTTGAAAAGCATGAAATCTTGTTACAAAACTTTACAACACCTCAAAATAGGACTTGATTAATGATGAAAAGGTGGTTTTTAGGTAAATTGCAATGAATAGAGTCTAGAAGAGTGTAGAAATTTCTTACAACACTTCAAAAAACCTTCACAACATGTCGTTATTTGAATTTTGTACCTAAATATGCATGTTCAAGCCATGTTATAACATAAAATCAGAGAAAATTAGATCAAACATTATGAAACAAGAACTAAAAGGCTATGAAAATGGCATGGGGCCATTTTTCTATGGCACACTCTGCTATGTGGCCATCAAGAGCAACTTGAAGCCATTCACACAATGTAGAAAAAGACTTTGAGATTTTGTCTTCCAAATCTTCTGGCTTGTTGACTATGATGTCTCATTATTGAGTTGTAGAGGAAATACCTAAACCTGACATGTTTTCCAAATCTATGGTCTAAATATCTCATTAAGTGGAGGGCATATTCATGCAACTAAATATTAATATTACATGGTTGGAGGGCTAGTGTTGCTTGAGTGGGGAATAATGTTGTAAAATACATTGTAAATAAACCTTCAGTGTTGTATTCATTATTAGGAGAAGAGCTGATTTCAAGGCAACACAAGATATTTTGCTCCTTTATTTCAATTTGTAATACATGTTTGATGGTGTGGACCTCTTGTGTAGTATTTGGAAAGAAAGGGATAAATGATTAAAAGGTTGAGGATCCTTTTTCATGTTCAACAACATTTGTTGAGCTAGTTGATGGCATCAACTCTTCATTGGAATCTTGCTCTATTGTATGCAAGAAATTGGAGACATCAACAACAATATTAGGTAACATATTAAGAGCCTCAAAAATTATGTGCAAGATCATCATGGAAAAAATGGGCCCTTAAGTAACAAAAAATTTAGAAAATTCAGAGTTAGGCAACTTGACATAAGAATTTGAATAAGTTATCTATATTATTTCAAAAATATGTAAGAATAGAATTTGTAGTAAATTGAATTTAGTTTCTAAACTACTAGGTTTGTTTAAAAATAATAATCTATTTGCTAAAAATTTGAAATTTCAATGCAGTGGTACTTAAATTTCAGGGAAAAAATAAGTAGGTGTCTATCTAACCACCCTAACCATAATAAAATGATAATATTTTTTATAAGATTTTAGATATAAGTAGATGACTCATGCCTTAATGTGATGCTTATTTTTTGTATTTTTTTTCCAGTAAATAGTTAATTATGAATTTTTTATTACAACTTTTTAAAAAATATAAAAACTCATATGTTTGACCACCTTAACTTGGTCAAAACTTCATGAAATTCATTTTTTTTTAATCATATAGTATGAGAAGCATAGAATTTGATGCATGTTCTGGATTCAAAAAATTTGATACCATTTGAAAGCTATAAATGTTTTTAAATCAGACTATCAATCAGGACTTTAGTCATAATTTGAATAGAAAATGAATAATAATTACTTATTAAACTCAAAGTAAAGCATAATTTATATTGGTGTAAGGATGAGAATATCATTTAAAAACCCTTTTCATTTCATCAATTTTGGGTAAAAAAATAGTCGTCAACCACATACCCATCATATTGCCACTTTTTAGCCCATCATGATCCTACACATACCCCAACATCAACCTAAAAATCATTGTAGTATTTTTCATATTGAATTTTATATTTCAATGCATCCATGACATGGTGTTTATTAATATATTCATCATAGTTTTCACCTTCAATGGTGGTTCTGATGATTTTTAGGCCCATATGGGCCCGTTTAGTGCCTCAAATTGGACTTAGAAGATTTTTTCAGGGCAAAAAGAAAAAATTTAAACTTGAATAACTTTGAAATCGTGAATGATCTTGACCTAATTCTTTCACCAAATTGCCTATTTTTTCATCCTAAAACTTCCCATAAATTTGTCTTCCCATGCCTTCAAATTCACACATGCAAAAAATAGCAGTTGAGTAGAAAAATAGTTTTGAAAGTTGGGACAAAAACATGCAAAAACATCTACACAAAGAAAACAAAAGGAACATAAATGGAAAGCATATTTTTGGGTGATGCAAGATTTCCCTCACACCACTAGATGCTCCTGCCTCAGTGAGGGAAAGAGATGGGTGAATAGAGAGAAGGATACATGTGGGTATGTGCAGGATCATCATGGAAAAACAGGCCCTTAAGTGGTGAAAAATTTAGAAAAATCAAAGTTTGGAAAATTGATGTAAAAATTTGAATAAGTTATATTATTTCAAAAATATGTGAGAATGGAATCTTTAGAAAATTGAATGTAGTTTCTAAACTACTAGGCTTATTAAAAAAATAAAAATCTATTTGGTGAAAATTTGAAATTTCAATACAATAGTACTTAAATTTCATGGAAAAATAAGAAGTAGGTGTTTGTTTGATCACCTAACCACAAAAATTATAATATTTTTTTATAATATTTTAGATATAAGTAGATGACTCATGTCCCAATGTGATGCATTTTTTTTGTAATTTTTTTCCAAGTAAATAATTAATTATGAATTTTTTATTACAAATTTTCAAAAATATAAAAACTCATATGCCTGACCACCTTAACTTGGTCAAAAATTCATGAAATTCATTTTTTTAAAATCCTATGGTATGTGAAGCATAGAATGTGACACATATTTTAGATTGAAAAAATGTGATACCATTTGAAAGCTATAGATGTTTTTCAATCAGTCTATCAATCTAGACTTTTGTCGTAATTCAAATAGAAAATGAATTATAATTATTTATTAAATTCAAAGTAAAAAATAATTTATATTGGTGGAAAAATGAGAATTACCTTTAAAAACCATTTGGGGTTCATCAGTTTTGGGTAAAAAAGTCATCAACCACATATCCTACACATACCCATCATGATCTTGCAAATACCCATGTGTAGAGATAGAGAGTTGAGGAGGATAGAGGTAGAGATGAAGATAGAGTGAGAGAGGAAAGGGAAGATAAATAAAAAGATGTATATTTAGAGAGAGAGATAGGTTAATAGGGAGGGATGGAGGGATGAAAATATGGAGAGATAGAGAGAGGGGGGGAGAGATAGGTAGAAGAGGGAGAGAGGTAGATAGATAATTAGAGAGGGAGACAGACACATAGAGGGAGAGAGGGAAGATAAATATAGAGGGTTATATAGGGAAAGAGATAGAAATATATAAGGTGAAACATAAAGATATAGGGAGATATAGGTATAAAAAGATATATGGATAGAAAGAGATAGAGAAAGGAGTGAGAGGGAGAGAAAAAAAGATAGAGATCTATAGAGTAGGAGAGATGGAGGGAGAAATGGAGTGATTAAGAGAGAAATGGGGGAGAGAGGGAGAGACAACTCAATAGGCAGAGGGAGAAATGGAATGATATAGGTAGAGGGAGAGATAGAGACGGATAAAGAGAGAAATAGAGAGATAGGGAGATATCTAGGTAGAGATATATGGATAAAAAGAGATAAAGATAGAAGGGGCATGAGGGAGATAAGGAGAGAAATAGAGAGATAGAGATATAGAGAAAAAAAAGATGTAGTGAATAAGAGAGAGAGGTAGATAGAATTAGATACAAATAGAGAGGGGGAGGGAGAGATAGGGAGATAGAGATAGAGGGGGAAAGAGTGAGAGTTGCATAGAGAGAGGGAGAGAGAGATAGACAAAAAGGGGGAAAGATAGAGAGATAGATATAGAGATATAGATTTGGAGGGAGAAATAAGGAGTGTGTGTATGAGTGAGAGAGAGAGAGAGGGGGGAGATATATTTGTATAATAGATAGAGAGAAGGATAGAGAAATAGAGAGAGGGGAGAGCAGTAGAGAAATATAGAAAGAGGGAGTAATGGGGAGAGAGTGGGGAGAGAGGGGTAGATAAATTGGGAAATATATAGGGTATGAGAGAGATACTCTCTCTAGGTTACTCTCTTTTTCTATCTCTAGTTATCTCCCCTTCTCCCTCCTTATCTCTTGATCTCTCTACACACACACACACACACACACACATATATATGTAGAGAGATATCTTTGTCTCATATTTCTCTTTATCTCTCTATCTTGTTCTCTCTATGTAAATTTATATCTATCAATGTCACTGCTCTTCTCTCGTTTACTATTTCACTCCCTTATTGATCTCCTAATATCTTTGTATATCTATCTCCCATTCTATCTCCCTAATATCTCTCTCTATCTTCCTCTCTACCTTTCTATTTCTCTTTATCTCTCTGTATCCCTATCTTTGTATCTATCTTCTCTCTTTTTGTATCTCCCTCTCCCTCTCTTATCCCTCTATTTCTATCTTTTTTGTCTCTAACTTTCTCCATCTTTGTCTCTTTGTTTATTTTCCTCTATTTCTCATCCTTTGTATCATTTTATCCCCTTGTATTTCTCTCTATTCATTTATTTATATTTTTTTCTTCCTTTTCCTGTATACCTTATCTCTATCTCCCCCTCCCCTCTCTCTCTCTCTCTAGTTTCCTCAAGTTTTCAATGGGTAGATTAAAGAGGTCTTAAAGATTAATCATTATATCCTTAATCAAATGACATGCTCCCCTAAACATAACCCCTCAGGAACACATGTTATCCTTTGATTGTTGGAAAAAAAAAGCTAATCAAAAGTTAGTCTCTCTCTCTCTCTCTCTCTCTCTCTCTAAATTTTAGTTTAGACTTTAAGTTTGAAATTTATTTCATCATATGAATTAAAATAAAAATTGAAAATATATTTATTTTACAGTAGTTGAAATATTAATAAGACAAATAATTATAAAGTAAATTAATTTCAATCACTTTTAATTATTATTTTTAATTTCATAAAAAAGACATAAATAATAAAAATAATTTTCAAACATAAATCTAAATTAAGAAATAAAATAGAATACACTAAATTCAAATTCAAAATATATCAAAATTCGAATATTAATAATTGTAAAAAATTAATAATAAACAATAAACTTATTAAGTTAATAAATAATTAAAAAAGTAAAACTATTTATTAAATATAGTAGATTTAAAATATTAAAAAAACATATATGTTAAAAATATAATTAATATATTATAAACAATCTTAATATTAATTGAAAGATAAACTCAATATTGAAAAATTATAAATTATTATAATTTGAAAATAAATTAGATTTAAAAAATTGAAACATACTTCAAATAAAATATAAAGCATAAAAATAAGCTCTATTAAAATTGATTAAGATAAAATTTAACTTTCATATTAAAATTTATAAGTGAAACCAAATTTTTAAAAGTTAAAAATAAAATAAAACCTATTAGAAAGGTAAAATGTCAATTCATTATTTATTTGAATGCACTAATAACACACTTGAAACCATATTTTTATTTCAAGATTTCCAAGTTCTAATACATAATCTACCAAAACTCTAAATTAAATTAGTTAAATTATTTCTTCTTATATTGATTAAAAAAAAATATTAATTAAAGAATAACTTATGGACCATTCTCTATGTAAAATATTATTAAATAAATCTCCATCGTACCACAATTCCTTAGACAAGGTCTTAAGACATCCTACTAGGAATCCCTTGTATCTTTTCATAATGACAACTTTTAAAGTTATTTAGAGTAAGTTGATCTATAGGACTATTATATAGATTATTTATGTTAAATTCCCATAGTACTATGGTTCATTAGATAAGGCCGAAGACACCCCACCAAGGATTATATTCATGTTTTAAGACAATCTGCGTAGGAATCCCATATATCTTTTGATGATGATAACTTTTAATGTTATTTTGATTAGTTGATCTATATAGTGTTGGTTATGGATTCTAATCCAATTTGCTAATATTTATAATGTGGGGGTGTAGAGGGGATGCCCCTTGTGAGGTTCAAGGGGCCCATCTCCTTAACAATCATTCCAAGGGTTGCAAATCCATCTCCTTCGCAACCATTCATTATAAATTTGGACCATTTATCATTAGATCACACATTTTACAATTGAGGATATCTTGATTTTTCTCGCCCCCCTCTTTATGTTAGGGTTTTATATTACTCTTGTAGATTGCATTGTATTGTTATGAGACTATGATAGAGAGAAAAAAAGTTATAATGGATGTGTTGTATATTGTCTCCCATAATTTTGTTGAATATAATAAGGAAAGGTTTGATTGTTTCTCAATGGACGTAGCCCATATTGGGTGAACTATATATATATATATCTTATGTCTTTACATTTTATGTTATTTTTATATTTTATTATAAAATTCATTTTATTGTATGTTATTTTGTGATCCTATTCCTAACATATAGGCCTATGAAACCCAAACTCGACCCTTACTAGTCTGTGTGAACTCAAGTCAACCCTAGCCCTTGCTAACTTGCTGAAACCCAAACCCATTGCTAAAAAGCTTAAAGGAAATGAGGGAGTGGCCTAGACTAGCATGATGACTAGTATGTGTGAACTAAAGTCAACCCCAACCAAGACTTCTAGCAATCCCACCCTGAAAAGGAAAGGAAAGGATGAAGGTAAAAGCTTGAAGGAGCCTCCAAGCAAAGGAAAAAATGTGGTGAGAAAGGAATCTATAGGGGGATACTGTGGTTGCAGTAATGGTGGTTATTAGTTGTAATGCCATCATTTGACACATTGGTAGGATGGAAAAGAATAGGAAAAAGTGTAGGTTAAAGATTTGGATATGGAAGAGGAGCTATCAAACAACAAAGAGAGCAAGGCTGAGGAGGTGTCAGATGGTGAGGAGGAGAATGCTAGAGGTCCTGGCTCCTTCTCTTATTTGGGAAAAGTTCAAAAGGAGGGTTCGGCCTCTCAATCTTTGGAACTATTGGATGTTGAGAAGGTTGTTCCCAACAAATCTACTATTGGTGGGGAGGAGCTCTATGTGTTGAAAGATTGGAAAAATGGGACAAAAAATTCTGTGGTTTAACATACTTTATGGTCAAGTTGGTTCATTGTGTCAAGAGTACCCTATCAATTGTAATGAAAGATGATATGGAAATGAAAAATATTGAAGACCGTTAGGAATAGGTCAAAGATGATGTTGTCCATCTCCTATCTAAGAAATAAGAAGATGCAAGGTAGTTTTTTGCTGGTCCACTATTCGTCTATGTGTTGTTGATCTGTTGTGTGTGTTTTTTTACTATGAACTTTTTCATGCTTATATGGATTGGTATGTGCAAGATCATGATGGAAAAAATAGGCCCTTAAGTGGAAAAATGTTTAGAAAAATTAGAGTTAGGAAACTTTCCGTAAAAAATTGAATAAGTTAGCTCTATTATTTCATAAATATGTAAGAATATAATCTATGGAAAATTGAATGTAGTTTCTAAACTACTAGTTTTTTTTTTTTTTAAATCTATTTGGTGAAAATTTTGAAATTTCAATGCAATAGTACTTGAATTTTAGGGAAAAAATAAGAAGTGGGTGTCTGTCTGACCACCCTAACCACAATAAAAGGATAATTTTTTTTATAATACTTTATATATAAGTAGAGGACTCATGTTTGGATGTGATGCATATTTTTTTGTAACCTTTTTCTAAGTAAATAATTAATTATGAATTTTTTATTACAACTTTTTAAAAATATAAAAACTCGTATGTCTAACCACCTTAACCTGGTCAAAACTTCACGAAATTCAAAATTTTTTAATCCTATAGTATGTGAAGCATAAAATGTGACACATGTTTCAAATTTAAAAAATGTGATACTATACAAAAGTTATAGATATTTTTCAATTAATCTATCAATCAAAATTTTACTCATAATTAAAATAGAAAATGAATAATAATTATTAAATAAATTCAAAGTAAAACATAATTTATATAGGTGGAAATTTTAGAATCTCCTTTAAAAATCCTTTTTGTTTCATCAATTTTGGGTAAAAAAAAATCTTCAACCACATACCCATCATATCACAACTTTATCAAAAAGATATAGGCCTATGATAGATATCACTAAATTAGATAATACAATCATATAAATTATAATTTATATATAATATTATATAATAATAAATAAAATTATATTATATATATAATTTAATTTTTTTAATATAAAATATATTATATACTAATTATGTATTATAATATGTTTATATATTAATTTAATTTGTGCCAAATAAAAAAATATTAATTATAATAATTGTATATTTTCATTTAATAATTTTAATCTTAAAGTTTTTGAAATTGCATATATATTTGAAAGTGTGCAAGGACCTCACCCCAAAATTAGATACGATGGTATAGAAATTTAACCATGTAAAATAAAATAAAATAAATCCCCATTATGAATGTCCCCTATGATAATTTACCAGTTGGAGCTCATACCAATTTGACTTTTAATATTTAAAAATTTAGTGAGCTTGAAATTTCTCAATAGTTCAACCATCCCACTATCTCAAAAACCCTTGGAAAAGCCAACTAGATCCAAAAGAAAATGTGTACATACATTGTGGAATAATATATGTATTATACTACATTTTTAATGTGGTGATACAAATACCAAATCCATTAACGAAGGAGACAATAATTTATGAATAGATAGTGCCACAATGAGTGCATCATCAGAACTTGTGCATACTTGTGTAACTTATGATCTCAATTAATAGAATGGTGATATTACACACACATTTTATTGCAAGTAATTAGAGTAACAAGTAGCACTACTTTGTGATAGACCATATCTATCAATAAAGTTTTAATCCAAAGACTAGTTAATTATTAGATATACTCTAAATGCGTTAGAATTGCTATTTACAACTTGATGTACAAATCTTGACTTAATATCAAGAGGTAAACTCAAAAACTCATCAAGTGGATCTTCTAATATTGTGCAACTTATAAATTCTATGAAAAATTTTCTTGGAAACTTGAAGAAACCTATGCGGTAAGGTTTCTAAATGACTTGATGGGTAGCATTCTCTCTTGCAAGAAGCTTTTCTAGAGCATATTTTTTTTGTTTTGAATCTTTGAACTCAATTCTCTTGTGTGTCCTATGGATACAAAGTGAATGCTAGAATTAATTTGATAAATAGTACTAGTTGTAGCAATCTATGACTCCAAAGTTGCAATACTAGATGATGACATAGTTTCCAAAACATGGATGAAGTAAATGCAAACCCAATAAAATCCATTGAAAGTACAAGTATAGAAGATGTCAAAGGAAATAAAATTTTTGTTTGGATGCACCAAGTTATAACCTAATTAGAATTAATTGGGGTGAAGATAAATGATTTTTTGTAAACATGCACTATTTTTCTGGTTGAGAATTATGAATAAGCTAGAATTTTTTCACACTTGAATTCTTCTTACAATCCTCTAAAATGTTCATTTTTTTTCATTTGAAACTATCAAGTCACTAATGAATAATGATTTCAATGGCTTATAAAATAGTGAAACATAACCCTAAAGACACAAAAACAAGACACATTGAGTCTCATATGGATTCATATTGATTGATTTGGGGAAAATTTGATTAATCTTTATTTCAAAATTGAACGAATTATGTTACCATAATGTTGTATGTGAGCACAAAATATTCTAATCTATTTTTCAAGTAATCTTCCCTGAGTTTCCATGTGCTAGCCCCTCACCTAAGAATGTCTTGGAGTGCAAATAATGTCAAAGTCAAAAAAATATTCCATGGAACTTGGCCTTCTAATATCAACTCAATATCAGCTGTACATATCCCTACCTACCACATAAACAATCAAGTTTTCTTTACAGACATAACATTCTTTTAGAAAATAGAAGAAATCTTCTGAATTTTAACATTTTTTCTACCATGGAAATCTCTCTTAGACTCAAAATTAACAAATCACAATGTCTAATGAAGTCAAATCATATAATTTACAAGAGGGCATGCATTTGTTTGACAAGAGTTTTAATCCCATAATGTTTGTTAATTGTTGATCATCAAAGCTTGCACCTCTCTGACAGTCTTATGGGAAATTCAATGAGTGGGGAACTGATTTATGCCTCACTAAATATGTCTGGTATTTTTATAGAAATCCAACTCTTCTTTAGGATTTGGAGAAAAGATTAGAAGGAAATACAAAAATAAAACATAAAAATGGTGATGTGCCAAAGCTTTTACAACATTTCAAAATCAATCTTTCCTATGAGTGATATAATTAGACACAAAATGCCACAACCCTTCATTGTTGGAAAGAGAACAAACATGAAAGGCTAAAATCAAGGACAGTGTATATTTTCAAATCTTTCTACAGGAAGTGTTCATTAAGGTCCGATCAAACATAAAGATTTCCAAGGTTACTAGAAAAACATTCAGAAATTGCATAAACTCTCTTTCCTAATACAACATAATATAACAAAACAAGAACCCCTCAGAAAAATAGAGAAGTCCATTGACATAATTTGGTTTTCACAAGTTATTATTCTACTATACAAGCATAAAACATGGAAATTAGCCACTTAAACTACTCAAATTCACCTTGACACATAGTTTCATTCAAAATGAAAGCCTAAAGAAAGAAATCTTGAGAAATGCCATACATGCATAGTCTCAAAGACTTCTTCTCAATAATTCATGCTTTAAATATAAAATAAACTTTAAAATAGAAGTTGGATGCCAATTTGAAAATAGTTTAAGCTTTAAAAGATATAACATGCTAGAGAAAAGTATTTCTAGAACTTTTACTTCTAAAAATAGTTCTATAACCTAATAAAACTAAAGAAACTTTTCCTTAGCAAAGAAAATTGAAACTTGAAATCCAACCCTTTCCTCTATTGTTGCCTCTCATTTATAGTTGTTGAAAGAAGAAAACATTACCACAACATGGAAATAATTACTACCAGATGTTGGCATTTGATAGCACATGATTTCCTTGTCGATATTTAGTTAGGTCACAACAATATTTTCTCCTCAATTCTCAATTTTCACATTAATGCTTTTTAGATATTTAGAAAAGATAGTTTCCTATTGAAACATAGATTTTTGGGACCCTATGGACTACTATTGCACTTCTAGGGGTTTTCACCTAAAATGAGATAGATAGGGCCAAAAATGCTAATGTATCACTCAAATTAGGATGTGTGTGATGTGATATGATGTAAAAAAAAGTTAACTAAATTCAATAGATTATTCTAGATGACTAAAAATTAATACAAAAGTGCAATTACAACTATGTTTGAAAACACATTTCGATATGCAAACAACTATGAAAATGAATAAATTATGCAAAATAGAAAGTGCAGGGATGAATCTGATTCCACTTGGGTGAAATGTGAGCTTTCTAGAGTGTTTTGAATGCTGATGAAATTTACTAATTTCCCCAAGGTGGCGAATCAGTCCACCTAATAGTGAAAAACTATCAAGAGCTGGTTTCTATCTGTTGAGATCTAAAATCCAACAAAAATCAAGTTTACATTCCTAAGGTGGGACTCATTCACCATAGGTGGTGAATTAATCCTCCCATAAATTCCTAAAAAACTAGGAGACAACTCTTCAACACCAAAATTGAGAATGTCTACTTGTCGAGTTGTCAAAGTCAAATCTATAGAAAACAGACAAATAACTCTCTCCAATATTGATTTTGACTTAAGTTTACTTGAAGCACCTGGTTGACTTGAAAATAACTCTTCAAAACCTAATAACCTATCAAATCTACAAAAAAAGGGCTGCAAACAAACAAGCAAAAGGGGAAAAATGATTAGGGGTTAGTGAATAGGGGATTGCCTTGGTCAAATCCCACTTTTGGTAATTAAACCCCTGAAAAGATAATGAAATGAAAGAGAAATCTAAAATAATATGCAAGTGGTCTCAACTCACCTAACTTTTGATGATGCAAGTCTGAAGTAATGTCAAAGGCAGCTTCAAAGTTCTTGAATTGTTGATGTAAAATGCTAGAATTCTTGAAATGTAGAATTGAATGCTTGAATGAATGAGGAAATTGTAGATGTAAAATGAGGTGAAAATCACTTATTTATACAATTATTGTGCCTTAGTATCCATTCATACCTCATCAAAGGCTAACATCAAGTGATTTTGAATAAAATTTCAAAAAGAAATTTGAAATGTTTTGAATTTAGGGTGAAGGGGGACTCATTCGCCAACCATGGCAAATTAGTCCACCTACGACCTAAAAACAAGTGTTGGGAGAAATGTTGTGTTTAATGTTATTTTTTAGGATAATAAGCAAAAATACACTTAATTAAGTCATATGAAGGCATAAAGATACAAAATAAAGCATGAGAAGGGTGTAAATAGTGAATATGTGCCTTGAAAAGTGTGAAAGCTTGTTACAAGACTTTACAACACTTCAAAATAGGACTTGTTGATATGTGAAAAGGTTATTTTTAGATGAAATGCAATAAATAGAGTCCAGAAGAATCTAGAAATGTCTTACAACACTTCACAACACCTTCACAAGACATCATTCATTAAGTTTTAGTACCTAAATAAGCATGTTCAAGCCATTTTAAAACATAAAATCAAAGCTACATAGTTCCAACACCATGAAAAAAGACCTAAAATGCCATGAAAATTGACAAGGGACCATTTTTCTATGGCACATTTAGCCTCCACTTTAGTGAGAGTATGAACTTGCTTCAAACTCACACTAAAGTAGCCATGAACATCAAGGGGAGGGTTCAAATTCCCTTACATTAGCAAGATGGAATGAAAAAAATCAAGAGAGATGATCAAGCTCCCAGGATGAAGATCCCATGGAAAAATAAGCATAAGGAAAAAGGAATACACAATTGTTGAGATGAATTAGATGAAGGTTCGATCATCAATCCAACTAGTTGTGGATTAGAGATCTAGGTTGATTGTTTGAAAAAGATAATGTGTACTCACTCTAGGGTCACAGAACTTCAGGATGTCTATGGCATGAGAAGGCCCAACTATATACTCACTTTGGGGCCATGGAACTAGTTGTCCATAGGGTCAGAAAACCCAAAAAGTAAGATACATATGCTAGTTGGTCTACACTCACAAACACAAAAGTGGCTATGGGGAAAACTCATGCTGCTAGGTGGGCTTCCCACTCAACCATACAAAATTTATACCTATTTGATAACTTTAACAAGGCGTGATGAAGAAAAATGAACATTTATGAATAAAAAGACAAAAGGTACCATAGGCATTCAAGCTGTGTTATACAAGATGGAAAAAAGGAATGAAAAATGTGAAAATGTAAAAATGTAAAATTTGAAAATATCTTCAAAGGAGTCTTGTTCAGTTTATGCAAGGCCAATCACTTAGGGAACATTGTGTCTAATGTTTCGAAGAGAGGAACAATCAAAGAATAATATATTCACAACTTAGGTGATTCAGTGCATCACATCAAGTGACCAAGAGGAATGTAATATGTTAAGGTAGATCATACTTATGAAGGACATCACACCCAATGTCATCCAAAAAGTGATGAATTCATCAAATAAATGAAAAGGTTGCACTAGTAACCAAGAATGCAAATGAATTAATGGTAATGTATGCCCCCCACTTTAAAGGAATTGATACACATCCTTTTGTGAGTAATTAACTTAAAGTAGAAAAGGAAAGAGAATGCAAAATGGAAATAAGACATGAGATCCAACTTGGAAAGCCCTATTCCAAGTCATATGTTTCAAAGTTAGGCTACATCATGTTAAGGAAAATGAAAGAAAAAATAAAAGGGAGTTTTACCCCAAAAAAGAAAGAACACCAAACACATAAGGGATATATGGATTTGGGGTCAGTATGTTCATTGTTGCAATTTGTTTATGAAAGAGTTCAGAACTTTCATCATTCCCCAAAGCACATAGAACTGGAAGAATGACATAAAGATAATGAAAACAAAGGAAAATGAAAGCCTGTTTTGGGTCAACATGAAGGACAAATTTCAGTTTCAATGGCTTGCATCATCCCCAAAAGGAAAACACAAAAATAAGGAAAAATACAAGAACCTTGTGGGTCAGCATGGAAGAGACATAGGGCATCTCAACGCTTTATGTCATGCCCAAAAGAAGAACAAAAAAAAAAGAGACAAGGACCTTTGGGTCAACATGGAAGAGACCTAGGGCATCTCTATGTTTGAATCCCAAAAGGAAAACAAAAAAAAAAAGAGAAAAAGACAATGGACAATATGAGGGAATATGATAAACAAATGAAAATGAAAAGGAACAAGTAGTTCAAATATAAGTCAACCATTAACTAAGTTATTAGTTTCTCAATCTTAAAAAGATAAGCTAAAAATGAATAACATAGTTAAGAGACAAAGACAAGTGCATTACAAGGACAAGGCTAACAACATCTTACCCTCCACAAAGTGTGGAGGCAAGAATAAGTTGAAGTTGGTAATGTGAAAGAATCATGCAATAGTGAGAATAGATAATTCTACAACTATGGCATGAGGATGGGATGTGGTTGCTTTAAGGTATTATGGGAATATAGTTGGTATCATTGAAGTTATATTTATCTAGTATATCCTTTAATTTCCAACATTCTTCAGTGTGGTATTCAAGGATGCAATGATATTTGCAAAATGGGATGTTAGAGACTTTCAGAAAAACAACCAAACTATTCACAAGTGGTAAGATTATAAGACCTTTTTTTAAAAGGAGTTGAAGTATTCATTCACATTCTGATGGAGGATGTGTAGGAAACTTAATCCTTTTGAGTTTTTAAGGTCATTTTTTCTTTCTAGATTCTCCTTGTTCATGAGTAGAAGCAAGAAGAGCACCCATAGGGATCCTAATATCCTTTTCATTAGAAGGAGCTAATGGTTGTTCACATGGAAGGAGAATGTTTAAGTTAGGAGGAGCATCCAAGATTACTATACCAACATCTTGAAGTCTCCTAGCTTGAAGAGGATGTCTATCAGGATGAGAAGGATCATGATATCCAAGGCTTGTGTTTTCTTCAATTGGTTTTTGTTCAAAAATTTGATGGATTTCATGTTCATGTTTTGTGTCACAACCTTGTTTACTTAAGATAGTAAATCCTTTACCATAAGTCTCTTAAAGGTTGATAGGAATGTTTGTGATTGTGTGCTCATAGAATGGTTGGGATTGTGGTAGTTGAGAGGAACTAGGTCATACTTGAGGAAGGAACCTTAGGTCATATATTGACTTCAGGATGTAAATATGAAAAGTGATTAGGAAGTGCAGTAGTGGGAAGGTCTTGTGCTCTCATTGATGGGTAAAAGGTTGCATTGGCTTCTAGGTTGTTAAGGAATTCATTGTAGAACTTGTGCATGCTATCATCATCATCTCCAATGATTTCTACATCATGAGGTGGAAAATAATGAGGAGTTGAAGGAGCATGTGTGAGTTCCAGGTCATTAGGGTCACAACCAAAGGAACAATTGGACATCTCTACCAATGACTTTAAGGAATTCCAAAACTTATTCAAAGAAAATTCAATGATGCAAATAAACTAAGATACAATAAAGGAAGAAAAATAGAGAATATGTGAATGAAAATATAATGAAAGAAAAAATAAAATTTAATGCATATAAATGCCAAAAAGATTGCAAAAATGTTGTTTTAGAAGTGTAGAGCGACTGATTCACCCTCGGTGGCGAATGAGTCCTAGTATGAAGTTTTTTACTATTTTTTAGAAATTTTAAGATGATTTAAATGCTCTACAGAATGCAATTTTCAGATGTAGAATGCAAAGTTTGAATTTTTTCAATTGGATGTAATGCAAAAATGAAATCTAGATGAAGTTTTCACTAATGCAAAATGAAAAGTCCTAGAATGCAATGAAAAATCAATGTCTTAATTGAATGCTAATGCCAATGAGAATGAAGATGCCATATGTGAATACAATAATAAAGTTAAAGTGTTCAAAATTTGGGTTCACCAAAATGAAACATAGATTTTTGGGACCCTATGGACTACTCTTGCACTTCTAGGGCTTTTCACCTAAAAGGAGGGAGATAGGGCAAAAAATGTTAATTTATCACTCAAATTAGGATGTGTGTGATGTGATATGATGTAAAAAAAGTTAAATAAATGCAATATATTAATATAGGTGACTAAAAATGAATGCAAAAGTGCAAGTACAACTATGTTTTAAAACACATTGTGAGATGCAAACAACTATGAAAATGAAGAAATTATGTAGAACAAAAAGTACAGCAATGAATCTGAGTGCACCTAGGTGAAACATGAGCTTGTTGGAGTGTTTTGGATGCTAATGAAATTTATTAATTTTTCATAGTGAGACTCATTCGCCCATGGTGGCAAATCAGTCCACCTACTGGTGAAAAACTACTAGGAATTGGTTTCTGTCTGTCGGAATCTAAAATCTGACAAAACTCAAGTTTCCATTCCTAAGGTGGGACTCATTCACCATAGGTTGCGAATCAATCCTCCCCAAATTTCCTAAAAAGTAATATACAACTCTGCAAAACTAGATCTGAGAATGTCTACTTGTAAGGTTGTTGAAGTCAAATCTAAAGAAAATAGACAAATAACTCTCTCCAAGCTTGATTTTGACTTAAGTTTACTTGAAGCACCTAGTTGACTTGAAAATAACTCTTCAACACCTAATAACCTATCAAATCTACAAACAAAGGGCTGCAAACAAACAACCAAATGGGGGAAAATGATTAGGGGTTAGTGAATAGGGGTTTTCCTTGGTCAAACCCCACTTTTGGTAGTTAAACCCTTGAAAAGATAATGAAATGAAAGAGAAAGATAAACTAATAACATGCAAGCGCTATCAACTCACACCTAACTCTTGATGATGCAAGTCTTAATTAATGTCAATGGTAGCTTCAAAGTGCTTGAATTGTTCATGTAAAATTCTATAAAGCTTGAAATATAGAATTGAATGCTTGAATGAATGAGGAGATTGTAGGAGATGTAAAATGAGGTGAAAACGACTTATCTATAAAATTCTTCTCTTAGTATCCATTCATACGTCATCATAGGCCAACATCAAGTTTTTTTTAATAAAATCTTGAAAGGAAATTTGAAATGTTTTGAATTTGGGGCCAAGGGGGACTCATTTTCCACCCATGGAAAATGGGTCCCACCTAGAACCTAAAAATAAGTGTTGGGAGAAATGTCGTGTTTAATGTTATTTGTTAGGATAATATGCAAATATACACTTAGTTAAGTCATGAGGGCTTAAAGGGACAAAATAAAGCATGAGAAGGGTGTAAATATTGAAGATGTGCCTAGAAAAAAGTGGAAGCATGTTACAAGACTTTACAACACTTCAAAATAGGACTTGTTGATGTGTGAAAAGGTGATTTTTAGGTGAAATAAATTAAATAGAGTCTAGAATGTAGAAATGTATTACAACACTTCACAACACCTTCACAAGACATCATTCTCTAAGTTTTAGTACCTAAATAAGCATGTTCAAGACATGTTTCAACACAAAATCAAAACAACATAGTTCCAACACCATGAAACAAGACCTAAAAGGCCGTGAAAATGACAAGGGACCATTTTTCTATGACACACCTATAAATGAAAAAATCCTAGAAAACAACCTAGAAAATGGTCTAGTTGACCAATCACATCATCCAATGACACTGACTCAAATTTTACATCCTCAAAACCAAGAAAAGAAAAATACCAACAAGCTCCAAAAAACTCCCAAAACATATCGCTTCATAAGAAGTGCAATATGCTTGTAGTGAAGAGATGACGTGTTGACTAGGAGAAAACTCTCAAGCTCATGAATACAAGTCCATGAGAAAATTTCTAATGAGTTGACACATGTCTTGAACCTCTCCTAAAAGACTGGAAAAGAATGAAAGCTGCAAAATCACCATGTGGTGTATTGTACACCTTTCTAATAACTTTGCTCAAGGATGGGAATTTCTAAAAGTGAAAAACATTATACAAGTAGAAAATCAAAATGATCAAGGAAAAAAAACTTCACAATCCTGGAGATTCATAGGGGGTCATCTCTTGTAGAGACACAAACCTAGGCCTCTAGTAATTCTTGTAGTTTGAGGAAGCAAAATGTTGTGCCTAAAAATCTACATCAGCCGGTAGGATGAGATTATGGATCTGCCTATATGCTTGCCCTAGCTCAAAAAAAAATTGAAAGAAACAAATCCCTATCTAGAATAAGCCACTCTAAGGTGATGAGAGAGTCAAGAAAGAGGAAAAATATTGCACTCAATATCATCAGTTATGGGCATCACACTTGAAAATGGGAGCTCTATTAAAGTTAGGACCTTACATAAGATTGCATTCATGACCTACTCAACTGTCAACACATCTACATTTGGTGAAGGAAGATGGTGGTCTCGAATTCAACCAGGACACTTAAGTCATTTTAGATTTCATTGACCCGCTTGTTTAGCACCATTTGACACTCATTGCACTTAGCTACAAACTCATTGATCTTATTTGCTTTGATAGAGGTGGCTCTCCAATTGGGAATTCCCACACCTTTTAGGGCCTTATCAGTGGCTATGCACAACTTGGAAACATAGCTTTCTAATTCCATTATTTAGGGAGCATATGTTTGCATAAATTGATTGGCTAGTAGGCCAACCTTAACATTCAATTCCCAAACATCTCTTAAGAATTGTAAAGCAGGCCCGAGAATGAATACAACAACTATGATTTGTTCCCAATGTGTGGATATCAAACTTTTAATTATCGGGAGGACTCCAGATCCCCATGCAACAGCTAGCTCTTGATTAAAATGAGTCTCTATTACTCTTGTGCTTTCTTCCATTTGACTTCATTCTCAGAGGACATTTGTCAAGTCTGAGCTCAACCTTCCAATCTCATGTTTTGACTCTTCTACTTCCATGCGAGCCTTCTGAAGATCATTAAAAATTTGAGATTAGACACAATCCAACTCCCTTTTCATACATTCCTAAGTGCACCGACATTCTAAATTTGTTTGGCACTTAGTAGCCAACTCACCCTTTAATTTTTCAATTTCAGCATAAAGCTAAACCTTTTCACTCTGAGATTTTGCAAGAAAATTAGATGTTTCTCTTTGTTTACCTTGTATTTTCTTTATGCTAGCCATTTCAAAATCTCTTGCTCAGATCTCATTTTTTTTCTACTCACTATTTCCTTCATGTTTATTAACTCTGCCTCATGCTTTTTCAATTTTCTACCCAACCTCTTGTAGTCTACATATACCACCTTTTGAAAGGCCTTAGCTAGGACCACTTTATCAAGTGGGTGAGTTTCATTCAAATCCAAGCCCATGGATCTAATGTTGTAGTCCTCCATCTACATTTGTCCCTTGGGTTTGGACATGAACAACTTCATAGAAGTGATTAGCAGAGAGTTCTCTACTCTTCATTGAAGCAAGATTTGAAATCTTCTTGGTGATAGGCAACGTGACATTCTTTACAAATAGTTTTTTCTTTCTGGCTTGTCGGGCTTGCTTGGTTGCATTGAAATTCTCTTCGAGACTCTAAGGAACATTGATGCTCTATGTTGCAATGGAAGCAATAGGAGGGAGACTAAAAAGGGTGAAAAAAGGAGAAACTTTGGATGTATGAGCATGTGGGGATTCAAAAGGAAGTGTTATCGTGGAAAATGATGGGATATACCAAACTGAGATTAGGTAGGGGAAAGACTAGTCAGGGTGAAAAGAGAAATAGATTGAAGGAGAGGTGTCTTCCCAAAAGCAGATGGACTAGGAGTGATGGGAAACACAAATGTTTCCTCTCTTTTGATGGGAGTCCTTGATAGGGCGATCAAAGAATCAATAGTGGTCAAGGTAGATGATGCTCATTCAATAATTGAGGTATCTTTGGAAGATTTGTTAAAAGTGGCAGGGGGTGTATTTAGGACTATCAACTTAAGGTCTGGGATGGAGGATTCCTTTCCATGAGAGGGGGAAAAGGAGTAACCAAATATTTAGAGGAAGGAAGAAGAGAGGGAGAAAAAATTACGTGGGACATAGGGGTTGGAACATTTTACAAGGTAGCCTCTACTTCTTCTCCTCGGGCTGGTATGTTAGGTGCACCTAGATCTTGGACCCACCTTCTATTTGCATGATTAGAATTAGTATATTCGGATACCCTAGCAATCGATCCATCTAAAACTTGGCCTTCGATGACTGTAGCAAACCCTCTTGGGGACCATCAGGTCATTTTTCCTTTACTTTGGCACTAGGGGAGGATGTATTTTATGAGTCCCTTCATTTTGAGTCTCTCTAACTATCAAATTCCTAAGGCCAAGAAGCATGATGTAGAACTTGATCCTCATCAATTTCATGACTAGTCTCTGGGTTGCTATTATCAGAGTCAGCCTCTTAATCATAAATTTCCTTGAAATCCTCATTGTGTGGTTAAAAGTTACCAAATGGGGCACCTAGGCATCTCATTTCTTGTTGGAGTCTCCAAAAGTCTTCTTTTTTCCTTTCTGACCATTCCCTATGCTTCAACTAAGTGTTGAGGGATTTTCCTATTGAGACATTCTTCTGATACTCTGCTTGCGGCACATAAAAGCTCAATCATTTTGGTCACTTGACTGGAATGCGAGCCAAATCAACATATACATCTGACCTTTCTTGAGTTGGATTCCTTATTCTCTCAAAATATTCTCGACTCTCATGTTTCAAGCTAAAATGATTTATCAAGTTGTAATCCCACTTGTCATGCAATTGAGACATTAGACTAGCGCCTCTAGTAGATTTGTGAGCTCTCCCTCAGCCTTTCGCATGTTCAGCATTGCCTGAATATTGGAAATTGTGAGGGGAAGTTAATATATCTTTGTCTGGCTTCTTCTGGTTCCATAGACGTTGTCGACAATGGTTACCTAATGGCATGCCTCCAATGTGAAAAATCTATCTGTCACAAATCTAGCGAGTCGAAAGGGCTCCCCAGGAAAACCATGAAATCTAATAAATCTAAAATCCTCTCCCATAAAGTAATCTATTGGGGTCGACAAATTTTCCATCCATTGTATGACCTTGGGAGAAAAATAGCCAATAGGTTGTGGCAAAAAATCTTGAAGCACTAGGTTTAGAAATGATCTACAAACCAATAATAATCCCCTGTGTTTTAAAGCACATGGGTCCATACAAAAATAGGCTAATGACAACCCCTTGCATCTAACCTAGAAACTTGTATATTCCTCTCTAGCCACCCAAAAATTTGATGCAAACCTAAATGAGCCAAGAAATAATAATACCTTAATTTACACTTAGTGCTATAATTTTCCAGTTACTCGCATGTTTTTGGTTGTCACCTCAGAAAAATCATAATATTTCTAGCTCTTTTTCATCTTTAGTACAAAATTTGGGCCCAACTAAAAAGGATTCACTTCCTCATCATTGTCAAGGCTAAAAACCCAGACCAACATAAAGAACATAGACTGTGTGTCTTTCTTGAATTTCATGCATGAAAGAGGGAAATAAAGATGGCCTCTCTCTAGTCGTTCCTTTGCTTCATCCTCATAAAAATTTGTTTCCCTAGTCATTTCTTCCTTGAAGATTTCCATCTTTTCTTCATCAAAATTTTTAACACCCCAGGTTGTAGGGATACATAACATATCCTATATGGCTTCGTTAGAAATGGTAACTTTGATCTTGCTACCCTCAATGGATTTTTTCCCTTTGTTGAATCTTTTGGCACATGTTTCGACCAGCTCTAGCCATGGGTGTACAGAAGGTAGTATGAACTATGGAGGACCACAATTCTAGAGTCAAAATGCAAAACCCTCTAATGGTTCATGCTCCACCATTCTTCGAAACACACCCTCCCTAAAACTTTGAGGGTTAGCAAATAACCTAGGGTTGAAAAAATTGTTGGCAATATCTGGCACCGCCTCTCTTGGGATGCCTCTATCTAGCTGCACCTTTTTATAGAATTAGAATGGCCACTCCTCAAGCATTGGGGCATTGGAAAATGAGTTTCACCCAAAAACATCAGCATAACAAAGCCTTAAATTTCTTGAAGTTACAACTTTTCTACTAGAGGTTGATGGTTCCACCATAGACATATCAGGAAATTGCAAAGTTTCCTTTGTGAAAATGACCACTTGCCTTTTGCTTCTTTGTAAAAATCTACTTTTGAGTGCAATTAATTTCCTTGCTCGTGCATGTAGTTAAGGCTATGTCATTACTGTTTGACCATTAAATGCTACCACTGAAGTGATAGATGTGGATTTGAGATTTGTATCCCTTGGGAATGCCAAAAATGCCATTAGAATGGAATGAGTACATTTTCCTTGCTACCTCTTTCACAAATAAACTCATTGCATTGGAACACATGCTTTTTGCTATGTTAAATGTGTTGAAGTGATGCAAGGCACGTTTAAAAAGATGTGACCATTAATTTTCCAGAGCTTAGCACATTAACCCATGCATTTTCAAATAAGTAAGCTGGTTGGTGTTGATGATGGCAAAGGACACATATCAACAATTGGCATACGAGAGAATTTACTCCCAATGCCCAAATTTATTTCTTAAGACCTTCTGTTAGATTCTTTATATGATTTATCTACCTTCCTCCATTTTTCTTTGATATTTTCCTGTTGTCGTCCAACCAAGAATGGACCTTCCATTGGTTGGGTTCATTGGCTCATATTTTGTATATATAGCTATGCCACCTTATGCAATATTCATTCAAAAATGTAGCCTTTTAATTTTATCAAGCTTTTTGTTGTCTCCCATTCTGCCACAATTCATTAATTTTTGTGAATGTCTATTGGCCTAGGTACTCCCATTCGACTTCTCCCATGGAGGCCATAATACTACTTTGTGGGAGAGGTCACTAGTGATAGAATTAAGCACTTGGTGAAGAAGTGCGACCACCTTTCCTTGGTTGCATTTAGGTGGGTAGTTGGCTAGGACTTCACTAACGATGAGAACCAACTCCAGAGAAATTACAACATTCTTTCCCACTTTGTGGCCTTCCTACTCAACCTGAACATGGCCAAACCCATGATAATTGAATTGTTCCACCAGATGTTCGACACTATGCTAATGTAAGGGTTTGGTGAGATAGTGCAAGTGGCTATCCCTAGCGTTGGTATCCTAAGCACCATGGATCTCCGCAGGCACATAGACTTTGGGATAAACATACCTTGGTTTTCATTTTTGACTTTTGCACCATGGACCTTGATATACATTGTTACTCTTCTCAACTAGCAGTCGCCTACTTGTTGTGTGAGTATGGTGTGGAGCATGTTCTGAAGCTTGATTAGAGGAAGCACTTCAAGTTTCTCATGCACAATCGTGGCAACTATACCTTTGGTTTGCAATGTGTAGAGGCCATGTGTTCTCTGTGTTCAACCCATTTTTGCATCCTGATAGACAAGAAGCAAAAGAAGAAGAATAAAACCTAATGATGAGCCCTCTCAGGTTCTTGGAGAATGGCTACAGGATTTTCTTTACTATTCTTTTCACATCTCCTCCTTTTTGCATATTTTTGCTATGTAACTCCTTTTGGGTTTTCTCGAGAGAGCCTTAAGTTTAAACTTGAGCCTCAAGATTTGTATTACATTGGAAATTTTCTGATGAATATATAATATAATACAAATGTTTTTCTTCTTTTTTGTTATTTTCAATGGCT
The DNA here is from genome assembly GCA_007258455.2 of Sequoia sempervirens. NCBI lineage: Eukaryota > Viridiplantae > Streptophyta > Pinopsida > Cupressales > Cupressaceae > Sequoia > Sequoia sempervirens. Next base: position 739,338,062 of record VDFB02000003.1, on the reverse strand, counting down.
TATAATCAAAATTTACAATTTATTTAGGGTATGTGCAGGATCATCATTGAAAAATTTGCCCTTAAGTGGCAAAAAAATTCAGAAATATTAGTGTTAGGCAACTTGACATAAAAAATTGAATAAGTTATCTATATTATTTCAAAAATATGTAAGAATAGAATCTATAGAAAAATTGAATGTTGTTTCTAAACTACTAGGTTTATTTAAAAATAAATAAAATCTATTTGTTGAAAATTTGAAATTTCAATGCAGTACTACTTAAATTTTAGGGAAACAATAAAAGTAGGTGTCTGTCTGACCACCCTTTAACCATAATAAAATGATAATATTTTTTTATAATATTTTATATATAAGTAGAGGACTCATGTCCGGATGTGATGCATTTTTTTTTTGTAATTTTTTGCCAAGTAAATAATTAAATATGATTTTTTAATTACAACTTTTAAAAAAAATAAAAACTCGTCTTTGACTAGCTTAACTTGGTCAAAACTTCATGAAATTTATTTTTTCATTTTTTAATCCTATAGTATGTGAAGCATAGAATGTGACCCATGTTTCAGATTCAAAAAATGAGATACCATCTAAAATTTATAGATGTTTTTCAATCAGCCTATTGATAGGGACTTTAGTCATAATTCTAATAGAAAATAAATAATAATTATTTACTAAATTCAAATTAAAGCATAATTTATATTGGTGGAAAGCTGAGAATCTCCTCTAAAAACCATTTTCGTTTCATCAATTTTGGGTAAAAAAATTGTTGTTAGCCACATACCCTATAAATACCCATAATATTGCCACTTTTTGGCCCATCATGATCCTGCACATACCCTTTACAATTTTTTTTTACATATGGTACATAATTGTTAAATTGTTTAAAGAATTGTGTATTTTAATGGAATAAGTTCAGGTAAATACTATTCACCGGTATATCTAAAGCATTTCCTTCCATATCTTCAAGTTTGTACACATTCTTTTCCTTGCACACACTAATTTGGAAGGTTCCCTTCCATAGCGCTTCAAATTTCATGTGTTTCCCTAGTTTTGCAATACGTTCATCATAGTTTAGCACTAAGCTTCCCTGTCTAAATTTTGGGTTAGAGGTCTTTTTTTTGAACCATCGGTTTACTATCAGTTGTTAGTTGATCATGGCTCCATAATATTTTTCTCTTTCTTCCTCTAGTTTGAGGAGTTCTACCAACTATACTTCCATTCTGTCACTTTCTTCAATTTCTAGGGCTTTCAGTAGTTGGAAGGTGGGAATTTATATGGAAACAAGTAACACTTCCTATTTTCCATACACCAATTCATAAGGGGAGGTCTTTAAAATTTTCTTGGGAGTAATTCAGTCTACCTATAGAATAACTCATAGGTGTTTTTGCCAATCCCTTTATCATTTCAACCCAATATGCTTGATTAACCTAATTAGGTTTTTGTTGGTCAACTCTACTAACCCATTTCCTCATGGGTAGTAGTTCGATGAATTTTTAAGGAAAACCCCATGTCTGATAGAAAAATTTGACATCCTTGGACCTACAAAGGCTCAAGCATTATCGGATTTGATGATCTTGGGTAGGCCAAATCTAGCTACTAACTTTTCAAGGAAATTGACAATTTCCCCCTTTGTGGAATTTTTTAGAGCTACAACCTTTGTCCACCTTGTGAAGTAGTTGATCATCATGAGGATCCACTTGTGTCTAGTGTTAGAAATAGGATTTATCATTTTGATAAAATCCAAACCCCATTGAGCAAAGGGTTCCTTAGTTACAATTGGGCTTAGGGGAAAAGCGACATTCTTTCTTTTTCCAACAAAAAATTGGCACAGGGTACACTTTTACACCAAATGATGTGATTTAAAAAATATAGAGGGCCGATAATATCCTACTGGCATTATCTTCAAGGTGGTAGTCTTGGTAGAGAAATTTCCACCCTCAAGACTCTAATGAAATTCATTGAGAACTCTTTCCGCTTGTAATTTGAACCAAAGCAAGACACCATCATACTTTCACTTAAATAATACACCTTTAATTAACACATACCTAGTGCCTTGAAATCGGTAGTACCGCCTTTTATGGGACGACAAGTTGGTCAGATAGTGCCCCTTTTGCATATAATGTGTTTGATCTGCCACCCAAGGTTCGTCAGACTCGAATTAGTTTGAGTAGACCTTATTGGTCTCTCTTTCAACTATGAAACTTGATTCATGTGCAATGTATTCCCAAAAAACTCTTCCTTGAACCAACTTGGTTATTCTAATGTCCACATCATACTCTAGGATCTTGGTGATCCAGTTTTCCCTCTTTTTAGTTATTTCACCTTTTGTGATATGTTTCCGCACATTGGGATGTGTAATGAGAATAGAGATCTTATTAGCCGACACCAAGTGTTGGAACTTCTTTCAGCCTTTAACAATGGAAAAAACCTTTTTTTCTACAAAATTATACCTGGCTTCATAACCTTTTATGGTTCTTGATTGAAATGCAATACGATGTTCTCCATTGTTCCCCTCACACTTCTGAGTGAGCATCTTAGCTATGCTATGTTGGCCACTATACACAAAGAGTAGAAAGTCCTTGGAGAACTCTAGAATAGCCAATACATGAGCAGCAGAGATAGATATCTTTACCTACTCAAAAGATGCTTTGCCTTTGAGGGTCCATTTTAAAAATGGGTTCTTCTAAAACATCAGTGTAATTGGTCTCACAGTTCCTATGAAATCTGATATGAATCTACTGACAAAGTTGATTTTTGCTAGAAAATATTACAGTCCCTTCTGATTTATTGGCAAGGGTAATTCCATTATAGATCTAACCTCTCAGGTTCTATTGCTATTCTCTCCTTAGACACTACAAATCCAAGTAGCTTACCTTGAGGTACTCCAAAAACACATTTTTTGGGATTCAAAGAAATTCCAAATTGTTGTAATTTTTGGAAACCCTTCTCTAGATGATCAAAGTGATCATCTTTTTAGTTTGAAAAGACTATTAGGTCATCTAGATATATTAAGATAATTAGGTTGATTAATCCCATGAAAGCAATATCTATTGCTCATTGAAAAGTTGCACTAGTATTTGAAAGTACAAATAGCATTTTTGAGTACGCAAACATTCCCCACTTAGTGGTAAATGTTTTCTTATGTTGGTCAGCTTCCTTTACATATACTTGGTTATTTCTTGAGAAACCATCTAGCAAAGAGAACATCTTTGATCTGGCCATAGTCTGTAGTAATTGCTCCATTGACAGTAAACGGTAGTGGTCTTTTAGTGAGGGTTTATTCAAATCTTAGAAATTGACACAAAGCCTAATATTGCTATTCTTTTTTTAGACTGGTACTAGATTTGACACCCAGGTGCAATGCTTGATTAGATATATGATTCTTGACTCAACCAATTTGGTGACATCAATGCCTCAACCTTTGGATTGATTGGCCTTTTCTTTTTTTGAATGGGTTTTGATCCTTCTACCCAGTCAATGGTTTGTTAAATTATGCTTGGGTCATACTGTCTAAGATCATCATAGGTCCAAGAAATGACACCATCATATTTGAAACATAGATCCTTCAATCTCTTGTTTCCTTGTGGGAAACTTCCCTTCCAACCTTTAAATTTATGTCGCTTCCAACATCAATCTCTTCATAGTCCCTTTCATCCACAATGAACCTTTTCTTGTCATTTCTTATGCCATCATAGTCAAGGAGATTCTCAAGGGAAATTAATCCTTGAGGAAGCTTTTTCCCTTTTAATTGGATGACATGCTCTTTAGGAAATTTTGCTCCTAGTGGTGAATAGTTGGAAGTTGGTCCAGATTTCTATATGAAGGAAAAAATTTGAATTCATCATCAAAAACTTGCTAATTTTGATTGTTGTCAAGAATTGAGGGTTGAACAATGAATTGCACCACATTTTACTTGGTTGAATCGAAAACTAGTTTGAATTGTGAACCAATAGAAGCCATTCAATCGACGATGTTGTTTTGAGATCAGGGAATAACTTGTATGTTGAAGGCTTCAAAGCTCTCAATCAAGTCCCAAATATAATGTTTGGATGACTTCATTCTTGTGTTTCTGATCCTCTTGGAGACACTAGTCGGACACCTACTCTAGATCTAGCTTTGCATTGCGTGCCATCAAAACATAAGGTCCATAGACAATTATCATTCATATCATCATATTCCTCCCAATCCTTTATTAATTTTGGAAAGACTTGATCATTGTCAAAAAAAAATATATAGGTGCCTAACCCTGTTGCATGGAAATTTCCAAATGGGTGATAATCAATTAATTTTTGGAGTAGCACCTCTTCTTCGAGAGTCTGATCACTTGTATCTTCCTCATCTTCCAGCAACTCCACACAATATCTATCCTGCTAAGAGATGGATGTATGTGTTGCTTCAAAGCATATGACTACATTTTCTACTATATGTTTGAGATGCAAAGATTCAAATAGAATCTTCATCTTTTCCCTATGCTTGGTTCTCAATATCAGGTGGGACCAATCAAGTGCTAAGTATCTAACAAGATTCATGGTGAAATCTCTTGAAATACACATTCCAAAGACTGGGGGAATGTCTATCACTACTATTTATTATGTGACTATTTGGCTTGGACATGAGAAGAGGGCCAGAGATAGATCTTTTATCTGACCAACTGTCAGAACCTTCTTCTCATCTAGTTGCATGATTCCTTTCTCAAGGGGCTTATACTTAAGTTTTAGGGCATCAACCACTTTTTTTGGCATGACAGTTGTGCTATCCCTCAAATCAGTCATGTTATTATGCAAAATCTCATCTCCCACAATAAGTGTTAAAAATAAAGGTGTGGGCTTTAGCTTTCTTACCTTTTCCTATTTTTCATTGCCCACATTATTTGTATAAGCTGCTACTTTCAAAACTTGAGGGCCTGAAATGGATCCTTTGTCTTTGCTTTGACCATATGATGGAGTTGCATCCATCTAAGGAAAATTTTCTTCTTTCTTCAATGATTCCTAAATAAATGTCTTTTGTTTGGGGATAGATATGGCATCCCACAGAGATACAATGATGTTTCTTTTGGCTTTCAAAAGAAAATGATTGGTCGTGACTAGGCTTGGTGCCATTTTCATCTCCTTCTCTAGCCATGGTTGATTATGTGGCTGTAGAGTAGGTCAGATGGTGGGAAATGGAGCCTAATTTTCTTGTGGTAGTCGTTGTTGTGGCTGAGGATGTGGTAAAGCTTGTTGTACTTATTCTCCTATGAGCCTCCTTTTAGATATTTTGTTGTAATCTAACTGTACATGTGGAGTACTAGTCATCAAAGCTTCATTTGTGAACACCGCATCTTCTTCCATCCATGAAAATAGCGCTTGGTCAGGCGCAATATCCAGCTCTTGCCCCCAGGAAATTCCTTGTATTTGTGCTCTAAAACGGGAATTTTTCATTTTGGAAGACTCATATTCATCCACATTTGGGAGCACACCCTTTGTTATTTGTTCAACTATCTTTTGTTGCATATTCACCCTCAAACAATTTTGGGGCATATGACTATCATTGCATGGGAAGCACCATACATTATTGTCTTCAACCAAATTGTTCTGGCCTGGAATTAACTCTTTACTCTAGCTATCTTTGAACTCTCTAGTGGCATGGTGACTAGGACTATCTAGTTTTTGGATGTTGTTTGTTGACCTCCTCCTTTGGAGGATCCTTGGTATGTATTCTATTGATAAGATGGCTTTCCTCCACCATAGGCTTGTGTGGTCTACTTCAAAGGTGTTTCTTGTTGTCATTTGATAATGACCAACTCCTTAGAAAAATTCCAAATGAGACTCTTCATGTCATTGCTATCCACTGCAATAGAGGAAGAGCTTGACGTGCTTGTCTAGGCAATAGGGTACATGTACATAGATTGTGGCACAACAGATGTCAGTTGTCTAGCAAGAGTTCTTGGAGTAGCTTCTTCTCGAAGACCACCTAAGATTTATATAAATACAAGCATCAAAGGTCATGGTAGAAGCTCCCAACATCAATTAGACTATTTTTGACACACAAAAACAATTCATACATGTTAGGAAAGATATCCCCTCCTGTGGATGTTATTATTATTGCGATGTCTAAATTGAGATTCTTCAAATAGAACATAAATGCCATCGCAACTAGGGCTCAAGTAGTCATAGGGATCATTTGCAAGGTCTTCTGAAACCTTGTGTTAAAATCACTCATGGCCTCTTGTGTAAGTCTCTTGATAGTGATTGGGTATGTGTATGATCATCATGGAAAAAAAAAACCCTTAAATGGTGATGAAATTCAAAAAAATTAGAGTTAGGGAACTTGACGTCAAAATTTGAATAAGTTATCTATATTATTTCAAAAATATGTAAGAATAGAATCTATAGCAAATTGAATGTATTTTGTAAGCAACTAGGTTTATTTTAAAAAAAAACCTATTTGGTAAAAATTTGAAATTTCAATGCAGTTGTACTTAAATTTCAAGGGAAAAAAAAGTAGGTGTCTGACTGACCACCCTAACCACAATAAAATAATAATAATTTTTTTAATAATTTTTTAGATACATGTAGAGGACTCATGTCCCGATGTGATGCATAGTTTTTTGTAGTTTTTTTCCAAGTAAGTAATTAATTATGATTTTTTATTATAAATTTTTAAAAATATAAAAAATCATATATCTAACCACCTTAAGTTGGAAAAAACTTCATGAAATTATTTTTTATCTTTAATGCTATATTATGTGAAGCATAGATGTGCCACATGTTTTATATTCAAAAAATGTGATACCATTTGGAAGTTATAAATGTTTTCCAATTAGCCTATCAATCAAGACTTTAGTCATATTTCAACTAGAAAATGAATAATAATTATTTATTAAATTCAAAGTAAATCATAATTTATATTGGTGGAAAGCTAATAATCTCCTTTAAAAACCCTTTTTCTTTCATCAATTTTGGGTAAAAAAAAGTCATCAGCTACATACCCTACACATACCCATCATATTGCCACTTTTTGGCTCATCATGATCCTACACATACCTGATTAATTGTTGTAGAAATGAAGAAGGATCTCCTTTCTCTAAGAAGCATTTGAAAAACCTTTCTTTGAGTTGATCCTAGGAGATGGTAGAGCCCTAGGCCAAAGATTGATACAAATCATGGGCCTTTCCTTTAAAAGAAGCAGCGAACAGCCTCAAGGCAATGTTTTCCTCTGCTATTTTATGTACCCTACATACCTCTGCTATATCTTGAAGGTGTTCGAAAGGGGTTTTGAAGTATTCTCCAAAAAAAATTGGAATAGCCTTGAGGGCATTAGCCAGTATGGCAAGCCATACATCTGGGGGTGTGGGTGATCATAGTGGACTACTGCTTTCCTAGGTTATGAAATTTCTAGGAGCAGTGGTAGGTACATGAACCATAGAGAAAATATTCATATGAATCATGTATACATGTATTCTTATTTGGAAGGCGGATCCTTAGGGGGGAGTAGATAAGGCTCGAGATATTGGGCTCTTACTTCTTAATCTCTTGCTCCTTACATGTGATACAAAACCTGTAAGTCTTCTTCTCCTAGGTACCGAGGCAAGTAACTAGAAGAACTAGAAATGACCTTTTGAATATATTCTTGTCTAGACACTGGGCATGAAACTTCTAGTTTATTTCCTTAGCCTGATTTAAGAAATATTTTTGACTTCTAATCAGGCATTCAGAGAATTTTGTGTCCCACCGGTTGTGCCAAAAAAAGAACTATTCATCATCAAAGCTTGTGCCTCTTTGACAGTCTTATGGGAAATTCAGCAAGTGGGTGATTGATTTTCACTGCACTGAGTACCTCCAGGATTTTTATAGGAATTCAACTCATCTTTGGGCTTTGGAGAAAAGGGTAGAAGGAAATGTAAACATAAAACATAAAAAATGGTAATACACCAAAGATTTTACAATATTTCAAACTCAATATTTCCTTCTAGTGATATAATTAGACATAGAACACCACAACCTTTCATTGTTGGAAAGAGAACGAACAAAAAAGCCTAACAACAAAGACTGTGCAGACTTTCAAATCTTTCCACATGCTGTGTTCATTAAAGTCCAATCAAACATAAAGATTTCCAAGGTTACCAAAAAATACATTTATAAATTGTATAAACTCTCTCTCCTAATACAACATAATATAACAAAACAATAACCCTTATGAAAAATAGAGAAGTCCACTGACATAATCCAATTTTCACATTATTATTCTACTCTACAAGCATACAACATGAAAATAAACCACTGAAACTATTCAAATTCAACTTGACACAACATTTCATTCAAAATGAAAGAATAAAGAAAGGAAGCTTGATAAAGGCCATACATGCATAGTCTCAAATATTTCTTCTCAATAATTTGTTCTTTAAATATCAAATGAACATTAAAACAAAGGTCAAATGCCAATTCAACAATAATTTAAGATTTAGAATATATAACATGCTAGAGAAAAGTATTTCTAGACCTTTTACTTTTGAAACTAGATCTATAACCTAAGAAATCCAAAGAAACTTTCCTCACCAAAGAAAACTGAAGCTTGGAATCCAATCCTTTCCTCTATTGCCACCTCTCATTTATAGCTATAGAAAGAAGAAAACACTGCCACAACATGAAAGTAATTACTACCAAATGTTGGAATTTGATAGCACACAATCTGATTATAGATCTTTAGTTAGGTCACAACAATCTTTGCTAATCAATTCTCAATTGCTGCATTAATGTTTTTTAGATATTTAGCAAATATATTTTCCTATAAACAATCAAATCCTAGAAAATAGCGTGGAAAAAGGTCTAGTTGACCAATCACATCATCCAACGACACTAAATCAAAGTGTCCATCTCAAAAACCAAGAAAAGAAAAAGGATATCAAGCTCTGACAAACTCCCAAAAGATATCACTTCATAAGAAGTACAATATGCTTGTAGGGAAGAGATGGCATGATGAACAGGTGGAAACTGTCAAGCTCATGAATATAGCTCCTTGAGAAAATATATGACAAGTTGACATGTGTCCCGACTCTATCCCAAAAGGAAGGTGAAGAATAAAATTTGTGCAGCCACCACATGGAGTATTGTACACCTTTCTACTAACTTTACTTCAGCACAAGCATATCCGAAAGCCAAAAACATTATACAAGCTGAAAATCAAAATGATCAAGGCAAAAAAACTTCATATTAATCCAAACATTAGAAAGATGTTTCTATGGAAAAGAATAAATTTAGGTTGTGACAAACTATAATGGGAATCAAACTTCGATATGTCTCAAATGGTTACCAGTAAATGGAATCATTGATTCCTTCTTAATGGTGGTAAAATCATTTCCTTCTCAAAAATAATATTTTCATCATTTTTGAAAATTGAAATTATAATTGGACTCTCTTATATATACAAATGCCAAAAACCATTTAAATTAAGAATGTACAGATTTGAATTTGCTAAGGACAATATTATGACATGCTACTTTAGAAGAAATATAGCTAGGGAATTTCTAGTGTATTTATGAAAGGCTCTTGTAAACGGTGGCTAAATTAGGATATTAGTGAGTTTGTAAAGAGCTTTGTGTTTCTACACTCTAATATATATACAAACGCAAGAATAAGATAGATAGGAAATGACAGAGACATGAATTACAACAATACCATGCTTTAATCATTTTTTTTGGTAATGATAGAGATTTGACTTCACAAATCCTACCAGACATTAGAATTAATGGTTAGAATTTCACTTTCACTATCTAACTCTTACAATTTTGTGTTTATCACTTTATTTTGAGTCCACTCTTATTTTCTAGTATGAAGAAAAGTATAGATTCCTTTGAGAAATGATCTATCACTAGTAGCTTTTGTGAGCCATATCATTGTACAAATTAGATCTTAGGTTTGATACAAATTTTAGGTTTCTTAATTGCTCATTGATGAATCTATTCTCAGTGGAGGGACTAGGAGACTGATTTTTCAACTACCTATTAGAAGATACTAGGACCAAGGGGATATAATAGTTCTCAATATTTGACTCCAAATATTGAACCTAAAGAAAGGTCTGAATAAAGGGGTGAAAAGGTGCAACAAAACTCATAATCATGTTTGAAAGTAATATTTAAGTAGCACCAATCAACTGCTATCATACTTGTTTTTATATGGATGTGTGCCATTATGTAGTTTTCTATACCATAAAGTGGTGTAAACTTTGAACACCCAATACACAAAATATGGATGAAGATATTCACTAGGCGTTCCTAGTAACAGTGAAATCTATAGCAGAAAATAAATACCTATTTGTAAATTTGTAAAGGTGCATTCTTCTTTATCTCTTTTAATTTGTAAATTAGAAAGAAAAATGAATAGATACCTTAGCTTGCATTCAAAGAACACTAGGGTTTAATCCTTCATTTAACATGGCCCATTATATTTACTTTTGTTAAAGAAATGATATTTTTCTATCTTTTTTTGGGACTCGCTACTTTGTAAGGCCAAAGATCCATCACACATCAAATCTAAACCCTATCTTCTTGAACCAAACCCCATCTCAATTATCTTTTATTTATATTCTCTATCAATCATATGTTAATAATTTTTCCCTTAGGATCCATCTTTCTCATGGTGTTGCTTCACTTTTGAATGAAATTCTTGTATGGTCTTTCTTTCTTTCTTTTTACCCATTTATCTAACTTTAAGCCTTTGCTAGGTCTTTGCACTAACTAACCTAGGACTAAATGGGAACACAAATGATATATGATGATAAGTTGTTTTTCATAAGTAGTTTTTAGGCATGAAACAATTGTTTTTTATAGGGAGTTTTCATGTGTGAGACTTTTGCAGGCTTAAACTTCACCTTATATGTGGCTTATCAACTATATTAGGATCAACCATAAATAAATAAAAGTACTTTTAAAATATTTTTGTCAACTTCACTTTCTATATTGTAAACAAGATTTTGCACAAGAAATAGAAACAAAGCATAGGATGTAATTGAAATTTACTTGTTAAGTGGCACTCACAAAAACAGTTGAGCTCAAACTGCATGACCTATAATAAAAATTAGCAAGAAAATAACTAGAGGTCTTGAGTTCAAATCCAAAGGCCTCCAATGCTTCACTAGTAATCTCGGAAACCCTCGATTCTTGCAACATCTGCACCCTTATAGCCTCGTAAAACATGATGGCATTCACATTCCAGCTGATTACGCACCACTCCACCCTACCAAACCCTAACTTCACCTCTTGGTTGGCCACTTCCTTGAGAAAAATGATACCCAAACCCATGCTCTTGTAGGGCTCCCTTACGAAAATGTCTCCAGTAACATATTCAATCATTACATTAAAGGCCATCACCATGCTTGCAAAGTAATATGAGTAGCACCTATCTACAAGTATCAGACGTAGGTTTTTTATAGTTGTGTGACATTTATTAGTTTTCTATAAGGTAGTGTTAGGTTTGAATGGTAAGCATAGAGAATCTGAATATATATTCACATCAGTTATTCTTATTAGCACAATGGGAATTAGTAACAGATGACACATCCTATATAGTTGACTCTTTACTAATAAAAAATGCTTCTTGAGTTTTCATTTGCTATGTGTATTCATCACACATCATAACATCTCAGACCCATATCAGAATTTAAACTCAACAAAAGCATAAACCTGATCATTCTATTCAACATCATGTTGAATGTGGTCTCTTTTACAGCTTGGAAAAGGGACATCCTACATTTCCTGAGCAATGAACGTGCACAAAATGGGCACATATTCCTCCACCAGGCCTGCAACAATAAGGATAAATAGTAAAACGACAAAAAAAAAAAAATAGCACATGCACGAGCCACACCCAATAGAGTTTACAAATAGATCACTGCTGCTCCCATCTTCACCTTTTACAACCGTGCTTGATCTCTTTTTTTTCCTTCAAATAGTATGTTGAGATCTAAAAACCAAGGTAAAAATTATTAAATCGTGTTGTTGGAAAACTGACAACTATTAATAAAGCCATACTGTAAAATTGGCGATTGAAAAATATAACTTTTACGACAACTCACGTTTGTGGCAAGTAGAGGCAGGTAAAAAGTTCACGAAAAATGTGAAGTTCCTTCGGCCTGCAAATGATTCCAACGTAAAAATGAATGAGCAATATGACTTCAATCATCTTGCATCCTTTTTGCATAATTTGAACCGTCGATTTAAAATTTTAGCTTGCTCCTTTTTAAATAGGAAACGCCTTGATGTAAATATTCTACTCAGTCCTGGTGCCCATAAGCTGTGATTGGTCTCAGTCCTGGTGCCCATGAGCTGTGATTGGTCTAATGTCAGAAGGGAAAAATAGCTAATGACAGAAAAATATACGGATGGCTTAGATTGAATGTATCGTCTTGCATACCTTCTTTCCGAAATTGAAACGTCGATTTAAAGATTTTACTGAAAATACTTCAAAGAGGGAATGCCTTCGGCATAATTATTTCAATGGTAGAAAGGAAGTGATTAAAACCAGAATTAATGGCTGCATAAGGGTTATCGAAATAGTCATAAATAGTTAATGACACTAACTCTATTCTATTCCGACATCAATGCTAAAGAGGTCAAATTGGTCTATAGTCTTGTTTTATTCAGAAAAGTATGATAAGGTTTTGTTCTATTACGATTTCAACATCATTTAGGTTTAAGGAAGTTCTCAATCGATTATATATATTTTTTTGTTTTATTGATAAGCAATGGAATTTTAGCAAGAGATAGTTTTTTATCACCCTAAGGTTTTACTACTGTTATATAATGGCTCAGCCAAGCATATGATATTGTTCATATCAATATAATACCTACCTTGAATTTACTTTGCAATATATATGTCTTTGTTTTAATTAATAGTCTATTGACTAGGACACAAGATGATCAACTACTATGTTTATTCAAATTTTTATCGACTTAGTTATAGGTGGTAACCAATGTTATATCTCCATTTTTTTCCATAGTTCATTTAACCTATTTTTGAAATTTGGAGTGAGGATTTTAACGAAACTTTGGTTACCAATTGTAGTTTCCATCTTGTGTATAGTTATTATTTTCAAGACAGTTAAGAGAAAATATAGATTTAATGAGTTGTACTTAGCTAGGTTAAATTATATTTTAAAGATTGATTACTATCCGAGTAACATTAATTATCCACAATGGTAGAAATTTTTTGTATTATTGAGATTTATAATTAGTGATCTCATAATTAATTATTTATTGGTTACAATATAATAATTCCTTCTTTATACGTATTCTATATATATAGATAGATTCGATTATAAGATTCAATATTTCATAATACAAGTTAAGAAGTTAGTGGATAATTTAATTCATTGTACATGAAATAGTAAAAGATGGTTAAATTTAATATGTTGTATTTGGATAAATATATTTTATGTTTAATTTCTTCATGTTTCATTTCAAATTTGGTATAATTGTTGCAAGTAGTTGAACAAGGGATTTAACATTAGAGTTGTTCAAGAGTAATAATGGTAACCAAACTCTAGTTCATAAGTTCTTTTGTTAATTCCATGATATTTGTGTCTTCATAAATATTGAGAATATCCATCATATTACATGTAAGGCGTAGTTGATTTGAATAAAGACAATGGTGATATGATCCTTTACACCAACTAAGATTATTAAGTACACAATGCAAATTATGAAGTAAATTGTTTATGGCATTTATGGAGGTTGTGTGTGCTAGAGTGTCTTCTATGGCTTCTAACTAATTTGTGGTCACCTAGGGAGTTAAATTTTGATCAAGACAAATATTTTTTTTGGGAACTCATTCTAGTTTCCTACTATTTGTGAGATCACTTGCTCTATGGAAAGCATCAAATAATCTAAGTTCTTGTTTGTGACTTTCATGTTTTTTAATCTAGATCACATACTTATGTATAGGTGCTACTTTTGGAGTTTATGTTTTATATCATATTACAATAAGATAAATATATTAGTAATGCATTCTTTATTGTCTCCATATTAAGAGGTTATCATTTTGAATATAAAGTTTAATCTATTCAATTTGTAATGGGTTTTGTCAAATTATCATAGAATGAGTCAGAGTTGTCACTATGTACATAATAGATGAATTTCCCTCATCATTTAACTTGCAAATTTATATTGTTATCAAATTGTGTTAAGCATGCAAGAAATGTATTCTTGACTTATTTTCTCACCTTATGAATTTATGATTTAAGTAAACTTTATCTATATCCTAGTGAGTAAATACTAAATCTTGAGTTCATGGGAACCTAGTTACTTATAAAAATTAAATCTAAGAGGACTCAAGTAATTAATACCAAATAAGGAAAATAATCAAATATCGATTCAAGAGGAATAAACATAGGTTTTTGATCCCCGACTTCACCTAAGTGGGTAGTAGCTGACTATGTCTGGGGAAAGGGACCCTAGAAAGGGTTGCATATCCACTCTTATAATATGTAATTTGTGTGGAACACATGATGCTTTTGAGTAGAGGATTGAGTTTAGCATATATCGGTGTTATTATGTTATGTTTGTGATTGAGGTAGAGTCATCTTTTGAAACCTAGTGGATATACCCTATGTGGGTGAGTCAAATGAGTTAGAGCAACTCAAGTTTTCAAACTATCGAGCCTCTACAAAAAAATTGCGTAAGCAAGGTCATTTGAGACGAGCCCTTAGGGACTAGGTTTGACTCTTAGGATTTGTCTTCCTAAGGCTTTCTTGAACCCACCAACCTCTCTTGATGTTATGCATACACTATCCCTAATTACAATCCAATCTTAAACTAATATTTCATTATCCTGTTTAAATTAATGATATGGTTGATCTCTAAGACCATGTATCTAACCCATTGATCTTAAGGTTGTGTATCTAGTTGTGCGGGTACTTGCAGGGATAGGTATTGGGAGCAAGGATATTGTGATGCAATGGAATGCAAGAGATATCGAAGTAGGTAAGATGTACAATATGTTGATCTAAAAGAATTAGAAATTATTGTTAAAAAAAGACTCATTGCTACCTTTACTCATAACTAAATGATGTTGTTAACTGTTGTCTTAAGTAGTGTATTATGTTATTATTTTTAAAAGAAAAAAAATTGTTGCAAATTATTAAAGTTAATGTATATTACTTAGTTTGTATTGTTTTACTTAAGTGTCAAAAAGTGGGCATTACAAAATTATTTTTTTAAATGTATAAAATAGAGTCTAGAATATAATTTTTTGTTTGTTTCAAATTCTAATAAATAAATAAAAAATGAATTAAATAGATTGATAATTTAACTAATTTTGGTAATTAGTTAACTAAATAAAATAAGATTTGACAATTTTATTATTTATTAAATAGATAGTTGGTGCATATTAGGTGGAATTTGATATGTATTTAGTTTGTTGATAGATATTAGGTGGATAAATTAGTAGATTTAATTAATTAATCTAATAGATAATTCTAGCTCACTTTATTTAAATAATAGGAAATATTTAATTAAATTATTATAAAGGATAATGGATGATAATAAATAATAATAGGATAATGATGAATATATTAATGAATGAAATAATTAAATAATGATTAATAAACAATAATGATTCATTTGTTTATCGGTACTATCCTATCAATACATATTTGTAGTCCTTATCTTTATAGGTAGCAAAAATTATCAATACATATAATACTATCCTATATACACATATTTAACATAGTATTATAAATCCATGCAACATAATCATGTGTATAGGAAGGATAAATATTATTATCAAATATAGAGGAAATTTGTTTCATATATTCATTTCATAGGGAACTTTTAGATAATTTGATCTATAAAATATTATGAGGCCATACTTTCCTTAACATTTAGACTATTGACTTGTTTGTTATTGAATTTAGATTCTATATAGTTTTGTCTAAATCTATGCATTACTAGTTTGAAGGCACTATAAAATAACTTCCCTAGAAAGAAAGGGAGACTGCCTATGAACCAATAGATGTTGTGTAATACAAGATAATTTTGGAAAGTATCTATCTTTTGTCCAAGTGTTTAGAACTTCTGATTATTGTTTATAATGATTAGAGATTGATTGATTTTTTTTATTATGAGTAATTCTTTTTGTTAGATCTCTGAATTGGGTAGAGATTGTTGGCATCTTGCTTATTTGATGGCATGTGGCTTCTAGTGTTTTCATTTATGGTAACCTAAGTCATCCCTCTAGTTCGTAGATCATAATTTATCCTTATTGGCAAGATATGTAAAGATCAATATTTTACTAGCAAAAAGTATGAAGAATAGGGTATATGTCAGCTAGTTGATCTGTACGCCTCAACAAATCATCATTTTGAGTTGTGGATCTCTGAGAGAGTTTTTAAGAATCTGCACTCTTTTTGTTAATTTTTTTTATGTTGCATTGATCAATGTTCGAGATAGGATATCCGGTTGAATGCTTCGGCAGGATATTTTTCTGTTTATTTGCTCATTGTGATTGACCTAGTGAATGTTGCATGTCATGGATGTATAAGGAGTAATTAATTAATTGTTTGTTGTGTCCTAGCTATGTTTTAGCTAAATTTGGTGGGTGCACATTAAATTTAAATTGTGATTTGAGTTGACCATTGAAGGATATTTCATGTTTTGTTAAAGCTGACTTGAATTGATGAAATCTTTGTTAGAATATATATATATATATATATATATATATATATATATATATATATATATATATATATATATATATATATATATATATATATATATATATATATGAGATTGGTAATTCATCCTATATGAGTAAAAGTGTGAAAGTGTGTGAATATGTGTGAAGATCAGGATGTGCATGTGCAAGTATTAGAAGGGTGATTGAGAGATATATGCACAATTTTAGAAGGGAGAAAAAAGAGAAGAGCAGAGCAGAGCAGAGCATGGAAGAAATATAGAATTAGTTAGAAGTGCTAAAGATCATCCACTGAGCTTCATTGGAACTGAATCTAGGCATTTGCAGAAGCTATCTTCTTAGTTCAATTTTTGTTGTAATCACAAACACTTTGTCAGGCAGTGAGCCTTCCTTATTTTGAGTAGTGAGCTCTAGGAGTGTGCCTGAATGCAAGTGCATTCCCTTTTGTTCACCTTTTGTTCATACTTTTAACAAAGTATAATTGTGGATTAATCTCCACCATGGTTTTTCCCCTAATAGAGTTTCCATGTAAAAATATTGGTGTTATGGTGCTTTGATTATCTTGTTCATGTGCTTGCATCTTTATTTTTGTTTATGTGGTGTGAATGATTTAATATCCAGATTTAATTGTTTAAATTGTTGGAGACTGATTCACCACCCCCCCTCTCAGTGTTCCTTGAGTCTAACAATTAGTATCAGAGGAAGGTTCCTCTAGACAAATTTTACCAACTTGAGGTGGATCTTGAATTGCAATGAACTTTGGTGGTCTTAAACAACTTATGGTGGCACTTAATGAAGAATGCAATAGAGTAAATAGTGAATTCATTCAGATGCAGATTGAACTGCAACAATCTAGAAATAATGAACAAGAGCTTGAAAATAAAAGCTTGGAAGATGTTCACCAAAATCAAACCCTAAAAGAGATAACTGAAGAATGTGAAAAACTTGTTAGGGACAATGCTACTCTAAAGCCTGAAATGGCATCTATGACAATGAAGCTAACTAAAGAGATTGAAGAATGAGGAGAGTCTGGCCCAGTCCTAAAAAGAAAAATATGAAGAATGCAATAGAGTAAATAGTGATTTCATTCAGATGTAGATTGAACTGCAACAATCCAGAAATAATGAACAATAGCTTGAAAGATAGATAGTTATTCTCAAAGATGAACTCACTACTGCAAATGAATACAAAGAGAAGTTTAGGATTAGTTCTTCTAAGCTTGATGAACTGAATAAAGGACAAAAGGATGCAAATGATAAGCAAGGTCTTGGATATGAGAAGGAAGAAAGCTCCAGATCTAAACATAAGGATTCCAAACAAAGAAATTAGATGAACAAAGGCAGAAGGTATCTAGTAAGACAACCCAATGCTCATAAGTTTAATGGTTACTTCTTTTCTTGCAATAAATTTGGCCATATGGCTTCTTAGTGTAGAGATAAAATAAATTCAAGCAATCCATCATTTTTTAGCCAATGTTTTAGTTGCAAAAGGTTTGGTCACAAGTCAGTTGAGTGAAGAAGTATGTCTGTCAGTATAAGGAATGTTAAATGCCACACCTATGGAAAATTTGGGCATACTTCTAATCAGTGTAGATCAAATGGAAACCAATGGAATGAATGTTCTAGACAAATAAATTCGGTGTGTTACAATTGCAATAGATTTGGTCACATTGCAAGATTCTATAGGAATAGAAACATGGATAGAAGAGGTCAGGTATACAGAGGAAGAATTTTTCAAACATATGACAAAGGAAAAGGAAAAATGACTGTGCAAGAGATAAGAGATCACATGAAGAAAACGTGGGTAAAGAAGAGTGAATCTAATGGAGGAAACAAGCTCGTACTGAAAGCAGCCTCTGGTAATTCCTCCAGAAATTGATCTCAAGCGTTTGGCCTAGGGGGAGATTTTTGATGTAGAGTGATTAGGGAAGGAAAACTAAACTTAGATGGAAAATGCTTCTTTCAAATACTCTTACAAGGATTCTTCCAAAACACTATTCCTTCAAGGAAAAGACCCATCTCACCTAGGGTTCTTGTACTCAAACCACCAAGAGGGATTGTGACCATTTATATCATGTCAAATATGACTAAACCAAATTCATAACACTCTAATATACACTAGGAATTCCCATTTTCTCATCGCTCTGACTATTAGGCCTCTTTACCCTTATAAACCTTGTAGCCATGCCCGGTAGGATAGTCAATATAAAATCCACACAAAAGCTTGTACCAGGCCCAAACCCATAAAAATAGACAAACATCATATGCCTTTACAATGCCTCAAAACCTCCCTTCATGAAAGTGGATAGAAAAGGAGCAATAGACCAAAATAACATTGCTCCAAGAGGCCTAATTGACAGGCTACAACAGGACAGTAGACTATTGACACTCTCCCCTTCACCCCAAATCCTTGAAACAAGTTTTTATAGACTAATTACATCCATATCTGTCATTCCTAAGTGCCTTCATAGTTAAAATCACCCTAAACCAAGCAAAACCCAACTGTTGCTTCATAAACTAGGCCTGTCACATAAGGATGCCAAGCCTAGAACATTACATAACTTCCTCCACACATGTTTCCACTCTATAGAACTCTAAGAATGTGAATATATACACAAAAACCTTCCATCCCACAAAGAATGAGCACTATCACATTATGGAGATGGAAGATATTGCCATTTTTCAATCTAAACCCTAGATTTGAGGGTTTTCAGACTTTCCCCTGCTAAAATGGTAATAACTCTTGTTATACTCAATGAAAATATTCCAAATCAATTCCAAATGAAAGCCAAGTATTCCCTCTATCCAACCATATCAATTTTTTTCCTGTACAGATATACATAGGTCATACCACATAGAAGAATAGGAAATTTACACATAGATTTTCTAGAAAATAGCAAGTGTTTGCATTGAAACATCAAAATGATTCATCAACAACCATGCCTCAAACATGAGATGATTATTTCAACTTCCAACCAAGCTTCCCAACATCCCACAACTGACATTTGAATTGTTTATTCATTGGGAACTAATGAAACATCATTTAGTCAACTCATGGCCTAGTTAAGCCAAGTTAATGCAACTTCCACAAGCCCAATTATGACGAGCCATTAAGAGGTTTCAAAAAGAACCAAAACCATTTCAAAACTCTAAGGAAACTCCCATCAAGCACCTATTTTCATCATGTCATTTTGATTCTTTAATTTTCCAAGTTGCACCAAGCTTACAAAGTGAGGATGGAGACCTTGTTATTACATTGAAACTTATCACCAAGACCAAAAACTCAATAACAATCCTATAAAACCTACTAAAAGTCATTTAAGATTGTCCTTAGGACCTTATTACATCATATGCAACTTGAAATTAAACAAAAAGAACAAACATGGCCTCTAAGAAAGTCATGGAGACCCAAGGTGCCCATGCACCATGCACTTGAGGTGGAAGAGATCTCAAGTACCACCTGAGATCAATTGTTGCAAAGTAGTACCACGTTGTTTCATGTCCTCCTCACTCATCCAAGTTGCATCTTCTAGTGGAGGACCCTGCCATTTAATAGGATATTCATTATATACCTCTTTCCTTATCCTTTTTACCTCTTTGGTGTCTAGGATGGCTTCAAGTTTCAAGGGTTCAGATTGTGGAAGGTCCTACACCCAATCTTCATTAGCTTCCACATCTATACTTGCATCCAAAGATTCCTTAAATGGGAGAAAGTAAGCCACATTAGAGATAGGATAGATATCCACTTGAGGAGGGAATGCTATCTCATATGCATTTTTTCCAAACTTGTGAATTATTTTGCATGGGCCTATTTTCTTCATGTGAGGCTTTGTGTATTTTCCTTTAGGAAACCTCTCCTTATTCAAATAAGGAAAAACTAGATCTCCCACCTTGTATTACACATTTATCATTTTCAAATCTGCCCTCTCTTTGTAGTGTTCTACACTTTTTTTGAGATTTTCCTTCACTTGGTCATGGATAGACTTCATGGCTATGGAAAACTCCTCTCCTTCTACACTCCTCTTATCCATTCCTTTCAGATCTCTCAACTCAATGATCCCCCTTGGATTCATCCCATACACAACTTCAAAATGGGTTTTACCAATTCTTTTACTAATGGAGTCATTATAAGCATACTCTTCTTGAGGCAACACCAAATCCCATTGAACACCATGTTCTTTTGTTAAGCATCTTAAAATATTACCAAGTGATTGGTTAACTACCTCTATTTTTCCATCCATTTGAGGATGGTAGGCTAAGATATACTCCAAATTAGTCCCCAATTTCCTCCACAAGGTCCTCCAAAAGTGACCTATGAGCTTGGAGTCCTTGTTAGATACAATGCTCATAGGAATGCCATGCATTCTCACAATCTCCCTGAAAAATAGACCTGCAATATTAGAGGAATCACTAGTGCATCTACAAGGAATAAAATGTGTCATCTTGTTAAATCTATCAACTACTACAAATACACTATCAACCCCCCTTTGTGTCTTAGGAAATCCTAAGACAAAATCCATGCTTATTCTCTCCCAAGGCCTACTTGGGATTGGTAGAGGTCGATAATGACCAGAATTTGAAGTGGTCCCCTTTGTTGTTTGACATATGGTTCAAGTTTCCACAAACCTCACATCCATCTTCATTTTAGGCCAAAGGTAAAATCTCCTAACCTGCTCCAAAGTTTTGTCAAGTCTAAAGTGCCCTCCAAGACTCCCACTATGCTTCTCCTTTATAATATTCTCCCTCATAGAGCACTTGGGAATGCACAATTGATCCCATTTAAACAATAGACCATCTTGCAAAACATAATCAACATAATCACTGAGAAAAGCATCAAAAAATTGAGAACAAACTTCAAAGGTAGCCTTGAAATCTTCATCCTTCTTATACATACCTTTGAGAGATTTTATGCCCACACTTTGTAGTTGCACTTCTAGAACCATCATGACCCTTCTACTAAGGGCATCTGATGAGCCCAAAATATGCTCATAGTTTGGATATCATGATACCTTTACTTTTGTTCATGGTCATTTAACTCTTCTGAAACCTTTTATTGGGGGATATCCTGTAGAAATACACTTTCATGCTCCTTCAGCCTATCATGTTCACATATCTATATTTATTACATATCTATATATATGTAGTTTTTGAATGATGAAATAGATTTAAATATGTGATTAATGAATGGACATTGTGTATGTGCCATGCACCTTTTCTTTCACATCTGTTACCTCATGTTTCACAGGTTGTTGGAGAAAGTATGATCGAGTGAAGCGTAGCCGATCTCGGCCCTGCAGTAAAGTCCATTTCCTGCATGACTTCGAGGAAGCTCTAGTGAAGAGTCTTTGACCAAAACTATTGGGAAGTATTTTTAATGCCATTTAATCTAGAAAGAGTGGAGTGCTAGATTCTCTCTGGATTGGGTTGAATGGAAAAACTCATTTATGAAGTCTATTCCTTGATTTCGGGATACATTTTACATCCATGTCTTTCTCTGTTAGGGTCAGTTAGTTAGTTGTTTTCCTGATTTAAATAAGTGTTCCTCCTGTGCGGGTGAACAAGTAAGAGAGAAAGAGATAGATAGGGAAGCAAATTATGTAAGAGCTAGAGTTATAATATGAATCAGAGTTTTTGTTAGTTTTCTAAAGAAAAACAATCAATGTAAATAATTTTATGTTATGAATAAAAGTTGATGGAGTTATGAGTACAATCTTTTGTGCAAATTAGTTGATGCTTGCTAACGGGGCCCACTTAGTAAGTATCTATAGGAGAGTAGTTGTTTATCCTTTGCTAATTCAAGTTAGATTTCATCTTTGAAGTTTTTGTGCAAACTTAGTCTTATATTGTTCCTGCAGCATCGAGAATCCATCCTTGTGTCTATTCCTACAACATAACACCAGTTCATAGTTTGTTTCTCAGTCGTAGTTGTTATGATTTCTGCTTTGGTTAAATTATGGCTGAGTTAAGCGAACTTTGCATTACCTTCCTGTAGCGTAGGTAGAATTCTTTCCAAGTATTTATTTCCATTGAGTTGTGACTGAAACTAGTTCTTAGTGCATATATTGTGCTACTCCATTTCAAGTATACATTCCCTAGTTTAACAAGTAAATGAACGACCATGAAAAGATATTAGTCGCCTACTAGAATGCCCAATTCCCAGGATAGGTTTTGCCATGATTTTCATATCCTTTTGTGGGCATGACCATTTTTGGCGCCATTTTCGGGGATGGTGTCAAGCTAAGAACTTGTCAGAAGTCATTTTTAGCATTAGTTTAGTTTGTTAATCAAGAATTTTCAAAATCCTTCAAATCACCATTCATTCTATTGCATGCATAGAAGAAGAGACGCGCTGGGAAGGTTCCTCCCTAAAAACCTATTTGTTGAATTTCCATTTGACCCAGCCAATGAAGAATCTGAGGAAAATCCATTTGCTCTGATATTACAACAAGAAAATATTGCACAAAATCCACCTAATCCACCTCCTGCTTTTGAGTTTCCCATTGTTGCCTAGCAAGATACTAATAGCCTTAAAAATATACCTTCTTCATTACTTCCCAAGTTTTATGGCCTAATTACGGAGGACCCTGAAACTTTCCTGTTTGGGTTTGATAGCCTCTATCGCAGCTATGATTATACTTCAGATGCTCACAAGCTAATTTTTTTTCCTTCCACCTTGAAGGAAGGAGCCCTTAGATGGTTCATGAGTTTGGGAAGGGGTGTTGTTGATAGTTGGGCAGCCATGCAAACAAAATTCCTTGAGAAATATATGGAATATTGTAAGAGTGGCAGTAAGGGAGACGATATATTTAGAATTCAACAAAAAGAGAATGAAAGCCTGGAAGACTATATCTCAAGATTCTTGTTTTCCCTGAAAAAGAATTCAAACCATACTCTTAATGAAGACTCTCAGAAACTACTTTTTCTAAGGGGAATCACTGATACCCATATAGACGCCCTGAACCTAATGGGAGGAGGTGATATAACCCAACTACCTTGGGATGATATCAAGAAAATGTGTCTTAATTACTCCCAAGCAAATGTTAAGAAAGGTAGAGGTCATCAAGCTACAGTGGGAAAGTCTTCTTCCAATGGATTTTTCCAAATGGAGATCACAAATTTGCTGTCTGATTTCAAGCAGGATATCATAAACAACATGGCTACATAGTTGGATACTATGCAAGCTCACAAGAAACATGCAGAGGCTGAGGCAATCATGGCTAAGTTCTATCCACATTGTAGACAAAAGAAATGTGACTGTAGATGCAAGATGGTGGCCAACATGGAGGCTAAACAGTTGCCTACTGATTTTAAGATGATAGAAGGTGATGATGACCAAGTCTTCTTTGTTGCATAAAGGAGACCATTGGCTCCAAGACAAGGTATGCCTCAAGATCTTTTGACTTTTGGTAATCCTTATTCTAATTACAATAACTAGTGGCAACCTACATATGGCCCATCACAAACTTGGAATACTGCTCAACCTCACTAGCCTAACTACTAGATCCCTCAATGGCAACCCCCTCAAGGAGGTTGGAAGTATCCACAAGGACAATGGACTCCACCTTCAGGTAACTAGCAGCAGAATCCTCATTGGAGAGGTTCTCAGCAATGGCAGAACCAACCCCCTAGATTCCTACAGTCTCAACAGCCACAACCTCTGACCCTTATGCCTCCTCCTGCAACACCTACAACAAATACTGGCCCTCCAAAACAAACACCTATTCCTGCTCAACCATTGCCAAATCCTAATAATAAGCAACAATAGCAACAACTTATGTATTATGTAGAAGCCAACCAATATCTAGCTTATGCCTTGAATATCAATGATATCCATCTTAGGTCTGGAACCACTCTCCCTGCTCCACACCCACCTATAATTACAGAGATTCCAGACTCTGTCATTGAACAACCTACTAATCATGCAGAAGATATACCTATATTAGCTATTCCTCTAAGGAACCTATCCTGTAGCCTCAAGCTACACCACCTTTTCCTGAGAGATTACAAATTACTACACCCAGGACCATTGAAGAGGCTACCTTTGATATTTTGCAGTAGTTAAAGAGTGTACAAGTTCAAATTCTTCTTTTCCAAGATATTAAAGATGTTCCAATCTATGGAAAAGCCATTAAAGAGGCATGTTTAAAGAAACAAGGAAGAAATAAAAAGGATCCCCAAATTATCCATGTTCTATGACAGTTAGCTGATATTATGTTGGGGAAGGTTGTCATTCCAAAATATACTGATCTTGGAAGTCCTGTAATAAAAATAAATATCAATGGTCAAATAGTAAGAAATGTTTTGGTTGACCTTGGTGCAGCCATTAATGTGATGACCAAGCACACTATGGAGTGTTTGAATATCCCAAACACTCGGTCTACACCTACTGTCATGCAGCTTGCTGATAGTTCCATGGTTACACCCGATGGAGTGATAGAAGATGTCATTGTCACCCCTGAATCTTGGGAATACCCTACTGATTTCACCATATTTTCCACTAAGGAAACCTTAAGAGGATATCCTATTATCCTAGGCAGACCCTGGTTAGCTACAGCTGATTCCCTTATAGGATGTCATTCAGGAGACATGAAAATTTTTGATAGTCAGTCAAGAAAAAAATTGGCTTTATACCCACCTGCACAACCTCTGCCAGATTTGTCTCAACCAATTTGGCCAGACCTAGGAGAGGAAACTGAAGAAGTCAATTCATTAGCTCAGTTAATAATGCTACAAATTGATCCATTTTCCTAGCTTCAGAGTGAAGATAACCTACTTCTACACATTTTGCAGTTTAGTTCTGGTTTCAATAAACCATCTGTTTTGGACAGCCATTCTCAGCAATGTTTCCTATAGCAACTAGACCTTGAGAGCCATCATGATTTGTTATTATGTGATATTCAGGCACCACCTTTATCAGCAATCTTAATAAATGATCTTACCAAATAGATAGAAGTATCTCCAGGCCGATGTCTGCATATTAATAATAAGTTGCCTCCATCTCAACAAACTGTCCTAGCCATAATGTTGCAAGCCCACCATAGAGATTTTGTATGGGACTATGGGGATATGAAGGGTTTAGACCCAAAAATCTATACACATCACATATATATTAATAGTGACTTCAGACCTATCAGGTAGCCTCAAAGAAGAATTAATCCAGCTTTGGGAGAAATTGTTAAAGAAGAATTGCAGAAAATGTTAACAACTGGCTTTATCTACTCAATCTCTGATAGTCAGTGGGTTTCCCCATTGGTCATTATTCCTAAGAAAGGAGGAAAATGGAGGGTATGTGTAGATTACAGAGAACTCAACTTGGCAACAAAGAAAGATTACTTTCCTCTTCCATTCATTGATCAAGTTCTAGATAATTTAGCTGGGAAAAAGTACTTCTCATTCTTAGATGGCTTCAGTGGGTACAATCAAATCAAGATTGCTCCTAAGGATCAAGAAAAGACTACTTTTACATGACCTTGGGGAATGTTTTCCTATTCAGTTTTTCCTTTTGGTCTTTGTAATGCTCCTGCAACTTTCCAGAGGGCAGTCATAAGTATCTTCTCAGACATCTCATATGATTGCATGGAAATATACATGGATGACTTTACTATTTATAGTATGACATTTGAAGAAGCTCAAGCCAACTTGGAGAAAGTACTACAGAGATGTGAAGATAAAAACCTATCGCTAAATAGTCAAAGTGCTTCATGATGATGCAAGAGGGAATAGTGTTTGGTCAATATATTTCTGCTGCAAGAATTCAGGTTGATCCTGCTAAGATTGAGGTCATCTCTAAGCTACCCTCTCTTGTTAAGAAAAAAGAAGGAGCTTTCTAGGCTATGTTGGATACTACAGAAGATTCATCAAGGACTTTAGCCAAACAGCAGGCCCCTTATAGAGTCTGCTGAAGAAAGATGCACATTTTTCTTGGACAGAAGAATGTGAAAAAACATTTCTTGGCTTGAAAGTCGCCCTTACACAGGCACCTATTCTGAAAGGACCTGATTGGTCACTTCCATTTCATATTCATACTAATGCATTAGATTATTCCATTGGAGCATTGTTAGGGTAAAAGGATGGTTCGACAGAACATGCACTCTACTACATAAGCAAAAATCTACAGGGGGCTGAATTAAACTACACTATTATAGAAAAAGAAATGTTGGAAATCATCTATGCCCTCAATAAATTTAGGAATTACATCACTGGTTATCAGATATTTTTCCATACTGATCATGCAACAATCCGGTATCTCATGAACAAAGCCTCAATATCTGGGAGACTAGCAAGATGGTTATTGTTGATGCCGAAATTTGACATTACAATTGTGGACAAGCTAGGTAAAGCCAATGTGGTTGCTGATTTCCTTTCTAGAATTCAAAGGAAAAATTATTCTGCACTTGTTGAAGACTCCTTTCTTGATGAGCACTTGTTTGCAATCAAGGTTATTCACCCATGGTATGCTGATATAGCAAATTATCTCGCAACAGGAAGAACTCATCCTCAATTCTCCCCTAAGGAAAAGAGATTATTGATAGAGAAAAGCTTTAAATTTTCTTAGATTGTAGATTGCATGTTTTATACAGGGTCAGATCAAGTTATGCAGAGATGTGTACAAGAGGAGGACACTCATGATATACTGCATGCAAGCCATGATGAGCTGCGTGGTGGACATTTTGCTGCCAAAAGGACAACAATGAAAATTTTAAATACTGGTTACTATTGGCCAACTTTGGATAGAGATGCAGCCAAATATACCAAGAAATATGAAAGATGCCAAAGGATGGGAAGACCAACTCGATCTGATGAGATGCCTCTATTTCCACAAGTTGTAGTTACACCCTTCAACAAATGGGGACTAGATTTTGTAGGACCAATTGATCCACCTTCCAATGGTAAGTCCTACATCCTTGTATGCATAGATTATGTCACAAAATGGGTAGAGGCTATACCTATGAAACATGCTAGGGATAATAAAGTGGCTGAATTCCTCTATGAGGAAATATTTACCAAGTTTGGTGTCCCTAGGGAAAGGAGCACAATTTACTTATACACTTATCACAACTTTAGTCAATGAATACAATATACGACACAAAAAATCAACTCCTTATCACCCCCAGGCCAATGGCCAGATTGAGGTCACCAATAGGGACATAGAGGCCATTTTGACTAAAACTGTGGATTTGCATAGGAAAGACTAGGCCACAAGGTTACCAGAAGCTATATGGGCCTACCGTACTACCTGGAAGATTGCTACAAGATATACACCTTTTGAAATGGTGTATGGTAAAATAGCTGTGATGCCAATATAATTTTAACATAAGACTCTAAGAACAACATTAGAGATGGAAATGGACTTAACAAATGCACAAAAGGATAGAATCATGCAGCTCAATGCTCTGGATGAGCTCTGAAAGAATACCCTGCAGCACACTGAGATATTAAAAAATCAGAGAATAAGGTGGCATGATAAATAAACTAAGGAAAAGAAATTCAAAGAAGGAGATTGGGCTCTGTTTTATGACTCCTGATATAAGGACAATCCAGGAAAATTACAAACCAGATGGTTGGGCCTGTATGAAATTGAGAATGTATTTGGTAATGGTCCTATTAGATTCAAGATGTTAGTTAATGAACATCACCTCCAGTTGTACCATAAACCAATCCCAAAAGAAGAATTCATGCAGCAATTCGTTCAGGATCCTACCGCTAATCTTCCTGTAGCCAAAGGCTTTAGCCTTTCTCCTACAGCTTCACTATAATTTTGAAATGCATGCTCATAATAAAGGTTTCCTTTTTAATGAAACCCCTTTTTCTTCATTCCCACTTGTCGCCACATTTCACTTTCTTTATCTTCTATCCCATCCATCTGTTCCATTCATTCATCTCATTCGCCCATGTCACCCATCCACCTCATTCATCTATACCACCCTTAATTACAATCTCATTCCTAACTGTCATCTCATGCCGAAGCTATTATCTTTCTCAGCATGTACAAGAATTTAATGAAAGGCCTGCAATATCTTTTGTTATCGCATTATTGATTTATTTCATTTTATTTATCTACTACTATGTTAGTATCAGTCATTATTACCTAATCTCCACCTATTCTTTAGTACATGTGAGGAAACATGTCATACTTTAAGTAGGGGGCGGGATAATCCACTTTTCAAACCTATCCTTTTGCCATTGTCACAACTACTCAGATAATCTTTCTTTATTATTTTTTCTGGTACTTTCCAAATATGATTGCATGTCTTTTTCATTGCATGTTTTTCATTGTAAATCACAATTAAAACTGCTTGTTCAAGAAGTTCATTTTTGGAAAATAAGAAAAAGTGACGGCGGGACAGAAAAGAACCAGAATAGAAAGGGAATTTTTTTTATTTTCATAAAAGAGTTGAGTTCAGCTAAGACAAAAGTGTGAACATGGTTGGTCAACTAGTAAGACATGAGCCTGTAGCTCATGATTTATTAATGCAAAATCCTCAAACAGTCTAGACATTCAGCCTCCGTGGATGGTTGAATTACTTTTTGAGTTTAGATGCTTTCAATGAGGAGGCTGCAGGAAAATTTTTAAGCACCCTTTCTGATGGGGAGGCTATAGTCTAGGGTATAATAGTTGTTGTAACTAAAGGAAGAATTGTAGAGGTAATCGAGCTTCCAGCCGTTGGAGAGAATTTTTCTTCGGATGTTGTCTCTGCAAGGGCCGAATTTACAATACCCACTAATGGACCTTTGAAAGTTTCTAAGTAGGGATGCAAGCGACTATTGTTGCCTCCTCCATATCCAAAATACGTTGCTTTCATAATTAGATATTTAACATGTGAAGGTCTTTTCTCTAACCTGCATTCTTACCATTTCAAATTGCTAAGTCATATGAGGCATGGGTTAGCTATAAATGTTTCAAACTTTTTGTTAAAATTTTTGGAACAATGTGCCCACATAACTCAATAGGGGAAGGATGATTCTATTGCTCACCATGGCCTTATCAAATTGTTGATTGAATGCTCTTTGAGAGATGTATCACCTCTTTCTTGGCAAGAATTTGTTGCCAAAAAGAGCTTGCAAATTCCAAAACCCCCTAGGGTACTTACCCCATGGCCTCAGAAAAGGAAAGTGAAAATAGCATCTACCAGTAGGAGAACAGGGTAAGGGTCATATGCTCCTGCAACTCCCACACCAGAATCCTCTGCCTGGGTGCAAACTAGGTCTACTAGTAGGTGAGAAAAGGGAAAAACAAAGGCAAGAGAGTCATCTGGGGCAGAACAGACCCTAGAATCTGACCCTCATTCTTAGAAAAGGCAACATTCTTCTCCTGCAGTATCTTCTCCTACAGCAACACCTATTTCCATCACCAGTTCACCATCATCCTCTGATAAGGCAGAACCCTCTAGGTAGTTCAGATAAAGGAAGGCTATGAGAGCACCTCTGATAGCTGCAACTTTTCCACATAGAGTTTCCACAGAAAAACAATGTAAAGTCTACCCTGTTTCACCTCAACCTGAGGTTATTATAATTTCAGAAGAATCTATAGAGTCTAAATATGAAGTTTCTCAGAATGTGTTTGAAAGTGCTGCACATAGTTCATTTGATATTTTTGAAGAAGAACAAATTGAGACAAGGGAAGTTGAGCATAATGAAAGGGGGGTACCAAGTCTCGATGACTTGGCTGTTGTGGCTATGTAGATTTCAGATGAAGCATAGTCTTCTCCACTACAGCAACATGAATTCACCCTGCAGCAAGAGGAGGAACAGACTGAACAATTGGAAATGGCCAATGAAGCTTCATTTCCCTCTATAACTTATCAAGCCATTGTTGTCTATAAAAAGACATTTTTTATTGAATTTTTAGAATATTTCAAAGCTAAATGGAGACTAGTTACATTGCAAACCCTAACTTTCTACGACTTAGCCTAGACTAAAATGCAACAAAGTCTTTGGTAGGAAGAAAAGAAGAAACTAAAAAGGGAAGTTGAAAGGCAGAAAAAGGAAATTCAAGAGCTAAAGGAGAAAATGGATGAAATGCTGAAGGTAACTAGTCGGATTATCGAGTGTAGACCACCACCTAGAGTTTATGCTTTATGCCTTAAGGAACAATTCTTGTGGTTCCAGCTAATTTGAATTTCTAGAAATCAAGATCCTATTATTCACACTGCTAAAGAATTCTACGATGCATACTAGGGATATCCTAATTGGCTAAGGAATTCTTTGTGAGAATTTTATTTACATGGCCTTATAATTCCATTTGAAATAGAGTGGAATCACCTTCTATACATTGGTGATATCCATTTGAGATCACTTATGTCTTGGGCAGAAAACGAAGCAAATTATGGCAGGCAATGGGAAGCATATGAAGAAGCTGAAAGGAATGAGCCTATTCCATTGTGCCCTGAGAGTTCAGACCCCCATACAATGTTAAAAACCTAGCTTACTATGGCATATGGCTTTAATAATGATACAGCCAGGATGAAAATATTTGATCTCAGAAAATAGGTATATGATGAGTTTCAAGAACAACCATACTCATTTTGGAAGCTGTCATACTCCAGAATTGAGAAGAGGTGGGAGAGATTAACTGTTGGGTTAAGAAGGTCTAAGCTTCATAGTCCCTAAATTTTATGATAGCTTTCAAAAGATCAAGCAGATACATACAATTGGGCCTTGAAAAGAGGTTTGAATTGTGGTTGGCATTGAAATTTAGACCCCCTGTGCTAATGTGGCCTCTTTATCCCTACCAAGCTACAAATATTAATGAAGATACATAACCTCATAGGTATGAAAGGTGGTAGAGTTTCAGAGGTTTTTATTACAGATTTGGAACTCCATTTCAGGGTCATGCTTCAACCACTTATTTCAGAGAGACCACCAAGAAGTTTAATGCTAGAGGACCAGCATTGGGTTATGTAGGAGGCAAATGATGAGCCCAAAATATGCTCATAGTTTGGATATCATGATACCTTTACTTTTGTTGTTCATGGTCGTTTAACTCTTCTGAAACCTTTTATTGGGGGATATCCTGTAGCAATACACTTTCATGCTCCTGCAGCCTATCATGTTGACATATCTATATTTATTACCCTGTTTGACTTCCCAAATGACTGGTATAATGCATGTAGTTTTTGAATGATGAAATAGATTTAAATATGTGATTAATGAATGGATATTGTGTATGTGCCATATGCCTTTTCTTTTGCATTTGTTACCTTTTGTTTCGTAGGTTGTTGGAGAAAGTATGATCAAGTCAAGCGCAGCTGATCTCGGCCCTGCAGTAAAGTCTATTTCCTGCACGACTTCAAGGAAGCTTTGGAAAAGACTCTTTGACTGAAACTGTTGGGAAGGATTTTTAATGTCATTTAGTCTGGAAAGAGAGGAGTGCTAGATTCTCTTTCGATCGGGTTGAATAGATAAACTCATTTATGAAGTCTATTCCTCAATTTTGGGGTACATTTTACATCCACGTCTTTCTCTATTAGGGTTAGTTAGTTAGTAGTTTTCTTGATTTAAATAAGTGTTCCTCTTGCTTGGGTGAACAAGTAAGAGAAAGAGATAGATAGAGAAGCAGATTAAGATTTAGAGTTATAATATGAATCAGAGCTTTTGTTAGTTTTCTAAAGCAAAACAATCAATGTAAATGATTTCACGTTATGAATAAAAGTTGATGGAGTTCTAAGTACAATCTTCTGTGCAAATTAGTTGATGCTTGCTAAGGGGGCCCACTTAGTAAGTATCTGTAGGAGAGTAGTTGTTTATCCTTTGCTAATTCAAGTTAGATTTCATCTTTGAAGTTTCTATGCAAACTCAATCTTATATTATTCCTATAGCATCGAAAATCCATCCCTGTGTATGTTCCTACAACATAAGGCCAGTTCATAGTTTGTTTCTTAGTCGTAGCTGTTATGATTTCTGATTTGGTTAAATTATGGTTGAGTTAAGAGAACTTTGCATTACCTTCCTGTAGCATAGGTAGAATTCTTTCCAAGTATTTATTTCTGTTAAGTTGTGACTAAAACTAGTTCCTAGTGCATATATTGTGCTGCTCCATTTCAAGTATACGTTCCCTGGTTTGACAAGTAAATGAATGACCATGAAAAGATATTAGTCGCTTGCCGGAATGCCCAATTCCTAGGATTGGTTTTGCCATGATTTTCATATCCTTTTGTGGGTGCAACCAGCATCTACAACCTTATTAGCTTGCCCCTTCTTATGTTTTATGGAGAATGTACATGCTTGTAGGTATTCAGTCCACTTCATGTTCCTTTGGTTCAATTTTTCCTATCCATTCAAGAAACTAAGAGCATGGTTTTCAATGAATACTATAAACTCCCTTGGTAACAAGTAGTGCCTCCACTTCTTTAAAGCTTGGACCATAGCATATAATTCAAGATCATATGAAGAGTACTTTCTTTTGGCTTCATTTATTTTTTAACTAAAAGATGCAATCAATCTACCCTCTTGACTAAAAATAGAAACTATTGCTTGATTACTTGCATCACACTCAATAGTAAAGACTTTATTAAAATCAAGAAGAGAAAAAATAGGTTGTTGTGATACCTTTCTTTTCAAGTACTCAAACCTTTCATTTGCTTCATTGGTCCATTGAAACTTACCCTTCTTGTCTCCTTTGATTATATCAATGATGTGGGCACAAATATGGCTGAAACTCTTGATGAACTTCTTGTAGAAGCCTGCTAGGCCATGAAAACTCCTCACATCACCCACTAACTGAGGTGTTGGCCAATTGAGAATAGCCTCAACCTTTGATGGATCCATCTTCAAATTGCCTTGTGAGATAACAAACCCAAGGTAGACCAATTCTTCTTTCATGAACTCACATTTTTGTAAGTTGATCAACAACTTTTCTTCATGCAACCTTCTTGAAACCTGTCCAAGATGCTCCAAATGCTCCTCCTTGGTCTTGCTAAAGACAAGAATATCATCCAAATAAACCACAAAAAATCTGCCAATAAAGGGTTTCAATACCTCATTCATTAGTCACATGAAGGTACTGCAGGAATTAGACAAGCCAAAAGGCATCACCATCCACTCATAAAGACCTTCATTGGTCTTGAAAGTTTTCTTCCATTCATCCCCTTCATGAATCCTAATTTGGTGATACCCACTTTTCAAATCAATGTTTGAAAAGTAGCGAGCTCATGCTAGACAATCCATAAGATCTTCCATCCTTGGCATAGGAAACCTATATCTAATGGTTATCCTATTTATGGCTCTTGAATCAGTATAGAACCTCCATTTACCATCCTTTCTTGGAGCTAGCATGATTGGAACAACACAAGGCTTAAACTCTTCCTCACTAGGCCCTTATCCAACAAATCTTGCACTTGCTTTGCTATCTCTTCATTTTTGGCTAGTGTCATCTTGTATGCAGCCTTATTAGGAAATGTATCACCTGGTATTAGGTCAATATGGTGGCTGATATCTCTGATTGGAGGCAGGGAACTAGGAAATTCATCCAATACAATCTCCTTGTATTTCTCCACCAAAGTTTGGACTTTACCAGGTATGGGTTTCTCTTTGTTTGAGGACAAAATAGACCTACATTTTGGCTTAACAACCAAGAAAAACCCTAGAAATTCATCTTCCTTTAAGGTCTATAAAAAATCCTTCTCACCTATACCTCCATTATGCTAGACCCAAGTTATTTATCTACTCCTTCATCTGGTAAGGGATTCAAGTGTGTCCATCTTTTGATATTGTGTAGGTATTCTTTTCTCCATCATGTTGGGATTTGCTATCATACTTCCAAGCGAATCCTAAGAGTATATGACAAGCATCCATAGGGTGTGACATCACACAAATTTTTTTCCTTATACTCCCCAATCTGAAATTCCACCCAACATTGCTCATTAACAAGCACTTGTTGGCTCTTATTCAACCAAGACACCTTATATGGAGTAGGGTGAGGAATTGTTTTTAGTTTTAACTTCTCAACCATTTCAAGAGACACTAAATTATTAGTGGAACTAGAGTTTACAATTACCTTGCATACCTTTCCATGAGATTTACATGAAGTCCTAAACAAGGACTTTCTTTGTGGTGGCTCTTTGGCACTTGGCACCTTGAGAAGTGTTCTTGTCATCATCAAGCTCTCTCCAAATTTAGGATCAGTACACCTATAAGGTGAATTTACACTTTTTGCATCCTCCTCTTGCACCAATTTTCTCCTCCTATCTATACCTTGAGAGGTTGAAGCTTTCTTTTTCAGGACACTTGAAAGATGGGTGCCCAAACTGATTACAAGTGAAGCACCTTCCAGAGAATGAGTTAGAACCTCTTCCATTGAATCTACCTCTTTCATTAGACCTCCTACCTATGAATCCTCCTCTTGTTTCTTTCCTTTTTTCCTCTTTTCCACTTGACTCCCCTTGTTGCCTTTGTGATTGGTTTCTACCACCAAAATTGCCTCTTCCCTTGGAATTTTTGCCTCTACCCCTTCCTTTCTCTTCTTTCTTTATTCTTAACTTCTCCTCTACCTTGCATGCTACTTGGAAGCACTCTTCCACTATTTTGGGAGTCACAAGACTCATCTCATATTGAATTGCAAATTTTAGGCCATTCAAATATCGAGCCACTTTCTCCTTGTCATTTTCTACATGACCACACCTCATACTGAGTTTGTGAAACTCCTCAGTATATGTTGCAACGTCCATATCCTTTTGCTTTAAGCTTTATGGCCTCCTAAACAATTTAAATTCATAATTTTCATGTAGAAATTGTGCCTTCAACTTGCTCACCATTCTGTCCCAAGAGGAAATGATATTCTCTCCTTCTTTCACTCTTTTTTCTTGGTAGAAATTCCACCAAGTCAAAGCAGCCCCATTCAACTTTGTCTTTGCAAACTTGACATTCTTATCTTCTTCCATCTCCTTGTATTCAAAGTAATTATTTAAGGCATCAATCCATTCTAGTAGTGCCTCAGCATTCATCTTTCACCCATAGATTGGAATTTCCATCTTCACTTCAGTGGCTTCTACTTTAATGGTTTTCAAGGCTCCAATGAACCTTCTCTCTTCAGGAGGCGTCTCCTCTTCAGGATGGATTTCCTCTCCACCCTCTATCTCCTCCTCTAAGGTTCTCTCTTCCTCAACATTCCCTTTCCTTCTCTCTAAGGCCTCTATTATGTCCCTCAAGGCCTTCATCTCCCATGACACAGCAAACCCACCTTTTGGAGGCATCTTCCTTTTATTCACCACAACCTCCAAATCTTCCTCACAAAATTTTCAAATCAAAGCTCTGCACTAATACCACTTTGATGCAAAGTGAGCAAGGAAGGACAACTAAAATCAGATGGAAAATACTCTTAATAATTCTTTCAAATACTCTTACAAGGATTCTTCCAAAACATTATATTCCTTCAAGGAAAAGACCCATCTCACTTAGGGTTCTTGTACTCAAACCACAAAGAGGGCTTGTGACCACTTATATCATGTCAAATAGGACTAAACCAAATTCATAACACTCTAATCTTCACTAGGAATTCCCATTTTCTCATCGCTCTGACTATTAGGCCTCTTTACCCTTATAAACCTTATAGCCCTGCCCTATAGGAAAATCAATATAAAATCCACACAAAACCTTGTACTAGGCCCAAACCCATTAAATTAGACAAGTATCATATTCCTTTACAATGCCTCAAAACCTCCCTTCATGATAGTGGATAGAAAAAGAGCAATAAAACAAAACAAAGCTGCTCCAAGAGGCCCAATTGGCAGGCTACAGTAGGACAGTAGAATATCTAGGCTCTCCCCTTCACCCCAAATCCTTTACATAGACTTTTATAGGATAATTACATCCATATCTATCAGTCCTAAGTACCTTCATAGTTAAAATCACCCTAAACCAAGCAAAACCCAACTTTTGCTTCACAAACTAGGCATGTCACATAAGGATGCTAGCCCTAGAACATTGTATAACTTCCTCCACACATGTTACCATTCTCCAAACTATAATAATGTGAATATATACACACACTTTCCATCCCACCAAGAATGAGCACTGTTACATTGTGGAGATGGAAGATATTGTCAATTTTCAATCAAAACCTTAGTTTTGAGGGTTTTCAGACCTGCCCCTACTAAAATGGCAGTAACTCTATTTATACTCTATGAAAATCTACCAAATCAATACCAAATGAAATCTAGGTCATCCGTCTATCTAACCATATCAATTTTTTTCATGTACAGATCATACAAAGGTGGTACCATGTAGAAGAACATGAAATTTACACAGATTTTTGAGAAAACAACAAGT
Organism: Sequoia sempervirens; assembly: GCA_007258455.2. Lineage (NCBI taxonomy): Eukaryota > Viridiplantae > Streptophyta > Pinopsida > Cupressales > Cupressaceae > Sequoia > Sequoia sempervirens. The sequence continues at coordinate 739,301,137 of VDFB02000003.1, read as the reverse complement.
TTTTTCATTGAAACTTCAAAATGATTCATCAATAGCCATCCCTCAAACATGAGAGGCTTAATTCAACTTCCAACCAACCTTCCTAATGTCCCAAAACTGACATTTGAATTGGTTATACGCTGGGAACTAACAAAACATCAGTTAGACACCTAATTCCCTAGTTAAAGCAAGTTAATGCAACTTCCACAAGCCTGATTACAATGAGCCATTAAGAGGTTTGGAAAAGAACCAAAAAATTTCAAAACTCTAAGGAAACTCCCCTCAAGCACCTAGTTTCATCATGGAATTTTGATCCTTTAATTTTCCAAGGTGCACCAAGCTTACAAAGTGAGGATGGAGACCTTCTTATTACATTGAAACTTGTCACCACGACCAAAAACTCAACAACAAGCCTAGAAAATCTATTACAAGTCATTTAAGTTGGTCCTTACGACCTTATTACATCATATGTAACTTTAAGTTAAACAAAAAGGGAAAAAAAGGCCTCAAAGAGGCATGGAGACCCAAGGTTCCCCTACACCATTTTTCAAGTAAAATCCTTTGACCCCCTATCGGTAGCTGGTACCGAAATGCAGGAAATTTTTAGTAGTTGTGATAAAATTTTGTAATTGCATCAGTGATCACTTATGCATAAACATGAGAAGTAGAAGGTCCACAGACAATTTTTTCTTTTTTTGTATGAGAAAAAAAAGTATTTGAAACTCCTAGGGAAAAATATTTAATGCGTTGGAAAAGTTAGGCACGTGAAGTTGTAAAAGGGTATTTTGAACCCTCATTTGTCACCTTGCATTGAAGAAAAATAGGAGAGCCTCTACAATGAAATTTTAAAGGAGTAAAGAAAATTCGGCGGTGAATTATTTAGGTATTTCAATTGCTTGTAGAATTTTGAATTTTTTGCTTAATAGAAAAAATTGTTTTGTACAAAAAGAAAAATTAAACAAATCAATGGAATAATGAATTTGGATGAGTATAGTATTGGAAAGATTAGGGATATGGGGAATTTGTTTCCAGTTAGTTAATTGAAGTGGCTTGAAGGTGTGAAACATAAAATTTTAGACATTAGGAATGAATTTCCTTATTTTGTCAATGTGGAAGTGGTTAGGTTTATCTTGAATAGATTGGATAATGACATCCTTACTCTAGAAAAACCCTATCTTATTTTGAAGGATGTGATTATAAATCTAATAGGATTATGCAATATTGGGGATATTCTAAAAAAGAAGTCCATTTGGAACAAGGAATTCGAAACCCTAACCAGAGTGATAGGAGATCAGAGGGATTTAGTAATCTCGACAATCAAAAATCCAATAACAAGGTACATTGCACATGGGATTTCATACAAAATTTTCTTCAAAAATAGGGAAGGCACAACTTTGACAGGTGCAATTTATATCACTCAAAAAATGATAATGGAAGATGAAGACTTTGATCTGTGTGGACTTTTGAAAGATTAGTTAATGGAAAATGTGCAATTGATGAAAGATGCAGATTACCCCTTCAGGTTTGGTACCTTGATCATATGTATCATGATGTATTTTTGAATTGCTTGCCTTAGAATGATAATGTGCTATGGATGGAAAGTGAACCAATTTGTAAAAAAAAAATTGAACATTCTAATGCTTTAGAAAATTGTGAGCAAGTTTATGAAAATTTCTTTAGAGAGCTATTGGGAAATTTTGGAATAGTTAACATTCCCCTTCTAGTAAAGATGCTTGAAGTTGGGTCTTCTTCTAGTAAAGTAGAAAGGAAGCAAAAAATAGCTCTAGAGTTTGCTGATGACATCCCTATGGCACACAAGTCCCCAAAACTTGAAGAAAAAGGAAAAGGAAAGATAATTTTGGATATACCAGATGAAGATTCTAATGAATACTCTCCTAGAGATGAATCAAAATTAGTTGAACTAGATGCAATAATAGCAGAAGAAAGCGATGAAGAAGGTACTTTATTCAAAACAGAGATATTGCAGATTGTTTAGGAGGAAGATGGAATGAAAAATATTTCTAACATATGGTTAGATGGACCCTCATATGTATAGGACTTGATTGAGGAAACTCTAGGCAGTTTGTGCACAACACTAAATTGGAAACTCTACATAATGTACTTCCAGAAGAGTTGATCAAATTTATCAAGGAGGCTATGGCCTCTGTGCCTCAAGATAGGAAAGAGGAAGAAGTAATTCTACATTTGAAGGAGCAGTTTGGGCTGTCTCTTACCAAACTGAGAAAGAAAATTAATGTGTTAAGGAAATGCATTCACTCAACAAATAAGATCTACAATTATTGACTTCGATGGCCTCATGTGGTTGGTAAATACAAAGACAAGTTGGAGCAAATTGAGAGTGAGTTTAACAAAATTGGTCAGGCTTATAGTATGCTTCAGGAATAGGATGGAACAATCAAGAAAATGATTCATGAGTTGCAGGATGAGCATGGGGTATGTGTAGGATCATGATGGGCCAAAAAGTGGCAATATTGTGGGTATTTGTAGGGTATGTGGTTGACGAATTTTTTTTTACCCAAAATTGATGAAACGAAAAGGGATTTTAGAGGAGATTCTCAACTTTCCACCAATATAAATTATGCTTTAATTTGAATTTAATAAATAATTATTATTCATTTTCTATTAGAATTATGACTAAATTCTTGATCGATAGGTTGATTGAAAAACATCTATAACTTTCAAACGGTATCACATTTTTTGAATCCAAAACATGCATCCCATTCTATGCTTCACATACTATAGGATTAAAAAAAAAAAAATTAAATTTCATGAAGTTTTGACCAAGTTAAGGTGGTTAGACATATGAGTTTTTATATTTTTTAAAAGTTGTAATAAAATATTCATAATTAATTATTTACTGGAAAAAAATTACAAAAAAATATGCATCACATCGAACATGAGTCCTCTACTTATATATAAAATCTTATAAAAAAATATTATCATTTTATTATGGTTAGGGTGGTCAAACAAACACCTACTTATTTTTTCCCTAAATTTAAGTACTACGCATTGAAATTTTAAATTTTCACCAAATTGATTTTATTTATTTTAAATAAACCTAGTAGTTTAGAAACTACATTCAGTTTTCTACACATTCTATTCTTACATATTTTTGAAATAATATAGATAACTTATTCAAATTTTTACGTCAATTTTCCTAACACTATTTTTTCTGAATTTTTTTCCACTTAAGGGCCTTTTTTTCCATGATGATCCTACACATACCCCATGCAAAGATTCACTTTTCTAGAAAAACTCTTATGGACATTTTTTGGAAAGTAAAGGATCTAACTGAATGCAAATTGGAGAAAAAAATTGAGATCCTGAGGAAAGGAGAGAAGTTGGAAGAAGTGATTACAATCCTAGAATCCCTTATCCAGATCATCAATAGGACATCATAAAACAATAGTTTGAAAATAATTAATGGGATTGCAATAGATGCTTGGAAAAAATTTCTTCTAAAGATGAAAGATAAGCATAAAATAATTTTCTAATTTTTGCATCAATTGCACTTCAAATTTTGAATTTATGAAAGGGAGAGAGAGAGAGAGATTAGTGAAGAATATATTTTTCATTGATTTCAAAGGAGGAGAGCAATTAAAAATTCTTTATCATTCTAAGGAGGAGTTTGAGTTTTGAAATTTTGAATTTTGATGCTTAGTCATTTTTCACTAAGTGTTGCCATCAATGCCAAAGGGGGAGATTGTTGGAATCTGGCTTCTAGTGTTGTCACTGACAACCTAAGTCATCCCTCTAGTCCATAGATCAGAATTTATCCGTACTGGAAAGATATGTAAAGATCAATATTTTACCAATAGAAAGTATGAAGAATAGGGTATCCATGAGTTAGTCGATCTGTACGCCTCATCGGATCATCATTTTGAGTTGCGGATCTCCAAGAGAGTTTTTTAAGCATCTAAACTATCTTTTTGTTAAGTTTTGTGATGTTACATCGATCAGTGTTCGAGTTAGGAGATCCAGTTGAATGCTTCGACAAGATGTTTTTCTGTTTATTTTCTCATTATGGCTGACCTAGTGAATGTCACATGTTCTGGATGTATAAGGAGTACTTAGTTAATTTTTTCTTGTGTCTTATCTATGTCTTAGCTGACTTTGGTGGGTGTGCATTAAATTTAATTTGTGATTTGAGCCAACCATTGAAGGATATTTCATGTTTTGTTAAAGTTGACTTGAAGCAATGAAATCTTTGTTAGTGGATATATATATGAGATTGGTAATTCATTTTGTGTGTGAGTAGAAAGTGTGCAAGTGTGTGAATATGTGTGAAGAGAAAAATAGGTGTTTGTGCAAGTATTAGAAGGGTGATTGAGAGATCTATGAATAGTTTTAGAAGGGCAGAAAAATAGAGAAAAGCAGAGCAGGGCTGAAGATCATCCACTAAGCTTTATTGGAATTGAATCCAAGCATTTGGAGATGTTCTCTTCTCAAATCATTTTTTTTTGTAATCACAAACACTTTGGAAGGCAATGAGCCTTCCTTATTTTGAGTAGTGAGCTCTAGTAGTGTGTCTGAATGCAAGTGCATTCCCTTTTGTTTATACTTTTAATAGAGTATAATTCTGGATTAATCTCCACTATGGTTTTTCCCCTAATAGAGTTTACCTATAAAAATATTGGTGTTATGGTGCTTTGATTATCTTGTTCATGGGTATGTGCAGGATCATGATGGGCCAAAAAGTGGCGATATGATGGGTATGTGGCTGACGACTTTTTTTTACCCAAAATTGATGAAATGAAAAAGGGATTTTAAATGATATTCTCAACTTTCCACCAATATAAATTATGTTTTATTTTGAATTTAATAAATAATTATTATTCATTTTCTATTTGAATTAGGACTAAAGTCTTTATTGATAGGTTGATTAAAAAAAATCTATAGCTTTCAAATGGTATCACACTTTTTAATCTAAATTGTGCATCACATTCTATACTTCGCATACTATAAGATTAAAAAAATCAATTTCATGAAGTTTTGACCAAGTTAAGGTGGTCGGACATACAAGTTTTTATTTTTTTTAAAGTTATAATAAAAATTCATAATTAATTATTTACTTAGAAAAAATTACAAAAATATACATCACATCGGACATGAGCCCTCTACTTATATCTAAAATATTATCATTTTATTGTGGTTAGGTGGTGGATAGACACCTACTTATTTTTTCCTAAATTTAAGTACTACTGCATTGAAATTTCAAATTTTCACCAAATAGTTTTTTTTTTTTTTTAAATAAACCTAGTAGTTTTTAAACCAAATTTAATTTGTTATATATTTTATTCTTACATATTTTTGAAATAATATAGATAACTTATTCAAATTTTTACGTCAAGTTACCTAACTCTAATTTTAAAATTTTTTGCCACTTAAGGGCTTACTTTTCTATGATAATCTTGCACATACCCTCATGTGCTTACATCTTTATTTCTTTTATGTGGCATGAATGGTTTAAGATCTAGATTTAAAGTTTAGAAATGTTGAACACTGATTTAGCGCCCCCTCTCAGTGTTCCCTGAGTCCAATAGAGATGAGTTTTTGAAGGGTCCAAACTCTAATACATGGAATTACCATAAATTATTTGTTACACAATTAACACCATATAGATTCAATCATGTCATCACCACACTAATAAAAATTACCTACTTGTTGTTCCCTTAGAACACACGCCTCATTCAAAATTGGGACCCTATTTTCTTCCACCTTGTCAGGTCATTTTGTCGTCGCCTCATTTTGCGTGCCTCCCTTTTTGGTGTCTTAGATGGTCAATGTTGCTTTAAGGTCCCACCATAAGTCGACCATGCCTTCCCCTTTAATTTTTCCATGTTCTAGTGCCTTGTGAAGTCCCTCTGGCAGTTTGACCCTACCAATGGCCTTGGACCCTGCCGGGTACGGCCGTTTGAGATTCCCTTACCAATTTTCCCCACTGAACCCACCGTTCTTGATGGCGTCCGATTCGCGTCCTCCAGGTCCTTGGAGTCTAAACCCTCATTTGTCGTCTGTTAGAAATTTGTGAAATTTTGACGCCTGTTTAGCCCTTCGGACCTCGAACCTCAGAGTTCTACTCTCGGGGTTCCAACCGTGCTTTTTCGTCCCTCACGGTGAACCTCTAGCGGCATCCCGCCTCTCAAGTCTTGCCACCATATTTACCATCCAATGTCTATGGGAACCCTAACTGCCGTTGAGTGCTCCAGGCCCGAACATCCAGAATTTTGAGTTCAAAATTCTGTGATGTTTCTGCCATCCACGACGATGGATCTTTGGCGGAGCTCCGCCCTCCAGGCCCCGACTCACTCTCTGCCACCGCCATCCTAATGACCTGAGTGAAACTTCAAAGCAGCTACCATCCTGTGCCTCACCAGTTGTCAGACCCTGGATTTCCCGCCGCTATTTCCGATTTTCAAACTCACCAATCTTTTCTCTCGCTATACCTCCATTCAATAGGGTCATTAATAGCGATTAGGGGTATAAAAGATCCACTTCGACTCGTCATTATCATTTGACAGAGTTGCAGAGCGATTGGAGAACTTTAGTGAGGAGCCCACTGTTGTCGACACCTTCACGTTCATTGCCCTTAGCATCATTTCATCGATCGTAGGTGGATCCCACATCTCCCTGCATCGCGTGTTCGAGGTTGGTTTTTCGTTCGCCCTCCTGAGCATTGTTTTCATGATTTCTAAGGATTTGAATAAATAACAATCATTAAGAAGGCATGAAAGTGATAAAATATGGAATCGTGCACAAAAACCATGATTTGAAAACTTGAGAAACCTTCTGTTGATGGTGTTTTTATGCACTTCTCAACACAGGCAGTGCGTAGGTGCACTACCTCTCTTGAAAGAAAATCTTCCATAATTAGATTGCAAAACATTATCCCAAGGTCTCTTGGATGTCAAGTCATGATAGTACTTAGATACCTTATTAGTTTGATGTGATTTGTTGGAATCACAAGGTGGTCTTACATAGGAAATACAAAGCATGGATACAAAGCATGGAAGTTGAATCTTGAAATGGAGTTCACAGGATGGAAAGCTGTCATGTGCTGGCTGTAGGTTCAAACAGCAATCTTTGACTCCATTTTTATTGTTGGATTTGGCTTTACAATGTGCAATGAACCTTAGCATAGGTCAGTTATTAAAAAAAAAAAAGGAAAGGAAGGGGGAAAGTTCCTAAGTCTGCAACTAGCCATGAATAGTAACAATGGAGTTCTTGCAATGGACAATTCCTCAAAACAATATCCCACTTAACCAAGGATCTCATAGTATCATGGAAATTATGCTATCTTCTAAGGTCTATAGATATTTTATCCTTCATCCACCACATACATGCATGAATCAAAGATAAATATTTGGAGAAGCTTTGAAATCAAGTCTAGGCTAACTTTGCAGAGCTATCTACCATTAGCAAACAGCAAAAAGTATGGACAAAGAAATCATCAACATGGCAGGAATTTCATAATCACCAAACAGCATGTCTAAAGTCTACCCAAAGGAAGAAAATAGCTAACTAAAATAGCAGTAAAATCTAAACCAAACATTTAACATTGGAGACTGAATCAAGTAACATGAGAGAAACCAAGAAAATACACCAAGTCAATGCTTTTTTCTTATAAATTTCTTCAGCATGTCTTTACAACATCTCAACTCCCTTTTGCAAATAAGAGGAGAGCCCTATTTATAGTTTTCAAAAATTTAAATGAATAGCCAAGATTCATTCTTATTGTGTGGCCAAGATTCATTACAAAATAGGGTTTCACCTACCCCCCAATATTCAACAATTTAAAATTACATTTTGTCTCTTCCCTATTTTGTCCTCTTGCTGATGACACTGTACCTTTTTTGTCATTTAGCAAATTGATGTTCACTTTTTCCTGTAGCTACTCTTCAAAAAGTTCATCTTTAGCAGGGTTGTCTTCTTGTCCCTTGGAGGCTGTGTATTCGATGAACTTGAGGACGACCTCCTGGAGTTTGTCTATTTTGATGACTTCGCATCACAGTGCCTAGTAGCTCCACTCCTTTGCATTTTTTTCCAGCCTTTTCCAGTCGTCATCATATTTTGAGCCTTGATCTCTAAAAAGCTCCGATTGATCGAAGGCACGAGAGGCAAAACTCAGGAATTTGGTTGTGATTTCTCTAGCCATCCCGTCCTTCATCTTCTCCTAGAAGTAGGGCTTTATTTTCTTCGGATCCATTTGCACAGTGGGCATATCATAGCTCGTCATCAACTCAAAATATCAGGCACATTCCACCTAGATTTCCTTGATCCACTCAATATCAAGATCCACCCTGCTCAAGATTTGCTCCAACCTATCCTTCCGGTTGTCGAAGTCTCTGCACCACACATCCATTAGCTAGTGATCTTTTTTAAATGCAAGCTTCTTCTCCCACGTGGCTTCAGGCAATTGAAGGATAGCTTCGATCCTTGGGAAGGTGGAGTCATAGTCCGCAGGGAAATCGGTGCAGAGCTTCTTTGTGCTCTCGAGAGACTGCATTAAGTCCAAGAACTTGTTGGTTGTTTGCACAGCCCCGCTAATTCCCATGTTCCCGATGTATGAGACTTGTTGGAACCAGTCCTCGGTGGTCTTCTCCAAGTTCTTCCTTCTCTCCATTTTCTCGATCTACTCTTTGGAAAGCAACTAAGGTGTAGTCGTGGACGTAGTGGGCAGGTCGTCCACTGAGGACCATTGTTGTATGTAATCTGTTAGGGCTGCAACTTGTGCCTTGAGCTCATCCTTTGAGATTTTATCCTGCTTTATTAGTTGCACCACTATGGCCACTGACTCCTCAAGGTGCTCGACCTTTTTCTCTCTGGTTGTAGTTCCCAAGTCAATTGTAGAGATGTTATAACTCACCCTAGCTTGGCCAATGGTTGGCATTGTGATTTGTGCTACTCGAGAGCCGGAAGCATCCATGGTTATTTTGGATTGTACCTGGGGCTTCTTCTCCTTCATTGTGATCTGGGCTCAAGCCAAGATGGCCTCTAGCCTCACCCTTGGGTCCTTCAGCACAGGGGTCTTTCTTTCGATCTGTTTCTCTAACCATTCGGGCACAACAGACTTCCCCTTGGGCAAATCGTGGCTTCCCTCGCCCTTTTCGGTCAAGGGCAAGATTTTTGTTTTTTTTTCCTTTTAAGATTCTCCTTCTCCTTGGAAGCATTCTCCTCTTCTTTGTTAGAGTCATGGAAAAATACGAGGTGTTTGACAGGAAACTTGGTGGATAGTTGTTGGATGGGAGTATCTTCTTTTCCTACTTCTTCTTCTTTCTTTTCCTCGGTACATTCAGCCTCAGAACTTTTGACAACATGGGTCTTAGCCTCAGTCAAATCCTTTATTTGTTTCTCTTCTGGTGGCTTCCCTTCTTCACCATGTGGTGACCCTTCTGCTTCTATCACAATGTCCTTCAACTGTTGTGCCATTTCTTCTTCGAGGTCATCATCGAATGTTTGAATAATTTCCTTGGCACCCAAGCCATCTTCCTCATCCCCACTCTCGAAAGAGCCCGTCTCCTCCTCGTAAACCACCCTGTCGATGATTTGGTGTTCGTACTCTGGGTGCTCATGATACTCATCAGCCTCCTCCTCAATAGACTTTGAGGCCTCTTGCTTTTGCTCCTCCAACTCCTTTGAGATTAACATGGTGGCCTCCATGGCTGGTGGCCCTGTTGGTTATTGTGAAGGTTGAGCAATTTCAAGGACTTGCCCAAGGGCTACCTGGAGAGTTGGATCCATTAAGATCTGGGAGAGCTCCAGGGGGAGGTTTTGCATGTGCCTTGTAAGAGCCTCAGGCATGGTGGTAAGGGGAATAGGTGATGTTATTGTGTCCAAAGGGAGTGATGTGATTGGCGTCATGGCAGCAAAAGAAGAAGGAAGAGTGGTCATGTCAGAAGAGGAGTCAATGATTATTACCGATTCGGCCAGAGGCGAAGGGGCAAGATGGACAGAAATGTCCACTATCGGTGAGGAAGTGGTGACCACAGCCAGGGAGGTGGGAGATGCAATAGGAGGGGTAGGGAGAGCCAAGGGAGGCTACAATTCTTCTACACCTTCTGCCTGTTTGAGCCTTTTGGGGGATGAGCCTCTTGTTTCTTTCTTTGTAGAATCCTTGGGGTCCGGAGACTGCGCAATTTCTATTTCTTTTCTTTTCCTAAGCCTAGTGACTGGAGGAGATTGGGAGGTCCCACCAGTTGACGTAGTGGTAACAACATCCTCCATGGCACTCAGCTCGTTTTTGAGCCCCTCATAGGTTAGGACTACTCCCTGCAGCTTTAAATGAGCCACCTGCCCGTCAATCCACTCCCTGGTATGAGTTAAGATTGGCTGGGTTATGGTGTCTAGGTCATCAACCTCCTGTTCATCCTAGTCAATTGATGGTATTAGCAGGTTGACAACCGCAGGGTACCTTGGATGCATGATTGTGGACTTGTCCTCCTCGACCTGGTCTGGTACAGAAAATGGTTGCACTCTTCTCAGGAACTACACAGTCATGCACATGTAGTGCCTTGCACGCACTTCTTTGTCTTCTTGGTAGTTAGCCCATAAATCCTTAATGTGATGGAGATGGGCATATGCCGACCCCAGTGCCTTGCTAACATGGACATGCGAGTCCATCCGTGGGCGAGCAGTGTGTAGTTCAAAATGGTACTCCTTTAGCTCCTTCTCGGAGTTACTAACACATTCTGATGTTTGCATTCGATACATGCCCTAGCCAAGGTTCATGGGATAGGAGATCACTACTATATGATTATTGCTAAAGATTGTCTGGAGGTGTTGGAGCTACCCAGAAAGCTCCAGCAGGATGATTCTATCATTGGGGTATCGAGGCAATCTATTCAGCCTTTCAGTGAAGCCCTAGGCCTGAATGTACGTAAAATTTTGGTATTAGATATAGAGGAAGGCGTATTGCTTCAAAAACACCCTGGCACTGTGGGAGACCCTCCTCTTGAAGTCTCTGGCAATCAACTTGATGATATGGCCAATGAAGGTGTCATTAACCCTGCAGTAGTCTCTTTTGAAGTTGCATTACTATATTTACGGATATTTGTCATAGGCTTTAAGTCCTCGCTTCTGCCCCTGATTAGGTGCCATAAACAACTCATTGTACTATCTTTGATCTGCCAAGGAGTAGACAAGATAGGAGGTCATATAGAATATGGAACTCTTTTTCACGTTGACAAACTACTCATGGAATCAGTTGCTTATGATTCCTCCCCAATAGAATGAAATCTTTGTTGTGATGTCCTCATTTCCACGTAGGATCTGTTCAATGAAATAGGCCATCCATTCTTAGAAGTAGACAACTATTGGAAGACCCATAACCTTGCTCAACATGGTTACTAAGTCATGGTAATCCTCGTGGAAATCACTACAAAAGCATCCCTAGGGAACCTTCGCAGTGCTGCCCCATTTTTTCTTGAGCCAATGTAGGTTTATTGACTTCTTGCATCCTATTGGATTATCATCCCACGCTGCCTAGCATTCTTCTAATCTAGGGACCTCCATCTATTGGAATGTGGGGATATGAAAGGTCTTGGTGATCCCCTCTGGCAACATGTCAGTGAAAATGTTACCCTCCTTATCAACAATTGTTCTGGTATCAGTTTGGTAAGCTTCTCGGCAAGCCATGACCAATTTGGGTGCTACAAGGGATGGAGGGAATCTGGCAGCCTTAGCTATTCCACTCTGCCTTATCAATCTGACATTCTTTGTCATTGGGTTGACTCTGACCCTTTGCATGAATTCATCAATATCCACTTGGTTAATGTTAGTGTCTATGATTTCCTTCCAATCTGTAGTGACCTTTGAGTGGAGCAGCTCACCTTGGAATTGGTACTTCATCTGGTGTTTGTCTTCCTTCCCTCTAGGGGTCCTTCCTGACTTCTTACCCTTGTCCCCTTCGGGGGATGCCCCTAAAGTTCCTGCACCCGATTCCATATATTCTACAAGCAAGGGAAAAGTTAGCAAAATGGATCACAAAAGCATTCATGTTAGTCCATATCTTGAAAGCAATATTCATTTCAAATAATCAATCAAGCATATCATGAACTTTCATCTCAAGATGTTATTGATATTTGATCTAGGGCATTCATACAATCTGGGCATGGAGGGCCAGACTTCCCTAGCAAGAATGTTGTCTAGAAGGGAAAACACGGTAGAAGGCTCCTGGAGACTTTCCTTGGTCACATTTAAATATTTCAAGAGGTTTATGATGAAGAAGAGCAAAATTCAACACGTGGGTCGAAGTTAGATTCTAGATTTGGGATCGTTTGGATGGATTTAGGAGAGCTCGGAGGTCTCAAGCCGGACAGACAGAAATTCAGAGCCAGAACTCCGGGGTCCATACCCCGGAGGGCCAAAGGTCGGTCGGTGCGTGTTATTTCATTTTTGAGGGATCGGGTCAGCGGCATTGGAAAGACGCAGGAACTTCTCCGTTTGGGACGACAAACACTGGATGAAAGTCTGGGAGGGGAAGTCCAGAAAAAGAGCCTGGTGGCATGAGTTTGTTTCAAATTCAACGGCGAAAATCTGCAGGGCAGAGCCCGGAGGTCGGGACGTGGGGCAGGGTTTTCTGCTTAGCAACGGTGACAGACGATAGGAGTCCTGGAGCACGGGGCCTGGCGAGCAGACGGGCGCCAATAATTTTGGCGAGATCCCATGATAGATGGCGCTTCGGGGCTCGGTGAGCAAATGGAACAGGGGAAATCTCCCCGACGGTGAGAAAAGGGCAGACTTCTAAAAATAGAAGTCTAGACATCCGGGCCTGAGAGGTCCAGAGGATGCTGCCCGAAAAGAAAGGCAATCAGCGGGGAGGATGGGGCCTAGAACACGGAGAGCATCAAAAGGTTTGCCGTGAGGTCGGTGGAAGAGAAGTCAAGGACACCTAGCATTTGAAGCTCGAAGGGCTGAAGGACGCAATGAGCTAAATCGGCCAAAATAATAAACATTAAGGTAGAGTTCGGAGGGTGGGGTGTCGCGCGTGAACCGCTGCGAGCGATAGCAAAACACCCAGGGAACCCCGAAGGTAGAACCCCAGGGTCTCAAGCCCGAAGGACCCACAAGACACACATTTAAGTTTCAAAGTTCTTGGCAAGGATATGGTTGGGATCTGGCAGCCGAGAGGCAGGGGGATTTTGCAATTTCAAATGGCGACATATAAGCAGAATTCCAGACGGAGAAGTCCAATGGGACGGGCCTGGAGAGCAACGTTGCCGTCGGCAAGTGTTCAAACTTTTGTAATTAGATGGTGAAGGTGGGTCTCAGGCCCGAGGCAGACATTTTCCTTGTGCAAAGAACAACCGCAGTAGGGAGAAACTCTGGATTGGCGAGGAGAGCATTCTAAGAGGTTTCTCGATTTTCTATCATGTGGGTTTTGTGCACAATTTTATGTTTTACTATTTTGCACCCTCTTACTGATTTGTTTATTCAATTAAATCCCTTGAAATCATCAAACAGAGCTTGGGAAGTGCAAACGGATGGCCTACCTCAAACACGCTATGTGGGGAGATGTTGGATCCACCTGTGGTTGATGGAATGATGCCGAGGGCGATGATCGTGACGATGCAAAAGATGGTGGGCTCCAAATGATAGTTTGTCCAATTCGCTGCAATCCTATGAAATGAAAATGACTAGCCAGATTGGGAATTTTATAACCCTAACCACCATGAATGATCGCATTTATTGCAAGTACGGCAACAAAAAAGTGGGTGGATTTGAAAATAGGTCGGCAACAGCGGCGGGAGAACCGGGGCCCGACGGCCGGGGATGCATAAGACAATGGCTGTTTTAAGTTTTCAGTCGGTTGATTGGCTGCAACAGGAATCAGGTCAGGGCCCAGAGGGCGGGATGCTACCAGGGATCCATCGTCGTGGATGGCGGAACACAAATGGAACCCCAGAAGAGGACTTCCAGGGTTCGTGGCATGGAGCACAGAACGCCACCACAAAATTCAAAAAATTTTGCAGACGGCAAGAGGGAATTCAGACTCCGAGGTCCGAAAGGACATGGAGCGGACGTCACCAGGAATGAAAATTCCAGCACGGAAACATGGAAAGAGAAACTCGAAGGGCCGGGCCCGACAAGGGCCCGAGGCCGTTGGCAGGACTAAACTTCCAGAGGGACTCCGCGACGCTCCGGAACGCAACAATATTAAAAGGGGAAGGCATGGTTGATTTATGATGGGACTTTAAAGCAACATCGACCATCTAAGACATCAAAAAAAGGAGGCACATAAAATGAGGCAGTGACATTTAAATGACCCAACAAGGCGAAAGAAAAGAGGGTCCCCATTTCGAACCGGGCATGTGTGCTAAGGGCACAACAAATGGCGACTTCACTAGGGAACACTCCCGAGCATTCTAAGGATAAATATTCATTTAGGAGCCAGAATCTCTGGTTTCACAGACCAGGAGTGGCTTCCAAAGATGAATCCAGGAGAATGAGATCCTTAATTGGGTCAGCTTGCAGGACATCTCAGAAGTATGTGTGTAGTGGGTTCATTCCTTTCCTTAGGATAGTGACCAGGGTTACCAATTCAACCGAGTGAGCTACATAAATCATCTAACACCAAAAGTAACCTGGACATTGCCCTGCTGCTAGTCAGGAATCCATAGCCTCGATGAAGTTGTCACTACAATCTTACAGATATTGCTCTACTGCCGGTCGGGCGTCGATAGCCCTAGTAGAGTTATCCGAACACCCATACGATTATTTATTTCCTTTTTTTAGAATTCCTTTGTTCTTTTGCTTTGATATTTCACTTCTCTTTTATCATTTAGTTCGACCGGGTAAGCATTGAAGCTTACAATGGGATTGAGACTGCAGTGGTCATTGAATCAGACTTGAGATTTTTCACTCACTGGGGTGTCATGACAACCGCAGCACAGTCCTTTAGGAATAATTATTATGTGTTTTGTGCAAGAGCTGAGATGTGTGTAAGAAGATCTAGCTAAGGGTCAAGTTCTGAGCAGAGTTCAAACAAAGAAATCATTCATGGGTGGCTTTCAAAGACCGATAATCAAAAGTGAATGTTTAGCCGAAGAACACAAAGAATGGACAACGAAGTAAACCGCTTGTCAAGCAAGCATGGCCACCGAAAAGGAGTGGGAAACAACTTTTGAAACAAAAATGTCAGGAGGGAGAAAACAAAAGAGTGACGCAAACAAAATGCAAGCAAGCCAAAAAGAAAACTACCCTAACCTATGTACAAATATTTACAACGATGAGCTCAAACGAGCTCAAGCCTAGAAGTAATGCTTTAGGTGTTGCCCGTTGACTGGCAACGGGATGTTCTCACCAGTTAAGGTCTTTAAGCAGAAGGCATTATCTCCCAAAATCTTAGCTATTTAAAAGGGGCCAAACTAGAGCTTGTTGAATTTGTTGTGTCCCCCTTTCTTTTCATGGGTCTTGTCCCAATATAGGACCCAATCTGCAATTCTAAAGGCCTTGATCTTGGCTTGGCGGTCAAACCATCTCTTAACTATACCCTGATGTTTAGCGAAATTTTCTATTGCACGGTTTCAGACTTTCTCTAAATGCAAGAGCTCAGCTAGCCGAGCTTCCCTACGATCTCCTCCCTCATAAAAATCATTGATGAACTACAGAGTAGAAATATTTAGATGGTTGGGGAATATAAGTTCTAGGCCATAAACAAGGTGGAACGAAGAATCACCAAGGGCAGCCTTGTGGCGAGTGTAATCAGCCCAAAGGGTAAAACGGAGCTGGGTATGCCAATCCTTGGGATTCCTATCTAGCAGCTTCTTGATCACAGTAATTAGGTTTTTATTTGTAGACTCAACAAGGCCATTTCCCTGGGGGTAGTAGTTAGATGAGAATTTAAGGGCAATCCCATAGTCAAATACCCAACTAGCAAATTTTAATGAAACAAACGCAGGTCCATTATCACATACCAAAGCATAGGGACAACCAAAGTGATTTAAAATGAAACTTTCTAGGAAATTAGTAACTACTTCAGTTGTGCATTGCTTACATACTATTGCTTCCATCCACCTAGTACAGTAATCAGTAGCGGTAAGAATGTACCTGTGTCCTGCAGATGATGGACGGCTTACTGAACCGATGAAGTCGAGACCCCATTGCACAAATAGCCTTACCTCCAGCATAGGCTACGGTGGGATAGTAGCATTCTTCTCCTTGGTGGTAGTGGTCTGACATGTATGACATGAACGAACATGGTGATGGGCATGCCTGAAGACAGTTGGCCGATGCCAAATTTGTTGTGGAACTCCTTCAAGACTCGATCTACTTCTTCCTTGCCAAGACATCTCAAATAAATGCCTTCATGATTTTTCTTATAGAGAATGGAACCCTGCAGCATATAGCCATTTCTTTTCAATCTCAGGGCCCACTTTTGGACTCCTTGTAGGTGTGGTGAGTACCTATGGTTCAGCAGATAGTAGATGACATTCTGTTACCACTCTCCAGGGGAAACATCCTTAAGCTGGTACTGCTGCACAGTGAGTTCGGGTCCAGCTTCTACCACTATTTTAGCAATCGTGTGAGTGAGTGCCTATCCTCTCATTAACTTGATTGGTTGAATCTCCATGTCATATTCTTGGAGCAAGGTGACCCACTTAGCTCTTCATTCACCCAATTCATTTTGCATGAGAATCATTTTTACTGCTCGATCGAGGACAATGGCAAACACCTTTTTGCATAGGATATAGTGTCTAAATTTCTCTACCCCTCTGACAAGAGCATATGCCTGCTTTTCAATGTTGTGATATCACAATTCAGCATCCTTGAGGGGAGCACTCATAAAGGTGATCGGATGCTTGTTTCCTTCATCGTCCTTCTGGGTCAACATGCTAGCACATGAATGCTCTGAAGCAAATGAGTAGATGTAGAAAGGATTCAGATAATCTGGGCTAACTAACACAGGTGCCTCAACGATGCTCTGTTTGATTTCTTTGAAGGATTGTTTGGCATCAGGTGTCCATTCAACTTTGGCATCTTGTTTGAGCATAGCATTGAGAGGTTTAACAATCTCCGTGAAACTCGTGATGAATTTCTAGACAAAGTTGATCTTTTCAAAGAAAGATTTTAATTCTTTCTTGCTGCGTAAGGACGGGATCTTGAGTAAGGACTCGATATGCTCAGAATGTATGGAGATTCCCTACTCTGAAATTATGTGCCCGAGCAATCTACCTTCAGTCACTCTAAAAATGCACTTCTTGGGGTTAAGGGAAACCCCAAACTCCCTGCACCTCTGAAATGCCATGCATAAGTCAAAGACGTGATTGCCCCACCTTTTAGAAAACATGGTTAAATCATCCATATAGATGATTATGCACTTGCCAATTAGGTCTTTGAAGGTGATATCCATAACACATTGGAAAGTGGTGCCGACATTGATGAGACAAAAAGGCATTCTTCTATATGCGAACGTTCCCCACTTAGTGGTGAACACCATCTTGTGACGATCCTCATATTGTACCATTACTTGGTTATACCCAGAGTATCTGTCAAGGAAAGGCATCATCTAGGAGTCGTTGACGATCTGCAGCACCTCATCTAATGAAGGTACTGGATAGTTGTCTTTCTCTGAGGCATAGTTCAGATTGTGAAAATCTACACACAATCTAATCTCCCTATTTTTTTTCCTGATTGGGACCAAGTTGGCCACCCATGTGGAGTGCCTAACCGAAAAAATGATTCTTTCTAAGATCAACTTTTTCACCTCCTTGTAAACGACAGATTCCAGTAAGGCATTGATGGGGCGTTGCCGCTGGCAGAATGGTCTAACTTTTGTCTTAAGAGGGATAGTGTGTGTAATGATAGAAGTGTCATAAGTTTTTAAATCTTCGTAGCTCCATGCTACCACATCATGGTACCTTCGCACCACATCCGTGATTCCTCTCCTTTCCTCTGGTGTGCACACTTTGCCGATAAAAACATTCTTAATCTCCTCATCTTTCCCAAGGTGAGCATTGCATTGGTTGCTTATGGCCTCCTTATTTGTTTGCTGATTTTGATCTCTGATCTGGTCTAAGTCGAATATGCATTCCAACTAAACCATGCCTCTGGGGATTGTGTTGGTTTTTAGGTTAATAACCCCCTCTATGTCCAGTTTTGCCTCCTATGGATCAGCTTCATCAATAATTTGAGCTGCAAAGGCATCGAAACTTGTGATGAATTGAAGGATATGCTTGTCATCATTGAAGACTTGCAAATGGGTAACATTATCTTGGACCGACAGCATGGATGTTAGCTCAACAGTGAATTTCTTGAGCCCAAACAAACAGAGGGTTTGTAGAGTGTCGGCTACTTGAGCCAAGGCATCAGGTGCATGATTCTAAGCATGAGGGATCAATAGTATATTGAATGCATCTAAGCCCTCCAAGAGATCCCAAACCCTATGTCTATAGTTTGTAAGTCTTCGGTCATGATAGGAATACAAGTTCCTGACCTGTTTAACCACGAGTTTGGAATTCCTGAAACTTGCAGTATTTTTACATTTTTCTTCAAGGCCATGAGAAGGCCAAGGACTAAGGCCTCGTATTCCACTACATTGTTGGTGCAATAAAACTGCAATCTATGGGAAGCTAGAAATGTCTTACCTATTAGATTGATGAGTTCAAACCCAGCCCCAGCTCCTTGCTTGGACTTGGATCCATCAAATTAGAACATTCAGCATGTGGAGGGTTCCCTATCTTTGGGTCTGATCTAGCTTCTGTTCCCTTTCAGATGGGCGGCTGGCCTTGTGACCTTAGGAAAATTTTCTAGTTTGATGTATTGATCAACAAGTGGTTCTACTGGTGCCTCCTTTGGCGTTTCTATCTAGGGAGTAGCTAATTTTTTAACATATGCAACTGCTACTTGACACAAGCAACAATCAAACTTGGAGTGCGCAGTATTGTGAACCTTGCACAAGTTGGGCAACAAAAGATCCTGTAAATTCATTCGAGCCCCTAGGCTGAGTTGATCCCTTGCGCACTTTTCCATGAATTCCTAGAAGCCACTAAGTAGTCCCCAGTTGTCATCCTTATCAGGTTCATCATCGGCTTCTATCAATATTTCTGTGTCTGGGGGCATTCATGTAGAATCGATCAAATGACTACACAACACCAGTAACACTTCGTCTGCACATTCTTCCTGGAGCTCGACCTCATTTTGTTGTGCAAAAGGGTGGTAATTCCCCAAGTCGGTCTCAGCGAACAACACTTTGTTGAGATTATTGTACTCCATGATCATGTACTTCATACGGGGTTAACAGTCGATACCGATTTGATTTGGAAGCCCCTTCCATGGTAGCCACATGTGAGAAAGGTCTATGGCGGTGTATCCATTTAGTGCCTTCATGAACTCCCTCCCTAAGATGATTCCATATGGATTGGGAATGTCAGCCACTTGAATATTAATGACCTGTTGTATCTGTGGGTCTATAGCAATGTACATTGGGATACAATTTATTTCACCCATAATGTTGATCTCTATTTTTTCTAGTTGAGTCACCTTCCTCTTTGAAGGCATGGGAGTGATGCCAAGAGCCTTGCATACTGCCAAGGCCATGACATTGGCAGATGCTCCTGAATCAAGCAGGCAGTTGTGCAGGTTCTTCCCAAAAACCCTAATGGTGGTCAGGAAAGGGAGAGTTTCCGGTCTTCCCTAGAAGATGCCCGTAGGAATTTCCATGTGAGCTATCTGATGTTTGTTCTTATCATTGCCCATATCCTTGGTCTACCTAAACAGCTGGTCCTTGGAAAGCTACCTATTAGCCCTCTCCGGCTCCTTTTCAATTTGTTTACTTGTAGACTAATTCATGGGAACATCTTTCCTTTTCCCGGTGTTATCTTGTATCTTCGGTTCTTTTCTAGGCTCTTCAAAGGTAACTTTTTTGGCTGATATTTTTTGTGTTGTACTAGAAGATGGAGTCCCATTAAGAACCCTAAAAAAGACATGCCTTACAGCAAGGACTTTGAGTAATTTGAAGGCTAACAAGTTGATTTTTACCTTCTTGAACTCTTCTACCACATATTCACCTATTTGCTCGATTTCTGAATTAAAATCTTGGCCTATGGCAGAACTAGGAGGTTGAACCATCGTTTGACTAGACAGATTCTAGGATTGGCCTTGAGACTGATTTTGTGACTAGTTTTGAGATCCATTCTTGTTGAGGTATTGGGTAGGTATGTGGGGAAGCCCAGGGTTATTGCTGGCATTAGGATCAGGCGGAGTGGCAAAATTGTTTGGTGGGGTAGAAGTTGTAAAAGGTCCACCCACCTGTCTATTCCTAAGGAAATAGGGAGTCAACCTTTAATGGAACATGTGGACTTCATCTATAAATGGTTCTTCATTTACCAGACCATTATCTACTGAATCAAAGAGCTGAGCAAAATTTTGTTCATTACTTACCTCTTGCACTTCTTCATCCTTAATAGGAGTAGGCTCGACTTCGAGCTCGTTGTGGTCACCTCACGGGAATAGTGATTGATTGACCACAAGACAGGAGGAATCGTATGGCTCAGATGGGACGATGTCCCTGCAGCCGAAATTGTTTACTACATTCTGCACTTCCACCTAGAATATTTTAGCAGCTGTCTAGAACTCGGGACAATCCAACTCAGAATGTCTACTGGTTTTGTGGATTCGACACCATTCAGACAAGGCTGCCTTGGCAAGGTATACACCACTTGTCATGTTGTCATTGCTTGCTGATTGATCAAAAGGCATAGGGACACCACCATTGTTGGGTCTAGTGTTCCATGTCTGATTTTGCTATGAGGTGGTCTCCTTTCTGCATTCTGATTGGCGTTTTGCCCCCTCTCATAGTTCTACTTGGAGGAAGTGCTTACTTCTCGATTATCCTTGCTGTCCCTATTGTCTTGGTTGTCCTTGTTGAGATTGGCCTATAAATTATGTTGGGAGGCCTGCAACTGGTTATTCTGATTCTTTAGTTGCGTCATTTCCATGGACATTTTCTTTATCATCTTAGTCAATTCCTCTAACTTGTCTTTCTCAGTCCCATTTCCAGGCTATGGCACCAGATTTTATAGAAAAGTGGGTGGGGCTACCAGCTAATTCTGATAGGGTGGACAAAACTCCAGTCCCGATAGGTACAATGGTGCCTAGGCCTGTTGGGAATACGCCTGCTATTATGGAGCAGCCTGAGAATAGTTATACTGCTGTTGAGGCTACGAATAGGAAGGTGTGGGAGGTGCATAATTCAATGGCTGCCCTAGATGTGGTACCATAGGAAATTGAGGTACTTGGTTCATAAGAGGGGTTTGGTGAAAAAATTCCTGATTAAGCCCCTGAATCTGCATTGGTTACGCTACCGGCCCTAAAGAAGGCAGCGGGCTGGAGATATTCTGCCCCAAGTCTACACTGACAACAACGGCTTCCACATAGGCAATCACCAGGGTAGTGAGCGGTGGGCGCATCCTATTTACCAAGGCTGACGTGAGGTTGTCTAGCACCGCATAATAGATCGGGAGAGTTGCCGCATCATTATGGAGGTACGGGTCCTGAAGCCTTGTGTAGGCCTGATGGAAGCAGTCGTTGAAGGAGCCAATAGGTTCATTGACTTCCCTACTAACAGACATGAACTGTTGGTAAAGCTCCGAAGGACTGATAAGGATCTTGTATTTCTGCAGGAAGGCATTCTTGATCAGATTCCATGAGGTGATGGACCCTCTCGGTAGGTTGATGTACCAATAGAAGGCTTCCTCCCCCAACGAATGCGGAAAAAAATGACATGCAATGTCCTCATAGTCAACCTATATTTCGGTGATTGTTGTCTCAAATATTTTGATATGCTCCTCAGCTGTTCTTTGTAGGTCGCGTGGATGGAACTTCAAACAAATGCCCTCCGAATTTTTGGGCATATCATTGTAGGTAGCGAAATGTATCGGTGACGGGTTATGTGCTAACCAAGCCATGGAGGGTGAAAGAGGTGGTGCTTGCCATTGGAAAACGTGAATTTGGGGTTATATTTGCAATACAACAGCAATCTAGGGCTACACTTGAGCTATGGCTGACTGGACTGTACCCTTGGCTGGAAGGGCCCAGAGAGGAGCAATCCTCTAGCTGCCGGAGATAGGGGTGCAAATGCAGTTTGAGATGGTTGGGTGGAATACAAAGCCTAGCCAAATGAAGGTGAAGGTGGAATGGAGGTGGTTGGAATGGAGGAAGAGGAAGAGGCAACTCTACTTCCTTGTGCTTGCTTTGCCCTCGTAGGAGGCTGCAATTCTTCAAATTCTCCCTTGCTTGGCCTTGACCATAGAACCCTTTGAAATCTTTCCAGAGGGAATGATATGATTTAATCTAGCTTCACTTTTAACCCTTAACTTAGTATTTCCACTATGGCCCTCCTTCTAGCACTAGTTCTGTTGATGGTGTTTTTATGCACTTCTCAACACAGGTAGTGTGTAGGTGCACTACCTCTCTTGAAAAATAATCTTTCACAATCAAATTACAGAACACTATCCCAAGGTCTCTCAGATGTTAGGTTGTGATAGTGCTTAGATACTTCAGTAGTTTGATGTGATTTGCTGGAATCACAAGACAGTCTTTCACAAGAAATACAAAGCATGGATACAAAGCGTGGAAGTTGAATCTTGAAATGGAGTTCCTAGGATGGAAAGCTATCATATGCTGGCTGTAGGTTCAAACAACAATCTTGGAATCCATTTCTGTTGTTGGATTTGGCTTTATAATGTGCAATGAACCTTAGCATAGGTCAGTTATTAAAAAAAAAAAGGCGAGGAAGGGGGGAAATTCCTAAGTCTACAACTAGCTATGAATAGTAACAATGGAGTTCCTGCAATGGACAATTCCTCAAAACAATATCCCACTTAATTAGGGATTTCACAGTATCATGAAAATTGTGCTATCTTCTAAGGTCTACAGATATTTTATCCTTCATCCACCACATACATACATGAATCAAAGATAAATGTTTGGAGCAGCTTTGAAATCAAGTCCAGGCTAACTCTGCACAGTTATCTACAATCAACAAACAACAAAAAGTATGGACAAAGAAATCAACATGGCAGGAATTTCATAATCACCAAACAACATGTCTAAAGTCTACCCAAAAGAAGAAAACAACTAACTAGAATAGTAGTAAAATCTAGACCAAACATCTAACATTGGAGACTGAATCAAGTAACATGAGAAAAACCAAGAAAATACACCAAGTCAATACCTTTTTCTTATAAATTTCTTCAGCATGTCTTTACAACAACTCAACTCCCTTTTGCAAATGAGATGGGAACCCTATTTATAGTTTTTAAAAAGTTAAATGAATAGCCAAGATTCATTACAAAATAGGGTTTCACCTACCCCCCAATATTCAACAATTTAAAATTACATTTTGTCTCTTCCCTATTTCGTTCTCTTGCTGATGGCACTATAGTTTTTTAGTTATTTAGCAAATTGTTGCTCTCTTTTTGCTATAG
Organism: Sequoia sempervirens; assembly: GCA_007258455.2. Classification (NCBI taxonomy): domain Eukaryota; kingdom Viridiplantae; phylum Streptophyta; class Pinopsida; order Cupressales; family Cupressaceae; genus Sequoia; species Sequoia sempervirens. Next base: position 739,277,711 of record VDFB02000003.1, on the reverse strand, counting down.
CTACTCTTCAGAAAGTTCTTCATTTTTAGCAGGGTTTTCTTCTTGTCCCTTGGAGGCTGTGTATTTGATGAACTTGAGGACGACCTCCTAGAGTTTTTCTATTTCGATGACTTCACATCGCAACACCTGGTAGCTCCACTCCTTTGCATTTTCTTCCAGCCTTTTCTAGTCCTCATCATATTTTGAGCCTTGATCTCTGAATAGCTCTGATTGATCGAAGGCGCGGGTGACGAAACTCAGGAATTTGGTTGTGATTTCTCTAGCCATCCCGTCCTTCATCTTCTCCTGGAAGGAGGGCTTTATTTTCTTTGGATCCATTTGCACAATGGGCATATCATAGCCCGTCATCAGCTCAAGATATCGAGTACATTCTGCCCGGATTTGCTTGATCCACTCAATATCAGGATCCACCCTACTCAATATTTGCTCCAACCTCTCCTTCTGGTTGTCGAAGTCTCTACGCGACACATCCATTAGCTAGTGATCTTTTTTAAATGCAAGCTTCTTCTCCCACATGGCCTCAGGAAATTGAAGGATAGCTTTGATCGTTTGGAAGGTGGAGTTGTAGGCCGTGCGAAAATTGGTGCAAAGCTTCTTTGTGCTCTCCAGAGACTGCATTAAGTCCAAGAACTTGTTGGTTGTTTGCACAGCCTGGCTAATTCCCATGTTCTCGACGTATGAGACTTGTCAGAACTAGTCCTTGATGGTCTTCTCCAAGTTCTTCCTCCTCTCCATTTTGTCGATCCACTCTTTGGAAAGCAACCAAGGTGCAGCTGTGGATGTAGTGGGCAGGTCATCCACTGCGGACCATTGCTGTATGTAATCTATTAGGGATGCAACCTGTGCCTTGAGCTCATCCTTTGAGATTTTATCTTGCTTTATCAGGTGCACCACTGTGGCCACCGACTCCTCAAGGTGCTCGACTTTCTGCTCTCTAGTTGCAGTTCCCAAGTCAATGGTAGAAATGTTATAACTCACCCCAACTTGGCCAATGGTGGGCATTGCGATTTGTGCCACTCAGGAGCTGGAAGCATCCATGGTTATTTTGGATCTAACCTTGGGCTTCTTCTTCTTCTTCATTGTGATCTAGGCTCGAGCCAAGATGGCCTCTAGCCTAGCCCTTGGGTCCTTCAACACAGGGGTCTTTCTTTCGATGTACTTCTCTAACCATTCGGGCACAACAGACTTCCCCTTAGGCAAATCGTGGCTGCCCTCGCCCTTCTTTGTCAAGGGCAAGATTTTCGTTTCTTTTTCCTTTTGAGATTCTCCTTTCTCCTTGGTAGCATTCTCCTCTTCTTTGTTAGAGTCATGGACAAGTACGAGGCATTTGATAGGCAACTTGGTGGATAGTTGTTGGATGGGAGTATCTTCCTTTGTTGCTTCTTCTTCTTTCCTTTCCTCGGTACATTCAGCCTCGGGACTTTTGACAACATGGGTCTTAGCCTCAGTCAAATCCTTTATCTTTTGCTTCTCTAGTGGCTGCCCTCCTTCACCATGTGGTGACCCTTCTGCTTTTGTCCCAACGTCCTTCAACTATTTTGCCATTTTTTCTTCAAGATCATCATCAAATTTTTGAATGATTTCCTTGGCACCCGAGCCATCTTCCTCGTCTCCACTCTTGGAAGAGCCCGTCTCCTCCTCCTCATAAACCACCATGTCGATGGTTTGGTGTTCATAATCTAGGTACTCATGATACTCATTAGCCTCCTGATCTCACTCCTCCAACTCCTTTGAGATTAACATGGTGGCCTCCATAGCTGGTGGCCCTGTTGGTTGTTGTGAAGGTTGAGCAGTTGCAAGTACTTGCCCAAGGGCTGCCTGGAGAGTTAGATCCATTAAGATCTGGGAGAGCTCTGGGGGGAGGTTCTGCATGTGCCTTGTAAGAGCCTCGGGCATAGTGGCAAGGGGAATAGGTGATGTTATTGTTGCCAGAGGGAGTGATGTGATTGGTGACATGGCAGCAGAAGAAGGGGGAGTGGTCATGTCGGAAGAGGAGTTAATGATTATTACTGATTCAACTAGAAGCGAAGGGTCAAGATGGACAGAAATGTCCATTGCCGGTGAAGAAGTGGCGACCGCAGCCAAGGAGGTGGGCGGTGCAATAGGTGGGGCAGGGAGAGCCAAGGGAGGCCGCAATTCTTCCGCAGCTTCCACCTGTTTAAACCTTTTGGGGGATGAGCCTCCCATTTCTTTCTTTGTAGAGGCCTTGGGGTCCACAGACTGTATAGTTTCTATTTCTTTTCTTTTCCTGGGCCTGGTGATGGGAGGAGATTGGGAGGTCCCGCTAGTTGATGCAGTGGTAGCAACATCCTTCATGGCACTCGGCTCGCTTTTAAGCCCCTCATAGGTCAGGACTACTCCCTGCCGCTTTAAATGAGCCACCTGCCCATCGATCCACTCGCTAGTACGAGTTAAGATTGGTTGGGTTATGGTGTCCAAGTCATCGACCTCCTATTCATCCTAGTCAAATGATGGTATTGGCAGGTTGGCAACCGCAGTGTACCTTAGATGCATGATTGTGGACTCGTCCTCCTCAACCTAGTCCGGTACCAAAAATGGTTGCACTCTTCTCAGGAACTGCACAATCATGCACATGTAGTGCCTTGTGCGCACTTCTTTGTCATCTTGGCAGTAGGCCCAAAAATCTTCAATGTGATGGGGATGGGCATATGCCGAACCCAGTGCCTTCTTGACATGGCCATGTGGGTCCATCCGTGGGTGAGCAGTATGCAGTTTGAAATGGTACTCTTTTAGCTCTTTCTCGGAGTTACCAGTACATTGTGACGTCTGCAATCGGTACATGCCCTGGCCAAGGGTCATGGAATAGGAGATCCCTACTATATGCTTGTTGCTGAAGATTTCCTAGAGGTGTTGGAGCTACCTAGAAAGCTCCAGGAGGATGATTCTATCATTGGGGTACTGAGGAAATCTATTTGGCCTTTCGGTGAAGCCCTGGGCCTGGATGTATGTAAACTTTGCATATTGGATATAGAGGAAGGCATATTGCTTCAAAAGTGCCCTGGCACTGTAGGATAACCTCCTCTCGAAGTCTCCGAAAATCAACCTGATGATATGGCCAATGAAGGCGTTATTAACCCTGCAGTAGTCTCTTTTGAAGTTGCAGTACTAGAGTTGTGAATATTTGTCATAGGCTTTAAGTCCTCGCTTCTGCCCCTGATCAGGTGCCACAAACAATTTGTTATACTATCTTTCATCTGCCAAGGAGTAAACAAGGTAGGAGGTCATATAGAATTTGGAACTCTTTTTCACATTGACAAACTACTTATGGAAGCAGTTGGTTATGATTCATCCCTAATAGAACGAAACCTTTGTTGTGACGTCCTCATTTCCATGCACGATCTGTTCAATGAAATAGGCCATCCATTCCTAGAAGTAGGCGGCCGTTGGAAGACCCATATCCCTGCTCAACATGGTTACTAGGTCATGGTCATCCTCATGAAAATCGCTATGGAATAGTTCCTGGGGAACCTTCGCAGCACTGCCCCATTTTTCCTTGAGCCAATGTAGGTTTATTGACTTCTTGCATCATGTTGAATTATCATCCCACACCGCCTGGCATTCTTTTAATGTGGGGATGTCCATCTGTTGGAATGTGGGGATATGAAAGGTCTTGGTGATCCCCTCTGGAAACACGTCAGCGAGAATGTTGCCCTCCTTATCAACAATTGTTCTGGTATTAGTTTGGTAAGCTTCTCGGTAAGCTATGACCAATTCTAGTGCTACGAGGGATGGAGGGAATCTGGCAGCCATATCTATTCCACTCTGCCTTATCAATTTGGCATTCTTTGTCATCGGGTTGACCCTGACCCTTTGCGTGAATTTATCAATATCCACTTGGCCAATGTTAGTGTCTATGATTTCTTTCCAGTCTGTAGTGACCTTTGAATGGAGCGGCTTGCCTTGGAATTGGTACTTCATCTGGTGTTTGTCTTCCTTCCCTCTAGGGGTCCTTTCTGACTTCTCACCCTTTTCCCCTTCGGCAGATGCCCCTGAAGTTCCTGCACCCGATTCCATATATTCTGCAAGCAAGGGCAAAGTTAGCAAAATGGGTCACGTATGAAAGCATTCATGTTAGTCCATATCTCAAAAATAATATTCATTTCAAATAATCAATCAAGCATATCATGAACTTTCATCTCAAGATGTTATTGATATTTTATTTAGGGAATTTGGACAATCCGAGCCTAGAGGGCCAGACTTTCGTGGCAGAAATGCTGTCTGGAAGGGAAAACATGATAGAAGGCCCCCGAGGACTTTCCTTGGTCACATTTAAATATTTCAAGAGGTATATGATGAAGAAGAGCAAAATTCAGCACGTGGGTCGAAGTTAGATTCTAGATTTGGGATCATTTGGATGGATTTAGGAGAGCTTGGAAGTCTCAAGCCAAAAAGCTATTAGGAGATAGCATTTTGAAGTAGTAGACAACAGACAGAAATCTGGAGCCAGAACTCAAGGGTCTAAAGCCCAAAGGGCCAAAGGGTGGCTAGTGCGTGTTATTTTGTTTTTGAGGGCTCAGGCCGGTGGCATCGAAAAGATGCAGGAACTTCACCATTTGGGAAGGAAAACACTGGATGGAAGTCTAGGAGGGGAAGTCTAGAAAAAGAGCTTGGTGGCATGAGTTTGTTTCGAATTCAATGGCGGCAATCGACAGGGCGAAGCCTGGAGGCCAGGATGCCAGGTGGGGTTTTCTGCTTAGTAACAGTGATGGATGATAGGAGTTCCAAGGCATGAGGCTTAGCGAGCAGACAGGCGCCAATAGTTTCGACAAGATCCCATGACAGACGGTGCTTTGGGGCCCGGCAAGTAGACGGAAGAGGGGAAATCTCCCCGACGACAAGAAAAGGGTGGACTTCCAAGAATGAAAGTCTAGACATTGGGGCCCGAGAGGTCCAGACGATGCCACCCAAAAAGAAAGGCAATCAGTGGGGAGAAGGATGGGGCTCGCAACACGGAGAGCATCAAAAGGTTTGCCATGAGGTTGGTGGAAGAGGAGTCAAGGACACCCAGTGTCTGAAGCCCGAAGGGCCGAAGGATGCAATGAGCTAAATCGAATAAAACAACAAACATTAAGGCAGAGTCCGGAGGGTGGGGTGTCATGTGTGAACCACCGCGGGCAATGGCAAAACACCCTGGGAACCCTAGAGGCAGAACCCCAGGGTCTCGGGCTCAAAGGACCCACAAGATGCGTGTTTGAGTTTTGAAGTTCCCGGTGAGGAGATGGCCAGGATCTAGTAGCTGAGAGGCAAGGGGATTTTGCAATTTCAAATAGCGGCATTTAAGTACAATTCTAGATGGAGAAGTTTGACGGGACAGGCCCAAAGAATGACGTTATAGTCGGCAGGTGTTCAAATTTTTGTAATTGGATGGCGAAGGCGGCTCTCGGGCCCGAGGATGACGTTTTCCCTATGCGAAGAATAGCCACGGAAGGGAGAAACTCTGGATCGGTGAGGAGAGCATTCTAAGAGGTTTCTCGATTTTCTATAGTGTGGGTTTTGTGCGCGATTTTATGCTTTACTATTTTGCACCCTCTTATTGATTTGTTCATTCAATTAAATCCCTCAAAATCACAAAACGAAGTTTGGGAAGTGCAAACGAATGGCCTACCTCAAACACGGTATGTGGGGAGACGTGGGATCCACCTGCGGTTGATAGAATGATGCTGAGGGCGATGATCGTGACGATGCCGAAGACGGTGGGCTCCAAATGACAGTTTGTCCAATTCACTGCAATCCTGTGAAATTAAAATGACTAGCTGGATTGGGTATTTTATACCCCTAACTGCCATGAATGATCACATTTATTGCAGGTACAGTGGCAAAAAAGTGGGTGGATTTGATAATAGGTCAGCGATGGTGGCAGGAAAACCGGGGCCCGACGGCCAGGAAGGCACAAGACAATGGCCGTTTTAAGTTTTCAGTCTGTTGATCGACGGTAGCAGGAAGTGGGTCGGGGCCCGGAGGGTGGGATGCTGCCAGGATGACGGAACACAAACAGAACCCAAGAAGTGGACTTTCAGGGTCCGCGGCCTAGAGCACGGAATGCTGCTAGAAAATTTAGCAAGTTTTGTAGATGGCAAGAGGGGGTTCGGACTCCAAGGTCTGGAAGGACGCAGAGTGGATGCCACTGGGAACGGAAATTCCAACACAGAAACGAGGAAAGAGAAACCCGAACGGCTGATCCCGGCAAGAGCCTAAGGTCATTGGCAGGACTAAACTGCTAGAGGGACTCCGCAAGGCGCCGGAACACAACAAAATTAAAAGGGGAAGGCATGGTCGATTTATGATGGGACTTTAAAGAAACATTGACCATCTAAGACATCAAAAAAGGAGGCACACAAAACGAGGTGGTGACAAAAATGACCTGACAAGGTGAAAGAAAAGAGGGTCCCCGTTTCGAATGGGGCGTGTGTGCTAAGGGTACAACACCTTCGAGGGTGCCCTCATGACCGATCTGGAACCTTACCTCACCATGGTTGTTCTTCTTGCAGAAAAATCATGTCCATCCCTGGGCCCTCTCTTCACCGTCCAAAATCAGAGCAATAAACATTCTTTCCAACGGCGAATTTTCCCTTCAGGCCCGGCCTGTTGGACTTGTTCAAAAATCTGTTGAAATACAGTCGAGTCAAAACAGCAATCTAAAGCTAGCGTCCCTTCCGCCAGAGCTCGCCCTTCTCCTCGCCGCGGGCATTTCAAAACTGAACAAGCGCCCTTTGGGTTCTCGGGTGCCGGACGTCAGAGTTCCGCTTTCGAGGTTTTGTGAGTGCTTCGGCATCCTTCCTGGCGAACCTTAGATGGCATCCCACCTTCTGGTCCATGACCTCCTCTTTGCTGCTGGAATGTCACTTAACCAGATTGGCCTTATTCCCACTGGACCCCGTAGCCCAGGACTCCTATCCTCGTCCGCCGTCTCGAAGGGAAAATCTCGCCTGGCGTCTCGCCCTCCGGACTTCGCATTCTTGTTTGCTTTTAACATGCAATTTAAACTACTGAACGCCCTCATCCATTCTAGGCTCCCTTGTGTGGGACTCTTGTCCTTGCCCGTCATTGCAAAATGAAGTTCTCGCTCGCCCCTCTGACCTCCAGGCTTCGCCCTACCGATCGCCACTAAACTCAGAGCAAAATCACATGTTGGCGAACCCTTGTGCCGGGTCCAGTCTCGCTCCTGGCTATCGACGAGACTTGCGGATATTGCCAAAACCTTACCCCGTCGAGCCCTAGCTGTCGAGCTGCCCCTTCCGAATTTCCATCCAGCAATAGCCGTGCCAAATAGCAAAGGATGAACACCTTCCCGGTACTACCGACTCAAACACTCAAAAGTAAAATAACAAACTGCTGGCCGCCCTTTGACCCACCGGACCCCAAACCCCAGAGTTCTATCTCTTGATTTTCATTTTTTGTCTGCCATTCCAAACTACCATCTCGAGACGGCTCTCTAGCCCGAGACTTCTAAATTCTCCTAAATCGATCCAAATGAGCCCAAATCTGAAATCAAACTTCGACCCACGTGCTTAATTTTGGTCCTCTTTATTGCAAACCTCTTGAAATAATAAAATTTGACCGAAGAGAATCTCTGGGAGCCCTCCACCATGTTTTCTCTTCCAAATAGCATTCTTTCCGAGGATGTCCGGCCCTTCGGGCCCTAATTGTCCAAATGCCCTTAATCAAAAGATGAATAACATCTAGGGATAAAAGGTCATGATATGCTTAATTGATTGTTTAAAATAGATGGTGCTTTCAGGGTGTTGGCTAACATGAATGCTTTTGTGATCCATTGTGCTAACTATGCCCTTGCTTACAGAATATATGGAATTAGGTGTAGGACCTTCAGGGGCATCCACCGAGAAGGACAATGGCAAGAAGTCAGGAAGGACACCTCAAGGGAAAGAAGACAAGGACCAAATGAAATACCAATTCCAAGGCGAGCCTCTACACTCAAAAGTCACCACGGATTGGAAGGAGATCACTGACACCAACATAGGCCAAGTTGTTATTGATGAATTCACGCAAAGGATCAGGGTCAACCCAACAACAAAGAATGCAAGATTGATAAGACAGAGTGGAATAGCAAAGGCTTCTAGATTCCCTCCATCCCTCGTGGCCCCCGAGGCTATCATGGCTTGTCGGGAGGTGTATCAAACTGACACAAGGACAATCATTGATAAAGAGGGCAACATTCTTGCTGACATGTCGCTTGAAGGGATCACAGAGACCTTCCATATTCCCACATTTGAAGAGATGGAGGTCCCCACCATAGAAGAATGCCAAGTGGTGTGGAATGATAATCCAACAGGCTGTAAGAAGTCAATAAATCTACATTGGCTCAAGGAAAGGTGGGGCAGCACTGTGAAGGTTCCTCAAGAACTCTTCCGCAATGATTTCCATGAAGATTACCATGACTTGGTGACCATGTTGAGCCAAGTTATGGGTCTTCCTACGACGACCTTCTTCTAAGAATGGATGGTGTACTTCATTGAGCAGATTCTGCGTGGAACGAGGACATGACCACAAAGGCTTCATTTTACTAGGGAGGAATCATAAGCGACTACTTCTATAAGCAGTTTGTCAGCATAAAGAAGAGCTCCAAATTCTATATGACTTCCTATCTCGTCTATTTCTTGGCGGATCGAAGACAATATAGCGGGTTTTTTGTCGCACCTAGTCAGGAACAGGGGCAAAAAATTAAGGCATATGATAGGTACCTGAGCTCCAGTACCAAAACTTTAAAAAGGAATATTGTAGAGTAAATGACGCCTTCATTAGCTATATTATCAGGCTGATTGTCAGAGACTTGGAGAGGAGGGTCTCCCATAGTGCTAGGGTGCTTTTGAAATAGTATGTCTTTCTCTTCATCCAATATCTGAAGTTCACGTACATTCATGCCCAGGGCTTCACTGAAAGGCCGAATAGGTTGCCTCGATACCCCAATGGCCAAATTATCCTTCTGGAGGTTTCTCGGCAACTCCAACACCTACAGGAAATCTTCAGCAGCAAACATATAGCGGGGATTTCTTATCCCATGACCCTTGGCCAGGGCATGTACCGACTTCAAACTTCCCAGTGTGCTAGTAACTCTAAGAAAGAATTGAAGGATTACCACTTCTACCTATGCACTGCTCGCCCACGGATGGACCCGTATGGTCATGTCAGAAAAGTGCTAGAGCTGGGGTATGCCCATCTTCAGCACATTAAGGATTTCTGGGCCGACTACCAAGATGATAAAGAGGTATGCGAGAGGCACTACATGTGAATGATTGTACAGTTTGCAAGAAGGGTGTAGCCATTTCATGTATCGGACCAAGTCGAGGAGGATGAGGCCACCATAATGTATCCCAGGTACCTTGCAATCGCCAATATGCAAATACCAACAATAGAATGGGATGAATAAGAGGTCGATAACCTAGATACCATAACCCAACCAATCTTGGTCTGTACCAAGGACTGGATCAATGGGTAGATGGCTCAATTAAAGTGACAAGGAATAATTTTGACTTATGAAGGGCTCAAAAGTGAGCCAAGTGCCATAGAGAATGTTGTTACCACCACTTCAACTGGCAAGATCTCCAAGTCTCCTCCGGTCATCATGTCCAAGAAAAGAAAAGGGACAAAAACCAAACAATCTCTAGACCCCAAGGTCTATGAAAGGAAAGAAATGGGAGGCTCACCTCCCAAAAGGCTCAAACAGGCAGGGAGCACCGCAGAACAACCCTCAACCCAAGAGGAGGAAGCAAAGGGTATGGATCAATTGGAACCTCTCTTGGCTCTCCCTGCCCCTCCTTTTGCACCACCTACCTCCCTGGCTATGATCGTTGCATCCCCTCCAGTAGTGGACATTTCTGTCCATCTTGCCCCTTTGTCTCTGGCCGAGTCTGTAATAATTATTGACTCCTCTTCCACTATGCTAATCTCTGAAGAATGGGAGGAATGAGAGCAGGAAGCCTTGAAGCCTGTTGAGGAGGAAGCTGATGAATACCATGAGCACTTGAAGTACGAACACCACACCATCGATAGGGTGGCTTATGAGGAGGAGGGAAAGGGCTCTTTCGAGAGTGGGGATAAGGAAGATAGCTCCGGTGCTAAGGTAATCATGCAAACCTTTGACAATGACCTTGAGGAGGAGAAGGCATGAAAGCTAAAAGACACTGAGGCAGAGGCAAAAAAGTCACCCCATAATGAAGAGAGGTAGCCACCAGAAAAATAGTAGCAAAAGGATTTAACTAAGGGTGGAACTCAAGTTGTTAAGACCCTCGAGGCTGAGTATACTGAGGAAAAGAAAGAAGAAGAGATGGCAGAGAAAGAAAGTTTCATTCAACAACTATCCACCAAGCTGCCTATCAAATGCCTTGTGTTCGTCTAGGACTCTGATGAGGAAGAGGGAGATGCTACAAAGGAGAAAGGAAAATCCCTACAAGAAAAAGGAATAGAAATCTTGGCCTTGACTGAGAAGGGCGAAGGTGACCATGATTCATCCAAGGGAAAATCTACTGTACCCGAGTGGTTAGAGAGGCAGCTTGAAAGAAAAAACCCTATGCTGAAGGACCCAAGGGCAAGGTTAGAGGCCATCTTGGCTCAAGCCTAAATCATGAAAAAGTAGGAGAAGAAGCCCAAAGTCTGATCCAGGGTGACAATGGATGCTTCTAGGTCTCGAGCAACACAAATAGCAATGCCTATGATTGGCCAAGCTAGGATAAGTTACAACATCTCCACCATCGACTTAGGAACTGCCACCAGAGAGCAGAAAGTTAGGCACCTTGAGGAGTCAGTGGCTACGGTGGTGCATTTGATAAAGTAGGATAAGATCTCGAAGGATGAACTCAAGGCGCAGTTGGCAGCCCTAACCGATTACATACAACAATGGTCTTCAGTAGACGACTTGCCTACCACATCCACGGCCGCACCTCAGCTGCTATCCAAAGAGTAGATTGATAACATGGAAAGGAGAAAGAACTTGGAGAAGACCACAGAGGACTAGTTCTGACGAGTCTTATAGGTCAAAAACATGGGAATTAGTCGGGCTGTGTGAATAGCCAAATGGTTCTTAGACCTATTGCAGTCTCTAGAGGGCATAAGGAAGCTCTGCACCGACTTCCCTATGACCTACGATTCCACCTTTTTGAGGATCAAAGCTATCCTTCAGTTGCCAGAAGCCGCTTGGGAAAAGGAGCTTGCATTTAAGAAAGATGATCACTGGCTGATGGATGTGTAGTAGTGAAACTTTGATAATCAGAAAGAGAGGCTGGAGCAAATAATGAGCAAGGTGGATCGAGACATTGAATGGATCAAAGAAATCAGGGTAGAGTGCACTCGTTATCTCAAGCTAATGACGGAGTACAACATGCCCTTGGTACAAATGGATCCAGAGAAGATAAAGCCCTAATTCCAGAAAAGGATGGAGGATAGGATGCCTAGTGAAATCACAGTGGAGTTCATGACTTTCGCCACCCGTGCCTTCAATCAATCAGAGCTATTCAAGGACCAAGGCTCAAAATATGATTAAGATTGGAAAAAGCTAGAGGATAACACAAAAGAATGGAGCTACCAGGTGTTGCAATATGAAATCATCGAAATAGACAAGATCCAGGTGGTCATCCTCAAGTTCATAGAATACACAGCCTCTAAAAGGCAGGAGGACAGCCCCGTAAAGGATGAAGAACTACCTGAATAGTAGCTATAGTGAAAATAGCAATTAGCTAAAGGACAAAAGTGCTATAGTGTTGTTAGCAAGAGGATGAAACAGGGAAAAGAAAAAATGTAATTTTAAAAATTATGATATATTGGGGGGGTAGGTGAAACCCTATTTTGTAATGAATCTTGGCCACACAATAAGAATTAATCTTGGCCATTCATTGGATCTTTTGGGTAGTATAAAGAGGGCTCTCCTCTCATTTGCAAAGAGAGTTGAGTTGTTGTAAAGACATGCTACAAAAATTTATAAAGAAAAGACATTGACTTGGTGCATTTTCTGAGTTTCTTACATGTTACTTGATTCAATCTCCATTGTTAGATGTTTGACTTAGATTTTATTGCCGTTCTAGTTAGTTGTTTCTTGCTTCAGTAGATTTTAGGAATGTTGTCTTGTGACCATGAAAACTCTTGTTGTGTTGATAACTTCTCAACCCATACTTTTTTTTGTTTGCTGATGGTAGATAGTTGTGCAAGGTTAGCCTGGGCTTGAATCTAAAGCTGCTCTAAAACATTTCATCTTTGATTCATGCATGTACATGGTGAATGAAGGATAAAGAATTTGTAGACCTTAGAAGATAGCACAATTTCTATGATACTGTGAGATCTCTAGTTAAGTGGGATATTGTTTTAAGAGGCTGTCCATTGCAGGAACTCCATTGTCACTAGTCACAGTTAGTTGCAAATTTAGGAACTTTCCCTTTTCCTTGGCTTCTTTTCCTTTTTTTTATGACTGGCCTATGCTAAGGTTCATTGCACATTGTAAAGCCAAATCCAATGACAAAATGGAGTCTAAGACTGCTATTTGAACCTACAACCAGTGCATAACAACTCTGCCATCCCAAGAACTCCATTTCAAGATCCAACTTCCATGCTTTGTAACCAATCTGTAAGACCACCTTGTGATTCTAGCAAATCACATCAAACAACTGAGATATTCCAAGCACTGTCAAGACCTAACATTAGAGACCTTGGGATAGTCTTTTGTAATATGATTGTAGAAGATTATTTTTCAAGAGAGGCAGTGCACCTACGCACTACCTATGTTGAAAAGTGCATAAAAAACACATCAACAGAACTAGCGCTAGAGGGAGGGCTTCATGTTGGGAATGCCAAGTTGAGGGTTAAAAGTGAAGCTAGATTGAATCAGATCGTTCTCCCCAGAAATATTTCAAAGAGTTCTACGGTCAACACCAAACAAGGGAGAATTTGAAGAATTGCATCCTCCTACAAGGGCGAAGTGAGTTAAAGGAAGTAGCGTTGCCTCTTCCTCTTCCTCCATTCCATCCACCTCCATTCCACCCTCACCTTCATTTTTCTGGCCTTCATCTTCCACCCAACCATCTCGAACTACATTTGCACCTACTATCTTCGACAGGTAGGGGATTGCTCCTCTCTTGGCCCTTCCAGCCCAAGGTCCAGTCCAATCAACCGTAGCTCAAGTGCAGTCCCAGATTGCTGTTGTATTGTAGATACAACCCCAAATTGTCATTTTCCAACAGCAGATACAACTTCCGCCACCCTCCATGGCTTGGTTAGCACATAACCCTTTGTTGATACATTTCACCACTTACCATGATATGCCCAAGAATCCAGAGGGATTTTGTTTGAAGTTCCATCCGCGTGACCTACAAAGAACAGCTAAGGAGCATATCAAAATATTCGAGATAGTAATCACTGAAATATGAGTTGATCACGAGGAGGTTGCATGCAACCTTTTTCCACATTCGTTGGGGGAAGAGGCCTTTTATTGGTACATCAATCTACCGAGAGGATCCATTACCTCATAGAATCTAATGAAGAATGCCTTCCTACAAAAATACAAGATTCTCATCAGCCCTTCAAAATTTTACCAGGAGTTTTTGTCTATCAGAAGGGAAGTCAACAAACTTATTGGGTCCTTTAATGATCATTTTCATTGGGCCTATACAAGGCTTTAGGACCCGTACCTTCATAATGATGTTGTAGCCCTCCCGGTCTATTATGCGGCATTGGACAACCTCACATCAGCCTTGGTGAAAAGGATGCGCCCCCCACTCACTACCCTAGTGACCGCCTATACATAGGCTATTTGTCGCTAGTGCAGATTTGGGGCAGAATATCTCTGGCCTACTGCCTTCTTTGGGGTCGGTAGCTCACCCGATGTAGATTCAAGGGCTTAATCAGGCGTTTTCTCATCAAACCCCTCTTATGAACCAAGTACCTCAGTTTCCTATAGTCCCATATCTAGGGTAGCCATTGAATTATGTGCCTCCCATGCCTTCCTATTTGTAGCCCCAGCAGCAGTATAACTATTCTCAGGCTGCTCCACAACAATAAGCATATTTCCAGCAGCCCCGGGTGCGATTGTACCTATCACAATTAGAGTTTCCTCCAGCTTATCAGAATCAGCCGACAGCCCCACCCACTTTTCTACAAAATCTGGTGCCATCGCTTGGGAATGGAACTGAGAAAGATAAGTTAGAGGAACTGAATGAGATGATAAAGAAAATGTCCATGAAAATGACGCACCTAAAAAATTAGAATAATCAGTTACAGGCCTCCTAGCATAATTTCTAGGCCAATCTTAACCCGGACAACTGAGATAATAGGGACCGTAAGGATAATCGCGAAGCAAGCACTTCCTCCGGGTAGAACTATGACAGGGGGAAAAATGCTAATTAGAATTCAGAAAGGAGACCTTCTTAGAGGTAGAATCACACATGGAACACAAGGACCAATAATAGGGGTGTCCTTACACTTTTTGACCAACCGGCAAGCAATGAAAAAATGACTAGCAGAGTATACCTTGCCGAGGTAGCCTTGTTCGGATGGTGTCAGATTCACAAATCCAGTAGACATTCCAAGTTGGATTGCCCCGAGTTCCAGACAGCTACTGAAATATTCCAAGTGGAGGTACAAAATGCATTTGATAATGCCAGCTGTAGGAACATCGTCCCATCTGAGCCATATGATTCCTCATGTCTCATGGTTAATCAAGCACTGTTTCTGTGAGGTGACCACAACAAACCCAAAGTTGAGCCTACTCCTGTTGAGGGTGAAAAAGCACAAGAGGTAAGCAGTGAACAAACTTTGGCTCAGCTTTTCGATTTAGTAGATAATGGTCTGGTAGATGAAGAGGAACCATTTGCAGATGAGGTCTGCATGTTCCATTAAAGGTCGACTCCCTACTTCCTTAGAAATAGATAGGTGGGTGGACCATTTACAACTTCTACCCCACCAAGAAATTTCACCACTCTTCCTGATCCTAATGCCAGCAACAACCTTGGACTTCCCCATATACCTACCCAATACCTCACCAAGAACGGATTTCAAAACTAGTCGCAAAATCAGCCTCAAGGCCAATCCCAAAATCCATCTAGTCAAATGAAAATCCAACCTCCTAGTTCTGCCATAGGCCAAGCTTTTAGTTCAAAAATTGAGCAAATGGGTGAATATGTAGCAGAAGAGTTCAAAAAGGTAAAAATCAGTTTGTTAGCCTTCAAATTACTCAAAGTCCCTGCTATAAGGAATGCCTTCTTTAGGGTCCTTAATGGAAACCCATCTTCCAGTACAACGCCAGAAACGCCAGCTAAAAGAGTTACCTTTGAAGAGCTTAGGAAAGAATTGTAGATATAGGATAATACCAAGAAAAGGAAAGATGTTCCCATGAATTAGTCCGCAAGTAAACAAATTGAAAAGGAACTAGAGCAAGGTAATAGGTAGTTTTCTAAGGACCAGCCATTTAGATAGACCAAGAATACAGGTAGTGATAAGAACAAAGGTCAGATAGCTCACATGGACATGCCTACGGGCATCTTCTAGGGGAGACTGAAAACTCCCCCTTTCCTGACTACCATTAGGATCTTTGGGAAGAATCTGTATAATTGCCTGCTTGATTTAGGAGTGTCTGCCAATGTCATGCCATTGGCAGTATGCAAGGCTCTTGGCATCACTCACATGCCTTCAAGGAGGAAGGTGACCCAGGTAGATAAAATAGAGATCAACATTGTGGGAGAAATAAACCGTATCCCGATGCATATTGCTATAGACCCCACGAATCCAACAAGTCATTGATATTCAAGTAGCAGATATCCCTGATGCATATGGAATCATCTTAGGAAGGGAATTTACCAAGGCACTGAATGGATATACCACCACAGACCTTTCTCACATGTGGCTACCATGGAAGGGGCTGCTAAATCAAATCCATATCGACCGTGAACCCCGTATGAAATACATGATCACGGAGTACAATAATATTAACTAGGTGTTGTTTGTCGAGGCTAACTTGGGGAATTACCGTCCTTTCACCTACCAAAATGAGGTTGAGCTTTAGGAGTAAAGTGCGAATGAAGTGTTCCTGGTGTTGTGTAGTCCTTTGACTGATTCTACACAAATGTCCCCAGATATAGAAATGTTGATAGAAGCTGATGATGAACCTAATAAGGACGACAACTGGGGACTACTCAGTGGTTTCTAGGAATTCATGAAAAAATGTGCAAGGGATCAGCTCAGCCTAGAGGCCCCAATGAATTTACAGGATCTCTTTATACCAAACTGGTGTAGGGTTTACAATGCTGCCCACTTCGAATTTGATTGTTGCTTACAGTCAAGCAGTAGTTGCGCATGTTAAAAAATTAGTTGCTTCTTAGATAGAAACAAAAAAGGAGGCACTCGAGCGGGGGCCCTAGCTCGGTTGGCTAAGTAATTCCGTTGCGGCTCTGCTGGTCACGAGTTCTAGTCTCCCCCGTCCCATGGTACCAGAGGGCGTGTCGCGCCAGTGCCGCCGGTCACGTTAAAAAGTTTACCAGGCGCACTGCAGTTTATAGGGGGTCGCTACCTGATTCCTGCATCTAATAAAAAAAAAACAGGCACTAGCGGAACCACCTATTGATAACTACATCAAGCCATAAAATTCTCCTAAGATCACAGAGCTAGTCACCTGGCTGAAAGGGAGCAAGAACTCAATCAGACCTGAAGATAAAAAACCTTCCACGTGTTGGACACTCTGATTTGATGGATCTGAGTCTAAGCAAGGAGCTGGAGCTGGGTTCGAACTCATTAGTCCAACAGGTAAGAAATTTCTAGCTACCCACAAATTGTAGTTTTATTGCACCAATAACATAGCAGAATAGGAGGCCCTGGTCCTTGTTCTTCTCATGGCCTTGAAGAAAAATGTAAAAATGCTACAAGTTTTTGGGGATTCTGAGCTTGTAGTTAAATAGGCTAGGAAGTTGTATTCCTGTCATGATAGAAGACTTACAAACTATAGGCATATGGTTTTGGATCTCTTAGAGGGCTTAGATGTGTTCAATATACAATTGATCCCTCATGCTTAGAATTGTACCCTGATGCCTTGGCTCAAGCATCCAGCACTTTACAACCCTTCTCTCTGTCTGGGCTCAATAAATTCACGGTTGATTTAACATCTATGCCATCGGTCCCAGATAATGTTACCCACTTGCAAGTCTTCAATTATGACAAATGTATTCTTTAATTCATCACAAGTTCTGATGTCTTCACAGCTCAAATAATTGATGAAGCTAACCCATAGGAAGCTGAAATGGACATAGAAGGGGTTATAAACCTCAAAACCAACATGATCCCTATAGGCATGGTTCAGTTGGAACACATATTTGACTTGGATCAGATCAAAGACCAGAATCAACAAACAAAAAAGGAGGCCATAAGTAACCAATGTGATGCTCACAACCTTGGGACAGCCAAGGAGACCAAAAATGTTTTTATCGGCAAGGTGTGCATGCCAGAGGAAAAGAAGGGAATTACGGATGAGTTGCAGAAGTACCATGATGTGGTGGCATGGAGCTATGAAGATTTAAAAATATGACACTCCTATCATTACACACACCATCCCTTTTAAGATAGAAGTGAGGCCATTCTTCCAACGGCAATGCCTTATCAATGCCTTGTTGGAACCCGTCATTTACAAAGAGGTGCAAAAGTTGCTCTCAGTAAGAATTATTTTTCCTATTAGGCATTCCACATGGGTGGCCAACTTGGTCCTGGTCAGAAAAAAGAATTGGGAGATTAGATTGTGTGTAGATTTCCGCAATCTAAATCGCGCCTCGGAGTAAGGCAACTATCCAGTACCTTCATTGGATGAGGTGTTGCAGATCGTCAATGACTCTCAGATGATATCTTTCCTCGATGGATACTCTAGGTACAATAGGTAATGGTATAGTATGAGGATCGTCACAAAACGATGTTCACCACTAAGTGGGGGATGTTCGCGTATAGGAGAATGCCTTTTGGGCTCATCAACACCGGCACCACCTTCCAACATGCCATGGATATCACCTTCAAGGACCTAATTGGTAAATGCATAATCATCTACATGGATGATTTGACCATGTTTTCTAAAAGGCAGGGCGATCACGTCTCTGATTTATGCAAGGTATTTCAGAGGTGCAGGGAGTTCAGGGTTTCCCTTAACCCCAAGAAGTGCATGTTCAGAGTGACTGAAGGAAAATTGCTCGGGCATATCATCTCATAATAGGGAATCTCCATAGACCCCAAACATATCGAGTCCTTACTCAAAATATCGCCCCCAGGCAGCAAGAAAGAATTAGAGTCCTTCTTTGGGAAGATCAACTTTGTTAGAAAATTCATCATGGGCCTTGCAGAGATCATTAAACCTTTCAATGCTATGTTGAAACAAGACGCCAAAGTTGAGTGGACACCCGAAGCCAAACAAGCTTTTGAGGAAATCAAATGGGCCATCGCCAAGGCACCTGTGCTAGTCAGCCCCGATTATCTAAAGCCTTTCTACATCTACTCATTTGCTTCAGAGTATTCGTGTGCTAGCATGTTGACCTAGAAGGATGAGGAAGGAAATGAGCATCTGATCACCTTTATGAGTGCTCCCCTCAAGGATGCTGAATTGTGATATCACAACATTGAAAAGTAGGTATATGCCCTCATCAGAAGGGTGAAGAAATTTAGACACTACATCCTACGCAATAAGGTGTTTGCCATTGTCCTCGACCTAGTAGTAAAAATGTTGCTCATGCAAAATAAATTGGGTGAAAGAAGAGCTAAATGGGTCACCCTGCTCCAAGAATATGACATGGAGATCCAACCAATGAAACTGGTGAGAGGACAAGCGCTTACCCACACAATTGCTGAAACAACAACAAAAGCTAGACCCAAACTCACTGTGCAATAGTACCAGCTTGAGGATGTCTCCCCTGGAGAGTGGTACCAGAATGTCGTCTATTATTTTCTGAACCATAAGTGTCCACCGTACTTGCAAGGAGTCTAGAAGTGGGCCCTTAGATTGAAAAGAAATGGCTACATGCTGCAAGGTTCCATTCTCTACAGAAAGAATCATGAAGGCATTTATTTAAGATGCCTTGGCAAGGAAGAAGAAGATCGAGTCTTAAGAGAATTTCACAACAAATTTGGCATGGGCCATGGTTCTTGTTCTTCCACAACACATCAGATATTGAGAGTAGGGTATTATTGGCCAACCATCTTCAAGGATGCCCATTGCCATGTTCGCTCATATCACACATGCCAAACCGCTACCACCAGGGAAAAGAATGTTGTTGTCCCACTGCAACCTGTGCTGGAGGTAAGGTCATTTGCGCAATGGGGTCTCAATTTCATCAGTCCGGTAAGCCCTCCATCATCTATGAGACACAGTTACATTCTTCCCGCTACTGATTACTGTACTACGTGGATGGAAGCAATAGTATGTAAGCAATGCACAATTGAAGTAGTTACTAATTTCTTAGAAAGTTCCATTTTAAATCACTTTGGTTGTCCTTATGCTTTGGTATGTGATAATGGACCTACTTTTGCCTCATTAAAATTTTCTAGTTGGGCATTTTACTACGGGATTGCCCTTAAGTTCTCATCCAATTACTACCCCCAGGGCAATGGCCTTGCCGAGTTTACAAATAAGAACCGGATTACCGTACTCAAAAAACTACTAGATAAGAATCCTAAGGACTGGCATACCCAGCTCTATTTCGCCCTTTGGGTTGATTGCACTCGCCATAAGGCTGCCCTTGGTGATTCCCCGTTCCACCTCGTTTATGGCCTAGAACCTATATTTCCTATCCATATAAATATTTCTACTCTTCAGTTCATCAACAATTTTTATGAGGGAGGAGATCGTAGGGAAGCTTGGTTAGCTGAGCTCTTGCATTTAGAAGAAGTCTAAGACCATGCAATAGAAAATTTTAGCAAACATCAGGGCGTAGTTAAGAGATGGTTCGACCATCGAGCCAAAATTAAAGCCTTCAGGATTGTAGATTTGGTCCTGTATTGGGACAAGGCCCATGAAAACAAAGTGGGACACAACAAATTCGACAAGCTTTGGCTTGGCCCCCTTCAAATAGCTGATATTTTGGGAGATAATGCCTTTTGCCTAAAGACCTTAACTAGTGAGAACATCCTGTTACTGGTCAATGGGTAGCACCTGAAGCATTACTTCCAAGCTTGAGCTCATTTGAGCTCTTCATTGTAAATATTTGTACATAGGTTAGGGTAGGTTGCTTTTCTGATGTGCTTGTGTCTTTTGTTTTGTGTCACTCTTTTATTTTCTCCCTCCTGATAGTTTTGTTTTGAAAGATGTTTCCCGCCCCTTAGCGGTGGTCATGCTTGCTCGATAAGCGGTTTACTCCGCTGTCCATCCTTTGTGTTCTTTGGCTAAACATTCACTCGCGACTATCGGTCTTTGAAAGCTTCCCATGAATGATTTTCTTGTTTGAACTCTGCTCAGAACTTGACCCTGGATTGGATCTTCTTACACACGTCTCGGATTGTGCACAAAACACATAATAACCATTTCTAAAGGACTGTGCCATGGTTGTTATGACACCTTAGTGAGCAAAAAATCTCAGGTCTGCTCCAGTGACCACTGCAGTCTCAAACCCATTGTAGGCTTTAGTGCTTACCTGGTTGAACTAAATGATAAAATAGAAATGAACATTGAAGGAAATATCAAAGAAAAAGAGCAAAGTAATTCTAAAAAATAAGTGATTATCTGGGTGTACGGGTAACTCTACGAGGGCTATGGATGCCCGACCAGCAGTAGAGCAATACCTGTGAGATTGCAGCGACAACTCCGTTAGGGCTATAGATGCCTGACTAGCAGTGGGCCAATGTCCAGGTTACTTTTGGTGTTAGATGATTTATGTAGCTCGCTCGATTGAATTGGTAACCCTAGCCACTATCCCAAGGAAAGGAATGAACTCACTACACACACTTCTAAAATGGCTTGTAAACTAACCTAATTAAGGATCTTGTTCTCCCAGATTCATCTTTGGAACCCACTCCTAGTCTATGAAACCCAAGATTCTAGGTCTTCAATGAATATTTATCCTTAGAATGCTCGGGAGTGTTCCCCAACAGAGTCCCCATTTGTTGTTCCCTTAGCACACACGCCCCGTTCAGAACAGGGACCCGCTTTTCTTTCGCCTTGTTGGGTTGTTTTGTCATCATCTCATTTTGTGTGCCTCCTTTTTTGGTGTCTTGGATGGTCAATGTTGCTTTAAGGTTCAACCATAAGTTGACCATGCCTTCCCCTTTTATTTTTGTCATGTTCTGGTGCCCCATTGAGTCCCTCTGGCAGTTTGACCCTGCCAATGAACCCAAGCCCTACAGGGCCCAACCGTTCAGGATTCCCTTGCCATGTTTCCCCATTGAACCTGTCATTCCCAATGACGTCTGCTTCACATCCTTTCGGAACTCAGGGTCTGAACCCTTGTTTGTCGTCTGCTAGAAATTTGTGAAATTTTGACAGCTATATAGCCCTTCGGACCCTGAACCCTAGAGTTCTGCTCCTATGGATCGACCGTGCTTCGCTGTCCGTCATGGTGAACCTCTTGTGGCGTCCCACCTCTTGGGTCCCGCCACCATATTTACCATCTGAAGTCTATGGGAACCTTGACTACCGTCGAGTGCTTCGGGGCTGAACATCCAGAATTCCAAGTCTGGAATTCTGTGATGTTACTACCGTCCATGACAGTGGATCTTTGGTGGAGCTCCGCCCTCTGTGCCGTGACTCACTCTCCACCGCCACCGTCCCAATCACCCAAGTGAAACTTCAAAGCAGCCACCGTCCTGCACCTCCCCGACCGTCGGACCCCAGATCTCCTGCTGCCATTGCTGATTTTCAAACTCACCAGTCTTTTCTCTCGGCATACCCACATTTAATAGGGTCATTAATGGTGATTAGGGGTATAAAAGACCCACTCTGACCCATCATTATCATTTGAAAGAGTTACAGAGTGATTGGAGAACTTAAGTGAGGAGCCCATCGTCATCGACACCTTCACGTTCATCACCCTCAGCATCATTTCATCAATCGTAGGTGGATCCCACATCTCCCTGCATTGCATGTTTGAGGTTGGTTTTCTATTCAACCTCTTGAGCATTATTTTCATGATTTCTAAGGATTTGAATAAATAACAATCATTAAGAAGGCATGAAAGTGATAAAATATGGCATCACGCACAAAATCCATGATTTGAAAACTTGATAAAACTTCAGGGGTGCCCTCATGACCAGTCCGGAACCTTACCTCGCCGCGACTATTCTTCCCATAGAGAAATCATGTCCTTCAACCCCGGGGCCTGTCTATGCCATCCAAAATCAGAGTGATAAACATTCTTTCCGACAACGAATTTTCCCTTCAGGCCCGACCCATTGGACTTCTTTGTTTGGAAATTTGTTGAAGTACTGCTGAGTCAAAACAACAATCTAACCCGGGCCTCCCCTCCACCAGAGCTCGCCCTTCTCCTCGCCATGGGCATTTCAAAACTGAACAAGCACCCTTTGGGTTCTCAGGCCCCGGACCCCGGAGTTTTACTTCCGGGGTTCCACGAGTGCTTCGTCGTCCTTCCCGGTGAACCTCAGATGTCGTCCCACCTTCCAGTCCCTGACCTCCTCTTTGCTACTGGAATGTCACTAAAGTAGATTGGCCTCATTCCCGCCAGACCCCATAGCCTGGGACTCCTATCTTTGTCCATCGTTTCGAAGGGAAAATCTCGCCCATCATCCCGCCCTCCAAATTCTGCCTTTGAGCTCACTGCCGGCACATAATTTAAACTATTGAACGCCCTCATCCATGCCAAGCTTCATTGTGTGGGACTCCTATCCTCACCTGCTGTTACAAAATGAAGTTCTTGCTCACCCCTCTAACCTCAGGGATCTGCCCTACCGATCGTCGCCAAACTCAGAGCGAAATCACATAACGGTATACCCTTGTGCTGGGTCTAGTCTCGCTTCTGTCCATTGGCGAGACTTGTGGATCTCGCCCAAACATTACCTCGCCAGGCCCTAGCTGCCGGGCTACCCCTTCCCGACTTCTGTCCAGCAATAGCCATCCCAAACGGTGAAGGATGAACACCTTCCCGGTACCACCAACCCAAATGCTTAGAAGTAAAATTACAAATTGTCGGCTACCCTTTGACCCACCAGACCCCAAACCTTAGAGTTCCATCTCTGCATTTCTGTTTTCTGTCTACCAGTCTAAACTGCCATCTCCAAACGACTCTCCAGCCTGAGACTTCTGAATTCTCCTAAATCGATCCAAATGAGCCCAAATCTAAAATCCAACTTCGACCCACGTACTTAATTTCAGTCCTCTTTATTGCAAACCGATTGAAATACTAAAATTTGACCAAAGAGAATCTCCGAGAGCCCTCCGCCATGTTTTCCCTTCCAAAAAGCATTCTTGCTGAGGAAGTTCGGCCCTCTGGGCCCAAACTATCCAAATGCCCTTAATCAAAAGATCAATAACATCTAGGGATAAAAGGTCATGATATGCTTAATTGATTGTTTAAAATAGATGGTGTTTTCAGGGTGTTGGCTAACATGAATGTTTTGTGATCCATTGTGCTGAGTATGCCCTTGCTTGCAGAATAAATGGAATCGGGTGTAGGACCTTCAGAGGCATCCGCCGAGAAGGATAGAGGAAATAAGTCAGGAAGGACCCCTTGAGGGAAAGAATACAAGGACCAGATGAAATACCAATTCCAGGGCGAGCCTCTGCACTAAAAAATCACCACAGATTGGAAGGAGATCGCTAACACCAACGTAGGCCAAGTTGATATTGATGAATTCACGCAAAGGGTCAGGGTCAACCTAACGACAAAGATTGCAAGATTCATAAGACAGAGTGAAATAGAAAAGGCTGCTGATTCCCTCCATCCCTCGTGGCCCCCAAGTTGGTCATGGCTTGTCTGGAGGTGTATCAAATCGACACAAGGACAATCATTGATAAAGAGGGAAACATTCTTGCTGACATGTCACTTGAAGGGATCACAAAGACCTTCCATATTCCCAAATTTGAAGAGATGGATGTCCCACCCATAGAAGAATGCCAGGCGGTGTGGGATGATAATCCGGCAGGCTATAAGAAGTTGATAAATTTGCATTGGCTCAAGGAAAGGTGGGGCAGCACTATGAAGGTTCCTCAAGAACTCTTCCACAACGATTTCCATGAATATTGCCACAACTTGGTGACCATGTTGAGCCAAGTTATGGGTCTTCCTATGACGACCTTCTTACAAGAATGGATGGTGTACTTCATTGAGCAAATTCTATGTGGAAACAAGGACATGACTATAAAGGCTTCATTTTACTAGGGAGGAATCATAAGCAACTGCTTCCATGAGCAGTTTTTCAGCGTAAAGAAGAGCTCCAAATTCTATATGACTTCCTATCTCATCTATTCCTTGGCGGATCAAAGATAGGACAATAGGTTGTTTATGGCACCCAGTAAGGAATAGGGGCAGAAAATCAAGGCATATGATAGGTACCTGCAACTCCAGTACTGGAACTTTAAAAAGGAATACTATAGAGTAAACGATGCCTTCATTGGCTATATTATCAGGTTGATTGCCGGAGACTTCGAGAGGAGGGTCTCCCATAGTGCCAGGGCGCTTTTGAAACAGTATGCCTTTCTCTTCATCCAATATCTGAAGTTCATGTACATTCGTGCCTAGGGCTTCACTGAAAGGCCGAATAGGTTACCTTGATACCCCAATGACTAAATTATCCTTTTGGAGCTTTCTCAGAAAGTCCAACACCTATAGGCAATCTTCAGCAGAAAACATATAGCAGGGATTTCTTATCCCATGACCCTTGGCCAGGTCATGTACCGACTACAAACTTCCTAGTGTGCTGGTAACTTTGAGAAAGAATTGAAGGATTACCACTTCTACCTACACACTGCTCACCCCCGGATGGACCTGTATAGTCATGTCAAAAAAGCGCTAGGGCTGGGGTATGCCCATCTTCACCACATTGAGGATTTATGGGCCAAATGCCAGAATAATAAAGAGGTATGCGTGAGGCACTACATGTGAATGACTATACAGTTCGCAAGAAGGGTGTAGCCATTTCTCGTACTGGACCAAGTCGAGGAGGACGAGGCCACCATAATGCATCCCAGGTACCCTGCAGTCACCAATCTGCCAATACCAACAATAGATTGGGACGAACAAGAGGTCGATGACCTAGATACCATAACCCAACTAATCTTGGTCCGTACCAAGGAGTGGATCAATGGGCAGGTGGCTCAATTAAAGTGAAAAGGAATAATTTTGACTTATGAAGGGCTCAAAAGTTAGCCAAGTGCCACAAAGAATGTTGCTACCACCACTTCAACTGGTGGGACCTCCAAGTCTCCTTCGGTCACCAGGTCCAAGAAAAGAAAAGGGACAGAAACTGAATAGTCTCCAGACCCCAAGGTCTATGCAAGGAAAGAAAATGGAGGCTCACCTCCCAAAAGGCTCAAATAGGTAGGGAGCACCACAGAACAACCCTCAACCCAAGAGGAGGAAGCAAAGGATATAGATCAATTGGAACCTCTCTTGGCTCTCCCTACCCCTCCTGTTGCACCACTTATCTCCTTGGCTATAATTGCTACATCCCCGCCGGTAGTGGACATTTATGTCCATCTTGCCCCTTCGCCTCCGACCAAGTCTGTAATAATTATTGACTCCTCTTCCACCTTGACTACTCCCCCTTCCTCTACTGCCATGTCACCAATCACATCGCTCCCTTTGGCAACAATAGTGACACCTATTCCCACTGCCACCATGCCTGAGGCTCTCTCAAGACACATGCAAAATCTTCCCCCGAGCTCTCCCAGATACTAATGGATCTGACTCTCCAAGCAGCCCTTGCGCAAGACGTCACTACTACTCAGCCTTCACAACCACCGACAGGTCCACCGACTATGGAAGCCACCAAGCTAATCTCTAAAGAATGGGAGGAATGAGAGAGGGAAGCCTTGAAGCCTGTTGAGGAGGAAGCTGATGAATACCATGAGCACCCAGAGTATGAACACTAAACCATCGATAGGGTGGCTTATGAGGAGGGAATGGGCTCTTCCGAGAGTGGGGACAAGGAAGATAGCTCTAGTGCTAAGATAATTGTGCAAACCTTTGATGATGACCTTGAGGAGGAGATGACACGATAGATAAAAGACATTGAGGCAGAGGAAAAAATGTCACCCTGTGATGAAGAAGGGCAACCACCAGAAAAATAGCAGCAAGAGGATTTAACTGAGGGTGGAACCCAAGTTGTCAAGACCCTCGAGGCTGAGTATACTGAGGAAAAGAAAGAAGAGACGACAGAGAAAGAAAGTCCCATTCAGCAACTATCCACCGGGCTGCGTATCAAACGCCTCATGTTCATCCAGGACTCCGATGAGGAAGAGTGAGATGCTACCAAGGAGAACGGAAAATCCCCAGAAGAAAAAGGAACATAAATCTTGGCCTTGACCGTGAAGGGTGAAGGTGACCATGATTCACCTAAGGGAAAATCTACTATGCCTGAGTGGTTAGAGAGGTAGCTTGAAAGAAAAAACCCTGTGCTGAAGGACCCAAGGGCAAGGTTAGAGGCCATCTTGGCTCAAGCCCAAATTGTGACAAAGAAGGAGAAGAAGCCCAAAGTCTGATCCAGAGTCTCAAGCAGCACAAATAGCAATGCCTATGATTGGCCAAGCTGGGATAAGTTACATCTCCACCATTGACTTAGGGACCACCACCAGAGAGCAGAAAGTCGAGCACTTTGAGGAGTCAGTGGCTACAGTGGTGCATTTGATAAAGCAGGATAAGATCTCAAAGGATGAACTCAAGGCGTAGGTGGCGGCCCTAACAAATTACATACAGCAATGGTCTTCAGTAGACGACATGCCTACCACATCCACAGTCACACCTTAGTTGCTATCCAAGGAGTAGATCGATAAGATGGAAAGGAGAAAGAACTTGGAGAAGACCACAGACCACTGGTTCTGATGAGTCTTATACATCGGAAACATGGGAATTAGTTAGGCTGTGCGAATAGCCAACAAGTTCTAAGACCTATTGCAGTCTTTGGAGGGCACAAGGAAGCTTTGCACTGGCTTCCCTGCGACCTACAACTCCACCTTTTCGAGGATCGAGGCTATCCTTCAGTTGCCAGAAGCCACTTGGGAGAAGGATCTTGCATTTAAGAAAGACGATAATTGGCTGATGGATGTCTGGCAGCGAAACTTTGATAACCAGAAAGAGAGGCTGGAGCAAATTATGAGTAAGGTGGATCCGTACATTGAATGGATCAAAGAAATCAGGGTAGAGTGCGCTCATTATCTCAAGCTGATGACAGAGTATGACATGCCCTTGGTGCAAATGGATCCAAAGAATATAAAGCCCTACTTCTAGAAAAGGATGGAGGATGGGATGTCTAGTGAAATCACAGTGGAGTTCATGAGTTTTGCCACCCATGCCTTCAATCAATAAGAGCTATTCAAGGACCAAGGCTCAAAATATGATGAAGATTGGAAAAAGCTAAAGGATAACACAAAAGAATGGAGCTACCAGGTGTTGCGATATGAAATCATCGAAATAGACAAGCTCTAGGAAGTCATCCTCAATTTCATAGAATACACAGCCTCTAAAATGCAGGAGGATAGCCCCATCAAGGATGAAGAACTACCTAGAGAGTAGCTACAGTCAAAACAACAATTGGCTAAAGGACAAAAGTGCTACAGTGTCATCAGCAAGAGGACGAAATAGGGAAAGGACAAAATGTAATTTTAAAAATTATGATATATTGGGGGGTAGGTGAAACTCTATTTTGTAATGAATCTTTTCCACACAATAATAATTAATCTTGGCCATTCATTGGATCTTTTGGCACTATAAATAGGGCTCTCCTCTTATTTGCAAAGAGAGTTGAGTTGTTGTAAAGACATGTTGCAGAAATTTATAAAGAAAAGACATTGACTTGGTGCATTTTCTGAGTTTCTTACGTGTTGCTTGATTCAATCTCCATTGTTAGATGTTTGACTTAGATTTTATTGTTGTTCTAGTTAGTTGTTTCTTACTTCAGTAGATTTTAGGAATGCTTTCTTGTGACAATGAAAACTCTTGTTATGTTGATAACTTCTCAGCCCATACTTTTTGTTGTTTGTTGATGGTAGATAGCTGTGCAAAGTTAGCCTAGGCTTGAATCCAAAGCTGCTCCAAAACATTTCATCTTTGATTCATGCATGTACATGGTGAATGAAGGATAAAACATTTGCAGACCTTAGAAGATAGCACAATTTCCATGATACTATGAGATCTCTGATTAAGTGGGATATTGTTTTAAGAAGTTGTCCATTGCAGGAACTCCATTGTCACTAGTCACTATTAGTTGCAGATTTAGAAACTTTCCCTCTTCCTTGCCTTCTTTTCCTTTTTTTTAATGAATAGCATATGCTAAGGTTCATTGCACATTGTAAGGCCAAATCCAATGACAAAATGGAGTGCAATACTGTTGTTTGAACCTATAGCCAGTGCATAACAACTCTGCCATCCCAAGAACTCCATTTCAAGATCCAACTTCCATGCTTTGTAACCCATCTATAAGATCGCCTTGTGATTCCAGAAAATCACATCAAACAACTGAGATATTCCAAGCATTGTCAAGACCTGACATTAGAGACCTTGGGATAGTGTTCTGTAA
This sequence comes from Sequoia sempervirens, assembly GCA_007258455.2. Classification (NCBI taxonomy): domain Eukaryota; kingdom Viridiplantae; phylum Streptophyta; class Pinopsida; order Cupressales; family Cupressaceae; genus Sequoia; species Sequoia sempervirens. The sequence goes on along the minus strand of VDFB02000003.1, from coordinate 739,249,055 downwards.
TCTGATTGTGGAAGATTGTCTTTCAAGAGAGGTAGTGCACCTACGCACTACCTATGTTGAAAAATGCATAAAAAACACATCAACACTACTTAATCATCAACCACCAGCAAGCTCATTTATTGCTACACCAATCTCATTTCTTGCTACACCATCAAGAAATATCTAGTTGTTCTCAATGCAAAATTGGGGAATAAATAACTATCAATCAATTTAAAACGAGCTACAAATTTCATAAAAGCTATAGATGCCAAGATTTAAAAAAGGTAATAGTATAAAATTTAACTCATTTAAAGATAGCATAGAGTTGTAACATATCTAATATTAGATAGTCTTAAAATACTTATTCACATAAAGAATCTCAAGAACCAATTGCACACTAATAATCTCCCAATGAATAATGTTACTAAATGCCCATTCGTTTGTTATTAAAAACAAGATTTACACCTATAGAATCCATGAGAAATAAATGCATAGCATCTATGTTTTTTCAAATAAGAAAACTTACTTATGTCTTTTTCAATACAAAAGTAATCAAGGACATGCAAAAATTGAGGGAAATAATTATTTATTTTTTAAAGTGATTGTTTGCTTCTTCTTTTCTAAGTCATATTCTACATATGCTTGAATAATAAAATCCATCATGTGCTTATACATTCAAAGTACATCAACTTTGAAGTGATAACAACATGGCCTTAGCTATAGAGTAAAACCTAACACAAAAATTGTAGAAGGCTTTATAGGATAAAATATTAAAATATAATGTTATATCCATGATACTCTTGAAGGCATTAGGAAATATAAAAGTGATTCATAGGAAGGATTATAATTTCATATTAATACATGAACAAAATAAAAACTACCAAAATTTTGATTTAAAAAAGATAGTGAGGTTGATAGTAGAATGCTAACCCTTTCTATTTTCAATAATTTATTTATAGGAAATTTTGGGTGGTAGTGGATTACTTACTTTATGTAGTTTTAAAATACTTCTACATAGGGAATTGTGGATAATATTGATTGATTAATTTATTTAAATTTTTATCAATAAATATGCAACTTATACAATTGTTGAATCTTGCCTCTTACAAAAAATAGGGCATTCTTCAATGACATCAGGATTATGAAAAAAGTTTGCATTTGAAGACACAACATTCATTGCACAAATATAAAATTTAGTGAAACAAAAGGAATGAAAAAATTATTACATTTCATTGGTCATTTCAAGAAAAAAATAAATTTTAATAAAAAATGGAGAGAAGATGAAAAATTATCACTTCATTTAATTGAGGCCAAACAATATATGGGAAAATTACTCTTATTAGTATTTTTTGAAAGATTACTAATAGAAAATATTCCTCAAACTTCAAATAAAAAAATATATTTTTATTTTATTAGTTGATTAACTTAATTTTAAAATTATATTTATTAGCTTGATTGAAACCAATAATAATAGTCAACAAGTAAAAAAAAAAGTGTGTTGTGAGAGGCTTAATGCATTTCCATCAAACATTAAATAGTGGTATTTTTGTCTTTGCTTCAACTTTATTATCTATTTCCCTCGAGATGCATACCATATAAATTTTAAAACCATTATGGGCCCACTTAAAAAGATAAATCTTTCCTCTTTTCTTATTAGATAGTATTATAATACTTGTTCACATAGAATCTAAAGTTCCAATTGCATGCTAGCAATCTCGCAATGTACAATGCTACTAAATTCCCTTTCTTTTGTTATTTTCAAAAAACAACATTTATACCTATAAAAACCATTTTTATCTCTCAATGTACAATGCTACCTAATGCACCTTTAGTACGATCAATCATTTGATTGTATTTCAACACAAGACAGATTTGATCACTAGCTACTTAATGGATTTGTCATTAATGGAAAGGTGGCTATGTAGTACTTGAACAATCAGTTGAAATGTATAAAAAATGGTAAGAAAGTGTTTTAAAGTTGATTCAATACCTCCCCTAACAAATTAAATCTAGAAATAATTTCTTCCTACCTGAAGTGTGGGATAAGGAAACAACTTGCTCTATTTAAAGTGGAAAGATGATATCATCGCTATTTTATACATCTCATAGTTGCCTAGGGTCTATGTTGAGCATGGAAACTCCTATATGTCTCACATGATTGTGTTGCCAAATGTCTTTTGCGAGTGCCATCGTGCAAACCTGTGGATGAGGGTGCTAATGAAACATCCCACTGGCAGGGACCTAAAAGTAGCCAAGATGATACTTGGGATCTATTTCCTAAGGGATGCTAAGAATCATAGGGTAAATATGGATATTACATCACATTTTGTGGCTTCCCTCTTCGACCTAGGAGATAAAAAGAAGCTAGTGGGGGAACTGATGAAAAAAATTGTTAAAGAAGCACATCCTATGTGGTCTTGCAATAACCCTAGATGTAGCAAGGCATGGGGTTGGCATCCATAGCTACAAGATATAAGACACGTGTGTGAGGAAGGCACAAAAGTGGAATGGCTTACATTCCTAGAAAATTTTCATATGGTGTCACTAGCACAACATAGAGTTATGGCACACATGGGTAGTTGTTTATTAAAGAAGATAAATAGTTTGGAAGCTACTTCTGATCTCCAACATGGATCTAGTGGATTTTGATGTCACCCCTAAATTGGTTTGAGGAGTCCACTTAAATCTCCTACATAAAATTTTCTCTCTATGTTTTTATCTCACTTTCTAATACAAGGCTTTTGTTTTGTATTGGATTCCATGCATAAAGCAACTAGTCTATGGGGCATTTCACATTTTGTTTTGTTCCTCATTCTTTACTATGTAATATTTTATGCACCATATATGTAATCCCAAAACTTTTATATTATCAATAATATTACATGATTTTTTCCTTTTATATAAGAAAGAAAACCATGAGAAATAAATGCATGCCATCCAATTTTTTAAAATAAGAAAACCAACTTATGTAGTCCATAAGACTAAAATGATGGACATGAAAATTTTAAGGGTAAAAATTATTTTCTATTTGAAGTGATTTTTTGTTTTTCTTTCCTAAAAGATTAATATTCTATGCATAATTTTAGAATAAAATCCAACATGTACTTAAATATTCAAACTCAATCAACTCTTAAGCAATAATGACATGGTCTTAACTCTATAGTAAAACCTAACACAATACTCATAGAAGGCTTTTAGGGATGAAATCTCAAAATGTAATATTATAGTCATGATGTTGTCAAAGGCTTTGGAAATAGTACAAGTGATTCATGGGAAAGCTTATAACTACATATTAATACATTCAAAATCACAAGTACCAAAAAGTTGATAGAAAAGATAGATCAATAGTGGAGTACTATTTTAGAAGAACAAGGATGTCATTGATGAACTTGTTGGAAATGTGAGCATGTGGGATGAGCACAAAGTGAACAATTATGCATTGCAGTATTGTCATTGATGTCAACATTATATTCTAGTATGAATAACCTTGTGTAAACTAGTTTGGATGACATAAGTATGTTTGAGGATTATTATGTACAACAATTTTGTAAGAAGGTTTGATCCAGTGAAGGAAATAGTTGTGGGAATTGACTAAGTGTCAATTTAAGTGATTTTGCATACAGGGGATTCATTATTTTGGTCTGCATTGGTCTGCTAATAAAAAAAATTTCTTTGTGCTTCTAACATAATTCTTTTGGTTTATGGAAGATCCTAATTCTAGAGTTTCATCTCATTTTGGTTTTTGGTTTTGGAGTTATGAGGAACAAAATTTTGGCTTCGTAGTATTAGGAGTTTTCTAGTCCATTCAATATACTTTGGTGAATCTGCACTTCTCCACATATTATATTTTAGCTTTGTGGTTTTGGGAAGTTGTTGACAGGTGTCAATTGATTGTGTATTCTAGTTTGTATAGTGTTTGGAGGTTCGCTTGTTCAGATGTCGATGTACAGTTGGTTAATATTGCTATTAGGTCAATACCAGTGCTAACCTAATAAGTTGGGTGTATTGCAGAGGTTGAATATGTATTGATTTATTATGTGGGTTCTATTTTAGGTCTATTGTTACTTATTTTGAATTGTTATAATGTTTGATTCTTAGCACAAATCGTGTGTAGATAGATCTGAACCTGACAAGCTACACTTTATTTATTACATCTAATTAGGTCAAACTAATTGATGTTATTGGTGAAGCTAATATATAAGTTAGATATTTTTTGATATTTTGTAAGTGGTGATGTATGCTATGTATTTGTGGATGTGAATTGTGTGAATCTAGAGAAAATTCAGAGCAAATTAGAGTGTTAATTTGGATCAATATAAGGAGTTTTTGAGTTTGTATTTTGAGCTTCATTAGAACTATATTTCATGCATATGATAGATACAAATGTAACTATTAGGGTTAGAGATGGTAGATATCTAACAATTAAATGCAAATTTAATTAATAAACAAAGAAACTAATTTGCACACACATAATAAATCATAACACAAAATTTAACGTGGTTCACCCAATTCGGGCTACATCCACCAAACCGTAGCCATCCAATACTTTTATTATCTAGTGTAAAACTTATTACAATCTTGTGAATAATCACATTTTTTATTATACTATAATACCCATCCGAACCCCTTTTTAACAAGCTTAAAAGCTTCTAGATTTTGGGTTCTACAAAATTGGATTTTTCCTTTTTCATTGATTTTTCCTTTTTTCATCATACTGTAATATCCATCCGAACCCTAGAAAGGATACATGTCAGGTTGTATAGTATACCATGGGCTATATAGTATAGCATGATCAATCACCACATACCAACAATCTCCCACTTAGAGACTGATCAGGCTCCACACCACCACAATCTCCCACTTGGAGATTAATTCTGGATGACACTGCTGCAATTATAGCTCCCATTGGAAAGAAGTACCTTGGAGCCTATTGCTCTATTATAGTTAAATTCAACCTTGAAAACCAACTGAAGTTGAAGAGGAGCTCAGCTTCTCCCTTGTCACCACCTTCGTAAACATATATGCTAAATTGACATCTATATGTATCTTATCCAGGTTGACTTGTCCATCCTCCAACACCGACCGAATGAAATGATATCTCAATTGTATTTGTTTTGTTTTAGAATGCAAAGAAGAATTATTTGCAAGATGTATAGTATTTTGGCTATTTGTAAACAAGTAATTTCCACCCTATTATTTTTCCAACTCATCCATGAAAAGTTGTAGCCATATCATCTCATTTGTCGCCTCTGTTGTAGCAACATACTCTACCTCTGTGGTGGATAAAGCAACCACCTTTTGCAATCGAGAAATCCAACTCACTGTTGTCCCACCAACTATAAAAACATAACCTGTGGTACTCCACCTGGTATCTATATCCCCTACCAAATCTGTCAACATAGCCTTTTAAATCAGTATTAGAGCCCCCAAAATATAAATAATTATTGGATGTACCTCTTAAGTACCTAAGAATCCACTTTACCGCATTCCAATGCTCAACTTCAGGATGACTCAAATACCTGCTAACAACTCCTATAACATGTGCAATATTCGGTCTTGTGCATACTATGACATATATTAAACTGCCTACAACTAAATCATATGGTACCTTGGACATTTTTTCTTCCTCCTCTTGTGTCTTTGGACACATATCCTTAGTCAATTTAACATGACTAGGAAAAGGTGTGCTGACAGCTTTTGCATTCTCCATATGAAATCTCTGCAACACCTTTTCAACATAATTAGCCTTAGATAAAAACAATTGTCTGTTTTTCCTATCTCTACGAATTTTCATACCAAGGATTTGTTTTCCTACTCCCAAATCCTTCATAGCAAAATATTTTTCTAACTGTTGTTTTAGCTCACTTATGTGATCCATGCTAGACCCTACTACAAGCATGTCATCAACATATAAATATAAAATAATATAGCTATCATTATCCAACCTCTTAAAATAAACACAATGGTCATAATTGCATTGACTATAGCCTTGCTCAGCCATAAAACTATCAAATTTCAAGTACCATTGCCGAGGTACTTGCTTCAAGCCATATAAACTTTTCTTCAATCTGCACACTAGTTTCTCCTTACCTTTGACCTCAAATCCTTGTGGCTGGTCCATATATATTTCCTCTTCCAAATCACCATGGAGAAATATTTTTTTAACATCAAGCTGTTCTAAATGCAAATCTTCAGCAACCACAATACTTAAAACAATACAAATAGAAGTCATTTTAACAACTGGAGAAAAAATCTCATCAAAATCAATACCATTTTTTATGTGCAAATCCCTTTACAACTAATCTGGTTTTAAATATTTTCCTACCTCCATCCTCCTCTTTTAGCCTATAACCCATTTGTTTGGTAAATCCTTTTTACCTATAGGCAGCTTGCATAATTCCCAAGTCTAGTTTTTTTGCAAGGAGTCCATTTCTTCTTCCATTTCATGCTCCCACTGAACCTTGGTATCCACCTGCATATCTTCATCATAATATTCTGGTTCACCAACATGAGTTAACAAAATAGTATACAAAGAGGGAGAGAATCTTTCTGGAGGTCTACTTATCCTTGAAGATCGTTTAACAGGAGTTTGTGGTATTTGTTGTTGATGTTGTTTTCCATCATGAGGAACCACTAAAACATCATTGTTTAGAATATCATCCAACACCGTATAATCATTTTCTTTCTTCCCATGCTACAACAACAGATCTTTGTACAACACTTTCTCATTGAATATGACATCCCTACTTCTCATAATTTTTTGATTTTCAAAATCCCAAACCCTATAACCAAATTCATCAATGTAATATCCAAAAAATACATATTTCTATGATTTTGCATCAAGCTTGGTTCTATTTTCATAATCTACATGTGCAAATGCTTCACAACCGAAGGTTTTGAGAAAGGAATAACTCACCTTCTTACCTTTCCATGCTTCCTCTAGAATACCACAACCCAAAGGATTAGAGGGACCTCTATTAATTAAATAAACAACAGTTTTTATAGTGTCTGCCCACCTTTTTAAAGGTAGCCCAACATGCAATCTTATAGTTCATGCACGCTCCACTATTGTTCTATTCATGCGCTCAGCCACTCCATTTTCCTATGGAGTCCTTGGAACCGTTTTCTTCCTACGAATACCATTAGAGGAACAATAATCTTCAAACTCTTTGTTGCAATACTCACCACCATTATCAGATCTGAGACATTTTATCTTTTTACTCGTCTCATTCTCAACCAAGCTTCTCCATTTTTTAAAAGTTTCAAATACATCAGATTTCTACCTAAGGAAATAAATCCATACCTTCCTAGTTGCATCATCAATGAATGTAAAATAATACAGAAAGCCACCAAGAGAAGATACCTGAGCTGGTCCCCATACATCTGTATGCACAAGCTCCAATTTCTCATCTTTCTTTTGCTTCCCATCCTTGCGAAAACTTACTCTCTTTTGTTTTCCATACACACAACTTTCACATAAATCCATATTAACACATTTTAGACCTGGTAAAACATTATTTGAATGAAGTACTTTCATACCTTTTGCACTCATATGCCAAAGTCTATTATGCCACATCGCTGATTCAGAGTCCACAGTAACTGTATGATCTTCTATCTGCTGAACTACAAAAACTGTTCCTGAACATTGATCTTTTTCCATAATAATTAAAGTAGAAGGAACAATATGACCTATACAAAGATATAAGGTGGCTACTTTCACACCTTTTGCTACCACTAAGGTGATGAGCTTAAAATATGCTCATAATTTGGATGTTATGATAAACTTTTAAATGCCTTTACTGTTGTTATTTCATGGCTGTTTAAACTTTGCTGAAACCTTTTATGGGGATATCCTGTGGCATAATACTTTCATATTCATGTAGCTCATTGTATTGACTTGATTGAATTTATTCCTCGTTGACTCCCTAAAATGGCTGGTATATCGTATACAGTTTTGAATGATGAAGTAGATTTAAAATGTATGATTAATGAATAGATATCGTGTATGTGCCATACACCTTTTCTTTCGCCTATTACCTTTTGTTTCATAGGTTGTTGAAGAATGATCAAGTCAAGCGCAACTGATCTCGGCCTTGCAGCAAAGTCCATTTCCTACACGACTTCGAGGAAGCTCCGGTAAAGGCTCTTTGATCGAAATCTTGGGAAAGATTTCTAATGACAAGTCAATCTGGAAAGAGTGGAGTGCTAGATTCTCTCTGGATCGGGTTGAGCACATAAATTTATTTATGAAGTTTGTTCCTTGATTCTGGGATACATTTTACTTCCACGTCTTTCTTTGATAGAGTTAGTTAGTTAGTTGTTCTTCTAATTTAAAAATAAGATACTCCTCCTGCGCGAGAGAGTAGAGGATATGGATAGAGAGAGAGATAGATGATAGAGTAAGATAGAAACAGAGTAGCAGACATCATGTAAGAATCAATATGATAATGAAAGACAAAATTTGTTTGACCAGAGGCAGAGTTTGTTGTTAGTCTCCATATCAACAGAACAATGTATATCATTCTATTTTCATGAATAAAGTTCAATAAAATTTTGAGTTTAGTATCTGCGTAATCAATAGATGCTTGCTAAGGGGGCCCACTTAATAAGTATATGTAGCTAGTTAGTTAGTTATTCTTTCCTATTGAGCTTCAGTTTACTTTCATCTTTGAAGTTTTATACAAACTCAACCTTATAGCGCTCCTGTAGCATAGAGAGTCCATCACTGTGACTGTTCTTGTAGCATAAGGCCAGTTCACAGTTTGTGTTTCAGTCATAGCTATTATGGTTTCTGCCTTAATTAAATCATAGTTGAGTTAAAGTATTTCGCATTACCATTCTGTGGTTTAGATAGAATTTCTTTTTAGTATGTATTTCTGCTAAGATTTGACTGAAACCAGTTCCTAGTGCATATATTTTTCTGCGCCATTTAAAGTCTACGTCCCCTGGTTTGACAAATAAATGAGCATCCACAGAAAGAGATATTAGTCACCTGTTGGAATATACAATTCCCAGGAAAGGTTTTACTGTGATTTTCATATCTTTTTGTGGGCGTGACCATTTTTGGCGCCGTTGTCGGGGATGGCGTCTAGCTAAGAGTCTGTTAGAAGTCATTTTTAGCATTAGTTTATTCTGTTAGTCAAAAAAATTTCAAAATCTTTCAAGCCGTTACTCACCGTATTGCATGCATAGAAGAAGAAGAGACGCACTGGGAAGGTTCCTCCCTGAAAATCTATTTATTGAAATACCATTTGACCCAGCTGATAACGAACCTAAGGAAAATCCATTTGCTCTGTTATTCCAGCAACCAGACATGGCAAATAATCCACCTAATAATCCACATCCTGCATTTGAGTTTCCCATTGTTCCCTAGAGAGATACTGACAATCTTAAAAACATTCCCTCTTCTTTGCTTCCAAAGTTTTATGACCTGGTCATCAAGGACCCAGAAACCTTTCTATTTGAATTTGATGTCCTCTGTCGTAGTTATGACTATAATACAAACGCTCACAAACTGAAGTTATTTCCTTCCACCTTGAAGGAAGGAGTTCTCAAATGGTTCATGAGTCTGGGAAGAGGTGTTGTAGATAGTTGGGTCACCATGCAGACGAAATTCCTTGAAAAGTATAAGGAATATTGTAAGAGTGCCAACAAAGATGATGACATATTCTGAATTCAGCAGAAGGAGGATGAAAGTCTAGAAGATTATATTTCCAGATTTTTGTTTTCACTAAAGAGGAACTCAAACCATACTCTCAACGAGGACTCTCAAAAACTTCTCTTTCTAAGGGGAATCAGTGATGCCTGTATTGACGCCCTAGACCTTATGGGAGGAGGTGATATAACCCAACTTCCTTGGGATGATATAAAGAAAATATGTCTTAACTACTCTCAAGCAATAGTTAAGAAAGGTCGAGGTCATCATGCTACAATGGGGAAGTCTTCTTCTGGTGGAGTTTCCTGGATAGAGATAACAAATTTGCTATCTGACTTCAAGCAGGGCATCATTAATAATATGGCTATGCAACTGGACACTATGCAAGCTCGAAAAAAACATGAGAAGGCTAAGGCAATTTTGGCCGAGTTCTGTCCATACTGCAGACAGAAGAAGTGTGATTGCAGATGCAAGATGGTGGCTAATTTGGAAGCTAAGTAACTACCTACTGACTTCAAACCAATAGAAGGTGATGATGATCAAGTGTTCTTTGTTGCACAAAGGAGACCATGGGCCTAAAGACAAGGTATGCCTCAAGATTCTTTAACTTTTGGTAATCCTTATTCTGGCTATAATAACCAATGGCAACATGCATATGGCCCACCACCACCCTGGAATTCACCTCAACCAACTTGGCCTAATTATCAGACCCCATAATGGCAATCTCCTCAAGGAGGTTGGCAACAGCCATAAGGGTAATGGACCCCACCTTCAGGAAATTGGCAACAAAATCCTTAATGGAGAGGTCCTCAGCAATGGCAAAACCAGTCTCCTGGATTCCTGCAGTTTCCACAACCACAACAACAGGCCCTCATGCCACCTCCTGTAGCAACTGCCACAAATGCTGGCCCTCCGAAACAAACGTCTATGCCTGCTCAGCGGTTACCCAATCCCAATAATAAGCCACAACAGCAGCCACAACAATCTGCATATCTTGCTGAAGCCAACCAATATCAAGCTTATGCCTTAAACGTTAATGACATCCATTTGAGGTCTGGAACTACATTACCTACTCCTAAACCACCTCTGATTACTGAAATACCAGATTCTCCCCTTGAAGAATCTACTGAACCTGCTGTTCCTACTGAGCATATGCCTATACCCGATACAGTTTTTCTAGAACCTGAAAAACCACCTTTTCCTCAGACATTGCAAAGCACTGAATATAAATCCATAGAAGAACCCACTTTTGATATTCTGGATCAACTCAAAAATGTACAGATTCAAATCCTTTTATTTCAGACTATTAGAGATATTCCTATTTTTGGAAAAGCTATTAAAGAAGTCTGTTTGAAGAAGCCTAGATGGAAAAAAAAAGATCCCCAAACAATTCATGTCTTAGGAAAATTGGCTGATATAATGTTGGAAAATGTAGTCATTCCAAAGTATATTGATCCCGGAAGTCATGTAGTGTAGATACACATAAATGGCCAAGTTGTAAAAAATATTTTGATTGACTTAGGTGCTGCCATTAATGTCATGACAAAGCATACTATGGACTCCTTGAATATTTTAAACATTAGGTCTACACCCATAGTTCTGTAGCTTGTAGACAACTCCACAGTTAAACCTGATGGGATGGTGGAAGATGTAATTGTCACTCTTGAATCTTGGGAGTATCCTGTTGATTTCACGATATTATCAGTTAAGGAAACTTTAGGAGGGTACCCAGTTATCCTTAGTAGACCATGGTTAGCAACTGCCAATGCCTTTATAGGATGCCGCTCTAGAGATATGACCATTTCTGATGGGCAGTCCACAAAGAAATTGGCCTTGTATTTGCCTGCTAGACCTCAACCAGATTTGTCCCAACCTGTTTGGCCAGATGTGGGGGAAGAAACTGAAGAAGCCAATTCTTTGGCTCAATTAATGATGATTCAAAATGATCCATTCTCACACCTCTAGAGTGAGGATGCTCTATTGTTTCAAATTCTATAGTACAATTCTAATACGGGTAGTTCATCTGATCCAAATGGTACTCATTTACAATGTTTCCTGCAGCAACCAGATTTTGAAAGTTCATTGCCTAAACTTTCGACAATTTTTCATAACTTGCTTCCACAAGAGGTACAAACATTACCTGTTGATTCTATAAGTAATCTCATTAAGCAGATAGAATTGTCTCCAAATCATTGTTTGAATATCAATAGCAAGCTGTCACAATCTCAAGAAACTATCTTATTAAAAATGCTACAAGAACAACATAAAGCTTTTGCATGGGAATATGGGGACATGCAAGGAATAGATCCTCGAGTTTGTACTCATAGGATATATATCAAAGAAGATTATTTACCAGTTAGACAACCTCAAAGAAGAGTAAATCCAGCACTTAGAGAAATAGTGAAGAGTGAACTTCAAAAGTTGCTTGATGCTAGTTTTATTTACCCAATTTCTGATAGCCAATGGGTTTCTCCATTAGTCATTGTCCCCAAGAAAGGAGGAAAATGGAGAGTGTGTGTGGATTACAGAGAGTTGAACAGTGCCACTAAAAAAGATCACTTTCCACTACCTTTTGTAGACCAAGTACTATATTCACTGTCTGGAAAAAGATATTTTTCTTTTTTGGATGGTTACAGTGGGTACAATCAGATAAAAATAGCCCCTGAAGATCAAGATAAGACCACTTTTACCTGTCCATGGGGAACATTTGCTTATTCAGTCTTGCCTTTTGGTCTATGCAATGCACCAACAATATTTCAGAGAGCAGTAATTAGTATCTTTGCTGATATATCTTATGAATGTATAGAAATTTACATGGATGATTTCACTACCTATGGAGTCACATTTGAAGAAGCACTGATGAATTTAGAAAAGGTATTGAAAAGGTGCAAAGAGAAAAATTTATCTCTAAACAGTGAAAAGTGTTTTCTGATGATGGAAGAAGGTATTGTTTTAGGTCATCATATCTCAAAGAATGGAATTCAGGTTGACCCTGCTAAAATTGAAGTTATTATGAATTTACAAACTCCTGTAAAATAAAAAGATGTCAGAAGTTTTCTTGGTCATGCAGGTTATTATAGAAGGTTTATAAAAGACTTCAATAAAATTGTCAGCCCACTTTATGCCCTGTTAACAAAGGATTCTCAATTTGAGTGGACAGAAGTCTGTGAAAAATCTTTCCTGCAACTAAAGGACTTGCTTACTAAAGCCCTTGTTCTTCAAAGTCCAAACTGGAATTTTCCTTTTCACATACATGCTGATGCATCTGATTTTGGTATAAGAGCAGTTCTGATTCAAAAAGAAAATTCAATCGAACATGCTATTTACTTTATCAGCAAAAAGCTTCAAGGTCCTGAGCTCAACTATACTATCATAGAAAAGGAGTTGCTTGCAGTAGTCTATACTTTAAATAAATTTAGGCATTATGTCACAAGCTATCAGATATTCGTTCATACTGACCATGTAGCAATCAAGTATCTGATGAACAAACCTGCCATCTCTGGTAGGCTGGCACGATGGCTCCCGTTGTTACAAGAATTTGATATCACAATCATTGACAAACCAGGAAGAGCTAATGTTGTAGCTGACTTTTTATCAAGACTTCAATTAACTACACTTGATGAACATGAAGTTATTGATGATAGGTTTCCCAATGAAAACTTGTTCTCTATTATTGCACAAACTCCATGGTATGCAGACATTGCCAATTATCTAGCAGCAAACAGAATACCAGCCCATTTTTCTCCAAAAGAAAAGAAATTGTTGATAGAGAAAAGTTTTAACTTTTCTTAGATCGTAAATTGTTTGTTTTATACTGGACCTGATCAAGTAATGAGAAGATGTGTAAGAGAAGATGAGACTTATGATATCTTGCATGCTTGCCATGATTAACCATGTGGGGGGCATTTTGTAGCAAAAAGAACAACAATGAAGGTTCTTACAATAGGGTACTACTGGCTAACATTACACAAGGATGTTGTGGCCTATACAAGGAAGTGTGACAGATGCCACCGTATGGGAAGACCAACTAAGTCAAATGAAATGCCACTATATCCGCAGGTCATAGTCACCCCTTTTGATAAATGAGGAATGGATTTTGTGGGACCAATTGATCCACCATCAAATAGAAAGTCATACATTCTAGTTTGCATGGACTATGTAACAAAATGGGTTGAGGTAAAAGCTATGACTCATGCCCGAGATAACAAAGTTGCTGAATTTCTGTATGAACAAATTTTCACAAGATTTGGAGTTCCCAGAGAGCTTGTAATTGATCAAGGAGCTTAGTTTATATCAAATCTGATCACTGCACTAATGAATGACTATAAGATTAAACATAGAAAGTCTAGTCCCTATCATCCTCAAGCCAATGGTCAAGCAGAGGTAACAAATAGAGAAATTGAGGCAATTCTCACAAAGACAGTGTAGATCCATAGAAAAGACTAGAGTAATAGACTTCCTGAAGCAGTTTGGGCCTACAGGACTACATGGAAGACAACAACTGGGTTTACACCTTTTGAGCTACTTTATGGGAAAACAGCCATGTTACCCATAGAATTTGAACATAAAACTTTGAGGACAACTCTTGAACTCAATATAGACTTATCTGAAGCACAACAAGACCATCTCCTGTAGCTAAATACTTTGGACGAAATGAGAAAAGCTGCCCTGTAGCACACAAAAGCAATCCAACAGCAAAGAAAGAAATGGCATGATCAACACATCAAAACCAGGAAATTTTCTACTAGAGATTGGGCCCTGTTATACGATTCCAGATATCAAGAAAACTAGGGTAAGCTCACAACACACTGGCTTGGCCCCTATGAAGTTGAAAATTTGTTCGACAATAGAGTTGTACAGCTAGTGACAATTGATCTAGTCCGTTTCAAATTGCTAGTCAATGGCCACCGACTCCGGTTGTACCATAAACCAATGTCAAAGGAAGAATTTATGCAACAGTTCATTCAGGTTCCTCCCGCTACTCTTCCTATAGCAGAAGGCTTCAGCCTTTCTCATGCAGCGTTGCCGTAATTTTCAAAAAGCATGCCCATAATAAAGGTTTTCTTTTAAGAAAACCCCTTTTTCTCCATTTTCATTTATCGCCCCCATCTCAATTCTTTATCTTCCATCCATTCATTCATCCATCCATCCATCCATTTCATTCATGCATACGTCACCCATCCACTTCATCCGTCCACATCAACCTTAATTAAGATATCTTTCCCACTTGTCACTTCATGCAGCGTCGTCATCTTTCTTCATACGTACATGCAATTATCAAAGGTATGCTATATATTTTCTAATCACATATTTGATTTATTTCATTCTATTCATTTACTGCTATGCATGTACTAGTCATTATTCTTGAATCTCTACCTGTTCTTTAGTACATGTGAGGACACATGTCATACTTTAAGTAGGGGGCAGGGTAATCCATGTTTTAAAACCTATCTTTTCGCTGCTGCTATAACTGCATAAATGACCTTTTTTTAATGCATTTTTGGTACTTTCCAAATGTGATCGCATGCCTTTCTTTAATGCATATTTTTATTGTTAACTATGATTAATACTGCTTGTTCAAAAAACTCATTTTTGGAAAAAAGAAAGAAATGTGACGACATGACTGAAGCAAAATCAGAGCAAAAGGGGAAACGGAGAATTTGAATCTTTAGCAAGGAATTGAGTTCAGCTAAGAAAAACTACAAACATGGGTGGTCAGTTGGTGCGACATGAGCCTGTAGCTCATGAATTGTTACTGCAAAATCTGCAAATAGCCCATGCATTCAGTCTCTGCGGATGGTTAAATTATTTCTTGAGCTTAAATAATTTTGATGAGGAGGCTGCTGGAGAATTCTTGAGAACCCTTTCTGAAGGGGAAGCTGCCGTATGGGGTCTAACAGTTGTTGCAATCGAAGACAGAATTGTTGAGGTAACTAGGCTTCTAGCCGTTGGAGAAAACTTTTCTTCAGACGCTACAGCTGCAAGGGTTGAGTTTTCAATGCCTGCTGATGGACCTCTGGAAGTCTCCAAGTAGGGATGCAAGTGTGTGTCACTGCCTCCTCCATATTCAGAGTATGCCACTTATATAATAAGGTATTTTACCTGTGAAGGCCATTTTTCCTAATTGCATTCTCAAAAATTTAAATTATTAAGCCATATGAGGCATGGGTTAGTCATAAATGTTCTGAATTTCTTGTTAAAATTTTTAGAACAAAGTGCCCATGGAACTCAACAAGGGAAAGACAATTTTGTCACTCATCATGGCCTTATTAAATTACTGATTGAGCACTCTTTGAGAGACATCTCACCTCTCTCCTGACAACAATTTGTTGCCCAAAAGAGTTTGCAAATACCACAACCTTCTAGGGTACTTACCCCACAGCCTCAAATAAAGAAGAAAGAAATTGCATCTACTAGTGGAACATGGCAAGGGTCATCTACTCCTATAGCACCTAGTCCTGTAGCTTTTGCACCTGAATCCTCTACTAGGGTACAAACTAGGTCTACCACTAGGAGAGAGAAAGGAAAAACAAAGGCAGAAGGGTCCCCTAAATCTGACCCTCATCCTCAGAAAAGACAATGCTCCTCTCCTATAGCACCTTCCCCTGCAGCAGTTTCTCCTATAACAATAGCTGTTGATATTACCAGTTCACCGTCATCCTCTCGTAGGGCAGAGCCCTTTGAACAAACAAGAAAAAGAAAAGCTACCGGAACACCTCCTGTAGCTGCATCTGTGCCAAGAAGGGTTTCCACAAGGAAACAGTCTAAGACCTCCCCTACTTCACTGCAACCTGAGGTGATTGTAATTTCAGAAAGGTCTGTTGAATTTGAATTTAATGTTTCTCAGAATGAGTCTGAGAATGCTGCTCAGAGTTCATTCGTTTCTGAAGAGGAACAAGTTGAGACAAAAAAAATAGGGCATAATGAGCAAGGGTTACCAAATCTTGATGATTTGGCTGCTGCTGCTATGTAATTTTTGGAGGAAGCATAGACTTCTCCACCGCAGCAACAAGAAGAATTTATCGTGCAGCAAGAGCAAGAACTAATTGAACAATTGAATGTGCCTAGTGAAGTTGTATTTTACCCTGCAATTTGTAAAGCCATTGTTGTGTATAGGAGGACGTTTTTAATTGAGTTTCTAGAATATGTTAAAGATAATTGGGAAACAGTTACATTACAAACTCTAACTTTTCGACACATAGCCCAGACTGATATGCAACAAAGTATGTGGGAAGTAGAAAAGAAGAAATTGAAAAGGAAAATTGAAAGTCAGAAACAAGAAATTGCTGAGTTGAAAGCAAAAATGGATGAAATGTTAAAAGTAACTGGTCAAATTATGGAATGTAGACCGCCACCCAGAGTTTATGCTCTGTGCCTTAAAGAACAATTTTTATGGTTTCAATTGATGAGAATTTCTAGAAACCAAGACCCTATAATTCACACTACCAAAGAGTTTTATGAAGCATACCAAGCAGCCCCTAACTGGTTAAGAAATTCCTTGTGTGAATTTTATTTGCATGGCTATTTAATACCATTTGAAACAGAATGGAATCCTCTTCTATACATTGGTGATATTCATTTGAGAGCATTTATGTCATGGGCAGCAAATGAGGTGAATTATGGCCGGTAGTGGGAAACATATGAGGAAGTTGAGAAGAGAGAGCCTGTCCCATTACGCTCTCAAAGTTCAAATCTACATGCAATGCTGAAAGATTGGTTTGCTCTAACATATGGTATTAATAATGTATCAGCCAGAGAAAAAATATTTGATATCAGAAAGCAAGTATATGATGAATTCCAGGCACAACAATATTCATTTTGGAGATTAGCATATACTAGGAGTGAGAAAAGATGGGAGAGATTAACTGTTGGGTTAAGAAAGTCAGAACTACATGGTCCCCTAAATTTTATAGCAACCCTCAAACGAACCAGCAGATATATTCAATTGGGACTTCAAACAAGATTTGAACTATGGCTGTCACTGACATTCAGACCCCCTATGCTAATGTGGCCCATGTATCCTCACTAGGCTACAAACCTTAACAATGAATTAGAAGACCGAAGATATGAAAGGTGTCAGGATTTCAGACGATTTTATTACAAGTTTGGACATCCATTCTAGAGTCATGTAGCCACTACTGACTTTAGAGAAACCACTAGAAAAGTTAATGCTGGAGGACCAGTATTAGGCTAAGTAGGGGGCAGTGACAAGCTTAAAATATGCTCATATTTTGGATGTTATGATAAACTTTTAAATGCCTTTACTGTTGTTATTTCATGGCTATTTAAACTTTGCTGAAACCTTTTATGGGGATATCCTGTGGCATAATACTTTCATATTCCTGTAGCTCATTGTATTGACTTGATTGCATTTATTCCTTGTTGACTCCCTAAAATGGCTGGTATATCGTATACAGTTTTGAATGATGAAGTAGATTTAAAATGTGTGATTAATGAATAGATATCGTGTATGTGCCATATGCCTTTTCTTTCGCCTGTTACCTTTTGTTTTGCAGGTTGTTGAAGAATGATCGAGTCAAGCGTAGCTGATCTCGGCCTTGCAGCAAAGTCCATTTCCTGCACGACTTCGAGGAAGCTCCGGTGAAGGCTCTTTGACTAAAATATTGGGAAAGATTTCTAATGACAAGTCAATCTGGAAAGAGTGGAGCGCTAGATTCTCTCTGGATCGGGTTGAGCACATAAATTCAGTTATGAAGTTTGTTCCTTGATTATGGGATACATTTTACTTCCACGTCTTTCTTTGATAGAGTTAGTTAGTTAGTTGTTCTTCTAATTTAAAAATAAGATACTCCTCCTGTGCGAGAGAGTAGAGGATATGGATAGAGAGAGAGATAGATGATAGTTAGAGTAAGATAGAAACAGAGTAGCAGACATCATGTAAGAATCAATATGATAATGAAAGATAGAATCTGTTTGACCAAAGGCAGATTTTGTTGTTAGTCTCCATATCAACAAAACAATGTATATCATTCTATTTTCATGAATACAGTTCAATGAAGTTCTGAGTTTAGTATCTACGTAATTAGTAGATGCTTACTAAGGGGGCCCACTTAGTAAGTATCTATAGCTAGTTAGTTAGTTATTCTTTCCTGTTGAGCTTCAGTTTACTTTCATCTTTGAAGTTTTATACAAACTCAGCCTTATAGCGCTCCTGCAGCATAGAGAGTCCATCACTGTGGCTGTTCCTGCAGCATAAGGCCAGTTCACAGTTTGTGTTTCAGTCGTAGCTATTATGGTTTCTGCCTTAATCAAATCATAGTTGAGTTAAAGTATTTCGCATTACCATTCTGTGGTTTAGATAGAATTTCTTTTTAGTATGTATTTCTGCTAAGATTTGACTGAAACTAGTACCTAGTGCATATATTTTTCCACGCCATTTAAAGTCTACGTCCCCTAGTTTGACAAATAAATGAACATCCACAGAAAGAGATATTAGTCACCTGTTGGAATGTCCAATTCCCAAGAAAGGTTTTACTGTGATTTTCATATCCTTTTTTGGGCACGACCATAAGGCACCCTTTGTGACCTTCCAATTTTTATCACTAAATGTAACAACACGACCTTCATCATCTAGTTGCCCTACTGAAATTAAATTTTTGCTTAACTTTGGAACATGCCTTACCTCATGTAGTATCCAATAATTCCTATTTTACAACTTAATCTTGATTCTTCCCTTTCCAACGATCTGACATAGTTCGTTATCTCCTAAATAAACCAGCCCAAAATCCCCATAGACATAATCAAGAAAATAACTTCTATGGGGAGTAGCATGAAATGAAGCCCCTGAATCTAACACCCAAGAATCATCAGCATTATCAAGGGAAAGAATCAAAACATCCTCATCAGATTTATTACTTACCACATTTTCCTCTTTACTTCCTTTCTTTTTGTCTCTTTATTTTTCCAAGACTAGCAATCTTTCTTCAAATGACACAGCTTACCATAGTACTAGCAATCCATCTTGTCTCTAGATTGGGACCTTTTGTCCTTTGATTTTCCTCATGACTCCCCATGGATTCCAGAATTGTTTCCTCTCTCCTTTGTTATGCCCCTACTTTCTGCATTCAAAACACTGCCTGATGTGGATGTTCCACCTGAGCTTTTCCTATGGATTTTCTCACTCAAAAAAAAACCAACATCATCAAATTTCAATGTATTCGAACTAGAAACATAATTGCTAACAGCCATTACCAAGCTATTCCATCTTTCAAGAAAAGAACACAGAATCAAAAGAGCCCTAACTTCTTCATCAAAGTTTACTTTTACAGAAGTTAATTGACTTGTGACTGTATTAAACTCATTTAAATGATCAGTAATTGACCCACCTTCTACCATTTTCATATTAAATAAACGCTTCATAAGAAATACCTTATTCAAAGCGGAAGGCTTTTCATATAACTTCGCCAAGGTTTCCATCAACTCTTGAGTTGTCTTTGCTTTTGTAATATTGAATGCCACTGATTGTGCTAGGCATAAACAAATACTACCAAGAGCCTTTCTATCCAAAATCTCTTAGTCCTCATCAGACATTGCCACATGTTTCTTGGTTTTCCCTTCTAATCGCTGCCATAAATCCTTCTGATAGAGATAGTCCTCCATCTGCATCTTCCATAACTGGTAGTTCTTCCCATTAAACTTCTCAACCTTCTTACCCTCATCTGCCATTGCTCCCACTCAGCCGTGAGACTCCCACTCAGCTGTGAGACCTTCCTACAGATGATAATCAAAACACAACCTACTCTGATACCACTTGTTAGGGTTAGAGATGTCATATATCTAACAATTAAATACAGATTTAATTAATAAACAAAGAAACTAATCTGCACACACATAATAAATTATAACACAAAATTTAATGTGGTTCACCCAATCTGGGCTACATCTACCAAACTGCAGGCATCCAATACTTTTATTATCCAGTGTAAAACTTATTACAATCTTGCGGATAATCATGTTTTTCATCATACTGTAATACCCATCCAAACCCCTTTTTAACAAGCTTAGAAGCTTCTAGATTTTGGGTTCTACAAAATCAGATTTTTCCTTTTTCGTTGATTTTTTCCTTTTTTGGTGATGACACAAAAAAGTAGGAGGATACATGTCGAGCTGTACAATATACCATGGGCTATACAGTATAGCATGATCAATTGCCACATACCAATAGTAACAGTTCAAAATCTAGCTGTGAGCCATAATCTCTTCTATCTCTTTTCTTTCTTAGTGGGCAATGATTCCACCTAGAGTGAGCACTTCTGTAATATACTATAACTGGTCATAATGTATTGTGAGCTAATCCTCACCATGGTTTTTCCCATTTTGCATTTTCCACGTAAAAATCCTGGTGTTTATGTGTTATGTGATGTTGTTAGATGTTTTCATTCTTTCCTTCATTACTACAAATTTAATATGCTATGAGTATTAAATGTTTAAAAGATAAAGTAGTTTAAAATAATATTGATTCAGCCCCCCTCCCCCCAGTATTTCAGGTGTTTAACATACTAACTCTTTATAGTTTGATTATCTTTTACGAGAAATTGAAGGTGGTAGTCAAGTACTTAATTTTTGTAGTTTTAAATTATTTTAACATAAGAAATTGTGGATGTTTATAATTTGAATTTTTATATTTCATGTCAACCTATTAATAAATATGCACCTTACATAGTTGTGGAAGTTTCCTCTTACCTGAAAAATCTAATATCAATGATGTGAAGATTATAAAAAAAATGTCATTTGAAGATCAAAGACTCATTGAACAAATGTAAGATTTAGAGAAACAAAAGCAAACAAATCATTCTTCTATTTCATTGGTCACTACAAGAAAATAATAAAAATCGAATAAAAAATTGATGAGAAAAAAAGATACTTCATTTAATTGAGACCAATCAAAACATGAGTCAAATTGCTCATATTAATATTTTTAAAAAAACTAATAATAGAACTTAGAGACTAATAATAATAGTCAACACTAATTTCTATATAAATTGAATTTAATGATATTTTAGTCAACAATAATTAGATGTTAAATTTCCATATGAATTGAATTTAATACTATTTTAAGAATAAATATCTGCCTCAACATTAAATGAGGAGACTTTTTCTTTACTCCAACTTTATTATATATTTTGTAAGTTGATTTTTTCTTTTTCAAATAATTTAACTGTGCTCCGTTGTTAAATGGTTAATAGTCAATAATCTGCACTAATATTTATTTACTTTCTAAAATACCTAACATTGAAGATCGATCACAGATTTGTCAGTTGGAAAGCATTTCCCAATGTAATTGGAATGGGGGGAGCAATTTTAAAAAACGGTGCTTTCAATCTTTTGTTGGCTTTTTCAATATGCAGCGTACTCTATGCGCAACCAGGTGAGGTATTCTTATTATGCTATGGGACTACAAATTATTTTCTTTTGTATGAAAAGAGCTTATAGTTTTTAAGATCTGTACAACAATTTTTTTTTAACAAAATTTCAATAATTTTATTTTGTTTGACATAGATTATATATATAGTGGTATTAGTAGAATTATGCTTTATTTCTTTTAAAACTTCTGTTTAAGAGTTTTATATCAAACTCTGGATTGTTAAGTTATTTTTCTTTTTGTCTGAAAAGAGTTTATAAGATCTGTACAACAAACTCCTTTTAACAAAATTTCAACAATTCTGTTTTGTTTCAGATAGATTATATATGTAGTAGTATTAGTAGAATTATGCTTTATTCTTTATTTCTTCCAAAACTTTTTTTTAAAGGTTTTATATCAAATACTGAATTGTTAAGTTATTTGATACAAAAGTATTTAAAATTTTCACATAAGATTTTGAGAAATGCAAAGTTAGGGTGCTTCACTATAGACCCATCTCCCCTATAGGTGAAAACCTTTTTTTATTCTCTGTCAAAATCATCTTATAATCTTGATCTTATTTCCTCTGAACTTTCTTTTTTAATTTTGAAAACGAAGTATTTCAAACACCCTGCATCAAAAATTTAAAACTCTGGACTTTCTTATGCAATCAGTATTATGGGTTTGGAAGTATTTTGAAAACAATGATATCTTATTCTACATACATTTTTGCTAAAAACTCCTTTTCAAACTATTATGGACAATGGAGGCTTAAAGTCTTTAGCTTAAACTCTCTTTCAAAATATTTAAACTACCGAAACGTCCTACTGTTTACAATCCAGAGTGAATAAAAATTTTCTTATTTAGTTTGCAAGCAAGCAAAGTAAATATTTCAAAATCTGCATCAGCTCACTGCTTCTCCTTTCTCAGTCTGGCATTGCTGCTGTTGCTAAATAGCTGTGATAATGTTATATGTTCAGGATTCCTCAGCCTGGATTGTGGAGGAGAAGGGGGCTATAAGGATGCCCGGGGCATTAGCTGGACCTCAGATGAACAATATATTAAGACAGGTGAAAAAAGAGACATTTTGACTGATGAGCCAGAGGTGGAGCAGCCAATGAAACAGCTTCGTTGTTTTCCTCAAGGCAAGCGAAACTGCTACAATTTACCTGCTGTGTGGGGTAGAAAATACTTGATCCGCGCCACTTTCTTCTATGGTAACTATGACGGCCTTGGGGAACCACCACTATTTGAATTGCTGGTTGATGCTAATCCTTGGTTTACAGCTGAATCAAACATGACTAGCACGATCATTGCGAACGGAATAATCTATATGGCCAGGGGTAGCTCTATTAATGTGTGCGTTGGTCGAAGTACGGATGATGTCCCTTTCATTTCAACCTTGGAACTTCGCCCCATTATGCCATCTATGTATAAGGTTGTAGGACATCATCTCTCTTTACTCACTGTAAGACACCTTAATTACGGACAATTGTCAAATACACCTCTAAGGTGGGTTTCCTCTCTATGAATTCTACTATTTTTGTTGATGTCTGGGATTTTCTGGTGGAAGATGATAGCCAGAGACGTATTATTTAATTATAATAAGTGTAATAAATATAAATAGCTATTGATTTCAAAGTGGTTTTGTGCAGATATCCAGATGATAAATTTGATAGGATGTGGATGACGGAAGAAATAAGTGATACGGTCTATAGGAATACCACAAATTACATTCCTTCAACAGAGGAGTTCGACATACCATCAGCTGTGTTAGGAACCGCATTGGTGGGCCCCAGGAACAGGAGAATGGGATATATCACATGGAGTTGGAGTGTTCCAGAAACTGGTGAATACTATTTTGTGCTGTGCTTTGCCGAAGTAGAGCAACTTGGAGCTAATGCATTTAGGGAGTTCAATATAAGTATCAACGGACTTTCATCGTCTACTGTTACATTAGAAAGCTACCTGGAGTCGCTTGTCATCCCTTATGGACCAATGAAAGCTTTTAACTATGCAGAGGTTGAATTTTCTCTTGATCCAACCAATCGATCAAGCGTGGGTGCCATTATCAATGCCTTGGATATCTACCAGTGTAGCAGCCCACTCGAAAACGGAACAAACACTGGAGACGGTTTGTATTACTGAAAATTGTTTAATAGTTTTCTAATGGGTAAATTTGAATGGCTTACTAAAACATGTGTCAATTTTACAGTGAATGCACTTGGTGACATTGCAAGGCACTTTAACATGGAGAAAGAGTGGATGGGTGATCCTTGTCTGCCACAGAAATACCGTTGGGATTGGGTGGATTGCAGTGTAAGTCTCTCACTAAACATTTACCTTCAGTTAGCTTAGT
Organism: Sequoia sempervirens; assembly: GCA_007258455.2. Taxonomy (NCBI): domain Eukaryota; kingdom Viridiplantae; phylum Streptophyta; class Pinopsida; order Cupressales; family Cupressaceae; genus Sequoia; species Sequoia sempervirens. Next base: position 739,224,701 of record VDFB02000003.1, on the reverse strand, counting down.
GGTGTTAACGGCGTTTCTGTGACAAGAGTCTTCCAGGGAAACAATTTGCACGTTGATTTGATTATGTATTGTTTAGATTTTCTTAATTTTAATTTTAATTTTTCACTTATTAAAATCATATATGTAGATAATTTTCATTTTTCATTCTGTTTTATTTTAATTATTTTAATTTTTTAACTTTATTTTGACATGGTTCAATTAGACTTTGTGGATATGCCTCTATACCATCTTTCATTTTATTTTGAGCATTGTACTATCCCCTAATCAACAAAGTTAAATAGGAAATATTCATCAAAAATATATATATATATATTATAGACAATACACAAAATTACATTAGAAGAAGTATTGAGATATTATATAATTTAAAATCATAAGGGAAAACAATACTTCATAGGAATATTTATGTTACATAAATAAATAAAATTATTAACTAAATAATTAATCTAAATATAGTTATAAGATAAGTAGATCATATAATCATAACTAGCAGTTCTGTGTAGTAACACACAACAATGAGCCGATAGGTGGCATGCGCCATGAAAGGGAAGTCATGTACAGAGAAATATTCAAATGTGAATGGCATGAGTGGGCACAATAGCTATATGCAGATGTAGAGAACATAGTTAGACATTAGGCAATAATGAAAGTGATTGAGTGGGAACAATATTGTATCCCTTTTTTCCCATATAGTTTAAACTATAATGGGGAGGAAAGGAGGGTGTTAACCCTAATGGGTCGTAAGAAGGATATGTATATAACGGTTAGAGTGTGCAAGAAATAGTTGGTGAGGAAATATCTTTGTAGATTATACATATATACACATATAGAGGGCTGGTTGATGAACAATTGTATTAATGTTCAATTAGTTATTAAGTTTTATTAGTCAATCAATGTCTAAATTTATGACATTACTAACGTGAAATCACTTGCAAAATAATAATGTTGACATTAAATTAGATGAATTCATCATTATACAATTGCACGAAATAATTTAGCCAGCAACTAACAAAGAATGCTACACCAACTAGATACTTAAAACAATCTAAAAGTAATATTAATATCATTAAGTTTTATCAGTCAATCAAAATATAATATTATTATGCATAAGGTTGAATGTCTAAAAAATTGATGAGATTACTAATCTGTATTTAGATAGGAAATAATAAATCTAGCATAGTACTAAGTAAATTCATAATTATCTAAGAACACCCCATAATTTGACAACTACATTATTATATAAGCCCACCCCATAATTTAACCATTGTATCAATCTAAAAACAATATCAATATCACTAAGTTTCATTAGCTAATTAAAATAGAATATTATTATGGTAAGGTTGAATGTCTAAATAATTAATGACATTAGTAATGTGCATTTAAATGGGAAGCAATAATTGTGGCATAGTATTAGTTGTATTCATCATTACATGAGACGCCATGATTTCAAAACTACATCAATTGTTAACAATACAAATAAAGGATCTTTTCACAGCCACCAACAAAGCACCATAGACGAATTTTGGTTAAAAACAAGTTAATAATTTGTGTGAGGTAGAGTATAAGTACAAGAATACTAATCAATAATGCTCAATGGAATCTAACATAGAGTGTATAAGGTCAACTATTTTATTCCATTGTAACCATAATCTTAAACATATAAATTTTTTTCTGAACCCCATGCCAGTAAGATGGCCATTTGTACATACAAAATACAAAGGTAAAGTCAACACAATGAGGACTACTCTCCACCCTACCATATAGGGTCATGGACCCTCATGGACCCTCACCAAAGCCTTGAGCAATAATATAGATGCACAACCACTATAATTAGTGGTGAAATGAATATTGCGTATTATAATCAATATCAAGTACATTAGGATATGATTGTCTATTTGAACATTATTACTAAATTTTATAGTCACTAACATTATTCAAGAAGGTTGTTTGTAATGTGTTAGTGTATGGAAGACTGTATTATTGCTAGAGCATGGTCTGCAAGGAAAAGGAAAATGTGTTAGTGTGATAAAGACACAACATCGATACATAATAAATAAATCAAAAAATGTAAATCCTTATACAATTAATAATAAAGATGATGCAATATAGTTGCAATAGAACATACTAAGTAAATAAAATCTACCCATACCTTGTGTAGGGAATGAATTGAAATCTGGACATAGAAAATGAGGTTTTCTCTCCATCCTACCATATTGGCTCATGGAATGTCATTGACTGTTCTTACTTGGGAAAGGGAGCTCAAAAACTGGGATGTGGATTCATAACCACAATTACAATCACTTGATATTCACAGTTAGTTGAACTTGGCTCACAAAGTCCATCCATCTATTTACCATCTAAACTCGAGTATTAGCACCCAAGTTCTTTAACTATCTCTCCCAAGCAAGAATAGAAATGAGTTGATCAACAAGGTAATTTGAAAATCCAAGCACAAAATGCAAAGTATAAAAAAAGATCAAGAGGGAATTGATAGCAACCCAACACAACACCAAATTAAATTGAAAGAAGATAGCCTTTTTTAAGGACTTTTTCAATAATCAAACACCATAGCTTAGCCAAGAGAACAATAATCAACAATACCCAATGGAATCTAACATGAAGTGTTTAAGATCCACTACTTCACTATTTCATAAGCATAACCTAAAGAGTGTGATATTTTAATGAATCCTATGTCAGAAAGATAGAAACTTGTACATAAGAAATATAAAATAAAACTCAACACAATAAGGCTTGCTCTCCACCCTACCATATTGGGTCAGGGAGGCTCGTGGACTCTCACCTAACCACCGAGAAAAAGCACACATTTCCCACCACTCTCATAAGTAGTGAAATAAATATTGCCTATTATAATCAATATATACAGTAAATTAGGATCTGATTGTGTAACTGGGAATTGTTATGGATTTCCTAGCCGTTATCATTATTCTAAAATGTTGTTTGGAAGAAATTAGTTCATTAAATACCACATTATAGTTAGAATATGGTTTACAAAAATAGCATAAAATTGTGAGGTTTAGTATGCCGATTATGCAAAAATAGAATGAACTACATAAAATTAACAATCCTATTCAATTATAGCCATTGTAACAGAAAGCTAAAAACTAATAGCCACATCCCAATGTAACACTTTTACTCCAAAGGCTAGACCTTATGGTTGCAATGCATTGAGGTGTGCAGAGAGAAAGGTTGGCATGCTCTTGACCCTATCATTTTGCATCTTGCAGCATTATCAGCTATTAGTAGACCGTTGCAATTACTTACTATAGAGAACAACAACTTTTAATGCTTGCTCTCTAATATTGGGTCGCTAGTACTCTTATAAAGGGTGATATCAATATTCCCATTGTATTAGCCAGTCTTATAATATCTTCATCTTCATAGTTGTTTGAAAGCTGATTCATCTATTTAGCAACTATACTAGAATATCAACAACTCACTTGTTTAACTATCTCTCCTAAAGGAGAAGCATGCTTTCTATAGCAACTGTGAATATGAAGATATTATAGAACTAACTAAGACAAAGCAAATGATGCGAGAAAAAGAATAAAAACTATACACCTCTTGTTGCTTGCCTCAATTACATGTGTACCTACTTGCTATCTCTTTCCTCTTTTCTTTTGCTAGTGCCTACAAAAAATGTACACAAATTTATCATAAACATTTGAATTTTTTTATAAATGCTATCTCAAAAGAATAGCAATTTGTACATGAAAATCAAAATAAAACTCAAGACAATAAGGTATGCTCTCCACCTTGCCATACTAGGTTATGGAGCCTCATCAGCTCTCATGAAACCCCCAAACAAGAATATACATTACCCACTACTCTGATCAATGGTGAAATCAATATTGCTTATCACAATCAATTTAGCGTACATGAGGATATGATTATCTATTTGACCATTGTCAATCATTTTCTAGTCACTATCATTATTTTGTAATGTTGTTTCTAATAGATTTGTTCATAAAATACCACATTATAGGTAGAATATGGTGTGCATGAATTACAAAAAATTGTGAAGTTAATTGTGTTAATTATGGAAGAATAGAATGGAGCACACAACATTGACCATTTTATTGCATCACACCCATCATGGTAGGAAGATAAACTTATAGCTACAGTCCTATTGAATGGAGTAATGATAATTTAGCCATATTTGGTGTGCATGGGAGAATACAGTATGTCGTAAACAAAACAAGGTCCGATTTCCACCCTACCATATTGGATCATGAAGCAGCGTGTGCTCTCACCAAGCCTCTAAGCAAGAGAATAAATTGTCCACTATAATCAATGGTGAGGCCAAAGTTTTTCCCACCAATGATTGAATAAAAGATCTATTCGCATGGTAATTCCTATGAAGGACAATTGTTTTGATTAGTAGACAACAAAGAAATCACAAAATATAGACTTATAGAAATAATTACAAATGAGAGGCAATGGACTTGCAGTAGAACAAAGTAAGTAAATAAAATGTAGAATTGCCTTGTGTATGGAATGGGTTGGGGTTTGCACATAGAAAATGAATCCTGCTCTATAGTCTAGTGTATGAGGTTATCGAGCATAACTGGCTATGACCAAACCCCCGAGGACTAACATTAATTGTGCACCACTTTGGTGAATGTTGAAGGCACTGCTATTACATCTGAGTGAATTTGTTTAGTGGAATTGAACGTTATATATTTTCTCTAATTTCACATGTAGTTGTGAAATGAGAAATGGGAAAATAGATATGTAACTTTACATTATATAGATATGGAATAAAGGTGAAGGACATACAACATAAAAGTAGAAAGGGAAGAATATACCTCAATCCAGAGAACAATAATCAACTCTCACTTGGAGAAAAGAACAAAATTTGTAGAACTTGAGTTTTTTGATTTGCATGCGTAGAGGAAACAAGCATCACTTTGCACAGGAAATAATACTTTCCATTTAAAACTCACCAAAATAATTGGGTAGTTTGACATAGTTTCAAGAATGCATTGTTGAGCACTAAGTTCTAGATTCAGCTTCCTAACATACACAATAGACATTATAGACAAGAAGCATACTGCATGCATATCTAGCATGTGATTATTATTAGGGATCACAAAGCAGTAGGAAAACCACTTGGTAAGCATTAGATGATTAGCCAGACATGATAGTCATATAGACAAAAACATCGTTGACACATATATTTGCACATAACTTAGTGAAGATATTATATCCATTAAGAACATTGTAAAAAAATAAAAAAGAACATATTCTTTAGAACAACTCATAGGTAGTTGTAAATATTGAATTGTGTATGCGTGTATGTATAGATATCTAACACGAACCAATATCTAGACACATGTGTACTAGGAAGTTGTATAACACAGGGATATATTTATTGCATTCATGTATATTTATGTATATGCATATGTAAATGGAGACATATATACAACTATGTGTACAAGTAGATATATCAGCATCTATAGATAGCAATATGTGCCCTAACAAGAAAAATAACTCTATATAAATAAACAGTACAAAATTAAATCAGAAATATAAACTTAAAATGTAAGGAAATTATAGCAAACATAATCAATAGAAAACAAAATAATTGTATCTTTTTTACCTAGAGATTGCAACATATACTTCATTGTCTTAATAAATAACCAGTGAAACAAAGAACAAAGCAATAGCGATAGAAAGTAAAGGTCTTTTTTCTATGGCAAGGAGTGTGAGGGAATTAAACAAACTAAATGTCCAAACAAGATGAACTTAAAGAAGTATACAAAGTCCCAATTAGATATGCTTCTTTTGGTCTTCAAAAGGCAACATGACAACTAAATTCAGAGTATGCTCAACCGTGGGAGAAATAGCAAACAAATATGACAGTAATAGCTTGCACCCAGCTTCAAAGTTAAGCCTAGCAACCTTTACTATTGTTGTTTTTACTCTTCTTTCTAAATTATAAGTTTGGTTTTCAATTAGAACTGTGAAAACAAATGCCATGTAGGTGACAACATTGAGAACAGACTCGACACTCATTTCAATGGTTGACTCATATTGCGAGATGTAAAGATCTTTTGCTAAAATTTGTAATAAGCTTGTTGCAGCCTCATCAAAATCATTTTCCCAAAGATCACCTATGTGGTCTTCAATCTTTAGTTGCAATAAATATCGGAAGTCATAGTCACCTATTGTTTTCTAGCATTTTGGGAAAAAACATTTATTTTTGTCAGATTGTTCACACTATTTTTTGGATTGCCTACCATCACCTCCAATGGGCATGTAGCATAACAAAATGCATCATTTTTTTATAAATTTTACTATTTCCTTGAGAGTATCTTGCAAAGTCTCTACCAAGCCAAGGAAGTGGTCAAACATGTATGCAATAGTGACTCTCCCATTTTCCAAAGCAACCTTTTGAGGGACTAGACAAGGAGGCTCGATAGTAGGTGGAGAAATATAGCCTCTCTTGATCAATGGTTGTACCTCCAGAATGTCAGGGTTTATATGCAGAAGAGTTCCTACGACTATGTTAAGAAAAACTTTATTAAAGTACCCAACATGTGCATTTTTCACAGCAAGGATGAGAGCTAAACTAGGGGTGTACAACCTCTCTAACTCATGACCCTTTGCTTCCCAAGTTGAGCCCCACAAATTAACATCAATTGAAAAAGATGACAAATCATTAAGCTTAACAGTCCTCTAAATTATTTGGGATTGATCTTTTTTGTGTATGGTCGAAACCATTCCCACATGCACCACAATGCCAATAACATCAATTAAACTATTATTAGTGTAATATGCAATTTGATTTAATGGTGTGAAACAAAATAATTTCTCTAGCACAAAGGCCTCATCATCACAATACTTTAACATTCAAGTTTGATCTAGAATGATTTCCATCAAGTTGTTCAGCTTATTAAATTTTTTGTCTATTTGTCTCACTGATCCCTTTGACACATAGTAAGTACGTCCCACCTCAAACTTATCATAATGCATGTTTGCAATCTCATTAAAGCATGTAATCCTTATTTATGTGCCCTCATCATCAATGATATCAGAGCTAAATACTTTCCCCTCATGACCTTGCTTGCTATAATGGTGCATATCCCTCTTTGTTGTTACAAAGCCTTTTATCATCCATCTAGTTTGGTAAACATTCAACCCTTTAATAGGGATAATTTTTGTAGGGGCATCTTGTTGCCTTGGTGATGTGTTAATTCCAAACATGGAGGCTCATTTTTATGGGGAGGGTGACTCACAGCCAACTTTCTATTCTTCTTGATCTCTAAAAAAATATTTGGGTTTTCCAATTAGCTGGCAATCTGACATCTTCACATCTAGGGACAGTATGACAATTTCCCTAGAATGAAATGAAGATTACATACTTCAAAATGCAGCCCCCACAAACAAGGAAGTAGAAAACTACAAGAACAAGCAAGGAATAACTATATCGAACCTTGATTCTCATAGCTTTCTAGACAAATAGTTTGTTAAGCACACAACCAAACCTATTTTCAATTTTCCTGTAAACAAAAGGTCATTATACTTTCTAGGCGGAGTTCCCATCTACATGTGGGATCCATTAGATAGCACAACTTTGTATCAATCAACTAGGATTTGATCACCTCCTATTTTTTTGTAAGACATTAGTTGGAGCACTGGAGATGGGACAACATCCCCAACATCTATAGGGTGTAGTGCATTTGTTGTTAAGGTTGGATTCACATTTTTATCCTACAAGGAAATTAAACTTAGTATAGTGGTAGCAATGAAATCTCTATTACTATGGCTCAACTTTAAAAAGAAACAACAATATTGGAACATTTGCAAACCAAGACATTTTTCCCTCTAATATCTAACTTACTCAAAAAAGGCCAATAAACTAAATGGGCAAAAAGTCAATAAACATTTGCAAACCAAGACATTTTTCCCTCTAATATCTAACTTACTCAAAAAAGGCCAATAAAATAAATGGGCAAAAAGTCAATAAACATTTGCAAACCAAGACATTTTTCCCTCTAATATCTAACTTACTCAAAAAAGGCCAATAAACTAAATGGGCAACAAGTCATATATTTTTCCCTCCAGGATATTGTGGATGGGATCCAAATGACCATCCCGGAGATACTTCAATCTGTAGGTAAGAAATGAAAATAATGTCCTAGAATATAAGAGGGCTAAATAGCAGTCATAAAAAGGATGTTTTGCAAAATTTTGTTAGGGACCACAAACCTGACATTCTTCTTGTTCAAGAAACTAAAATGCCTAAAGATAAAGTAGAATGCTTTAGAATTTTTCAGAATTGTGGGGCTCATGGGAATAGTTTCGTTGGTGCCTTGGGGGGAATTGTAACTTTTTGGAACAAGTTGTTTATTAGAGGCGAACCCTTGATGGAGAATGGTAATCTTGTGGCCACTAGATTTACCCACATAAGAGACATTTTTTGCTGGATTCAATCTAATATATATGCCCCGAATTGTAAGAATGCTAGAAATTCCTTTTGGAGTGAGTTGTCTGCTTTTCGAAAGTGTTTTGATAATGAGAACTAGGTGGTTATGGGAGACTTCAATACTCCCCTCTTAAATGATGAAAAAATTGGGGGTTCTCAAATTAACTGTGATAGAAAATCAGGCCTTTTTGACTTCATTAATAGTAATGCTTTGATAGACCTAGACTTGCAAGGCGCCTCATAAACTTGGACTAATAGGAGGATTGGGCATGATTTGATTCAAGTTAGGCTTAATAGGGCCCTTATTTCTAGTCAATGGTTCATAGACTATTTTTGTGCTTTGAGAGCTCTTTCAAGGGTGGGATTTGATCATTTTCCCATTTTTCTAACAGTGGACCCTACTAAGGTGAAAAAGAACTCCTCTTTTAGATTCAAAATTTTTTGGTTATCTCACCCTCGAATCTTTGAGGAAATCAGGAGATGGTGGAATATTGATATTTCTGGTATAGCTATGTTTAGGATTGCTAAAAAATTAAAGGAAGTGAAATTTAATTTGAGGAGATGGAAAAAGGATGCCTTTGGGAATATCTTTGGAACTAAGATGGATATTCAGGGTAAACTTCTGGAGATCTAGGCTAATATCCAGAAATGGGGGTATATTGATAATTTCAGAGAAAAGGAAAATGAACTTCTCATTCAGTTGCATGACATCATTGCTAAAGAGGAATTTTTTGGCGGAAAAGATCTAGGGTGTCTTGGCTATCTGAGGGTGATAGGAACACCAGATTTTTTCACCTATCTGCTTCAAAACATAGGGCTGCTAATAGAATTGCTTTCATTGAAGTAAATTGGACTAGGTTTGAGGAGGAAGATGATATCAAGAAACATACCGTTCTTTTTTTCAATAACCTTCTTTCATGTAATGGAAAGATTGTGCCTGATGCTCAAGACTCCTTGCTTGAGGCTATACCCCAGGTGATAGGTCATAATGAAAATTCTATGATCACTGCTATCCCTACCAAGGATGAAATAAGGAAAGCCATTTTTTCTTTTGATGGCAATAAAGCTCCTAGACCTGATGGGTTTCCCTTATTCTTCTTCCAAGTGTTTTTGGGAAATTGTTGAGTTGGATGTTAAGAGGGCTGTCAAAGAATTCTTTGGATCAAGATGTCTTTTGAAAGAACTAAATGCTACTTTTGTAGTCCTTATTCCAAAAAAACCTGGGGCTTCGTAGTTTGAAGCTTTTCGGCCAATCAGCCTATGCAATTCTATCTATAAAATCATTTCGAAGGTTTTAAATACAAGAATGTTTTCTTTGCTTCCTTAGATGATTTCTCTGCAACATAATGGTTTTGTGCTAGGTAATTACATTCTGGACTCAGTTATCACTGTTCATCAGAATTACATTCCCTAATGGTTTCGAAGACTGAAGGGTTCATTCTTATACTGGACATTTCTAAAGCCTATGATCGGGTAGATTGGAGTTTTTTATTTAAAATCCTAGCCAAGTTTGGCTTTAATAACAAGGTCATCCAACTGATGAATCAACTTTTTTTTACGGTTACTACATCTGTCATTGTGAATGGGTCACCTTCGAGGTTTTTTTAGACTTCCATAGGTCTCAGACAGGGAGATCCTATCTCTCCTATTCTGTTTACAATTTTGGCTGAGTGTTTAGGAAGAAATATTAAAAAGCTTATTGATCAGAGATCCCTTGTTGGTCTAAGACCTTGCTCTTCTCTGCTAATCTGTTCCCACCAACAATTTTTTGATGATACCATTCTTATGGGAAGATCTACTGTGACTGAAGCTAAGATTTTCAAAAGAATCATGAATCTTTATGAATCTGCTTCTGGGCAAGTTGTTAATAGGGAAAAGAGTTCAATTTTCTTCCTCAACACCCCTGAGCATAGACAAATTAAACTTGCTCGAATTATTGGCTATCGGATTGAGCCTTTACCGTCAACCTATCTTGGTTTGCCTCTTTGCTTTAAACCCTTGGAATCATTCTAGATCTCTTTGGTTGAAAAATTCAATAAGAAGCTATCGGGATGGAAAGGAGCACTTCTCAGTCAAGCTGGAAAATCCAGCTCCTCAAAGCTTCTTTGCAAAATTTACCTGTGTATGCTCTCAACTTATTAAAAATTCTTGCTAAATATGTTGAGGCTATTGAAAAAATTCAGAAAAGGTTTCTCTGGTCTGGTGTGGAAGATAAGAAGAGACTACCACTTGTAGGGACGGACCTGGTGTGTAGACCTAAATCGAGAGGTGGCCTGGGCTTAAGAAAAATTAAAGTGTTGAATTTGTCCCTTCTAACTAAATAGCTCTGGAGAACTCTTACCTTGAGAGGGGAATGGCAAGAGACCTTAAAATCCAAATACTTTAGCAACTATGGGTCTCTTAATGATGTTATTAATTCCTCTTCTTTACCTCATGGGTTTGTCTGTTGGAATGATATGAGTAGAGGAAGAAAGTTGCTAGAGATGGGGACTGGATGGCTTGTTGGAAAAGGAAATAATGTTAGATATTGGGAACATAGATGGCTTTTCAAGGATCCTCTAATCAGAATTGAGAAATTCAGCAAATGGATGAATGATTGTAAAAGGGAATTTGGGGTCCTGGTCAAAGATTATTGGAGGAATGGGGAATGGGTTGATTTGAAGACCATCAGTATGGATCTTTTCCCAGTGCAGTCTACCTTCAGGGCCCTTAGATTAGCTCAAAACCAAGTGGATGATCTTGCTATTTGGACAAACAATTTGTCTGGCATTTTTTTAGTTTCTTCTGCTACTTCTATGTTGGTTAGTCTGGAGGAGCTTCCGCCCTTCTGGGCCAAAGCCTAGATTAATCTCTTGATTCCTAAAATTAATATTTTCTATTGGATCATGCTTTAGAATAAGATTCTCACTTTGGACAATCTCGGTAAGAGAGGAATCCAATTACCTAACAGATGTTCCATGTGCAGGAATGATGCTGAGACTGTTAATCATCTTTTTCTTCATTGTCCTTTTGTATCGCACATCTAGGGAAAAAATTTTGCGCTTCTTGACGTGGTTTGAGTTTCCCCTACTTCGGTCAAAGATTTTTTCTTACAGTGGAAAGCTCCATCAAAAAACCCTTTTGTGTGTAGGCTCTGGTCTTTTGTTCTACCTTTTGTCTCATGGAGTATTTGGAAGGAAAGGAATAACAGATTGTTCAGGGAAAAAGAGAAGTCGGAGGGGGACTTGTATGAAGAAATTGTTAGGGCTATAAAGGAAAATTTATCTTTAATCCCCAGAAAAATGGTTGATAAAGCTACTTGGTCTCCCTTTGATATTGCTATTGCTGAAAATTGGAATTTAAAATTAGTGGCTTTAAATTTCCCCACGCCGGCCTTTAGTGGGAGAGAGAATTTGCTAGTTGGACTTTGCCACCTTTGGGTTGGGTGAAAGCCAATTTTGATGGTTCTACTAAAGGCAACCCTGGGAAAGCTAGCAGTGGGTGTGTTTTAAGGGACAATATGGGGGCTTTTATAGTGTCTTTTGCTGTGGACATTAGCACCCAAACTAATCATGTTGTGGAAGCCGTTGGGGCTTATCACACAGTTAACTGGCTTTCAATATGAATATGAAATGTATTTGGTTGGAGGGTGACTCTAAGAATATAATAGACTATATTCTTTGGCTTTCCCCCCCTTCATGGACCAGCAAAAAGTGGATCGAAGATATAATTTCCTTATTAAGTAGATTCAACAAAGTGAAAGTTTCCCACACCTATAGAGAAGCCGATTAGGTGGCAGATTACTTTGCTAATGAAGGGGTGAAGAAGGGCAGGGAAAACACGTGGAGGAAGAATGATTTCCTTCATTATGAGGTGATAGCTCTAATTTATTATGATTCAATGCATGGAAGAGAAGTTTGTCTTTGTCATGATGAAGTGGATAGAGATTAAGTACGTCAATCTCATTAGATTTGATGGGATTGACGCCATTTTCCTTTTCAAGAAGAGTATTCAGCATGCTTTCTGGGTGTCTAGGAAAATATTCTTAAACAGGACCCAGAGTAACTGTATGGTATGTTATAGCAGAGCTTTGAAGATGGGAGGAGAGAGAAAATGTGTTGAGCCAAGCTACTTTCAAGAGCATAGAAAGAATGTTAAACCTTGGGAAAAAATTAAGAAGGGAGGATTAGTTCTATTTTTGGAAAAGCTCCATGGTACTGATGAGAAGATGCTGGACTTTTTCACTAAAAATTGGAAAAATGGCGAGATTGTGTTGTTTGGTAGGAGTGTTAAGTTGAATGAGCAACTCATTGGTGAGATTACTAGCCTTTCGACTGAGGGTGTGAAATTTTATTGGGACCGCTGGTTCTCTAATGAAGTGGTTATCAGATTCCCAAAAAAAGATAAGGAGAATGCTAAGCTGGTTAAGGTTGCCAATAGCTACTTTGATGTGGAATCCATTAAATCAATATGGAGGAAAGTTTTGAGAGTCATTATGGAGTACATCACGGTTGATGGGCGCTTCACCAGGGTGTATGGTTATCACTTTTCCATTTTGAACCACTTTCGTCACAAGGTTCGTATCTCTTTGCCTTCTTATTTGTTCTCTTCTCTAAAGAATTACCTTGATGAAGTTGAAAGAAACCCTAGGCAGATTTCTATTATTCACCCTAGTCTTGTCAGGCTCATCTTTGAGCATTTCCAAAATTTACCTGCATTTCCTAAAAATGTTACTGTTGGGGATTTGGACGATGAGGATACAGAAAGTAGCAAGGATAATGATCCTCTGGCCCCTCTTGCTTTTGCTATTGTTGATTCTAAAACCATTGCTCCCCAGTCCCTTTCTTGTTGGAATATCCTTGTGGATTCTACTCCTCTGTCTTGTCTTAATCCCCAACCTCCGCCTGGTTGCCCTATCCTAGGTTCCGCTCCGCCATCTTGTCTTAATCCCCAGCCTTCACCTGGTTGCCCTACCCTGGGGTTGGTCTCTGGGTTTAAAGGAACCTTGGTTATGAAATTGGTTTCGTACTCTAGGAATTCTCTGGAAATTCATTCTGAAAAACCTATGGACAGTAAAGAATCGGCCCCTAGTGCCCCTACGTCTGGACGATTTGTTAATACCCCTAAAAGATCTCTGAATCTAGATGAAATTAATACTACCCTAAGTAACTTCAGGCCTAAGGACATTATGAGTGTGGCAGAAAAAAGTACTGATGGCCTTTTCACTATTCTTAAGTGGGCCCAGAAGGAAGTTTGTGATTTGAATGGCCGTAATAGTGATCTCAGCAATAGAGTAATGGAGTTGGAGCAGAAGGTCAGCTGGGGTCGTAATGAGATTGATGGGCAGGACACCCCCTTAACAGAGAAAATAAAATAGTTGCAGGAGGAAAGATTGACTAGGCTAGAGAGCAATATGTCCAAGATAGGACAAAATATCAGGGCCACTGTGGTGCATAATCATAAAATTTCTAGGCACAACACCATTATCATTAATGCTATGGTGGAAAAGTTGGAAAAAAATCAAAAGGGATCATTGGTCGTAGACTTGGATGCAGACAGAGGTTGTAGCAGTACTATTGTTGAAGGCATTTCGACTCGAACCAGGGCTAACACGAAGAGGAAGGCCCCTGCTTCTCCACAAATGGTTCAAATCCTCAAGCAAGGATTATAGGATATGAGTGAAGTTGAAAGGGAATCCGAGGAGCTGATGAACATCTTGGATTAGTGTTGTTGTGGTTGTTTCTGGCTTTTTGGCAGTCCTTTTTTGGACCTTGTTGTCTCTTTTTTGCTGTTGTTTCCTTTTTGGGACAGCTGTCTATTTGTTCGAACCTTTTTTACTCTATCTTTGTTTGTTTAAACTTTGTGGTTTCAATTCCCTGTAAAACCTACTTTTTCCTTTTCAAAACAAGTCATATAGTTTAAATATAAATAAGTTAGAACATATATAATAGTAATTATTAATGCAAATGAAGTATTTCTTTGATTTGTTTGGTGTACTTGAGAAAGTGACAAAGAAATTGGTAGCAACAATAAACTAAACAACAAACACACTTACAAGAGTGATGCTTGAGGATTGTTCCCTAGCCTTAGAAGAGATAGAGACCACTGACATTGCTTTGTCTGCTCTTTTTAGGAATGAAGAGTTGCAACGTCGGCAGGTGGCTAGGAGGTCTATGGCTTCAAAACACAACATCGACTCTTAATTTGTTTACACAACCATTAACAATATGGTAGAAAACAATTAATAATAACAAGGTCTTCAATGATTCAACTAATACTTAACATACAATTTGTTATTCTAGGTTCACTGTTTCAATATTAAAATTCTTGCTTTTCTCCCCTAGAAACATAAGTAGTATGAACGAAAACAAATAATTAGCAATACAGGCTTCAATGTTCTATATAACAGTGATATGAAGTATAACATTTGAAGTATGTCATGTTAAGGCTCGTAGAAATAACTATTTTGAGAAAAAAAAAAACATTGGCAAGAATAGAGATGCACATTGCTTACATCTACTTTGGTTTACATGCAAATCTACACACAACAAAACATAATATTGTATTATTTATGGCTTTTCTTGTTTGTAAATGATTGCAATATACTTAAATACTTTGTGTTCTTCTTCACAACACAACTAATAAGAAGAATTATCATTTGGCCATGGGAAATATTGGATGGAATTATTCCTAGCCTATGTGTTGCCAGGCCTCCCACTTCATATAGCAGGTGTTATTCTATTTTTTTTTAACAAAGTTTAAAAGAGTTTGGTGTAGCAATAGAGAAGGCCAGAAAAATGGCATCAACATTAATTATTGCATGGTTTTCATGTAGCGATGATGGTACAAGAATATATGCATTTAAAGCCCCCAAGGAACAAGGCAAATGTCTACAATTTTCAACAACATAATGTGTGTATATATATATATATATATGTACATATCTATATGTATATATAGATACATATATATATACACTGAAACACACACACACATATATATACATATCTATATATATACACATACATATATATATATATACAAAGATACATATAGGTAGATACATATATATACACATATATATTTATATGTACATATATATATAGACATACATGTATATATCTATGTCTATACATATCTATGCACATATAATTATACATATATAGATATATAAGAATATATATAAGAATATAAATGTATGTATATATATATAAGAATTATCACAATGCACACCTTTTGCAACCATGAATGCATGCAAAGAACAAAAGATAACAACCAACCACCTTCACAAAATTTCTACAACAGGAATCAATTATGATAGTTCTATATTCATTTGCAAGAAGCCATCAATAGGGGATGGAGGGAAGATAAACTAGGTGGGAAGAGGTGCAATTGAAGGAAATCGAGAGAGGTGCATATTTGTTAAACTGTTTGTGTAGTATTTTTGAAACAACTTATCTTAGTTCCAAAAGTATATTTCTAGTTGTTGCTTTGTAGGTTGCTACAAATGGTTTGGTTTATGAGTTATTTCTAGCCGTCATTGGGTGCAAGCAACATTGTTTATCTTTTGCATTTGATGTGTTCCATACATTAAGTAGAGTATAAAGGAAGGCCTATCTTACATCTCACAAATTATATACAATTGGATAAACAAGAGCTACAATCAGAAGTATTCCAAGCACATACAAACCATACAACAAGCAATCTCAAAACCAGCTAGCATTCAAGAGACCAGACATCCACATATAATTTTCCCTCACTTGACTAGTTGAGAAGGCTATAAATTCAAAGCTTTTGTTGCCTGTGATTATTCCTTTCTTCTGGATGGAGAACATATTATAGCCAAGAGAAGCTTTGAATTCCTAGCCTTCTCAGCAAGGAAAATGAGGGAAAATTTAGTCTGGATTTCTATGCTCTTTCCATAAGTGTTAAAATAGTGTGGCCTTATGGGAATTTTAGCCTAGATTTTTTTAAAAGGGAAGGCCATTTGCAACGTTAGCCTTGGTATGCAGGAAGTTGGAAAATGAAAAAGGCTTGCAAGGATTCCAATCAAAGTATACAAAAGAGAACCAACAAGTATGAATACAGAAGACAAAATTCAAGATAGGCTATATAGCAATGACTATTTAATTGGATTGCAACCATAAGGAGCAAACAAAAAGGAAAAATTAAACATAATAGGTTTCAAAGTTTAAAAGCCATGCCAAAAAAATAAATGTTGTTGCACCTCTTCTGACTCGCTTCACACAAACATCTTCTCACCAACTTTTTTGTACAAGAATAGGAAAAACACTATCACATTCGACACATTTCTTTTTCATAATTTCCAACCACCCTCCCTTGCAAAAAGCACAAAATAATGCCTTCCCACCTTTGTAGAAGGTGCACAAAACTTATTCTAGCTTGCACCCTCACAGAAGCTAACCCTCATCACTCTCGGCTCTCATAGTAGGTATAGCAACAAAATGACACCAAACAATGCCTCATTGAAAATTTACCAACATTCATTTTGTTCCCTGAGGTGTTAAAGGGAAACTATTATTACAATGATCCCCAATACACACAAAGCATAGAACAATTAATGTCAATGTGAACTAGCGTTTAACTTCCATGGCCTTCTCTATCCACCAACCCAAAAAATGCCACCCAACTCCCAAAGCATCCAACAACTACCTCTGCCACCTTTTTCACGAATATCAGAAGCCAAAAAAATTTGGGAGGCTGAAAAAAATTCTGGACGAACTTATAACCCACCCCCCACCTTATTCCCAATCACCAGAAACCTAAAATACAGCGAGGCAGATGAAAATTATGGGAAAAGTTGACACAAACATCCTATCGGCTAAATATATATATATACACATATACATATACATATACATATATCTGCATATGTGTATATGCATACTATACACAATATATACACATATATACATATATATATGTGTGTATATGTATACTATACACAATATATACATATATATACATATACATATACATATATCTACATATGTGTATGTACATACTATACATACCACACATATACATAGATATGCATCTAGATATACATAGGTTATGCAATTTCTGTGAAAGTGGTTGAAAGCTATCTAGTATTTTTTTGCATGCGTCGATGGTTCCAATGTGTTTGTGTTGTATACATATATATACATACATACATATACATACATACATACATGCATACACATATATATATAGATATACATATGAATATACATATATCTACATATGTGTATGTACATAGCATACATACTATACATGTGTGTGTATATATATATATATGTTATATATATATATATATATACATATACATATACATACATACATATACATAGATCTACATACACATATATATACATATATATATACATATGTGTATATCCATATATATGTAATCACATAAGTTGTATATAGACTAGCCTTAAAGATGAAAGCCTTTGTATAGGGCTAACTTTGAATTTCAGCATTGTATGCCAATGGTTACAATGGGATAAACAAGTTAATGTTATGGAATTCATTTTGTTGATGTCCACCTTAGGTTATATTGTTCCATTTATGGCTTCCATTTAGCATCTATAGTTGCAACAAAAAATAAATCAATGTTTTGGTTGCTATATATATATATATATACATACATATATATACACATGTCCATACAAATATATATACATATACATATGCATATATATAGATACATATACATATATCATATATATATATATATATATATACATATAGACATATGTATGCACATATTTTCATATATATATATATATATATATATATATAAGTACATATCTATGCATCTATACACATACATATACATATAAGTACATATATATACACATATACCTATACATATATATATATATATACATACATATATATATATATATTATGTATATATATAGATACATATTAAAATATATCAAACCACAAGATAACCGCACCAACAGGAACTCACCAAGGGAAAACAACCTAGATTTGTGGCTTCCATTTACCGTCTATGGTTGCAATAGAACAAAATAGTCAATGTTTTGCATGTTGTATGTGTGTATATATATATATATACATGCATATGTATATACATATATATGTATATAATATATATATATGCATATATATATATATGCATATATATATATATATATATATATGCATATATATATATATATGCATATATATATATATATGCATATATATATGCATATATACATATGAATACATATGAATACATATGTATGCATCTATAAACATAGATATATAGATACATACATATATACACACACATATATACAGATACATACATATATCTACACACATACATTTGGCAAATGTTGAAATTGAGATCTCTTTTCTTTTATGGATTTTCCTAAAAACATTTGAATTTTTTTGTAAATTGTATCTTAGAAGGATAGCAATGTGTACATGTAAACTATAAAATAAAACTCAAGACAATAAGGGTCTTGTGTGAATGATTGGAAAATAGTTAATGTGCTATGCTTTTTGGTGAATCACCCCATCTAGCTTATAGTTGAAACTAGTATTGATTCATTTAGGGTTGGCATTTTCATAGTCAAGGTTTTGATTCAGTATGTTACTAGGAGATTTATGTGTTTTGTGGGTTTTGTATGCGAGGTACTGTTGAAATCCATGTTTTTATTTTTGTTTGGAATAGCTCACAGATAGTTGTAAATTTTGAATGGTGTATGCATATATGCATAGATATCCAATAGGCGACCGAATATCTACACATGTATATGTACCAAGAAGTTGTATAGGATAGGGAAATGTGAATTGCATGCACATGTGTTTATGTATATGCATATGAGAATAGAGACATACATACAACTATGTTCACAGGTAGATATATGAGTGGTTCTAGATAGCAATACTTTGTTGGTAGTGATATTTTTTGATTTATGGTTCGGCTTTTGCACGTATGTTTGTCTATGCATGTGGAATTGTAATTTTTAGTTTTTTACGAATTTAACCACATGGGTGAGTGTGGATAACAATATTGTTTCCTTCATAACTTTTGTTTTGTGGCGATAGTTGGAATGTAGTAAAATAGTTAATGTTATGTGCTCCATGTTGTTTTACATAAGGGATTGTTCATTGTTGTTGTTTGTGTTAGGCTTAACTGTTATATTTATGGCTTTCATTTATCGTTGGTCTTATTAGGACCATTGCAAGTACATGAAAAGCATACATTAATTATTGTTGATGCCAACTAGTGACTGGAAGGCCTAAGAAGCGAGATGCTGACCAAAATTCTGAGCGAACTTATAAGCTATTCACCACTATATCTCTTAATGTGTATATATATATATATCTGTATATATATGCATATATGTATAAAAATGTGTATATATATGTATATAGGCATATGCATATATATATTAATGCAATGAAATAGTTAATGTTATGTCTACTACTTTTTTTGCATGCATCGATGGTTCCAAAAGCTCTAGGATGGGACAATTTTGTGGTGTTCTTTGGCAGGTTGTCAAGAAAGAAAGAAGGAAAAAGACAACAAGAGTGAAGGCCTATTATTGAAGGAAGCGAGTAGAGGTGCATCTAATCTAGGTTATTCTTATGAAAGATATTCTTTCATTGTGTCAATTGTTGTTGGAAAGAATGTATACTTTTGTGGGTTTTTGCATGTCACTAACAACTAGATATATTGTTCCATTTATGGCTCCATTTCACTACAAATGGCTTGAAAATAGCTAATCTATTATGTTGTTGGAGTTACTGATAATTTATTGTTTTGTGTCATTCTGGGACTCTTTGTTGTTGTTCAATGTAGCTATGACCAAGGATGGCAAGATTTTTTCAAGGTACAAGTGCATTCATTGGCTGTGCAACCTATGTGAAGGTGGCTGGACTTGGGACACCATTGCCATGTCAAAGGTGGTAGGTGTTTTCCATGACAATAGAGGAGTATGGCGAAATGATGGAAGTGTATGGGAGGCTAGTGAAATTTCATTAGCATCGATTGTTGTATGGCTCCCATGTAGTGGTCTTGGTGTAAGTAACATATATTTTAAAGTCCTTGGAAAACAAAACAAATGTCTGTAAAGTTATCGATACCATATTGTTCATGTTAGTTTGAGGTTTATGTTGTTGCTAGAGGTGGCTATGAGTGCAGAGGGAAAGATTTTGTAAAGCTGCAAGTTCATTGAATGTTGTGCAATTTTAGTGAAGCTGGTTGAAGGAGATCTTGTATTTTTTTACATGTATCAATGGTTCCAAAACATTTCCTCTGCATTATTTATCATATATACACATATACATATATAAACACACACACACACATGAACACACACACAAATGTATATGAATATATGCATGTATATACATACATACATACATACATACATACGTACATA